>CM021732.1:113271286-113613717 GCA_011075105.1 Heteronetta atricapilla
AAAAAAAAAAAAAAAAAACAGGATTTCCATTGACTTCACAGGGTGAAAAAGCCAGGAAAATACCTGGTGGCTTTACATACCCTATCACCATTACCTCAAAAGGAACAGTAGCCAGGAGCATGTCCATTCCAAAAAATGAGCCTGAAACTACAGCCATCCCATGTTTGAAGAAAGGTTTTTCTCTTCTTCCCGTGCATAGTTGTCAGGGGATAATAAATCTTATCTAAAATGGTGTTAGGAAAGACTCAGTATGTGGTGCTTACCAAGTTAACATCAGAATTAAGATAACTTTAGGGCAAGAAGAGTACATCAGAAGCCCTCAAATTTAGAAGGCTTTGCTCAAACTGCCACCCCAAAATATGAAGGAAGAGATATAAGTTTTTTAAACATTTATACTACTTCTGTTAATTTAATTATTTTCTGTTCAGGTCACAACTTAGTTAAAAATTTATGCTGGAGATGATGTGTAGATGAGCCATCACAAAGGGAAAACAAAAAAGCGTTCTCACACAGTTGCAGTGTCTCTACAGTGTACATGACTACTCTCCCTCCTACAACCCCTGACATATTCCTCCCTGGTTCCATTGTCTCTAGCTCCCTGAAACCTTCAGGCTATATTTCTGCAGTGCACAGTGATCTTGTTGAGTTATACTCAGTAAAGCTAAAGAATAAGGTCCCTTACTGCTTTATTATGATCAATGACTTACCTTTCTTACAACGTAAAAATTCTTTCTTCCTACCTGAAGGACTCCTCTGATTCCAAGCATCCTCTTGTTGTAAAAATTCTGGATTCAGTCCAAGGAAGTCCAGCTCCAAATGTTCCAGTTAAATTATATAAAGCAGCTGCAGATGGATCTTGGGAACTGTTAAATTCAAAGTAAGTCATACCAAAGTAATGAGTGAGAGAAGAAAAAGGTAATGGGAAAGCCAGACTTGAAAAAACTTCACGTTCTCTAATGAACATCTTTTTTAGTTAGAGAAAAGATACAGTACTGAATGAACAGCATTTTACTTGCTGCAGGTTGTCTTTTAACTGTACAATAGTTTCAACTACCAAAATAGTTTTATAATGCTATTTCATTACGAAAGATCATTTTTCTTTTTAATACCCACCAATGAGTTGCTGCATTATTACCAGAGGAGTCAGGCAGAACAAGACTCTGGTTTGTTTGAAACTGCACGTTCTGTATATTCTGTATATAACTGTATATTAACAGTATATTCTATCTACTATCTTAAAAAAAAAAAAAAAAAAAAAGTGAGATGGGTGAGATGGGGAGAGTTAAAGAGCTCATAAGAGTTAAAGCTGACATACTGCAATACTGCAGGAATTTCTCTAGCATGATTCCAGACTCAGATGCATTTGTAGAAAGTCCATGAAAAACTGTACATAAACGGCTCTTTGGTGTAGTAGAGCAGTGTGCTGGCAGAACCCACAGGGATCTCATATGTGTCCTTGAAAACCACAGCTACAGTGAAGGCTGCACATATCTGCATAAGCAAACCAAACCAAAAAAGAATGATGTATTCATGTTGTCCTAAACAATTTGTCTCCTGCTCCGCAAATAAGATAGGTTCACAAATACTCTGTCACTAGAAATGTATGTAATTTTCCATTAAGAGAGTGTTAGATACCTTGAAATTTGAGCTTAGAGGCTTTCTTTGGAGATACTGGGATACTGGGCTGAACAACTGGATATTGATCATAGCCTTAAAACATACTTTGGGTTTGAATCAAAGAACAAAGTAACCTTAAGATGAGGTATATGAAGGATGGGATAATACTAAATCAACCTCTTCAGTCTTATTAATTTATAAATATTGGAAGTTTAGGAAGGGATTCTAAAATAGCTCTTATTAATTAAAGATATGCTTGGTTTTAGCTGAGAAATCTTATTAGAGAAACAGTTATCTAAAAATAATCAAGCCATGACAAAGGAAAAGTAGAAACATTTGAATGAATGTAAATAAATAAATAAATAGATAGATAAAACAAAAAAAACCCTGCTAACTGACAGCATCTTGCAAGATGCAAATGACTTCATAGTTCTACACAATATTAAAGCACAAATCCTAAATAGCGTACTGGACAAACACATAAATAACATTCTAATCTTTATTTTTCCCTGCATGTAAGTTGAATAAAGTATGTTCAGAAAAGGATTTGGCAGCTGGAACACAAAATAGTAGTTTGTGACTACTAGAAGCAGATACAAGCAGCAGTTATTTGTGAATAACCTACCCAATTAAATACCTAACTTTATATAACTTATTACACAAAAATAGGTTTCAACCAAGAGATATGTTTGAGAGACAGTATTCAATATTGTTTCTAGAGCCCCAGATTTCGGTCTGTGTTAAAAGGTCTGTTGTTTCAAGCCAGTACTACACTCTTGGATAGCATTGATAACACCTTTAAGTCAAACAAAAGCATCTATTTCTTGAGGATGCAAAACCAACTAGTTTATACAGATACCAAGGAATTCCATAAGGCCACACCATTGGCTGATCTACAATCACTTCAAACACTAGACTTCAAATAACTGACTGTAAAAAATATTCCTACTGATAAAACAACTCAACATATTTAAAAAAGAAAGCAAGCTATGGAGCAGTTGAGTTGACCCTATTTACTTACATAGTTAAGCACATCATACAGCTTTCACGTTGCTTACAGCAATGGTGAAGTTTTCCATGTGAGTTCATTTAATTAACTCTAAGAGTCTGCCAAGAGCCTACAAACAATAATGTCAACATTTGGCTCACCCCCAAACCATGCCTAGTAGTAACATGGCAGGCAGCCATCCACTGTGGTGATCGTGGGAGTACTAAATGCCAAGATAAGCTCTGTGAGGCATCTGTAATACAGATGGACATGAGGCATTCCAGATCAATAGAGGTATTCATCACATTACTTAAGCTATGCAACATCACTTGAGTTCAATTGTTAAGAACTACATTTTTATAGGGCTTTTAACCAAAATATAAAAGTGCATTCTTCTCCCATTGTACAGACAAACCAATGAAAATGGAGAGCTCCGAGAGCTCACAACTAAAGAACAATTTGTAACAGGGACATACAAGATTGAGCTTGATACAGCCTCTTACTGGAAGAAACTGGGCTTGAACCCCTTCCATCAACATGCTGATGTGAGTATTCATTTTACTCTGTACATTAGTTGCAAAGGATACATTAGATATGTGGGATTCAATTAATAAATGCACATATTAAACTTACTTTTCACTTTAAAATATTTTAGTATTAACACTTCAAATCTACAGTCTCAAAGCATTGTGACAATGCACTCATGAGAGAATCTACCTACTAGCTTTCCTATGACTCTCAACTTACTGTTTAATTCATTACTGATGAAGAAGTTTTCATTTCTTCTGGCTATAGTTACCTATGATTCTGAGACTAGACTTGAGAGAACAGGTAGACTACTCTATTATGCTTCCTGGGAAATTAATTTTTCTGCTTTTTGGATCTAATATTTCTTTAGGTGCATACAAAGTTTATCATTTAGATTTCTAAATAAATGGAAGTGTGAATTGTTTTCTGGATGCCTGGATCGATCCTCAATTCACAACAGAACGAAATATAACAAGTTTGTTTGTTTGTTTTTTTTTAATTTGCATGAGACAGACAAACTGTTTAGATGATGGTGGTCCAAACCAGATATCAACTGAGGCCAGCTCCAGGGTTTAAAACTGACTGGGGACTGTGTTCTTCCCCTTCACAGTATCAGATCCTTCACATGATCTTTCAGTAAGAACAGCAGTCCTATATTAGCTGTTTGCTGGACTGTGACAGATCAGTGAGCACCAACACAGTTGTACAGTTTGCTACTGCTGCCATTCCTCATCTCCTTGGAGCAAAAGTGGCAAGCACTTGGGCTAAATTTTGCTTTGGCCTCCCTGAAATGGGTAATAGATGGCAATTCTTGTTCTAGATGACAATGAAGGTTAACACTGGACAATCTTGCTTTCTGTGATAACTGAAACAAGAGATAAGATGCAAGATTCATAATGTTCAAGAGAATTGATTACACCTCAAGAGAATGTTCACTTCTATATTCCATCTTTTTTCTCTCAATACAAAATAATCTACTAATCTATAGGGAGGAATTGAAGCGACATGAGTTGATGGAGCAGATGCTAAAGGGGCTGTTGTAAATAACTCTCCTATGGAAGGTCATTATCAATTTGTGGCCAAAGGCAGTACTTCTGTATCTACTAGATACTCAAATAGGATTAAAGAAATGCATTGCTTCATATTTTGGAGTAAAGATAGTTGCTGTAACACTGTTTCCTGTTCCTCAACATTTAGGACTTTATAAGAACAACAAAAACTAATAAAATACTTGGAAGTGTAGCTTAAAAAAAAAAAAGAATCAGAATGTTCACAGAAAAAAAATAATAATAATTGTTGTCATTTATCAATACCAACAAATAAATTACTGTTTTAATAATAAGAATTATTATTTGGATAATAAATATGTGATAAAATCATAAATAATATACTTTAAGTGGTATGTATGCTTTTAACAAAGGACATTAAACCAGTGATATGTGTGTGACAGATTACTGACCACATCACCGCAAGAGAAGATATTTCCAATTTTTCGGGGGAGGTCAAATTAAACAATCACAATGTTTCCATCTAGGTGTAGGTTTATAACTAGAAATCAATTCTTATTTGTCTTGTGTTTGTTTCTTCTTTTTCCAAGTGGTGTTCACAGCTAATGATGCTGGTTATCGACACTATTCCATTGCTACTCTCCTCAGTCCCTTTTCTTACTCAACTACAGCAGTAGTTAGTGAGCCAGTGGAATAGAAACTGATATTAAGCATGAAAATTTAAATATGTAAATTAAATTTTCCATAAATGGTAAGAGTAAAAACATAGTTTCTGACCATAGTAACAATTTTAGAATTTGCATAGCACCTTTCATAGTAAACCACTACCAATAACTATCAAGTTGTTTATTCCCTTTGTTAACTTTAGGAAGATGTACTGACTTTGCTTTCAATTACTCTGCTGAATAAAACTATTCAGAGGAACTCATTCAGTTTAGAAAAAAACATATTAACTGAAGTCTTCCTTGAAGTTAATAAACTACATTCCTTGCCAACAAAGTGAACAAAATACACATAAAAGATGTCTCATGGTAATTAAGTGCACAGGAAATGCAAACTACCACCTGCCATTATCTATGTTTTCCTGAAGCCCACAATGGATGAGGTCACATGGAACTCAAGGTTCCACATATTAATCAAATAGTCTCACCTCCTAATTCTGCTTTTGAAAATATGGAAGCAAAAGCAGCATTTGAGTGACAGCAGGGTAGAATAACATGTGAGGATGCTATGTTTACTTAAAGTCTCCTTTCCTACTTCTAAACATAGTATAACCAGTAAAACTTCCAAGGATAGTCCATATCCAATATTGCAGAAAAGTGTATCTATCAAACATACTTTAAGATATTTGTGTGTTCTCATAAAACTCTGAGTTCTGCAAATAACTTTGTCCTCAGTTTAAGTATTCCTCCCAAAAGACTTGCATACCTCTAACCTTCAGACACTTTTCTAATAACTGTAAGATAAAAAAGAAAAGGTGTAAATGAAAATTGCAGGTTCCTGAGAAAACCATCTTTCTACTTAATGCCAAGAGAAATATTAATGAATCCTATTTCATATTCTTGTAGTCCATATATAAGGAAAATTACTCCTAAACAAGAGAAAAGCCATCATGAAATTGAACAAAATAGCGATGCTTTCTTGGAAAAGTATGTAAAAATGCTGAGTCATTTAGCCCAGGAAAACAAAAACAAAAGCTGAAAGCATATAAGTACCATTAAATTACCAGGGAATTACATTAAATACCATGGAATATAAATTTCCCTTTATGGGAAAACAATTGGTTAGCCTAGGGCTCCCACCACAGCTTAGCCTGATTTATTTGATGGACAAACTCCCTTTCATTTTGTTGTCCTTTTGAGGAATTATACACTAGAAAAATGAGCCCTTTGTCTGCAAACAAAACACAAAAGATACCTCTCCATGGAACCTCAGAATAAACAAGCCAACACAATCTTTAGAACATTATATTTCATAAAAGACAATGATAAAAAAGTACAAACATTTTCATGAACAACAACAAAAAAAAATATGATAGTACACAGGAAATTCCCAGCATATGTTTCAGTGCATTTTTCATTAAGCCTAGCTTACATACCTCTACAAATAAAATAATTTTAAGTACACTTCCTCTTGCTGATAAGCAGTGGGTGCTTTTAATATTTTTAAGTAACTGGCTCATTAGTAACTCATTACAACATAGTCATTAGTAAACATAATAGAAAAATAGACTGGCAAGATCCAAGAAAAAGGACATTTTGCACTTTCTTTTCAATATATGCTCTAGTTTGAAATGGATTTTATATTTTATATTCTCCTATTTAAATTTAAAATACAGAAATGGGCTTAAGAGTATTGTAGTATATTGACCAGATTCCAGTGTTAATATTTCTGTAATATTTTTACTTTTTAATTTGCAAAACTTTCAGAATCTTGTAAAAATACTTTTTCTTTCTTTTCCCTCCAACTCCTTGAAGAGAATATGTCCTTAATTTGCCTGGTCAGCAAAACCATTAGCAAAAGCCAATGTGACCAGCTTCTCTCTATGTTTTACAAGAATTATGAAAATATCAAAAGGAATGTGCACAACTCTTAGTTCTGCACCACATTTATTTTGTTTGAAGGCACTGTCTATGTTAAATTCACTAAAGAATAATACTGAGTTCAAGCAGGTAGCATACAAACACTATTTTGATGTAATTTAAGATAGTGACTTTTAAAGTTTCCCAACAAAGTGATCAAAGTTATTTAGAGAGGAGTGTTAATATTTCATAATATAACATCCATCACTTTGGGGCACCAAAATGTAAACTTTTTAAGAACTCAGCTATATGTCATAATCCATTCACATCCTGTTTTAAAATCATTTTTTTCCTAAGACCAGACATGATTAATCACTTGCAGCTGTAAAGTTATATTAGTTTAGCCACAGCATGTGTAATATACTATGTATATATATATGTATCTATACATATATATGCAATAGATTTTTTTTTAAATTGCACATTAATTTCACAGAATGCCTAACAAATGGGCACCAAAGCATGCTTCAGAAAATGGTAAGGACCTACAGTACCAAAGGATGTTTAATAATTGCAACTGTTAAACCGTAAGTGAACTTGTACTGAAAACTATATATCACTTCAAAATTATATGAAGGATTTAAAAATTTATTCAACAGTTCTTGAAGAATTGTGTTATTGTTATGAAATAAGACCAATTTTATTCTGAAGCTGTCGTTGTTCATATATTATCTACCCTTATCCATATTCTTCAGAATATGCTATATACCCAGTTATAGAAAAATACACCAGGAAGTGATCAAACCACTTACGCATGCTTTTGAAGGATGTTCGGATGTTCTGTTCACTTTACACTTACTTTTTTTTAAAAAAAAAAAAAATTCACTGCATCGTTGCTAAAGGATACTATATTAACTGGCAGATTTTAGGGTAATTCCTATCAGGTTTAAAATATCCCCTTACATTTGTTCTCATCTACTTCCATTATATCATATATTTCTACAAAATATTTGGGATGTCTACAACTAAGATTGTAACTTTACTTAAAAATGACTAAGGGCAAAATTTGCTGCTGGGATGTCAAAGAGATAAAAGGTGTTTATGGCAAACAAACTAAAATATACACAGCACCACACTATCTGTGGCAGCAACACATAGAAATGAGTTAGTATTCTTTGTCAAAACTGTTACAGAACACTCTATGGATAAACAATCCTTATTATATACTGCTTTCCATTCTTCATGGGAGCAGAAGTCAGTCTTTGGTTCCTAAAGAGTTGAATAACTGTCACAAACAAAACAGTTTAGGAGATCTTGGTTAGTATTCTTTGCATTAACATAGAAAATAAATGATTCAGTCCTTTTCCTTAGTATTAACAAGGGATGTTAAAAAAAAATAATAAAAAAAAAAAACTGTCTAATACTTAGAAGTGAGACAGTATTAGGTAGCTTAACATTACAAGCAAACAAAAAATAAGAAGATATGTTTTTTTGTTCTAAGCTACGGAGAGAGGCTAGTTACTCATACATTTAACACCACAAAAATAGAGAAACAAACAGGACCAATCCTTACGGGGACTGTGCAACCTCAATCTCATTTAAAGTCATAGACTTGAGGATACTTAGTGCATCATAAAAGCATTCAGCACTCTACCCGAATAGGCCCTTAAATAGCTATATTGATATATTATGGGTGGAATTTTAAAAAGCACTTGGGACTGGCCTACTTTCAGTTCCACTTATGCCACTGTAAGTGGAACAATTTGGCCCACACTGTGTTTCTGAAAATCCCACACTGCAAGCATTAGAACTATGTTTTATTACTTTATTAAAAATCTAACTTTAATATTCTTCCAATGAAGACACATTTTTGGCTCTTCTAATTTTGGAGGAATAAAAGTGCTGTTTACTAGGATTAAAAAAAAAAAAAAAAGAACAATACCAAAATACTGTATGCACCCAGACACATTGTTTTAGGCATTAAAATCCCTGACATTGACACTAGTGGCACACGTGGAAACAGAGTTCATGTAGATCATAATATGCAACAACCTCAAGATTTTCCATAATACACATGCAATATGTATATAAATATGATTTAGATGGCAGGCAGGGTATCATATAGTTTTGCTGGCAATAAATAAAATTAAAAGCTTTCTTTTGAGCAAGTTCATATATGAAATTGATTCTTCTATATAGATACGCAGGAGGCCTAGAGCTCAAAACTAGTATAACAGTTTACAGTCATAGCTGGCCAACAATTAATATTTCCTTCATTTCACATAAGGTATAACCTTTTTTTAAGCATACTTACATTTTACACTTTTTCTTTCATGCTACTAAAAACATTCCTATAGAATTCAAATGAGAACACACTCAAATACATACTGAAGCATATTGAGCAATTTAAAAGCAATGTACACACATTAATTTACATCACATATTTACAAAACACATTTTAAAAAGGAACAAAAGCATTCATTTAAATATAGGGGGGTGGGAAGGGAGCGATTTAGTATAAAAAAAAAAAATCTTGGAAGAAGGATCTGTCTCTATTTCCAGTGAAGCTACAAGTCTGTTTTCTGCAATTTATTTAGTTGTGTGGTTATTATAGAGAATATGAAGGAGGAAGGCTTGAACAGTTGTCTCATGCTGTAAACATCTGAGTGGTAGCTGCTGGCTTTTCATTCAGAACAAAATGCATGGTGCATACAATAATTTTATTTCTCATCCCAAATACGCATCACATCATCCAATGGTCAAAATCCCTAGTTCTAAGCTGCTGTTTGTTGTGAGGGTTTTTTTGTTTTTCTTGTTTTTATTTCGTTTTGTTTTACAGTGTCTATACTGTCTATTAGTATCTTCGAGTGTTAAAAGTTTGCTCCAGTAGGGTTGCTTTGTCATTCCATTTCCATCAATAGTCTCTAACAGGAGCAAGTTCTGGTATGAGATTAACAGTTATATTTTTATACAATCTACTGACAAGTACTTTAGGAGTATATATTAAATTGTTCAACCCATCAATATACTGACGTTCTCTGGAATACCTCAGAAGTTTATATCTGTAGAGGGAGTTGGAAGAAGAAAACATGAGAAAGATTTGCAAGAAACCATTCCATTGATGTTAGGCATGATGTTAGACACTGTAACAGTTAGTTCATTTTGACATGCTACATTCTTTAAACCCTGAAAGTACCTCTCAGTCGTCTGAAATTACTAAATTACTTACCTTAACTTTAAAAGCCAGACACTTTCATCAGTTTTTTTTTTTTTTTTTTTTTTTTTTTTTTAAATACAATTACACTGTATGTTTGTGTACCTAAGTTCATCTTAAGACTAGATAACAAGTTGGGCAATTTATGTATATTCTTCTTGTGGACCCAAATTAAAATAATTTTTAAAGAACATTCAATTTCTTACTTTTTTTTTTTTTTTCCTATAAAACTCACTATAGAGATAAGAGAAGATTCAGGTGCTTTTGCAGTGTATCACCACACTTGCAAAATATCTGAACTTCTCTTCATCTCATCCTTGAGACAACTGCATTTGCAAACAACCAAATTGGAGATGATTAAAAAGCAGTTTTCCCTCACTGATTACTTATATATTAGTTTCATATCATGTATTTACTCTTGTCTACAGTACACATTGATCTTCTGCTTTATTCTTAATTGTTAAATAATGATGTTCCCAGAAAAAAAGACAAACATTTATACAACAGTTAAACAGTATTTCTAGTTACTTGAAAACCCATACCACAAACCCTCTATTTTGTTCTTCACATTACATTACAACAGTAGCTCAGCTGCTGCATTCTGGTTGCTATTCTACTCTAAGGCAGTCAAAGTGTTTTTGCATTTTTATAGCAAAAGAAAGGCACCACAAAATAGAAAATTCAGCTCAACATAATCAGGAAACAAGAAGACCTGTTATCTCAGAAAACAATGAAATATGATGGAAGAACCAATCCTTGAGAAGTTCTAAAGTCTGTTTTCATACAGGAGTCATTTTCCCCAGCTGTACTGCTTCCTTAATATTCCTGCAGAATATTTAATTTAATACACTAGTGGAGCCTTCGCAGTGCTAATGCCCAAGCTATTAAAGGACGGTAACTTTCTTCACCAAAGAGACCAAAGAGAATGACAATAATATCTTTTGACATACAAACTCTATCACTTTCATGGTTAAAAATAATAATAATAATAATATTAAAGGTATGTTTAAGAAAATACATAATTTAGCCCTAAAGAGGGAGTAACACAAGCACCGACTGCTCGTTTTATGTGCAGAAGATATATATATATGAAAAAATCTTTACATCTTTAGCTGTAGTATTTGATTAGTTTTCAATCTTTCTTACCGTCCTAAAAACTGGACTTCACCTCTGTGATGATGAGGAATGGATTTGTACTTCCCTAAATCTCCCTCTGGTCTTGTTACGTTGTATCCAGCATAATGAACCCTACAGTACAACAAACAAACATTTTTATAAAGAATATCATAGAATTATAGAATCACTTAGGTTGGAAAAGACCTCCAAGATCATCAAGCCCAACTGCTAAAAGATGTTTTTATAAGTTACAACAAAAATGAAAATTACATAGTAAATCTCTTAAAGCTAAGTCTTTGCATTTACTGACATTATCTCTATTAAAAACGAAAACAAAACTTCTAGCCTAATAACTAATAAAGCTGACAAAACCAATAAAATGGGAAATATAAATAACTATATATTTAGTATTTCCTGCTCTATTGCACAACAGGATGAAAAAAATGAATATACCAAGGAAAACAGAAAAACATACAAACTCCTACTTTAAAACCTCTTTATTTTTGAACTAATGCAGACAGCCATTCTAAGAACTCCACTGGAATGCTTTATAATAGCTTACTGTGTGCAGTTAGTAATACAACAAACATTGTTGTCTGTTATCCAATTTGTGACTATTGATATAGTTACAAATTAAACTATCACTCAGACACTGCTTCTGTGATATTAAAAATTAAATAAATACATGCTTGCTCTACAATCTGTAAAATGTTGTTCTGTAATGCTAAACAGAAATATAAATTAAAATCAAAAAGCAACATACAGAGGACTAGAAGAATGAGACTAAACATGCTTAATACTGTTATCTGTTTTTATATCTGTTATGTGTTGAGACTACTCTCTCAGACTGTTAACTGTCCCCAGGCCAAACGAGGTGAAGGAAGAATGAATGTCATACTCTTTTACACAGTATTTTCTGATATTCCTAAAGTGAAATCTTTAGAAATGACAGAATTTGTTCATTTAAAACAAAAAACTCCTACTTGCTCTCAAATGGTGGATATAAGAGAACAATAAGAAAGACATCGAACACTCACCTGTTCCAAAGATCATCATCTTCTCCACCCCATCCCCAAAAGGCATTAGGAAATCCATTGATCTTCTTGAATTGCTCCACTGTCAGTCCACTTACCCCACCAAAGAACTCATTGTATGGAAGACTGAAAATGAAAGACAAATTTTTGTATTATTATCTGGACTTAGGTAAGGGAAACTAGTTCACAGATAACAGGCATCAAGTAATACAAATGAAAGTTGAATAAAAAAATTGTAGTAGTGTTTGATTTGCATGAAAGGTACTCTTAGACTGTAGCTCATGTCAGTATCATCGCATGAAACATGTCTACCACATATTTCAGATAGCTGATTTAGACTCAAAACTGCAAGAACTGTGAAGCAAAACCTTCAAACTTTGACACTATTCAACTGGAAAAATCCTTTATCAATTTGTAAAAAAAAAAAAAAATCAATCAGTAATGCATCAATTTATTTGTATATTTTTAAACACATCTAAAATCCTGAAAATTTTGACAGCTAATTGGTTGCCAACCTGAAGTACAAACACACAGCTGTGCTTTCAATGCTTTGCTTTGGATCTGTCCAGCTGAGCAGGTTGTCAAGTTGGTTGACTTCCTGTCATAAATTTTAAGAATGGCAAATACAGTGTTCTGTGAAGTGATTAAGACAGTGTCATAAGATAGCATTCACAGAGTACTAAAAAAATCATTAATGTAAAATTACAGAAGGCAAAGAGGTAACAAAACTGTAGGATACTTTGCATTTATCAAGTTTCAGTAAAGACTGAAAGCAAGATATGAAATGGTCTAGCAGTAAGAAAATCTTCAGTTTAAAAAGCAATATAAAACAGATTTATGTTGTACATTTATGAGAAAATCGAGACATTTTTCCTGTGGTGTTTTGTTGCAGATTATCTTTGTCTTTGTTAACAGCTACCATAAAGGCTTATGTAACCAAAAAAAATTTCTAATATGACAAGGTAAGTTTTTTCCCTTGGCTCACATAGTGTTTTTCTGTTTTTTTGTAATATCAACCTCACTGCAACAAGTACAACACTGAAAATTATAAATAATATCTTTACTATAACAACATATCAAATGGAATCAGTAAACTTAAATCTTTTTTTGAATAATCACAAATGATTATTATTCATTTATACAAATAGCATGCTAAGAGGCTGTATTGTTGGTTTCATCTACTGGATATACTGTCAGAAAATTATACACGATTCAAGAATGTTTCTGGGTCTTTAAGAAACAATGTGGATAATTACTTACATGTACATGTATTTGTCCAGCTTTGCTGCAAAATGACGTGGCATTTCTCCACACCCATAATAATTACGGTCATTTTCAGGTAAGTGATCTACATCATGAAATATAATGCAGTCCCAGACAACATCCTTCATAGCCTCCTTGAAGCCAACATTAAAGAGCATTGCACGATTAAAAGGTTGTGTACCTGTCTTCAAACAGAAAACAAAAAAAAAAATTGT
The DNA here is from genome assembly GCA_011075105.1 of Heteronetta atricapilla. Taxonomy (NCBI): domain Eukaryota; kingdom Metazoa; phylum Chordata; class Aves; order Anseriformes; family Anatidae; genus Heteronetta; species Heteronetta atricapilla. The sequence goes on from CM021732.1 coordinate 113,284,791, forward strand.
AAGAGTCAAGAAGAAAAAGACATAATTTCAATACTATGAGAAATACATCATCTTCCACACTAAAAAGTATTGACAAAGATGTCTGTTTTTCCTCTAGTTAAGCAGAGCAATAGTTCTGGTTAACACCAACTACATAAATTCTTATTTTGTGATTTAAAAGTCTAAACAACCTTCCACCTCGCACAAAACTTAATAGCGCTAGTAACTTACAGCACTAGATCAATACAGCATGATATTACCAGTTAAATAAATACTGATACAAACTAAAAAGAGATATTTTGTTTCTTAAAACCATTTTAGTCAATTGGTTAAGCTGTAATTTGGTTAAGTTGTAATTTTTATGTTTTCATAACATTTACATATATACATTAATGACAACCTTATATCAGAACTTCCAATTTCTTAGAAACTTTTACGAAGTTAAATTCAAATTATTTTTATATCTAGCACAATTTAAATCTCAACATTTCAATTTTGAACTAACCAGACAGAATAATTTACAGGACCTCTTGATACAGCAAATGCATTTTAAATGACTTTTTCATGGCAATTTAGTGGATCTTTTTATTTTTCTGCTATTTTTCACTTTGTCACCTGAAAATATCACATAAGATAAATCATAAAAAGTAAGTCCAGTAATTTCTTTGGAAGGTTATCTATCTACTACAGTGCAAATTCCTCTACTAATCTGAACTATTTTGTTCCTTCACAGTGACTTGCAGACACTTCTGGCTGGCTGTTTTTGTAGTGTTTGTTTTGTTTTGTTTTCCTACATAATTGCGCCTCTCTGTTTATGAAGAGTCTCTTAGTCTCTAGCTGGTACTACTTGATATTTTTTTTAGGATCAACACCACCACTATATTTCACGTGTATTAACTGGATAGCATAGACTTTAAAGGTATTGTCTTTGACTGGATTACAGTGACCACATGCTGTAAAATGGCTTTCTCTAATCAACCATTCCCAATTCTTATCCTTAAAATGTGTATTTGTTGTTGTTGTTGTTTTACCTTGAAAACTTACATAGACGACAGATTCAAAGAGGCCATGCTATCACCCATAAAATACCAGCCTGTATTTGAAAAAAGGCCATAGGCTAATCCTGGGAATGGAGTTGAACTTTCCTTTTTCACTCAAAGGATTAAAACAGCAGTAAAACAATTTTTAAATTCTGGATTTATCCAAATCTTAGTAAGCAAATCAAATCCTTTTTAGTAAGGAGTCCCAGAGTCACTTTTCAGATAAGTATTGTTACCTGTTCAACAACATAGAAGGCAAATTCCAGCCGCTGCTTCTGCAACATAGGTATCAGATGCCGGAAAAAAATTGGAAGATGCTCATGGCGATTCCGAAAAGGAATGAGGATTGCCACCTATAAAAAAAAATAGTAATAATTAATTAAATTTTTTAATATTAACTTTTTAAAATTGTAATGTTTTAACACAAATTAAGTCTTCTGTGGCTTACACAAGATTTTCAATTTTTACTTTAAAAATGTCTCAGTATTCTACAATATGTCATTTCCACTAAGAAATAATGTTGGAATTTTGCTCAAGCAAATAAAAAAAGAAGAAAAAGTCCTTAAGTAAAAGTTAAATATGATTTTCCTTTTATGATCATTTGCTACTAATTACACTTTAAGCAATACAAATATTGGAAAAGTTTGTATCTACAAAGCAATCCATTTCACATTTTCTACAAGCTCTAGCATCTTCTTTAACACAGCACAATAGATATAGTATAGTATACTGCATATTATATAAAACTATAGCAGTAAAAGGTTGAGTACTTACAATGGTAAGCTATTGTTGAATACAAATAGAAAAAAAAGCAAAGAAACATCTCACCTTCCATCGTGGCTTACAGTCTTTTGGTTTCCAGTGTCCTCCTGGCTTAATGTCTAAGTCTTTTGAAAATAGCTGCTGAATTTCATCAAAACTAATTTCACTCATATTGACATCAATAAGGCCTCCTAAATAGAGGAAAGATTTATATTTATTAATTTCAATTAAGACAATAGATCTAACTCTAAAAGTTATATCACAGGCAAATAGGATCAGGAAATTTGATTTACATTACAATATAGATAAAAGAAAAAAAGAAAAAAAAAAACAATTCATAGTGTTCAGCATAGTGTTCAGAATAAATTTGTCAATATAAAAATTCCTTCAATAAATTCCATAAGCAAAACGTTCATCTCAGAGGACAAAGAACAAGAAAATTTCAATTTTGTATCTCTTCTAACAACAACAAAAAATAGTCACCTTCCATTTTTACTTCTACTGTTGACAATTCCAAATCATCTGCACTACTAAGCTGACATTCAAATTCTAGGTATCTGTGCCTGCTCTTCTCTTAAAAAGAATATGCACCATCATACCCTCTAAATCCAGCAATTTAAATTCTAGATATATATTTCATATGCAGACTTCACCATTGGCTGTATCAGACCAATTTATAGAAAATGGACAGATTTGAGAATTACCACTGATAGAATTGATTAGCCTAACAGGAAAAGTATTTGCAAATGGATACCGATCAGAGCGGAATTCAGCAAGATATTGAATACAAACTACAATTTGGTAGCAAAAAAATCAGGTCAGTACTTATTACAAGAAAATACTAAATCATCAAATAAAGATTTTAGAGTAACTATCTGATAGACACCATAAAACATTCTTTATTTTTTGTCTTTAAACTCAAGTCTTTGGTAAAGGTTGAAATTTTAAAGATGATGAAAGAAATTGCTACCATTTTCTCCCCTGTAACCACATGCAAGAGATCTTCCTGTGTCCAGAAGGAAAGCTTTTTTAATTGCTTGATGTTGTAACAGTGAATTAACTAGCTACCTAGACCTTTTTGAAAGATTGAAATTTTTGGAGAATACCAGAAATAACTGTTTGTTTCAGTAGAAGTGGACTGGGCTTATGTGGCAAGGTTTTCGTAGTGGCAGGGGATGCAGGGAGGACCTCTGTGAGCAGAGCCCAGCAGCTGCCCAGTGTCAGATCAGAGCCAGCTACAGCCGACCCACTGCTGGCCAGAGCCAGGCCAGGGAGAGATACTGGTTGGGCTTTTAGGAGAGCAGATTAAAGACAGGGGAGAAAAAAAAAAAAAAAAAAAAAAAAACAGTGCAGTGCAACTGCACAACAGCAGCTGGAAGAGAGGGATGAGAAAAAGTAGAAACAGAGAAACCGCCCTGCAGATGCCAAGGTCAGTGCAGAAGAAGGGCATGAGGTGCTTCAGAAACCGCAACAGAAGTTCCCGTGCAGCCTGCGGAGAGGCCCCTGGTGGAGCAGGCTGTCCCCCTGTAGCCCATGGGTCCCACAAGGAGCAGATCTCCATGCTGCAGCCTGTGGAGGAGCCTCCACTGGAGCAGGTGGATGTGGCCTGGAGGAGGCTGCGGCCCATGGAGAGCCCCTGCAGGAGCAGGCCCCAGGCCGTAGCTGCAGCCCGTGGGGGACCCATGCTGGAGCAGTTTGCTCCTGGGGGATGGACCTCGTGGTACGGAGCCATGTGGGAGCAGCTCTTGAAGAGCTGCTGCCTGTGGAAAGCTCCCGCAGGATCAGTTCAGGAAGGACGGCATCCTGTGGGAGGAACCCCACATGGAGCAGGGGCAGAGTGACCATTAAGGAGAGCAGAGACAAACTGTTATGGACTGACCGCAGCCCCCATTTGCCATATTTTCTCTCACTGTCCTTTTGAGGAGGGTGAGTGAGAGAGCAGCATGGTAGAACTTAGCTAGCCATCAGTGTGAAACCACCACATGAAGCAGAAGATACTGCAAGAGCCATTTTAGTTTTTGATATGATAACACAGAACTGAAAAAAAAAATAAAAAAAAGAAACACAGAAAGGATAGAAAGGAAAAAAGAATCAAGAACAGCACAATAAGGAAATCTTTTAAAAGCAGATCTAAAACAAATCTAACTTTTTTTATTATTATCATTTTTTAAGGAAAAAGGAAAGCTGGCAGTTCCTGAAAACAATTGTGTGGATTCATACAATCATCTGGATTGGAAAATACCTGCAAGATCATCAAGTTCACCCATCAACCTGACCTCCTGAGTACTATCACTAAACCATGTCCCTTAGGGCTACGTCCACAAATCTCTTGAATACCTCCTGGGATGGGGACTCCACCACTTCAATGGACAGTCCATTTCAGTGCTTGACCACCTCCTCTATGAAGAAATTCTTCCTAATATCGAACCCTAAACCTCCCCTAGTGCAACTTGACACCATTTCCTGCATTCATGTAGAGGCACTTAAGCTGGGACCCTAATGAAAGTGTTTTATTGGATGACATGGTACATTCCTTTGTACTGTTCTTCAGGTGCTCTTCAGCTGACCTCTGATCCTCTGGGTATAAAAATACCACAGAACAAGCTAAACCTACAGTCTTAAAAAAAAAAAAAAAAAAAAAAAAAAAAAAAAAGCCTAGATATCATCATGGTTGTAACTGAAACTCTTCAATAACCTGAAAAAGAAATCTTACAGAAAGTAGAAACATGAGCAAGTATCAAAGGACCAATACACAGAGTAGTATAAATATGTACAAATTACATTTTAAAAAATTTACTAAATCATCAATTTCAATTACCAAGAGACAGAGAAACATCAAGAACAATGCAATTGATTTAAAGAATCTAACAGAAAAAAATATATAAATATCAATTGTTACACCACAAAAGGAATTAAACAAAATACAAAATAGGAATCAAACAATATACAAAATACACAATGTGAAGTACTAAGATGTGAAGTATTAAGATCTTCGTGTTAGATGTGACTAGATGCTTACAAATATTTAAATGTTAAAAAAAGTAGGAGCCAGGGCCAGGACCAGTTAAACAATATTTAGATAAGGCAGACACTCCTGATTTGATGGAACATGATGAAATCCCCTCCGGATTGCTTAAAAAGTATAGTAAACTATAGTAGATCCTGAAACATTGGTACTATCAAAGTAAGCAGGAGAAGGGTGAATCCCTTCACTGTCAGTGAAAAAGTTTTTCACTGTCATTGGTAGGGGAGGCAGAAGAAGGAAATATCTGCATTTAATATTACTACTTTCATTACTGTCAAGCTACAATAAAAACAGATTTATTTATAAAACCTGAAAAGAAACAAAAAGAGAAAGCAAAGGAAGCAGAAAGCATTTTGAAGAACAGAAGCAGAAAACAAAAATAATTTCAACAAATTAGAGATACATATTGTAACCAATAGAGTGAAATTAAATATATATACATGTATATATGGATTGTTACTTTAGGAGAAATGAAATATGCACACACAGAAAGGGAAATACTTGGCCACACTGCAGCACGCATAAAGATATTTTTATGGTTTATAATGGATTGCATATTAATATGAGACAATAAACTGTAATGCAATTGCACAAAAATGGCAAATCTCATTCTGGAATACATTAACAGCCACTGTATGAAAGACAGAGAAGGTAATTACTGGTTTGTTTTGCTTCCTTAGTCCTACCAGGGCTTTAGCTGGGTATGATGTTTCAAAAGGAAATCAAATTAGAGAAAATCTATGTTACAAAATCAAGAATGACAAGAGTTTTAAAACTACACAGTATAGAAAGGCTGAAAGAGAAGACCGACAAAAACTGTCTTTTCCAAAACACAATATTTTGTTATACAGATGGCAACCAACTCTTTTCCAAGCATCAAAGTGATCCAAGGAGAAATTCAACTACTTTAAAAAAAAAAAAAATGTGGGGGGGGAGTAGTAGAAGGAGACAGAAGGGAGTAACTGCAAGTTGAATATTAGGAAAAGCTCAACTATTCACTTGACGGAACACTAAAATCTGTAAGTTCTGGAGAACTTCCACTGAAGATTATTTTTAAAATACTAATAGATTTTTCTAATATCTATTATAATGGTTAAGGTACATTTAATCTCAGGGCACTGAGGTGATCATACTAAAGATCTGTATATTTCTTAGAGCTCACTAAGAGCCACTTCTTATACTTTCAGTGACTTTTGCAAACTAGTATAAAGTTGAGATGATCTTAACATGAGAGTTTTATTTCATAAAACTGAAACAACTCATCTGCATTCCATTCACATGTCAAGCCAGTATTAAAATTATGCTGATTCTGAATTACGGAAGAAATGAAAAATTCTTTCATACTGCTTTTATCTTGAAGTAGACGTATCTTGTTCCAGTTATGAAGAAGCATAGCAGTGTTCAACCAGTGCATGGTAACCTTAAAGACTGAATCATATAGAAGCTGCTAGCTGCTCATATTTTAAGAGCACATGTACTTGGGACAAAATATGATTTTACCATACTCATTCCAGGATAAAAATTTTGCAAATTTAATTTAGTCATGTGAAGAAATATAGTTGACTTGTGTAACAACCATAGACTCCTGAGTAGGACAAAATATATGTGATTCAAGAAGCTGCTTTCTTTGACCATCTCAGAATCATCTGCAACGTTTCATTGCATTATCTAATCTTGAAAGAAGTTCTATTTATTAATTCACAGATAGATATTAGAAAGGGATGTATGAAAACCAAAGGGTGGGATATATATCTCCTTGCTCAATGGTAACTTATCCAGTGAATTACTTTCTATTAAAAGTATGATTTCTCATTAAATTCAACACAACACAGTAAGTACAAATGAAGAGATCACTATCACTGCTCAAAGAGAGCAGTTATAAGAAGACCTAAAAGCAAATTCTGGTAGAATTACATACAGCCAATGAGGTTGATAGGAAGGATGGCAAAGTAGAATGCAAGTCCCTATTCTGGCAATTCAAAATACACTTCAGTGCAAACACATTTGCACTAGTGATTTAAGACTATGCAATAAAATTAAGACTCATCAACACCTGACTTGCCTTATCCCTCCACTTCTGGACCGTAAATTAACACACAAGAGGAACAGTTTAGCAGAAGCCTGTACAGTTTTGAATTAACTAATTTGGCAGAATTCATCTGCCAGACTTCTTCAAAGTGTCTCTAGAAATACTAATTTATATGCATTTTTCAACTGGTACAATCACCATGCTGTTTCTTTGGTTACTCAGTTGATATTGTCAGAACTTTTTATTTCTTTCCCAAAGTTGGGTAACTAAAATATTTACTATTGAAATAATTTAGTTTTGTTACATACTTTTATTATTATTTTTTAAGTAATTACATTTTGTTTTAAGTACAATCCAATCTACCAGATAAACATTAAGGTCAATTTAAAACTTACTCATGTAAGGCAGCTTCTCTGGGCAAGCCTGGTAAGGAGAGTAAGTGAAGTTTTCTGGAAGATACATTGTTGTTTGAGCAACGCAGTCACTAGAATTGTTTCCTTCAGGATAATCTTAAAAAGAAGAATTGATTTTGTAAAAACCTAAGTTATCCACTGATTTTTGTAACATATCATCATATCATATCATCACATACTTTGTAAGTAGCCAAGTCCATGCAGCATGATTAAATAACTTTTTACCACATTAACAGTAATTCAATTAAGGTATCTTTGTTACAGCTATGACATTTTTTCCTACTGAAGCGAACTGATATACAGTAACTCTTTGGTCTTCCCTGCAGTTACTGAAAAGTAGTGATTGGGTCTAGGCTTTCAATCAAGTTATGTCTTTAAGGTTTGTTTTGTATAGGTTTCCCCCCTGCACCCCAAAAAGCACTTCTAAAATGAAATTAAAGAAGAAATATTCTTACCTGTTCCATTCAATGTGGTGTTTTTGTTAGTGTACAATCTGATCATGTGTCCTATTGTTTTTACATTTTCTCTCAACATGATACCACGAGCTTGCACCATAAAGAGATATGTGTTTGCTGATAAAACAAAAAGCAATTTTGAATTTGAATTAAAATAAGGTATTTCCAAATTATTCTAACATCCATTTATAACATGTTCAGTATTTACTACTTGGTCTCAATTCATGGCTGGTGAACATTAATCCTCCAAGATGAAGAACCACAAAGAGTGAAATGTAACAGCAACAAAATAAGAATACAATAAACTCAGTCACAGATCTATATAAAAAAATAAAATTATAAAAAGTCAATATAAACTTTATATGACACCTTCATTTCTCTTTAGCTTACCAAAAGCAACTATCAGTACAGGGAATCAACTGAATTTACCAATAAAAATGTTTTCATATGGAGACGCTTATCCATCCATTTCTCATACATGCATTAATACACACATCAGAGAAATATTGGATAGAAAAAAATATCCAGAAATTCTTTATTCCCAGAGAACTGTCCCCCTTTACTCACTAGTTCACACAACTTTCAATCAAAATGCACTGCAATTTACTCACCTCCAACAACTGTTTCCGTATACCACTGCTACAAATCACTGCCAAACTTAAAGTATTAATGCTTGATAATTATATATGAAATATTTATTACAGGCATCAAGCGTGAGTAAATCAACATTCTGAGTAATTACAATACTCATAGCAACATTATGAAATACTCCTCTGTCTCAGCCCTTTATTCACTGCTCCAAATCTGATCTCAGTACAACTCTCAGTCCTAAACAGAGAGATAGTTGGAACACTTTATAACACTAGAGAATACCAGTTTTACAGAGACATAACATTTATCAGGAGTGGTGTGTTGACCTTGGCTGGCAGGTAAGCCCCTACCAGCAGCTTGCTCACTATCCCCCAGTGGGATGGGGAAAAAAAATAGAAGGACAAAAGCAAGGAAGGTGTGAAACAAAACCTTATGGGCTAAGATTAAGATAGTTTAATAAAGTGAAGGAAGGGATTAAAAAAAAAAAAAAAAAAAAAAAAAAAAAAAAAAAGTTATACAAGAACAATAACTCACCAATGTCCTGTCAGCAACCACTACTTTGCGGTGGGGGTGGGGAGGACACAATTTTGTTCCTGAACATGATATTATATAGTATGGAATCTCTCTTTGGTCAATATGGGTTCTCTGTCCCAGCTACATTCCCTCTCAACTTCTTACCCACCCCAAACTTACTTGGCTGGGGGTAGGACAGCATGGGAATCAGAAAAGGCCTAGATGCTGTACAAACACTGTTCTGCAACAGCTAAAACACACTGGTGTTCAGCAAGATCGTTTTGGTCACATATCCAAAAGATAGCACCATATGAGCCGCTATGAAACAAATTAACTCCACCCAAGCCAGACCCAGAACATCAGGATACATCTAACTTTGTTCTTTGTACAATTTTAACCTGAATTATAGTACAACCTGACCCTATCAGGGTGTATTTCTGCTATTAAGACACAAACACTTCTTCTAGACAAAACATTTTTGTTGCAAGTAGGAAGCTATTCTCTTATATATATTTTGGGCAACAGGAAATAAATAAATAAATAAGCTAGATTTACACCTCTGGAAGATACAAGAATTGACAACTCAATACTCTTCAAGAGTTCAAGACATTCAAACTTTTGGTGAGTTCTGCCTTCAGAAGTTTCCATTCCCAGAATTATTCCCCAAAGTCAAATTACTGTTTTTCTCCACAGTAGTTATTGTGCAACCTTATACGCATTTATACAATGAAACACATATTATGATTTTAGAAGAGAAAAAGTATTTTCATACACCTGTGACCACTGTCTGAACATGAGCAGCATGGCAACACAGCATTAACCACGACACCCATTTACTAAGATGTGACAAAATTAAGAGCCTTTTTATAGGTATATATTAGACTCAATAGTGTGTGTCTCCGGAGTACTATGCCTAAACCTCTTTCAGACGTCCCATAAGTCATTTCACTAGCTTCTTCTTGTTCCTTTTTTTATTAGCAACACTACAAGTCTCTACCTTCACACTTCCTAAGAATATTACCTTTCCTAATAGGAATGCTCAGTGCTTTTACTTCTACTTATATGTTCATTAGTCTTGGGAATTTTTTTTTCTGGCTGCTACCAAACCCATTGACTGCATGCATTTCTGCTGTTATACAGATGGATGTCACTTATTATACACACAGTGACAGAAATTATGGACACTGTGTAGTCAGCAAGCATAGTCTCCAGCATTGATCCTGTTTGAAAGGAAATATTTACTCCAGAATTCAATGGAAGGAATATTTTCCTAACAGATTACTGCTGTAGTTTTAAGAACCTGATGCAGTACTAAGTACAGAACTAAGACTAAGACCTTGAACAAGTCCACAGAAAATTTAAGAGGGCCATAATAACTGCCCTCAATTCCTACAGAAACTTTACTCTAGAGCAGATGAGAAATCAGACAAACCTTGATAAAACATTTTCTGCAAAATCACCTACATCTCCCCTTTCTGAAAGCCACTTTTTGAAGGAAAATTTGCTGCTTCTGAGGAAAAGGAGAAAAATTAGAACAAACATATCAGACCTTTATGACACACAAAGCTAGAAAAGACATTTCTCTGAAAAATAGGCATCACAAAAAGACAGAACCCAAAAAACAACCAGACAAAGCCTGCTGCCACCTTGGCCTAAGCTGCACTTGCTAATAGAAAGATCTAACCTTGCCATGTTTGAATCAAGCTATTCTTGGAATCTGTGCCATCTCACCTTCCTGGCCGATTTGTTTGCCAAACCACCATAAACTTCTACCCAAATATATAAACACAATGCAGTATCTTCCTTTCTATGCACTTACTCTACACCTTTAGTAGCAGCTACCCAGGACTCTACCACAAATAATAAAGATAACACTACTTGAAACTACTCCGGCAGTTGTGTTTAATATCAGAGAATTCCTTGCAACAAATCTGGGCAGGGCCAGTAATTAGAAAAAAAAAAAAAAAATTATGATCACACTTAGCCTTCCACAACTGTAACCTCCACACCCTTATGTGACAGGAGGCTCTTCTGTTGAAAAATGAAGTTGTGTGTCAGTTTACCTTTCATAATTCAGTCCTCCTGAATGGCATAGCTGGTCTGCAGTAAACAGCAATGCCTTATCTTAGCATAATATCCCAGCTGTCTCTCTTTTATGCTAATCTATTCATGGATGCACTGGAGCACAGAGCAGGGAAAAGAAAACTTACGTGGTATCCAGCCTCATAACTGATAAAGCACTGTACCTTGCCACTACCTGACCGACTTTACATTCTATTGCTGTTTAACAGCTACTCAAGTGATAGCAGATGCTTGAGTTGCCAATTAATTACTTTAGAAGCTAAGAGCATCATGTGGAATCAAAGATATTAACTTAGTCATAAAAATAAATCTGATCTATTAGCACAGGTTTGTCAGCAAAGGCCTGCGTAAAAGAGCATAGCTTACATGTCAGATCACCCAGCTGTGACAGCAAAGCATTCCAGATAAGCTACAACAGCAAGAAATGTCAGAGAAAAATAAGTCTTTCCCGCAAGAATGTTAAGGGAATAAAACCGAGAGCAGAATACCAAGGACTACAGTTTGAGAACTTGCATGGCAATCCTCTTCAATTGCCAGTAGTATGTGAATATGGGTAATCTCCCTGAGCTTGGCACAGGCTTCCAGAAACACTGCCTTTGCTGTCACAAAGATTTCCTTCTGCTATTATCTTGCTGCATTTGTACCAATCACCATGCCTATTACAATGAAATACAAAGCACAAAACAGGAATTAAAATTTTTAGTTTTAATCAAACAAAACACTTCACAATGTAACCACTCACAACTAATTTTCTTCATATTCTCCTTATTTCACTGCACATGGTCCATAGTAAACAAGAAACAGCACTCCTAACTCAAGAAATGTATAGAATCCAGACAGTCACACAATGTACAAGGTAAGCAGAAGTGCAGTGCCCCCGTACAGGATACCTTGGAACAAATACTGCACAAAATGTTCCACCTAATCCAACTGCAGTGTGAGCATGAACTCATACCTAGTTCAGATAAAGATTTCACTGACAAGTGATCCAGATCTGCATCAGTGATCAGAGATGCACCTCTACAGGTCAGTCATCAAAAGTTATGGACAATGACTGTCATTCTGAAGAACAGAAGGAGGAAGATAGAGCTATGATTATTTCAACAAGACAGTCAGAAAAGCATTAATGAGACCACAAACTATGACTTTTGAGATACGAAAGAAAAGATGAGCAGACTTAGAGATTACACATTTCATTTTGAAATCATAAAACTTATAATAAAATATTTAAAAGCCTTATTTCAAGTACAATTCCACAGTAATTAGAAAAAAAAAAAAAAAAAGTTAAACACTCAATACTTAAAATACAAGAAGGTTATGATCAGAGCAACCCCAGCAACATTATACCCTGATATTCAGAAAAAAAAAAAAAATATATATATATATACTGATAAGCTTAGATGGGGATACTTTATAGAGAATCCAGGAACACTGCAAAAATTAAAATGTTATAAACACTGCTTTATGGAAACAGGTCTTGCCAAAAGACCATTTCCTGCAAAGTTACACATCTGCTAGTCAACACCTGTTTTCACAGGGCTTCCAGAAAGCACATTCAACACACTCCAGAAAAAAATGAGATGGATTCAAACTGGTTAACAGAAAGGTCTCAACTAGTATTGGTAAATGGGAAATCATTTCATGGCAACATTTCTAGAACTAGTCTCATGTGGATCTCTTCTCATCTCAAGGTTCAGATTAAATTCTAAATACTAATCTAACTATGTAGTAAGGAGAATTCAACTTAAGATGGCTTCTAAAACATCACAGTCAAGAATTTAGGTTCTAGGAATATTTTTTACAACTACAAAGTAGAGACTTTAAAGCAGATTTAATAAATAACTTTGCAGTAAAGGAGGATAACCAAAGTAAGATAAGACCGTTGGAAACTAGTTCCTGTTCACAAACTGAAATCTACAGAGAGCATAGGTAAATTCTATAGAAGTGTTCAACTTAGACTAAATAATTCATAAGATTTTATTTATTGCTACATGTTCATTGCTAATCAGAAGTTTTTAAAGCACATGAAACAATCAGAAAAATACAAAAATGTGTATGCCTTGAAATCAATTTTTGACTTGATTTATTGCTGAATCTTTAAAATCAATTTTGCATTATTTGTAGTTTAACAATAAATCTGAACTTATTTCATGGGTATGGGGAGACTGCTTTTGAGTCTGTGTATATATACCTCCTTGTAGGGAACACATATTAGAAAGGTGCAGATCACCTCAATCTGTCAGAAATACAAACAGCTACAGATGTTTCTAGAGGTTGAGATTGTTCAGATGGTGCAGATGAACAAATCTGTATCAACTACAGCAGAGAGGCTTCAAAATTGCTTTTAGTGGCAGTGGTTTTTTAATACTCTAGACAATGTCTGTACACTCACTGCCATGAAGAATATGCCTAATGGATGAGTCCTCTGGCTGCGAGGGATTGAATAGCTGTCAGTTTAACCACTTATTAGAGCCAGTAAGAAGAAATTTCATTGGTCAATTCACCACTTATGGGTGAAGAACAAATAATAATTAAGCTTTCTGTAGCAGTATTTTAAGTGTGACACCTGATACAATCTTCAACACAACTTCTAACACTTCTAACATACTTGCTATAGAGTCGGACTCAACAACCCTTGTGGTTCCCATCCAACTCAGGATACTTTGTCCTGTTGTTATTCTACTCTCCAATTTCATACTGTTAGTCGATTATACAGGAAGTTAAAAATAATTCAATAGCTGATTCTGAAATATTTTCTTCCAAATGAAGCCTTTGATAACAGATGAACCTACATAAAGCCAAAAATAGCTTCCAAACAACCAGGTTTGTAGCACAGACATTTTCCTGCAGAAACTATGAAGAAAAGGGATAGACAAGTTTCACTCACTCAAGAAACTTGTAAGAGACCCACAAGAAGGATTTCCTAGAGAGCAGTAAAAGGAGCCAGCAGCAAACAAAAAGAGGAAATCTGAACATCTTCCACATCCTGCAACACCCATCATCCGTTTATCAGATGACACTTTCACACAGCATAAACAGAGAGGACAAACAAAGCATTTATTCTGTTTTAAACACACTAGCTGTATTATTCCTGTTTCAGTGCAGCCCTTGATCTGTATTAAACTGATTGCCTTGAAGACACATGCTCTATTAAAAAAGAAGTCAGAATCATCTGTGCATCATTGTAGCAAATACAATCAAGAGCGTGCTGCCCTGTATTAGAAACAACAGCATAGCCCCGAGTTCAAGAGCAGCAATTCTCCTCTATTCGGCTACTTGTGAAACCATATTTAGGCATTGCAGCTACTTTGGGGATTCCAGTAAAAGAAAGACATTAACATACCAGAGCAAGCCCAGAGGAAAGCATGTGATATACAAGTAGAAACTGAAAGAAATGGGTTTGTTCAGTCATTAGTAGAAATGGCTATGGGGAGGGTGAATTTTTTGGTGTCTTCAGCTCTGCACTCGAAATGCATACAGAAGATGAAACTGAACACTTCTTGCAGCTACACAGAGGAAAGAGACAAAGCAATGAACACAAGATACAAGATGGGAAATTCCAGTCATGTGATACAATTTTCTTTAAGTTGTCAAACACTGGAACAAGTTGCCCAGAGGTAGTGCAGAATCTCCATTCCTAGAGATATGCAAAACTCAACTGGACATGGTCCTGAGCAACCTGATATAATAGGATCTGCTTACAGCAGGAGGTTGGATCAGATGACTTCCAGAGGTCCCTGCTGATCTAAATTGTTCCGTGATCAAGCAGAAAGCCTTTGGAAACATCATAAAAAAACATGGATGCCAGGAAAAAGCACATTAGCACAGAGGCTGTGCCCATATCTATGGGCTGTGCATCTGGAAGCACTGGCTACCAATTATCTTGCAGAAAGCATTTTCAGCTCTTACCTCCATTTCTGCTTAAGTTCAAAAGGAGTGATATCATCTTTTCCTACTAGAAAAATGATTTTCTAATATGGAATAGAAGAAAAAATTGATATCAAATGTATCAGTTTATGAGCTGAAACCGATGGGGAGATGTTTCAAAGTTCCACCTAGCCAGCACAGCTGCTCCTTGGTTAAAATTGCCAGAGAAGGAGTAGGTTTCGGTAAGATAAGCAGAAGACCAAGAAAGAGAAAACAGTAGCTGGTTTTTCATCCTCAGTCTCATTCTACTGTTCAGAATTTCTGGTTACTCATGCCAAAACCAGACTGCATCTTCCCTGATCCCTGCACTGCTTCCTAACTAGTCCTCAGAAGCAATACCATGTGCACTTAGCCAAGCAAGATTGCAGTTCACTACAATAGTGAGAGCTGTAAGGTGCTGGTAAAAATCCTCTGCTGGAGTCAGATGGAAAAAAAACAATCCAGTAACAAGAGATTGTTTTCTGAAATCAATTATATTGTCCAGTGTGATTTCAGTTATGATGCTGATAGAAATGTTGAAAAGCATATGAAGAAAAAAAAAATCTCTGTGAATTCTCAGATTGCCTTGGCAGTGAAATAAGATCAGTAAATGCTCTCTTAATGCTTTCACAAGGGCCTTCCAACGTTGTCCAATTCTCCTCATCTTTGGGGACATTCCATGATGTGAAGCTAAATGTGTTTTGAATAGCTGTCAGCACCACACATTGACTATTCAAAATGCTTTTATCAGTACCGGTATCTGCAGCACTGAATAAGAATTGATTGCTGCCAAAGATTCCTGCTGTCAGCTAGGTTCCTCAGACTACTTGCAATATGTAGAGATAATTGGAACTTCCAAGGAAGTTTCAGAATCACATGCCATCTTCATTAATTAATTCAAAATCAGTGACTTCAGCTTGTATCTTCCATTTCAAGTACTGGAGAAGGAGCCCCACATCAAACACTGTCAGAAAAATGGTCCTTCTGGAGAAGAGACACTTCCTTCCATCAGATACATGAGATTAACACACACAAGTCTCATTTACACATTACAATGAAATTAATAATTTTTGAACATTTAGATTTTTTTTTTCTACCACTTCATTTTGCTATCTAATCCTTCTAGTTTTTTGTTTTGTTTTTTCAAACATCCATTTGGAAAAAGTAGTTTTCTTCTCTAATCAGCACTCACAGATCAATTAGCTTTAGTGTTCAAGCTCCTCTGACTACCAAAACAAGAGAGGCAGTGCCAAGGTAAGGTTGCAGCCATCTCTACCCCACCCCATCTTCTGTCCTTGGCGAAGAGGGAAAGGGAGGTGCAGAAACAACATAGCACTTGAATTCTTCTCAACCATGTAAGCCCTGTATTATATTATGTGGAATATTATATGCCTTAGTCTCAAAATAAACAACATCATCTGAAAACCTGAACTTTGAATGCTTTTCCTCTCTCCATATTCTGAAATACACAGGATGATACACACTTCTATTTCCCAAAGAACTTACGTTCCGCGAACCTTCTACAAATAAAGTGATATACATAGAATTACTGTGTAAATATTTAAAATTTAAAAATAATTAAAAACATTAAAATAAGCAGTTGAGATTTTTCCCTCTAAACAAATTAGCCAGATTTCAATTTCATGAAAACTGCAGTTTCATTACCAAATGCAGCAATACTATCTTCTAATGAGCATGAAGAACAGAGACAATGTGCTAGCCTCTTGGAGAACTCTCCTAGTGCTAAGGACTTTCTTGTGCAGACATCTTCTCCCTTTGATATGCCATGAACTGCGTGCTCAGAGGGAATTCTACTCCATCAGCTGAGTAAGAATTCAAATTTTCACTCAGTTTTGTCACTTCAGGAAGCCATTCTGCTCCATGACCCACTTATACTTCTCCCACTTTCCAGCACGTTGCTGACCCATACAATTCCCCTCCAAAAAATATTGCTAGGATGGCTGTTGGTTTTATTTTAAGATGGTATTTGATCTTCTTTCTCTCTATTGTACACACTAACATTTCCAGGAGCAAATCCCTGGGAAACCATCATGTCTGCAAACTGACACACTTAGATTACCAGCGTAAGATTTCCAATTGCCCTTTCCTTTACCATTTTATATATTCACTACCCCAGTAAGACCAGCATAGGACATCAGCATTCTGATCTGTATGTGAGGTATCAGAGGCAAAATGTTGTAGGGTTTTTATTTGTTTAAGCTGGATGAGTTCACAACACAACTGCATACGCAAGGCAACACACCATTGAACAGTAGCTGGAAAGAGCTGTAACCTCACAAACGCATCTAACTACTGAAGATTTTTGTATTGCAAAACTACAACTTGTAAGGGCTGACCGCTGTATATACATCTCAGAGAGCAAGAGAGACCAATTTAAGTGAGTACGGTGTGTTTTGTTTTTAAATGTTGATGAGGCCCAAGGAACCGACCCCAAGAATTCCACTGGTGCATTCGTTGATTTCATTTCACTGCTGGTATAAAGTAAACCAAACAAACATCTAACCCAATAGCCATGCAGCAAGATGAAGTCAGTTAAGAGAGTCTAGTTATTAGAGGCTCTGATTCTGAACAAAGTACTGTACAAATGCTGCTTAGACAATGTCCATTGAGGAAGAAACATTTGAATGATTCTGCAGTAAAATGCCAGCTACACCTATTAGGTCTGTTAATAGTTTTATTACAGAAATGTGGAAACGGCACTTTGTTTTCTAAATCATAAGCCAAGTGCTTCTATTTACAGTCTATTATGATATTACACAAGCATTTCAGAGAACTAAGATGACCAAATGGACCCTGGCAGCATCATTCCATCACAGGAATGAATTAGGTAAGTACGGGTGAAGTAGCTGCACCCTGAAGTGGTTTACAAGCTACACAGATTATGAACATGAGGAAGCTAAACAGCAGCCAGCAGGAAACAATTACTGCAGGGATTCAGCCACCTAATTAGTGTGGACATTTCGTTGCAATGACTGCAGAGAGGAGTTTTAAGCATTGAGGAAATACAGTGAGATGGCTATGCAGATACTTTGGGAGTCAGAAGTGCAGGAGAAAGTGTCAACATTCCCTGGGAAAAAAAGGGGAAACACAGCCTAGCCAACAGACACACAACACAGTGAAACATGGAGCACCACACAGAATCCTTGAGATAATCTCAGGGTTGACACTAACTTGTTCTGAAAGGCTCATTCAGTGAGAAAAAGCCCTATGCCCTCCCAGAAACAACATAAAACTGACCTAAGGAAACAGCACATTGACTAGTGTATTGTGATGTGTGTTTTTTTGTTTTGGTTTGGTTTGGTTTTTTTATCTGACCCAGACTTGCAATTATTTTATGTAGCATTTCTCACACAGCTTGTCTCCCCACTGCAGCAGAGCTTTCAGAAGCGGAAGCTAAGCAACTGCAAAGCCTGCGAAGAGAGATCCCACTGACAGATGAAAATGACAAGTATTCTAATTGACTCCCAATTTCCATTCACGTGTGCTTTATTATGAACGCAGTCACTCATGACTTAAAAGACGCATTCAAGCAGCTCCAGCAGGCCATCCTGCAGCTCTTCCCTGGCTCCTGCCATTAACTCCTAACACGGTGAAACGGCGAGCAGCTTTTTTACGCCTCACTTTCGCGGCCTGGGGGGAGCAAGAGCAGCACCAACCTACCTCTCGCCGGCAGCTGAATCTTCTAGAGCGTTGGAAACCGACAGAACAAAGATGCAAGGTTAACGCCGGCCGGCAGCGCCGCGCTGGCCGCTCGCAGCCTTCCCCGCCCCGGAGCCCCCCTCAGCAGCGGCGGGGGGCCGCGCTTCGCCCCGAGGGCCGCGGGGTGGGCACGGGAGGGCCGGGGGAGGCGGCTGGGGGTGCCCAGGGGATGCCGTGGGGCTGATGAGGGGCCAAGGATCCCTCCCCCCGTCTCCTCCCCTCAGAGGGGACCAGCCCCGCGGACTCACCTATGCCGGGGGCCACATAGATGAAGTAGAGGCAGGAGGAGGAGAAGGAGAAGAAGAAGATGAAGGCGAGCATGGAGCGATTGGAGACCCGCAGCGCCTTGCGGAGCACGGGCATCCTCCCTCCGTGGGGCAGAGCCGGCCGCCCCCTTCGCGATGCCGGCGGCGCCTCGCAGGGGCTCGGGCGGGGACGGGGGCGGGGGGGCTCCGCACTCCCCCTCCCTGCCGCCGCCTCCCCGCCAGCGGGGGCTGGTGCCCAGCGCCTGGCCCGGAGGAGGAAGAGGAGGAGGAGGATGAGAAGGGCAGCGGCCCTTTGCGGCTGGCCCGGCCGCCCCCGCCTTGGCGCTGCGCCTCCGCTGCCGAGCAGGTGGCGGCCGAAGCCGCCCCCCCCCCCCGGCCCTAGCGCTGCCAAGGGGCTCCTCGGGGGCCGCTCACGCCGCCGGGCGCCGCGGCCGCCCGCTGTCCCCTCACGGGCGGCGGCGGCAGCATCCCCGCTGCGGGCGGGCACCGCACTGCCTCCGCGCCCCGCCCCGCCGGCTACTGCGGCGGTTGGAGCGTGCGCGAGCCCCGGCAGCAGCAGACTGCAGAGCTGCTGCGGTGGCGGCGGGAAGCGCGCGCCCGCCCGCCCCGCGCTCCAGCGGAGGGGGGCCGGGAGGGAGCCGGCGGTGCCGCCGCGATGCTGCTGCTGCGGCTGCTGCTTGCTGCGGCCCAATGGGAAGGCGGGGAGATGCTAAACCCGCCCTCCCCATTGGCTGGGGAGAGAGCGGGGCGCGGGACGGCCTGGATGGGGCCGGCCGGGGGCCGCTACGGTACCCCCTTCAGCCCCCCCCGCACACACACCCGCACACGTGACGGCGCGGCGGGAAAAGCCGTTGGGGCTCGGGGGGGCTGTGAGGGGCCGGCGGCGGGGGTCTTCGTCCCCAGGTGCCCGGCGAGGCGGGCGGTACCGCCCTGCCCCTCCGCCTCGGGCTGCGGGGCCGAGGGCATTGTCCTGTGTGATAAGTCGTGCTCCGAACACACGAGCAACTTACCGTTTAATAGTACGTGTGTTAGAAAGTGTGAGGCCAGCTCCATGGCAAGTGATGGCTCCTGCCGCACCAGCCGACGCTGGCCACCACGAGTTGGGTCCGCGCAGGGTCCATGCAGGGATCTCCCCGTTCCTCCCCAGTCCGCTCGCGGTGACGGGAAGATGGGTGCCAAGGGCTTGGCAGGCAGCCAGGACGTGCCAAGCTCACCTGAGACAGCAACAGCAGTGGGTTTCCACGAGAATACATCTCCGTATTGTTAAAATATGTTCAGTTTATTCAGGCATAGGATAAAAAGCACAGAAATGGGGAATTTACCCTCTTCCAAGTACAATTTTGCCTCAGTCACTGTACTTGCATAATGGTTTTCATGCAATAGGCCTTATAACTTCATTTTGTTTCAGAGAAATCAAGACAAGTATTTTGTTCACCCACTACATCTCATGGCCAACTGGATTTTATTCTTCAGACTACAGCAACAGCCTTATTGCTTCCTCCACTTCAGTCACAAGCAAACTGCTTCCAAACACTGTGCAGGTTTCCATATGAGTATATGTATATCATGTATATATATATATATTATATTGTATGTGTAAAAAGCCTAAGTCAATCAAGATATGAACATCACTTCTAGAAATACGGAGTTATTGTTCAATCAGTGAAATAATGATGAGGATAACTGATAGTAATAACAAACCAGAGTAATACCAAACCATATGTTGGCTTAAAGCACCTTTGTTATACAGCCAAAAGATCCTCTATCCTCCAGTACTGCTAGATGTCGAAAAGGGACATTTCTCTGTGCAGTAGAATAGAGTATGCACAGTAACAGTTTGTAGCCACAGAGGAATTTCCTGATTGTCCCTCTGATGCAGAGCAGAGACACAGGAATTTCCCAGTAAGTGTTTCCATAAGGGAGAGAGAGAAATCTGCTCCATCAGCTCTGAAACGGATTTGTCAGTAATATTCTGATGAATGTTATTGCAATGGGTATCGGATAGATGGATAGATTGGGTGATTCATTTTGTCACTAAATTGTTTCTGAAATGCCAGTAGCAGCTGTGCAATTGATTTATGTCACTGTTTTATTGAGCAGAGTATAAAATACAACACTGAACTATATATACATGGTTTAAATTTGAAGCTTCAGCTGGCTGTAATATAGTGGGCATGAACTTAGTTTTATGAAGAAAAAACATACTGTATCTTTATGTCTTGTTACTGTCTCACATTAAAATAGAATCTATTTTAGTTGCATTATTAGTTGTCATGCTTCTCTGTTAATGTACTTTTATTTGTGTATATATATGTACACAACTATACATAAATATACATATACAAATAAATATACATATATATACATAAATATATATATTTATGTATATATATATTATATATATTGCTTTAGAAGATTTTTTTCTGTGCTGTAAACATAAAGAAGAGCAGCAAAAAATATCAGTACAAGACGACTTGCAGAATCCCAAATCTTGTCAGAGACAAGAGTGAGTTTTATACTACTTGAAATCTTAAGATTAGCCCTAACTTTTGTGTGGAGGAACAAAAAGTGGTGCTGTACAAATCACTGGCTCTGTATAACGAAAAGCAAGTGGCATGTCCTCAGCTCAACAGTTTTAATAGTATTTTAACTGTTAGACCTCTAGGAACACTTTGCAAGACTTTAAATGCTACTGTAATGAGCTTGAGAAAACCTGTGGAATAATAACTTAAATGTGTAGAGATATACGTGGAAGAATGTCAAAATGGAAGTTCATGGATGTGTCGTGTTTAATTGAATTTCCAGCAGCAGGACATTGCAGGAGCAGCAGCATGACTCATGCACAGTCATAGGAGGTGGCTAGGCCCAGGTACCAGCTCTGAAAAGAATACTTACAACACTCTCCATCTTCTTTGAAGAAATTTCTTCACTGAAGAAATTACTTCCCAATAATTTGACCACTTCTTTGAATAAGCCACAATATTGGAATTTACTTACAGCAAGAAGGAGAAGTTCCATTGAATATATATTGGTCTTTGCCGTATCTCATCCTGCAATTGAATTTTCACAGAAAAGTTCTTAAAGATTTTTAGCTTACTCTGGAAAAATATATTAAAAAAAAAAAAAAAAAAAAAAAAAAAAAACAACTTCTTCCTCGTTCCTGTTTTCTATCTAACAATCTAAAAGTGAAATTTGTATGGATCAGCAAACATGAAATCAAACAAGATCTCACTATGGCAACAATTGCAATACCATCAACAACACCAAAGACACAATAATCAAGGTTCTTCTCAATACATCTCTCAGTCATTCCAAAAGGTCGTATTATACATTTTATCCAACCCAACAAATGATGCCACAGGAAGTATGAGTGAAACTGAACTAACCAATGTACAGCAGAATGGACTCACACTATCAACAAGCTCTTTTGGAAAGAACATCCTTTATGTCAAATATTTCAGTCCCTTTCCTATGGAGGAGGATTAAAAGTACCTTTAAATTCCAAGTGTAAAACCATGGGAAACAATAACAATTCAGAACTTACATTACATGTTAAGGCTCACACTTTTTCTGTTTTTGTTTGTTTGTGTGTTTGTTTGTTTGTTTTGTTTTTAGCTATCAACCCTTTTACCTTTTTGTTCTAATTGGTTAGTAAAACCAGGCCAAATTCAAGAAATTGCATTGTGTAAGTTGGAGATTGCTCTGTATTCGTCATACATGTTCAGTTTTGGGCCCCTCACTACAAGCACATTGAGGATGGCAACAAAGCTGGGAAAGGGTCTAGAGAACAAGTCTTGTGAGGAGCAACTGAAGGAGCTGTGGTTGTTTAGTCTGGAGAAGAGGAGGCTCAGGGGTGGCTCCCTTGTAGCTCCATGCCTTATCTCAGTGACCTGCCACTGGTTGAGGAGGAAGAAAGTAGTATTCTGCTTAAATAATTTGTTAGAGTTGGGGGTTCAAACAATACATGTATAAATGTGCTGTCCATATAACATCCAGTTTTACATTCTGCAGTACTAATTTAAAACCTTTTTCTTTCTTTCCTCCAGGTCATTTACTGCTGTAAGTTTATGTTACTTCTTACTGCTCATATCTGTCTTTGAATCAGCTGTAGTACTGTTATGAGCTATTAACTATCTATTTTTATTTTTCAATGTAATGATCCTGTCTTTAGTCTGTCTTTCCACTCCTATACACATTGCCAATTTGTTTTTTACCTGGCCAATTCCATGTTGTATATTGTTGAGACAGAATGATCGTGCCACATTTTTTTCTGGACGTTTATCCATTTAAATAACTTTATTATTATTATTATTATTATTATTATTAACAATAGAATACTAAAGTATCACTTAAATCTTGCAGCTTTTGCATTTTCATCTCCGTTTCTGCAAATGTAGTCATTAACACCCACACCATTGTCTCTTCCTTATACCCTACCTTTAAATTCTAATAATCATGTTTATTTGCTCTCTGGTGAGTGACACTTTCTCTTCATTTTCAGCTGGGCCAGTCCAACTGACTTATTTAGGTTGTAGTTAGTAGCCCACCAAGAAGAATTTTCTCACACATTTGTAAGATCTCTCTCCCACTCAGCAGTGATCCCCCAAACAAGCCAGGTGTATTGCTGCCAAGCCACAAGCTCCAAACAGTCCCCTGATCCACATGCATAAACACAGTCAGCTATCACCTCACCAAAGGGAATTCCTTTAAATCTTCCCCATGGCTTGGCTTCTTAAATCTTTTGCCATCATGGCTTTGGTTTTCTTCCTTGCCTTTTCTGCTTTCCTAAATGGTAAAAATAAAAATGGTAAATGGAGAAAAACATGGTTTCATTATTAATACAAATAGTTACTTTGTTAGTATTATTCATGAGGATTAGTATTTTGTTTGTTTGTTTGTTTTTTATTTACTTAGAAGCTTGAATTTTTAATAACATTTTTGATGTGTAGGGCAGCAGTATTTCAAGATCTTGGGCAACAATTGATATGTAATCCTTATCGCAAGGTCAGCAAATAGTTAAAATATGTTGGGTTAAAAGCTCAGATCAAGAAGCACAAGAACCTGTCTGACAGTTTCAAGAAAATTCACAGGCTGTGTGAGGTTATGGTAATTAAGATTTTTAAAGATTAAATCAATTTTTTTCAGGGTGACCTAGCAAGGAAAGTTAGTGTCCATCTCTGTGGCACACAAACATATAAAGTTCACACCAGTACATACTGAGACCTAGAGTAATGTACTCAAGTTTGGGATCATGTGAACTCACTTTCTTACATCAGTTATAATCTCATTATTAAATCAAATGTCAAATTGGAAATACTATGAGACAGTGTTGGATTTTTTTCTGGTAGTATAACTTCGGACACAAAACTTACTTTTTAATAATTACCATCTCTGCATTCTCTATTCAAAAATTCTAAGTATGTTGTAGCTGATACCATAAGAAAGTATTACCGAGCAAGAAGGGTTTATGAATGAACCTATTTTCTCTCACAGATGCAATGAAAAAATGAAACATTAGATATAGCCCTGTAATCCTTACTTCCAACATTCCTTCCTCTTTTATCTTCAGTTATAGTAATAGATAACAATTAAGTTCATATTTCACTCATATTTAGCTTTTTTCGGTTAATATTGCTTTTTTTAGTTTGAAGTAGATCCAGATGCTATTTCCTATGAAAAGCCTCAGTTACTAGTTCAGGAAAGAGTACGAAAGGCAACTTCTTCTAATATTATTAATCTTGCATCTATAGGTCACAAGCATTGTCCATTCTAGAGCTAACCCATTCAACTCCTTACACAACTACATACAGACGTGGTGTGACGACTGTTAATTTTCATTAAGAGATTCACTCTAGGATCACATGCTGTTTTAACATTGTTGGTAACCCAAAATAAAATCATTTCAGTAATAGTTAAGAAAAGTAAAGAATGAAGTTAAAATATTCCTATTTTAGAATTCATAAATAATTTTCTATCAAAAGAAGATCAGTTGATCAACAGAAAAGCACTGAAACATACTAGCTTTGGTAAACTTTTATTGGAAAATGTGTCTGAAGTTGAGAATGTCATTGCAGGGGATTTCAATTCTTATTTCCCCAATTTTGCAGGTGAGTGTCCAACAGTAAACATCCGGCAACAATTTGGCAGTTGTAGTTGTTCCAGTTGGCAGTTGTTCCAATTTCAGGAACATAGATCTGTTTGCATGAATGCGCGTCCATTCCAGTACAGAACAAGAATGTTTTGCAGACTCTTGTTTCTGCAGGGCTGAAGTTTGGTGTCCTCTAACTTTTGGAATTTTTATAATTTGATAATGATTAGGAAGTCTTCCCTGTCTTATCTTTCCAGTGATAGAGTAGTTGTGTTCAATTTCTCAGAGTCTTTTTGGAGCTGGTAGTTTTTATAACTAACAAACTTCTGTAGTATTGAAAGGGGCAAATAAAGGGAGACAAGGTAAAGGAAAGAATTAATTGTTGCCTTTGGATTTACAGATAAGTCTTTTAACAAAATTAGTAGCAACAGGTAGATAGACATTTCAGGGTAGCATATGATCAAATAAGTAATTATCATATCTTTACACATCAGCTAACTCAGTGGCTGTATATGCCTAGTATCTGTACCCATAGCACAGAACAGAGGAGCCACAGAATATATAATCTTGTGTAGTCCTTTATTGACATTAGAGACTTGTGCAATTCTATAAAGGGGATAATTCCACCATATAATCTTAGGTTTCTCACCCAACTACAGAGAGAAAAAAGTGCATAATCTAGATGATATAGGTTTAAGGAGCCTCAGTTAACTAGGCTTTGTTATGACAGTATATGAAATATCCAGAATGACAAATAAAAAATAATTACTCTGGCAAAATGTTTATTGTCTTAACCAATGCTGTCATTGTATATTAAAAAGTGAATTTCATACTTAGTATAAGGATTATGATCTTGAGATTAAGCAATTTATAAACTTCTCAGTGCTACAGATGCAACAACTTGCTTATGCAGCAAATATAGTATCTTGCATTAGATCATGTACTGATGATGCACACATAGTTGTTTGAAATCTTCATAGGTAATGTGTAAGTAAAATTCTTTTTATTGCTGTAAAAGTACATTATGAAGAGAGATGGATAAAACAGTAGGGTTGATATTCATGTGTTGTGAATTATTTCACCGTAATTTACTGAGGTAAAAAAATAATAATAAAACAAACAAACAAACAAACGAGACATAATTACCACTAAAAAATATCAAGTACTATTTTTACAGATAACAGAATTTATAAATGGCCTGAATTACTGAGATCTGAATTAGTTTTAAACTTCAGTTGGGTGCATTTGGAGTAATGTTCCGTGAAACATTTTGAAAAAGGAGTGTGGCTAGGGAATGCCAAGAGCAGATTGCGAGCTAAGCTTACACTCTTGGACTCCTTCCCTAACCTCACTTTTAAAGATGTCATTTAAGTCTTAAAAGTCAGAGTACACAACTGCATCATGCAGTTTGGCTGTTAACCACTGCAGTGGTGAAATAATGGATTTTGTGGAAGACTTGAGGACTTTGCTTTGTTTTTCATGACTAAAATCTTATCCTCAGCGATGCAATTCCTTGGCATATATAAATAGAAACAATCTGGTCCCACTCTTTCCATTGCAGTTAGGAAAAAAGCAATCAGAATTTGTTAAACAGACTTCAGGGACAGCAGAGTCTTACATCTTAGAAGACAGATGTTTTGTGATTAAGCTTTCTATTGCAGTCTCATTTAGAAATTGCCCAAGTCACAGATAAGTTTAGTAAAGTTTACAGTTGGTGCAATTTTACTGCTTTTTTCAGCTCTTAATACCAGCTTTATCTAGTTTGTGAGATAGTGTTTAAATAGTTTGCACCCTCTTAACAGCTGAAATAATGCTTTTGTCCACAGAAAAACTCTGGTATTCTCCAGATCTAAATAATAGAGTCTAAAGTTTTCTTTAAATGTCATCTTGCTACTATTCTGATTCTACTATGCAAAAAAGGAAGTGCTAAAAATGAATTCTTACTAATACAGTCTCATTTACATAGAAGGTCACTTATTGACAGTTGTGCAGAGATGACAATGATGACCATTATTGTTGTTGCTTATTCTTCCCACTACAAAATCTCCATTTATTTGCTTACAGTTTAAGTAACCATTAATCTGTTAATTTTTTTTTTTAAAAAGTGAAAATTATTTATGTAAAAAAAAAAAAAACAAACCAGGAAGCCAAAAATAGACAAACAAACCCCCCCCCCCCCCCCCCCACACACACACCCCAACCTCTCTCACTCTCCAAGAGAAAAACAAAGACACCATTTAATCATAATTTAAATGATCTATATTCTGAAAGAGAAATAGTGGTGTTTTATATTGTCGTTTTGCTCAGTTTTGTTCACAAACATCTTCCCAAATGTTGCCAAATAGTAAGCATCTGAAAAAATGCAGTCAATTTCTTAGAACAAGTGAAATTTGAAAGATTTTACACCCTTAGAGCATGCCAACCTCTCAGAGTTTCAAGAACTGATCATAAACATATTTTTCATAACAATATCAACAATTCTAACAGTTACTCCTTGGTGAAATGAGACATTCTGGGAGGAAAGGATAATTATATTATACCTGATACAATAAACACACAGTCATTGAACTTCTATAAGTAGCTTAAATAGCAGCAAATTCCAGTGAATGTTCCAGACACTTTCAGAAGAAAGCCAAACTGAAAGAGCCTTTTTTTTAAAAAAAAAAAAAAATAAAGAAATCATACTTAAGTCTAGATTTAGAATAGATTTTGAACCACAATTCTGTCATACCTTTGCTAGAGTTAGCTAGAATTCCTTACCTCTGCAGATAACTTCCATGCAGTTAGTTTCTAAGTGTGTCTGACTGCTTATAGATTAGTGGAGATCTGCTGCTATGAGAACTTTCCAGGCTGTAGGCCATAGTATCAGTAAAAGAAATAAGGCTAAAGAAGTCTAAAATAGCTTTTGGCATTGCCTGCAGCAATTTGAGAGCTGATCGAGGACAGTACTACTATCCAAGGATCTCTAAAATTTACCACAATATTGTTCTACAAGTCGAATGCTTCCTTTTCCAAAGACAGAGAAGAACAAGTATCCTACAGAATTCTAAGGCAGTCTTAGGAGGGCTGTCTATTCCCATTATTTATTGGTCTTGCAATGGTGCCTGAAAGTCCCAGCCACAGAAGAGAGCCCTAGGATTGTACTGTGGTCTGTATGAACAAAAAATGAAAACAAGCCCAACATCAGGAATTTACACCTGTCCTATGTTCAGCATCTGGTGCTTCCGTTATACATATCCACATACACACTCACATTTACAACTTGTAAAATAGATCTTTCATATACTTGTCAAAGCCAATAATTTAACTTGATCTGAAATGCAATGATAAAATGGAAGTTCATGGATCTTCACATACTTAAAAGCAACCAAAAACCACTGTGCATATCAGTCTGCCAAAAGCTGATTAAATATTGTAGTTGTCTATAGATGTTCAGAGATTTTTTTCACAAGTGAAAACTTAGTGAGATGAACTTTCCCAAGTTTCTGTAGTAAGAGCAGGAAGAAATACTGAATTTTTATGGACTGAAGTTATTTTTATATTCTCAGATATAACCGACAACAATAAGATCCTAAATGTAATTATTTATTATTATTATTATTAAGGAATAAAGATTAAATGAAAACAAGAAGAACCAAACAGTATCTTAGAGACATTTTTGAACCTGAGCAGCTATTGAGCCATTATATTCTCTTTTCCCTAAGATCTTATGGCAGAATGACATTACAAGAATTTAAATGTCAACCACAAAGAAGAGAAAATGAAAGGGTACAAGGGAAAAAATGTTCTGCATTTCAGAACAGTATTGGAGATAATGAAACAGACCAAAGTGTGAGGATGAAATAGTTTGAATTTGAAAACTAGTGACATAGCACCAAGATTGGCAAATCCGAGCCCACATACAATCAAATATAATCTGGAATGTTTTGTTACACTGAGAGAAGATATTTTCATTCATGACAGAAATGTAGACATGCTTTCTAGTTTATTTATCATCAAGTTTACATGGCTAACACACCTTTTTGAAGATAATTTTGAGATTCAGTGCTGCTAGATTATAAGAAGGCAGAAATTACCTAATTAAGTTATCATAAACTGTTTTGAAAGACTAACACCCTTCTGTTCTGCCTTTTTTTTTTTTTTCTTTTTTTTTTATTCCCATGGTGGGGGAGATATTTCCTTAGGATAACTTAGGCATTTGATTTACTTTGAAGTTCGCATTTTCTCATGAGGTTTGTCATGAGGTTTTTTGCAGCTACCTTTTTTATACTACTGAGTACCCTCCCCATTGTTTCCAGTTGATTGTCCCAAAGAAGGATCCAAGTAAGTATTCCATAGTGAAAAAAATGTAACTTCTGTTGAAAGCACACAAAAAGTCATAGGAACAACTTTGCTTTGGAAAAACTATCCACAAAGTAACCAACCAATACTGAAATGATTACCCAACATCTATGTGGTCTGTTAATTATAATTTCTAGTTATTTCTCTTCCTCTTTGTTATTTAGATTTTTTTCAGTGGGCTTGATGTGATATTTGTGCTTTCAGTAATTGTCTTTTCATTGCCTTACTTTCTTCAAAGTTCTCTGTTTTCTTCATTTTCTTTTTCCTGCATTGTCTTCAATTCTTCAATGAGTACAAAAGATAACAAATATTTATGGGGAAAAAAAGAGGAATTTGAAAATAAATAATCCCATAACATGACAGAAAATTAATAATTTATAATACTTGAGGTTAAGCAGAAAATAGTTTCTAGCTTTAAATTCCTGAAAAACATACTTCCATCTTAGTTATTTCTGTATGCTGAATGGCTTAGTTCAAAATCCTTAGCTGATGATTTTAGAGCTCCTTTAGAGCTCCTTTAGAGCTCCTTATGTTCAGCTAAGTTTAGAAAGAGTTTAGATGACCCAAATGCTCCAAGAGGGGACACCCTGTCAAATTCCCAGGGCTGTTCTCATTATACTAGATGCATAGGGGATTTGCAGAAAGTTGGAGATGAAAACATCCAGAAAATATGCTCTACAGTGAACTTTGTGGTGTTTGCATAGGCACAGGTTTAATTGACAGTTTGGGAATTAAGTAGGAAATAAATATTTTTATGTGTAGTATTAAAAAACTTCTAATTTTTAATGGGTAAATTCATGGTTGTGGTTCTGATCATTGCACCTCCAAAATAATTTAAGGGGTGGAAGTATTAAGTTAAAAAAGACAGATAGAGCTGTGGGTGGCTTTCATACAAGAGAAACTGAATGGGTCAGGACTCTTCAGTCTGTAACCTTAGATAGCTAGAACAAGGTAATAAGTGAAAGATTATTTTTTTTTTTTTTTCCTCTGAACACAGAAACAATCCTTCAACTAAATGATCAGGTTACAAGTTTAAAGCATACAAAAACTGTGTATTTTCATATAATGCAAAACTAAATTTCAGAGGTCACTGCCACAGTGGGTCATAGGGGCAAATATGGTTTAAGAAAAAATTGAGTCATACTCGTGTGAGCTAAGTCTAATAATTACTGTTGGACTCAGTGGTGCTGTCTGAATTTCTGTTTACAGCAGTTCCCAACCTGCTGACCCCAGAAGATGAGAGGTTTCTGTGTCATGGAGAAGCAAATGTAGCCATGCATTTTTGAAATAGTCCTTCAGTCTGGGACAGCAGAGTGAGCTAAATGAATCCCAACCATTATAGGCATTTAAAAAAATTTCTGTATAAACAACCACAGCAGGTTAATAAAGCAAATAAATATTCTGTTAATGGAACACTATAAAATAGCATTTTAACTCTGAACCTAAATTTGTGAACTATTTACTGCTTTTAACATAGTAGAGTTATTTCACTCATACAGGAGCCATATTAAGAAGTTGCTGAGACACAGAAATCTGGAAAAACAAAACAAGTATAGCTTTACATAATATAATAGTGATTAAAGATTATAGTTCATATCCAACCATTATGTTCAGCGTGCACATGAAAAAAAAAATACAAAAGGTAATCACTTTAAATGTTGAGACTACTTTTTTTTTTTTTTTAGAAAAAAAAATAAAAAGAAGTTGTAGATCTAAAGTTCTGCTTTATAACCCACATTACTGAATTTGTAACTGTCTGGACATTAGGATGGCGTACAGTAACTGAATACATATGCAGTCCTAGTCGCAGCAAATGCAGTATGGTAGCAAATGCTAAGCCAAGGCATGGTAACCTGGAGTTGCCTGTTCTTTCTCTGTGTTCTCTGCAGCTGATTAGAAACAGCAATGTCAGTGCCATTTTATTGCTCAGAAATCTGATTAGGTGTCAAAGCGTAGATTCATGATTTCCTCCTTACTTATGGGTTATCTTTGTGTCTAGAGGCAGCTCTGTCTGCAAGTCTGTTGGTGTACATGAATGTGTATGCCCAAATGAGGATGATAGAAGAAAGGAAGGTGGCCTCTCCTTTTACTGGAGAACAGGGATCAGAAGAAGAAAGCCCTTTAAGTTCCTGTCACAGAAGAGTTTGTAACTCTCCACTTTCAATTGTCTCCTTATGTCTACTATGGAAAAAGGTGTTTAGACTTGCCTCATCCATTCGCTGAAGGCAGTAGGTCCACACTCGGTTCTTTCCTCTAGGCTTGGAGGTCTGCTCCACCACCTTGCTGAAGCCTGCATACAGAAATAAGATACAAGTAACCGTAGCATCTGAGTATCCATTCTGTTCTTAGACACTGTTTTAGCTAAGCTGACGAAGTTACAATTATCTTTTGGTTTAAGATGAGAAAGCAAAATAACCAAAGTAATACCTTTCAAATGCTACTGTAATTGTTTTTCCAAACTTTCATGAAATAAGACAGAAGCTTCCCATACCTGAGCACAGAAATTATGGCTGCACAACATAAAATAATAGCTTTTAAATGATTGCTTTTTATTCCAGAAGGACCTACTGATTTTCTGAGAATATTTTTTTTTGCTCTTAGGATCTATGGTTAGAATAGTGTGCTCTAAGGTGATAAGCTGCACCAGCATATCAGACCAGGAACAGACAAAG
Organism: Heteronetta atricapilla; assembly: GCA_011075105.1. NCBI lineage: Eukaryota > Metazoa > Chordata > Aves > Anseriformes > Anatidae > Heteronetta > Heteronetta atricapilla. The sequence continues at coordinate 113,316,673 of CM021732.1, forward strand.
AAAGACCCTGGCATTCTCGCATTTTCCTCCCCCTTTCCCCTTCACTCCCTTTTCTGCTTGTTCATTAGTCATGACTGTGTTTCTAAACCTTTATTCATGTATCCAGTGCCATAAAAACTGACTGCTATCAACAACTATTATATATTGCTATACATATCTATTAAATCAGTCTGCACTACACTAATGGACAAATGAAAAGTGGAAGTGTTGTCATTGAAATAAAGTGACAACAAAGGCTTTTTTTATTATTTTGGACCTGTCAGCTCTCAAGTTTCACTTGCAATGCATTCAGATTTTCTTATCAGGGTGCAAACTGAGCACATCAGACTTGCTGATGATTCAAGTCTCATTTCCTCTGTTCCAGATGGACTGTCCAGGCAAGGACAGATAGCTTCAGATGTTTTGATGGTAGGAACTAACAGGGGAGCAGATTTTCTCTTGCTTGTGCTTTACTTTCCTGATATATTTTTTTTCCCCTAAAAACAATCTTTGTTGCTGCAAGACCAATTAGGTGACAATAAGTGTTCTTTTAGACCATTGCCCTTGTAATGGAGAGATGTTAGGTCTAAAACAACAGCTGAAATGTCTGTAACAGTCTCTCAGATTCTTTGTTGTTGATGGTCTCTGGTAAAGTTATATTCCAGTCACAAAGAGGAACATGTGAGAAAGGAAAAAACAAAACATTGATCTCAAATTTTAAGCTATCATATCGATATATATATATATATATATAAATTAAATCCTACCTAATCAACTTGCTTTAGTCACCTTGTGATGTAAACTTATCTGTGTCACTACCTTCAGCTGGTATTAGCACAGAGTACTTATTCATAAAAACTTGCAGAACTAATAAAAGCTTAAGGATTTCCCCTTATTAATTTCACCATAACCCCACAAACCAAAATTAAAAATAAAAATAAAAAAATCTGTACTTGTGTTCCTCATAAGCAAGTGTTCAGAAATTCACATCAAACTGAGTTAAAACTGTCATATCTTCATAATCCAATAAACCTTTAAATATGTTCCACAGACACTAATTGTAGACCAATTAATTAATCCTTGGGTCAGTACTTAAGCCTTCAGTGGTTCCTTTGGTGGTCTGTCACCTTCTGGCCTGAAAAATGGACATCACAGCACTTCTGTAATGGAGATTTTCAGATGGAAAGGTATGTTATTAACTTATATTTCTAAATGTTTTATTGGATGATGGTTAGCTGTTACTCCCTAATTTAAAAATGTCTTGAGTTACTTTCTGAAAAATACTATATTTTGGGACATTTCCTAGACATAGGGTGTTAGCTTTTCTGAAAGGATACCAGAAATCATGCTCAAGACTCTCTCAGCTGCTATAAAGAGTCACAACTCCAGTAAGCCAAAGGTTGATCAGCCTCATCAGCACGTTATAGAAGACAAATAGATATCCACTTCTTCAGCAAGGGTCAGTGTTTGCTGTTTCCTCAGTTTATAAAACAATAAAATGTCATTGTCTGAATAGAAGCTAATAGCCTTTAAAAATAGAAAGAGAGAAGGAGCAAAACTGAACATCTTGGAAAGCTTCCCAGCAAGAAAGGAAACACCTGTGATAGAGAGGATATGCAAACTTAGGAAGAAAAAAATATATGCTGTATGGCAAATGGAGAATGGATTCCTAAATAGCATCATTGTGCATATACTGTTGTAGTTTCCAGCAGAGATAAATATGTTTTTCTGCAAAGCATTAGGATAAAGAAGATATCTGTCTCTCAATCTATGGGAATAGACTAAGTTCTGTATTAAATATTGCATGAATAGCAATATAACTAGTAAAAAAAAAAATAAAGGCTTGGTTACTGGAGAGCTGAAGAGATGGCTGAAATAGAAAATCACTTTATTTCTCCATGATGATAAAAGCTAGAAGTGATTTAGTGTTGAATAATCAATGTGAAACCAGCATTTTTACTCTATTGCCTTATGCCATCTAGGTCAACAGGAGAGACGGAGACACCGAGACAAGTTTTCATTTTAAAGATTATTTTCATTCAGCTGGAATAAATGCAAGTCATACTTATGTGACTTGCCTCTTCCAGGAGCAAGGGAATGAAATTTCACATTTCTGGTTTTAGACACCTGAAATAACTTAAATACCTAACTTAGAATAAGATAACCAGCCTTCAGGCAATACACACTTTATTTTTCTCTTTCCCTAAACTCACTTTAGAGCCAACTTAATCCCATTTTGATAGTTTAGGATTTCCACATGTCATTCTTGGATTTTTCTAATAGATTGCCAGGGAATATCATACTCGTTGAAAAGGCTGAGATGAAAATGAAAAGTGAAAACAGGCCAAAATAAATTGTACTTCTGATCACTATATGTTGACTGGAGCATATTCTAGGGCTATTCCTATCAATAGAATGAGGACTTTCTGATGAACACAGCATCGTTATCTGATCTTATTATATACATCAATTGCTTTAAGTTAGCCTTTCTCACCTGTCTTTAGCATAATGCACTACAATTTCTGTAACTGTATTTTATTTGCTACATATATTTTGTGGCATTTTATTTCTGTGTTGTAGATTTCCTGTGAAAGTACTTTGAATTCATGGTCACAGGTCACACTTCATAACCTCGAGATACTCTAATAGACTACAAGGTGACTAAAGCATAAAACACCTTCTAAAAGCACTTCATGGAGTTATTTGCAGCAAGCACCAGTTGTTAATGACCCAATACAAAATGTCATTTAGATTCCACATATTAATGATCTCTTGTAACCTAGGTAACTCATTTTAATTACATCTGCAAGAACAGAAATGTCATCTCTTTAAAATGAACCAGACGGGCATTCTTCTTAGCAATAAAGCAGCCTAACAATTAACTATAAACTTCAACAACAGACAACTGACCTGAAAATTTGGAGTACCTACTGTCAAATAATATATAATATTTTTTAAAATCTATAATATTTTTTATTATACCATTTTTTTCCATTAAAACAAAACTCCCAAAATTAAAATATTAAAAGATACATGGATACTCATCATTAAAAATTTTAGGATTTTTTTTTTCCAAGTGTGGCTTATGTCTGATTATTTCTTTAAAAATCTCACATACATGATTTATAAGACTAGAGTCCTTTGAATTATTATCATATAATAAGCCAGTAAGACAAGAGGCTATCTGAACTGAATTAGAAAGGAATAATGTAGATTTTCTCATAAACTGACCAAGACATTAACTCTTATCATCATTTATTAGAATCCTGTTTATAATCCTAATTCCATGAGTCTGTATGACACTCTTGGAACACTTCATGGATCTGTCATTTAGATATTATGTTTAAACATGTTTATACATACATCCACATGTATGTTTGCTTTTAGTAAAAAACAAGTAGCTAGAGATACTGAGGAGGAAGTAAGTAGTTAAATTCACCAAATTGGCCATAAATCTACAAGTTTTTTTGTTTTGTTTTGTTTTGTTTTGTTTTCTGCTGCATAGTGTTATGGAGGTAAATGACAGATTTCTCAGGTTTATTGTACACATTACATTAATATCAAGCAGAAATTGGAATTTCTTTACAGTAGTCATTTTCATAGGGACATAGGATATTGAACTTGACTTGATTTTTTTGTGTGTGTGTTTAATAGGAAGGACCTTATTGCTGCCTTCAACTCTAAAAAGAGAATGAATAAAATGCCAAATATTCTTGACCTCCCTTTTACCCTTAAAAAAATAAATAAAATAAAAAAGTTTAAATTGTACTGCATTTTCTTATGTCTATCTTTTGATTTTTTTTAAATAAATTTTTCCACATCATTCAGAGGGAATATTATTATTATTATTATTATTATTATTATTATTATTATTATTATTATTTCTAGCAAAGTCACATAACAAAGAAAATACAATAGTAAAAAACTGAAAATCAGGCAAAGAACTATTATCACTATTTCACAGAAAGAAAATTCAGAGCAGGATTAAAAGTATACAAATATTCCAAAAACAGAAAAAAACATAAGTTCTTCTTTTTATTATTATTATTAATTATTATTTTAAATTTAAATAAGTACTATCTGCTGACAAAATAGATTGTTTTCAACACAGATTAAAAACATTTATTCATTAATCTATTTTAGAAGGTGATGGGTTTGTTTTTGTTTTTTTCAAATACATTGAAGCAAATTCTTAAAATGCAGGTAACATGATTATCTGTTGATCTATTTCTGGATTTAATTATTCCATATTGTGTCTGAGTTGCTTAAAAGTAAAGTTATTAACATTGAAAATTAACCCCCTACTTGTCCCATGTTTGTTATATTTCTCTTCAAGAGAAGACCTTTTTTTTCTGGAAAAAAAAATGCTGTGAGATTGGATTTGACAAGGATGGGTTTACTTAAACTGCAAAGAGGACAGAGGTAAATTGTTAATTCAAAAGTGAATAAACTTTTGTTGAAAAACTCTGAATATATTCACTGGCAAATTATTTCTGGGGAAATATTTAAAGTGTTGCCTTGGGACTAGAAATGGAGCAAAGCAATGATCCAGGCAACTGCAACATTTTTGTGGACTTTAGTTGTTAAATGAAGTTTATGAAAGGTAGTTAGGGAACAATGCTTAACCTCAGCCCTAACACTTCTGAAAAGTATAGCCAAATGGGTATAATAGAGGACTGCATAAAGAGGAATTGGCACATAAACTTTGATAGCCAAGTTAATGAACAGACACTGGTTATTATATGAAAGTATAGAAGCAATTAACGTTCCAATGGCACAGAACAATTCTAGCAATTAAGGAAATCCCTCTGTGTTTTTTAGGCATAGTGTTGAGTGTGCTAATATGTTTTTGTCTAGAAAGTTTATCTGTGATTCTGCTTGTGTATTGTCCATAACTTTGTTACTGGACACTGAAAAACTTCTGATTTAAACAATCTGTGTTCCCCAGGTTTATAATTTTGTGTGTTGCTTATATGGATGGTGAAGAATTTGTCCAGAGCCAACAATCCAGTACATTCTTCCCTATTCAAGCTCCACAAAATTGCCCCAAAATAGTATGGATAAAATGTGAATAGTTCATAAGATTTCTGAGATCTGTTTCTCACTCAGTTAAACCAGGTTATCTCTGTAAAGAAAAGATAGGGCTAGTATTTCCCAAACAAAAAAGATCAGCTAAATTTTCTCTAGTCATCTATGAAAACTCTGAAAAGACTATTTCTTAATCATGTAAATTTAATTTTGTTACCCTTTCTGGAAATTAGTCCAGAACAAAAATCAATTTGTCTACTAAGATTAAGCATTACTCATAAGGGACCTTGTCAGCTAGGATTTCAAAATATTTTCACAAAGTTATTGTACATAATAAACAATGATGCATTGGTTACATAACTGGAATAATAGGAAAATTAGGTTTTGTTCAATATGTTTGTTTGAATATAGTTTCAAAACTACTGAAATAGACAAAAAATTAGGCTCTAATTAAGCTTAAATAAGATGTATTCCTATTATTTTCTTAGGGCCTTCCTCATTTCCAAATTTAAATCAAAAAAAAGGAACTACAGAGGAGCAATAAATACTTCCCCCATGTGTAGTGGATATATATAACATCTTCAGCAAAGTCCCTTTCAGCTGACTTTGGAAAGGGAATAAGGTTCTGCTACCCTGCTTGTGCAAAACTGTTCTTCACTTAGGTTTATAGCCAGTGAGGAATTGAGCCACAGTCGCATAGAAGTGGAAGTACTGCACAAGTTGACTGCTATATGAACAAGCATATGATCATGTATTATGAAGAAGAAAATCAAATCAAGTCAAAGACTATTCACATGTAACCTTGAAATAAAACAGGAAAAAAATGGTTGTTTGTTTTTTTTTTTGTTGTTGTTGTTGTTGTCTTTGTCTGACAAAGACAAATTTGTCTGACAAAGACAAATGTTGTTGTATTTGTCTGACAAATATATCCTATATTTTAAAACAGTCACATATCACAAGCTCTTAGTAGTGATGATATATGCACATCTGTTTATAGGGAATTTGAAATTTCAGTGTCTCCTGAGCATACCATTCCTATGAGCAGCCATTCAGCTCATTTCAGAGGAACAGTATATCTTCTAGGAATCAACTCGCAATATTAGTGTACAGAAGAAAAGATGAACCTCAACTACAAATACCCAACAGAAACATGAGCCACTCTTCACTTTTGGAGGATAGCAGTAGTTCACTATCAGAGAAAAATTTTAACAAAATCCAGTTCCAGCTAAAAAAGTTTTCTAATTATCTGTATTTTTCTTCATCTCTCAAGGCTTATATGACCCCTTATCATCTCAACACTGCTCCAGTAATTAAATCAGCCCAGTACACTTTTAAAGCAGACAAGAGAAGCATGCAAGAAAGAACCATTGTCAAGAAAAAGTGCTATTTTTTACAAATGTCCTTTTTCTCCATTCAGCTGCTTCTTCTTTGTTCTCATCAGCCTCACCCTTTTCAACTTTTTATTTTTGTTAAGAAGGAAAGGAGTGGCTTATGCTATTTTTACAAGCACTGATTCACAGCCTTTTATGCTTCCCTATTCCTGTAAGGCTGAGATGAGTGCTGAGTTGTTAGTTAACTGCAAAATCTGTCATACACCACAACGCAATCAGAGCATCACCTGAAATTACCGTAGGAATTTGACAAAACAAACAAAAGATATTTAGTTACAATGCTGTTTCCTTTTCATAAGTTAGATTTATGATTCAGAATTTATTTTAAATAAGTATTAAGTAAATTCTTTCCTTCCAGGTTCAGGGATATTATAATTTATGACTGAAGGGTCTCTCAATCACTTGCATGAAGAAGGAGATCATATCAGTTAGTTTTGTCAATAACCTCTACTATTGTGAAAATAGTAGGAGAAGGAGAGACAGAAAGAAGCTCTGAAGCAGAAATTACTTCTTAGTCTGCAGTATTCATTAATATTTTGATTCATTTTTGTTCTCAGCCAGTCAAGTAGAATACATTTTATTTTTATATAGCTTCTTACTGCACAAATTTCTCTCTGTCTCTCTAAATTTCATTTACATTTAATTTATAACCTGTGGGCCAGGCTTTTTCTTTCACATTCATCTTATCCTGGGGAGCTCCATTAATTTTTGTGAAATTACTCCCAATTTCAAATGAAAGAAGAATTCATTCTCCTTTCATTCCTTCTCCATTAGAGCAGAGAGTAGGCAGCAGCTGTGCAGCTGCTCATGTTTTGTGAGCTCTTAGGAAAACACCTTATAATTCTGTCTGACATAGTGAGATAATTGTGAGATAACAGCAATATTGTTACTCAGTTTAAATAGGAATCACAGCACTATTAAAAATATACATCTGTGCAAGGTATAGTTTGTTTTAGTAATTGTAGACTCCTCTTTGTCAGGGAAGGCAGGAACATCACATGAAGAACAGTTCAGCACACTTACCAGAGCAGAGAGATCTAGCCTTCTCTCTCTTGCATCCATAGTACACAAGAGAATCAATACTCCTCAGTTTGAGTTCACTCATCCCCAGTCAAAGGCAGTACAAAAGCCCACCAGCTCTCATGTTTTTCTTCAGGCAGATGGTTTACTGATCTTGATTACATCTAAGTGCTGCAATTTTGCACAAGGATTGCTTTTAATCATTATACTGGAATACAACATGTTCATTCTCAGTCACTCTGGACCCCCTTTTTCAGTAAAACCAATCTGACTTAAAAATTAGACATGGAGAACTGAACTCTATTTGTGAGGATTGACATGTTCTCCATTTATATTTCAGTTAAGAAATGCCGCAGCATTATACTGAGAACAAAATCCTGTAATATCTGTGAAATTTTTCAGATGGCTCCCAACTGAGTTAAGATGGGAAGTCATGATTTAAGACTACTGCATCTAGGCAGTTTGCCTGCCTATCAGGCAGAATAAGTTTGTAGTACTGCAGTGGTAAGGAACCGATCTCGATTTCATTTTTTTTGTTCTTGATTTTGAGAACAAAAGATGTTCTTGATTTCAAAAGATGAACAATATGTAAATGTCTTTAATATATATTAGAAGTGCAGCATATTAGCAATATTTTACTATAGCATAAAGTTCTTGTAATAAGCGTGTTCCACAGCCAGTGAATAAAAATGGTCCAGGCCATTAATTTCTTTTCAGGTTAATAAAAAGTAGCTGGAAATGCAAGATCAAAATATGCAATAAAACAATGCTTGACCTGAACTGCCAGAAAGTATTCAGATAGGATATTAGGTTTATCCTGGATTCTGAATAAGTTAAATAAATACACATCAACAACTACCCAGAAGTAACTCAGAAAAAGTCACTCACTCATTTGCTCTTTGTAGCAGTCAAAAAATGTAATTTTATCTTTATACACTCACATGCAGTCTAGATGATTTCAGAGGAGCACTGCAAAGAACAGTGCCCCTGACCCAGCATCATATCAGCACTGTACTATCAAGTTAGTATTTATTAACACAAAGCTTCTGGATGTACTCAATTCTCTGCAGATCTCAGTAACTCAGAGATGTGTGTCAGTCTGAGAGAAGCAGATAAACAAACATAAAAACAAAACTGGTAGATTCAGAATAATTAAGGAAAATAGCCTGCAAAATTATCTTCTAAAATATGAGTTACATTCTCGTGTGTGCTAGTAATTAGTATCAAAATATTTATTTTTTAAAAAATTTTATAAACATTTAATAATTGCATCATTATTTTCTAAATACAGGATTATAAACTGAAATAAAGAGCAAGAGTCACTTCTGTCTGAATGCTAAAGACCTGTCAGGCTTCACACATTTAAAGAGAGATTCTCAGTCTCTCTACATTCCTACATTTTTCTGCCACGTCTGCCTCTTTCCCCTTTGTGCTGGAGTACCAAGGGGTAAGCGCAAATCAGGGTTGCATCCCATCTGCTGCTCTCACACAGCAAGATGCCAGCTCCCTTTTTGGAGCTGCTGGAACCTGCTGCTGCCTAACATGGGGCAGTTTCTGGACTCTTCTCACTGAGGCCACCCCCGCAGCCCTTCCCCTCCCCAAACCTTGCCATATAAGCCTAATACAGCAGCAGATCTGCTATTTATCTATGCAATTGTGCCTCCTGTAGTGAAGAGGTCATTGCTCTGTCATAACTATAGGATATACACTGCCAATGCATTGTAGAAAAGCTTTTCTGTCAATCAGGCCTTACTACCACGCACAATCCCTGTAGTGTGACCTCTACCACAGATGCTTCCTCCTCTCATTTCAATGCCCTCATCACATGATTCAGATTGGGTATGAAACATAAGACGAGCCAGCATGACGAGGCTTACCTTTTGGGAGACAAATATATTAAGAAATCTGGAAGTATCTGGAGGCTTGGAAATAATGTTTGCATGCTTATGAGAGTTTCTTCATATGCTCTTCTCTATAGTTCAGACAAATGAGATAAGGAACCAGAAAAACTCATGGAATTATTCCACAAAAAGTAACAATATAAAACATTTTTGTCAGCACACATATCATAGACGAATAGCCAGAAATTAATTTTTCAAAAGACATTATACAGATTGCACATATTTCCAAATTTAACTTTTACTTAAAATATTTATTATTGGAAAATAGTTGGCTACCATGTCAGTTTGGTTAGCAGCACAATGATGAGCACTGCAATGAACTGAAGTGCCAGCCTATCCAGCAATTAGGTAGGTAAATGAACAAAATGTCATGTTCAGTCGCAGTTCCATGTTGGTTTGCCTCTGTTTTCATAGCCTTACTCTACATCACTTCTTTGTGCTTTGTGCTTTGTTACCCAAATGAACCCCCTAGAGAAGCTGTCCAGTGCATGCAAATACTGATCTGAACATGCATTTTAAAATTCGTGTAGACAAATTAGGTATAAGTAGAGAAAAAAAGGTTGGTAATCAGCGTGTAGTAATCATTAGAAAGAGCTTTAAGAAAACTGTCATTCCTTGATTCTCTGTCAGTATCCATATAACCAAGTTTTAATATGCCATGGAAAGCAGTTTCCATATCTGTTTCAGTGGAGTTCAACTTTAGGCTTGCAGAACAGAAACTTATCCCAGAATGCTTTTATTGAAAATTTAAGGGATTTTTCTGCTCTCATCCTTAACACAGAACAGTGAAAGCCTGTCAGATCAGACCCATACTATCTGACACTGACATTTTCTGACCTTTCCTGTGACTGGTTCTCTTGTAAGCAATGCCCACACAGAGCAAATCAAACCAAACATTAAGATACAGACAATCCCAATATATTCCTTCCAGACTTTCAGTTCACATCTCATTTTCTCTGTTCTTGTTTATTCATTTGTAAATTCTTTGTCTCTTGTACATTACAGTGTTCATTGCTGTCACTTAGGAAATGAATGAGGGTGAAAATATGTTTTGTGTGCACTGACTATACAAAACATCTTCTATCTGAAGAACATATTGTTTCTCTAACATTGCTGTATGAAAGTGTATCATATTGAACATATTTATCCTCAATACCTCTGAAATTCAGAATCTGAATACTTTTCCAAGTATTTGATATGACTGGTTTTCACAAAATGTTCCTAGATAAATCTAACCAGAAAGTGATGAGCATACCAGAGTGATGGTAGTCTTTGATCACTGAGCCATCCCAGACCTCGAGCCATAGGAATGCCAGTAGCAGTGCCAATGTCAGTGATTAATATCTCCACATTTTAAACAAATAACAGGAAATAGTGAGATTTAACACAGGAGAAGATGTATTTTGATATATTATCAAAATATTTTAGAGATCCAAAACAGAAAACATGTTTTACATACTTGGAAAGATACCATATATAATCTTGATGTCACAACTACATTCTGAACATCAGAGGTTTGCCAGAGATTACTAATTTCAGAGCAAAGCACTAAACCATAAACTTCCGTAATTCCATCAGATCATTTACATTTCAGTCAGTCTTCAGGCCTGTGAAATAATCTGGTGTAGCTGTATAGCTGAGTGCTTAAAATTTTGAGGGGTAGTATAGCATCACCTAAAGTTATGAGACACTGTTTGGGGAACACAAAATTAACTCTCATAATCTTGTTTTCCTACACTTTACACATTTATCTCTAAATTTATCCTTTATATTCACCTTGACACAAGTACTCCATGGATAGGTATTAGGAAATGCCACCTTCCTGACAGATTCTTTTCCCCCATATATTAAAGAGTGCTAAAATTCTTAACAGTGATTTCAAAAGTATCACAACTGACATTTGTACTTTGTCACTATTGCTTTAGGTCTCTACAAATTCAAGCAGATGTACTAGTAATGACTAAATATGCTCTGAATTCTCACAAGTGTGTTTAAGCACTGCAATTAGAGAATTAGTTTTTCTTTTGAAATTAAGCTGAGCTTCAGGAGAATCATTTTCACCTTTGTGTAGGCATCCTATCCTATAAGGGAAGTATTCTTGTTTAGGAACTGATGTATGTTCAGAGTAAGAAGTATGATCTGAAAAAAATATTTAATGCAATGAAAGTTCTTGCAGTTTTTAGTGAGAAAAGCAGTTAGATTTTTTTCAATTATACATGTACTTAATTGAAATAATATGAATCTTCAATTGAAATAAAAATAAAATTTGTCTCTACCTTCAGACATAAAAATGACTTTTTATCTCTATATCATCCCATTTCTCTCTCAAATTTCCATTCTCAACAGCTTGTAGCTCTGTCTCCAGTATCAGATATGTAAAAAAAAAAAAAAGGTTTGCACATTGTTAGGATTAACAAACTACAAATGTTTTCCTGTTAATGTTAAACATGTGTGAGATAACTTATGAACTCTTTCCCTGTGGCACCCTGTCCTGTGAATTGATATAATGATTATGTTGCATAGGAGAGGACCCCTGGTTATCATTCAAATGTGAAGCTTTGGGCCTCAGTCAACCCATGTTTTCACAACATAGGTGAGTTTCTGATAAGAAACCTATTTCAAGAGACTTTTAACATTTTTTCCTTTGGCATATTCCATATAAAAGAAAATTGATAAGCTCTTTCCTGAAAAATAAAACCATATTAAAGAGTTAGAATTAAGGAATTAGGGATGCAACCCTAATTTTGAATTTGCAGAGTCTCAGAAACATGAGGTATTTTACCGCTTCTTCCCCTGCCACTCAGGCAATGTTTGCCTTTAGCCATAATTCAGTGATTTTCCTTCCAGTTTCATTGTTATTTGGTTTGCTGTTCTTTACATATATGTCTTCCTTTATATTATGTCATTATTTAGGGTGAGCAAAGAAGAAAGCAGATTTTTGTTTCATTGCTGTTTGTTTTTTTCCCCCTATTATATAACTCAGTGTTAGAACCTGAACTAGTCACTAGATGTCATTCTAACACACCAAATACTTCCTTTGAAATTAGGCAGTTTTCTACCACAAATACTACTCACCTGTTGGAGTTTCTATTTAAATATAAATACTTACTCTACTACAGTCTGTATTCATTGCAGCTGCAGCTAATTCTGTGTTCCAATATTCTGACAACAACAAAATAGTTCTACCATAAAATTGTAGGAGCTGAGTGATTAATAGGAAAAGCAAATCATATATTAAATTGTCTGCCGAGTCTCATTAAGTATTCTGCCACTGTGGGTTCACAGAATCATTTCTAATTTCAAGGATTTCATGAATTCTAGCATGTTTGCATATTGTCTGGAAGTTCATACCAAAACATGTATTATTCATTATTATTTTATTATGTCAACCATCCCAGAAAATCACAGGATCAATATTATGCATCTTTGGTAACCATTATCCTACTGTAGAGAGTAGTCACAGAAAACAGCCTTCTAACAGAATCTTTTTTTTTTTTTTTTTTTTTTTTGTAGAAAAAGTAATTCATTCTCTTTTCAAATTATGCTGTCAGAGAAAGTAAATACCATTATGTGCTGCTATCCCTCTGCAGTCAGAGGGGGATTAGGCACTGCCAGGGACATAGTAATGGGGATTTCCAGATAATTTAACTCAAACTAGAGTTTTAACTCACTTGAGGAGGATTCTCTTCTGGCTGTCTCCTTGTGCATTTTGATCTCTAGGGTTCTTCCTGTGCTTGCTGAGATTTTGATTTGGGTACAATGGCCTAAAACATCCACCCAACATTAGTAGGTCAGCATGTACCCCAATTCAAGAACCAAAAGACAGAGACAAGAACACTCAGCCCACTGTTATAATCTTTTCCCTTATTTTTTTTTTTCTGTTTCTTCTTCCCCATACATTCATTCTTCATTCATTTCCATTTCAAGTCTTCATGATGCAATACATCTATTTTCCGATTAGATCTATACAATATTGCAGTTATTAAATTCCTGAGATTTTCCTTTTGTTGAAATGTTACCTTAAGCTCATGCATGTAACTACATAGTCTCTTTACAAAACAGTAGCTGGAGCATTTGCTGTAGAAATTCCCACCCTTGTATATTCTTGACTCCTTACTGGAAATTGTTTCCTATTACTCCATTCAGTAGAAGGAAACATGTGAATCCTCAATCCATAATGATCAAAATCAGTTAGTTAATGTCAACCAAACAATGAAAAAGTATATGTTCACCCAGCTGATTTTGATTGAAGTAAACTAGGCTGGAATTGCAGGAACAATTTAGTAGAGCATGGGAAAGTGAAGAGGAGCTGAGGGCAGTCAAGGCTCTGTCTGATATAGAACAAGAAGGAAACAGCAGTCCATAGCAAATCTGAAGGAAAAGAATATTTTTAGAGGAAATATTTTTTTTTTTTAAGTTTGTAAAATAAAGTTTCATCTAGAGAAAAACCCAGTGTCATTATGTAAACCAAAAGTTACCTTGATGAAGCAGAGTGAAAAATCCAGACATTGACAGTTTGCTTTTCCCTTCATATTTAACTTCTGCCCAGTCTTATGAAAGATTAAATATTCTTTCTGGCAATTCATGACCTGGCAAGAAAGAGTGGTAGAAAACTGTGGATGGAGTCCCATAAATGATCATGATGATAAAATGAATTTCCAAATGCATTGCTTATTGTTTGTTGCACAAGAGAACGTGATTCATACCAACTGATGACCACAGCAATTTAAAAGAATGCCTAATAAAGGGAATTAAGCTTATACTGGTCTATATAAAATCTCCAAATCAGTCTGACTTTTAATAGACAACTAAGGTACGTCCATATATATACACATGAACACTGATGTAAAACTTTGCAAACCTACAGTGTGATACCCAATGACTTATAGCCACCTAGAAGATTTATGAAGTCAGTTTGCTGTAGAACAATTTCTACACTGCAAGTTACTTTTAATTAATTTATTTATTTTTAAATGGGAGATATAGCAGAAAATTAAAAGCTTTTCTTTTTTTTTCTTTTTTTTTTTTTCAGAAAATTAAAAGCTGTTTTCTATCCAGTTCTTAATTTATGTGACCACCCTTTTCCAAATGAGAATTATGTTGTTAACAAGGATATACAAAATAAAAGTGGGGAAGAGGAAAATTCTGTTACAGTAATGGAAGGAGAACTTCTAAGCTACTCACAAACAAACTCACTACTTGTTCTTCAGTCATTATTTTTACAATTGACATTTGTACAAATTTAGTGTTGATAAATGAGCTCTAGTCTGTGTAAACAGTATTATAGGGCTTTATTCATTTTTTTTTGAATGTCAAATGACTCATATTTGCAACTTTTTTAGAACTTGTAGATTTGTCTCAAAACAGTGAGGGGCAAAAAAGAGTGGAACAGCCCTTTGTGTGGGGGAAATGTAAAATGATCTTAAAAGCTTCATTATGATTTTATAATAATCTTAATAATATTAAGATTTAATATTATTAATATTTGCTGTTATAATTTGCTATTATAATATTTCCTGTGTATGTCAGAAAGCAAACTAGCAAGGAATAGTCCACATCCAGTGCTGCCTGCAATATTCTCAGTTGAGCCACTGGAAAATTTCAGGGTTGCAGCTGGAAGAGGGCCTCAAAATTACAGAAGTGATATGTCATTACATAAACATATTTCTCACGGCGTTTGTAAAGGGGACAAAGGAAAAGAAAGTCTGAATGCAAGAACTACAAAGAAGAGATCCATGTCCTTCAAATACAGTAAAATGTTTTTAACCCCCACCTCTCAGTAAGACAGTACAGAGCCATTGTCCTAACCTGATTGACTCACAGCAATATAATCTGAAACCAGCAAATTTAAGTGTCTTAAATTATTCTTTTTAAAGTCATAGCTTTTCTTTTGTAAAACCTTGATAGCATTATTGAAAAATTCCTGTGATGAAATTATCCTCCTAACAGCAGTTATCAGGAGCTAAACAGGAATCAAAGAGATTAATTACATAATTTTTCTATGAAAAATAGTAGAATTGTTGCATCATTTTACATTTTTATCTGTCATCCTTTGTCAATTTAATGTTGGCAGCAACATGATTACACCCTGGACACCTCAATCACAGCAATTTATAAAAAGTATTGCAGAAATATCATGTGCTGAACTGACAAAATGCACCAGTGTGGAGCTATTTAAAACGACGATCATCATTTTAAGCAATAATCATGACTGACTAGCAGACAAAAGTTTCATTCTTTGTGGAAGAGAAACTCTCTGTTAATGTAACTAAGGACTTCAGCTAGCAATTGTAGAAGTGGAGAAAATATTTTTTATCATTCCACCTACACACAGTTAAAGCTAACTAAGGGTTTAATTGAATTTACAGCACACACATGGGATTCTTGAACATGTCCAGGTTTCTCTGCTCTAAGCTATTCTTAAATCCTTTTACAGAGATGCTTCTGGAGTAGCTGTATTAAAACAATTGTGTTTGGGAGATGCAAATGTGAAAAAAAAAAAAAAAGAAAAAAAAAAAAAAAAAAAAAAAAAAAAAAAAAAAAAAAAAAAAAAAGAGAGATGTTTCACCCATTTATCTCTTCTACCTCCCAAGGTCTATAAGCACAGCAGGCAATGACATTATTTGGCTGGCCAGCTAACAAGTCGAGGCTTTAGGCCAACACCACCCAGTTTGAGAGCTGTAGAAAGAAGTGAATTTTCTTTCTGCTCCTGGCAGACATATTCGCGTCACCAAAAACCTCATCTGGAGAACAAAATTTCCAGCCTTTAACATAAGCAAGTATTTCCCAAATTATCAGTGTTAGATAAAGACAGGTTTATTTGTGCAAGGTGATTTGAAGGCTTGGAAAGGCATTAGGGAGATTTCATTAAATTATAAATCAATTTTAACTCATTTATTTTTCATAAAGTGTGCATCAATGCTCATACATTAAAGCTTTAGGACTTCTGTGGTTCCTCCTATGCACATGGGACCCAGTCAGCCTCCTGGGTTACATGTATAATTGCCATAATTATTATTACTCCACATTAATGAGCACATGAAAAGATAGCTTGTCCTAATAGCTCACCTTGGAGTATCTTTTTCTGTTGCTAAATTACCTTGAGCCTTGTTGATAATAATCATTATATAATTGCTGCAGCCCAAGGGACTGGGGCATGCTTGAGCATCAGGAACCTGGATCATGCTGAGCATGTCTTCATTTCATTGATTTACAGTGGTAAATGATACCTGGTTGAACATGAGGAGACTGAAATAAATGCATCTAAGAGGAAATTGCAAGATGGCACAAAATGCCAAGGACAGGGAGGAAGTTTAAACCATACTTTGACTTGGCCGCTAAGATATTTTCATGAATTTGCTAGTTTACCTGAACTATCTGAACAGACATGCACTTTTTTTTTTTTTTTCTTTTATAGAAAACTAAATTCTGCAGTTCATTCCACTCCTTTGCACCTTCCTGGAAGTCCCTTATCTCATCCTTCCACCACTCGCCTGCATCATACCTTAACTTGTTCCTCATCTGAGGACCTTTGAGCCTCCCATGTCTTTAATAATCCTCCACCTCCTCAGCTCCACCTGATGGATATGCGCCCCCACGTACACATATTAGACAGAAGCTGACCGTATACCCTGTCTCCCACTCTTCCTTCCACAGTTCCATGCTTTACTTGCATATGCTTTCGGCTGTTTCTGGAAGGCAATCTGTAAGTTCATCTGCTCATTTGCAAGAGATTATTTGTAGCAACTCAGGGATATAGGATAGCTATGCAGTATCTTTTCCTTTTCATATAATATCAGGAAAAAAAACACTATACATTATTCCTAACTTAACTATGGTTACTGTGCAAGGTCATGCAGACATATAAGTTTTCAGGCTGGTTTGCTTAGACATGCAAGCAACTTTTCCCCAAAATGATAATTCTTTGGCTTAAGCTAAACACTGAATGTGCTAGGAAAAACCTTGTCACATCAGAACAGGGCAGTGGTTAGTGGGTGAAATTGCCTCCGGGTGTGTGCTGGTACAGGTCTTCTGTCATAGTACAGGCTAGAGGAAGAATCATAGAAAGAATTGCAACATTTCTTAAGAAGGCAAAGAAAAGATTACTTCATAGCTGGGGAAGTACCTTTTAAACTAATTGTCATACACTTGACTTCTGTGTATGTAAAAATATCCCTATCACACCAAATAGAAATTAAGAGCCTTTATAGTGAAAGTACATTCCTTTGAAAAGGAGTTGTGTATTTTCCTAGAAGCTTGCATGTGGAACCCGTTTGTCTGCTAGCAGAAGTAAAAGGATGGAAGCAGTGTACCCTATGGCAGTCTTTGGCCATGTAAAGACAACTTCAGTTGCTCTTACGCAGCACTAAATCAGCTCTGACACTAGAGACAAAAATCAGCCCCATTTCTCTTAAAAGCATAGCTTTCCACTGCTGCAGCTGGAGGAGAGGATTTGCTGTCTGTCTCCATACCTTGAGGCACAGCTGAGCAGCTTGATCTCACCCAGCTGAAGGCAAACCTCTGCATGCACACAGCCTAACTCACTGCATCAGCTTCCAGGATGCACAGGCTATGAACAAGGCAACTATAATGATTTTATTTTTTTTCAGTCTGTTAGTGTCCACAGAGCACCAAATTTTTCAGCTACATCAGCTGAAACTGCTTTAAACTAATCCCTCGGATTTTGCACTGAAAGTGACTCAGGGAACTTACACAGTCAGATATGGCTGAATGGTTCCACACTATCTTTTGGCAAAGGACTACAGTTTCTCAGCTAAGAGCAATACCTAACCAGAGGCAGACTTCCCATGTCCAAAAAGCCTTATGTGGTGCGTTAAGAGGCTATGTCTAAATGAAGTCTCACCTGTCTCCCCAAATCTTGTGGGAGTCAAGTGGAAAGGATGATTAAAGAACTAGGCCTGGAGCAAGGTACCTGAGTGCAAATGCCATGCTTTAAACATTGAGCCATTTGTCTTCTCTTTAACTGAGTGGAAGAAGAGTGAAAATATACATTTATTCTGTAAAAACTGATTTGAATTTTTAAAAATCCAGAAAGCTGAAAACTAAAGGCTTTGGTTCAGAGGTCTGTAGCTCAAAATTAATTGCTAAAACTGCTACCACAATAAGATCAGTTAATTAGGGCTCTCTGGTTCCATGAGCACTAGAGGACACGATCATCTGAATTTGCTGTTTGTACACTGCAGTGTACTGAAAATAGAAAATAAAAGTTACACATGACAAAGTATTGATTAATTGTCTCCAAAAAACAAAAAGACAAAATAGCATTAGCCAATTATACAAATCTCCAAAAGACAAACTCATGGAAACAACATTTCCTTCTGTTGCAATTTCATTTGGAACAGCAGGCTGTGCTCCTGAATTAATTTTACAGCTGAGACAGCTAATCCACAAATAAGTCTGTTACAGTTGGTGGGCATAACAAAAGAAATGCTTGCCAATAGGCACACATGACATCTGGAGCTTGAAGACATTTTCATGAGGAAAAGTATGTTTGGTAATACATTAAAACTTTGAGACTAAGTCCCACACAAAAATGTATCCACTAAAAAATCCATAACTAGGGTAGACCTTTGTGAAAAGCACAAGCTCAGAGGGCATCTGCAAATATGGAGAAATCTATTTTTATTATTCCCACTGACATGACATTAAATATTAAAAAGTAAAAACTTATGTTTTTGTGATTCTTTAAGTTAATTCCTTCTACAGAGAGGACTAAATAGAGGTAATAATTGATTTTTTTTTATTATTATTTTAAAGTGCTAATACTGAAATCTGTTTTCAATAGCTGGAATATTCAAGTCTTCTGGTTTGAACAGAACTATATGTAAAACAGGTGGGATTGTGGCACTTTTGAAGTCATTAACCTATCTCCCACTATTTGTAGGGAGACAGGAATGTGATCCTACATATGCATACTCAGGTTCTTGTTAAACCTCGAAGGGATAGATGTAAGAATAATTTACTCTGCAACACTAAAAGGTATCTAATTTTCAAGAAATGAGTGAAGTTTCACATCTGAAAAAGGAAAAGTAGGTTCCCCAGGCCTCAGTTCTAGAGCCAGTTTGGTTCAACATGTTTATCAGTGATCTGGATGCAGAAAATGACTGCATCTTTAGCAAGTTCATTGATTATATTAAACTAGGAGGTGCTCTTCTGGATGATGAGAGGTCTTGCAGAGGGATCTAGATACCTTGGAGAACTGGACAATCATTAATGACATGAAGTTCAACAAAGAAATATTCTGGGTCCTGCACCTGGGACAGAGCAATGCCATACACAGGTACAGCCTGGGAGCAGCTCAGCAGAATGGGTCCTAGGGGTGCTGGTGGGTGCAGGTTCAGCACGAGGTAGCAGTATGCCCTGGCAAACCACGTTTTGAGGTGCATTAAACACAACATGGCCAGATGGTAAAAAGAGGTGATTCTCCTGGTATATTTAGTGTTGGTGTGGCCTCCCCTTGAATATTGGGTGCAGTTCTGGGCTGCACAATACAAAAATTTGCTAAGGTCCTTGAGAGTGTCCAGAGGACGGCAACAAAGCTTACCAGCTAAAGGTAAAAGGGCCAGAAGGCACGTCTTGTGAGGAGAGGCTGAGGACACTTGGGTTGTCTGGTTGGGAGAAAAGAAGGTCTAGAGGAGACCCCACTGCTCTCTGCAGCTTCCTGAGGAGAGGAAATGGAGAGGGAGGTACCGGCTTCTGCTCCTGGTAGGCAATGACAGGACACATGGGAACAGCACAAAGCTGTGCCAGAGGAGGATCAGGGAAAACGTCCTTATCATGAGGGTGGTCAAACACTGGCTTTCTAGAGAGGTGGTTGATGCTCGTGCCTGTCAGCATTCAAGAGGCTTTTGGATAATTACTTTAATGATATGTTTAACTTTTGGTTAGCCCTGAAGTGGCTAGACAGCAGGACTAGATGATTTTTGTAGGTCCCTTCCAACTCTCCTCTTCCTTATCCTACTCTTCCTTCCCCTCCTCTTCCTTCTGCATCAATGTTGTCACTATTTCACTCAGGCAATGTCAATTTTTTTTAAGATCCATACACTAATTCAGTGTCCTGCCCTTAGTGTGGAAATGAGGAAAAAACAAGGAACTAGCAGCAATGAAAACTACATCTGTCACCCAAATCTTGTATATACCATACTCCTAATTAAAATGTCATTCAGATAAACACTTGAGCACATGCTAATTTAGGTGATGACATTAATAGAGTGATTCTCATGCTTAAACATTATATTCATAAGGAAGCACTTAGAGAAATAAACCTAGCACTCAAAGAAGTATGAAGTGATGTTAAAAAGTCAGTGGTTATTAGTTGCTCAAGGAAAAGAGATTTCTGTGTTGGTCAAACTATGCAGTTATACATCTATAGAACAGATTCATTCTCAGTATGTATAACTACATTCAAGCCATCTAAGAATGGCTAATTATAGTCCTGTTAAAATTGTGTTCCACATCATTTAAGGAAAAATATAAAAAGATACTAGTAACATGAAATTTAATGACAAGAAGCAAATTCCTGTCTTACATGAGAATGAGTTGCTAATACCTGGCTGTAATAAGGGTCTTAATGTGAATAAATTAACAGCTTAATGTTAATTATTTCATTACAATGTGTAGGGTTAAACCTAACTGTGTGAAAGTGAACAATTAGAATTTGAAATGTACTGACCTTTGACCAGTAGTCTGCAAATTGCAACACACTGCCTAGATGAAATCATGACCCATCTGTATAAAATATTTTGATATTGTATCATGGAACAAACTGTTTCGTTATTATTAAAAACAATGTAAGTAGATGGACTCACTGTCATTTTTGTGTTGTTTTGACCATGTTAGCTGAACAATCCACAATAGGATATAAAGACATAAATTATGGGAAGGATTAATTCTGTGGACTTAACTGTGTATCACTGGCTCCCTGCTTGAACCTGATAGAGCCACACAAGTGTAGAGGGAAGCAAATGAGGAACACAGGCATTGTGAGGCTGAAATCTCTGTTCTTTCTAATACTATTTTGGCTGACTTCTTCATTGCTTTATGCATATTGTGATGAGATCACGAATGGTTGACCCATCTCTTTTACCATAAATAAAATTCAGACTGGATTTTTGGCATCTTCTGTCCAGTATACACATAAATTGACATATAAGTGTGTCTGTATTTACAACAGTTTTATTAACATTGTCATAATTCTTGCACTGTATTAAGTCAAATCTGAGGACTCTTTGATGGCGAAGCTGTGTGTCTTTTGATATAAGGCCATGTAATATCTCTCTCAACTGCCAATAGCCCATAGTGCCTCTCTCGTGTGTTATATCATCCTGCTCCTTTCCCAAAAGAAAGTGAAATACTTGAGTGCCTCAGTTAGTAATAATGAGAAATGACATTTTACCTTCTTCAGCTGATAATGTACCATTTCAGGATTTTCTTTTACTCCTAGTATACTTAATATATATATCACCAAACAAAAAAGCCCATGTGATGCATGCTGACCCAAGAGTTCATGGTCTCTCCCTTGCTTTTCTTAGATTCAAGAATAAGTTTCCTACACTCCATGCTTTCTGGTTCTATTGGTTACTTTATATTTCCCTTTTCTTCACTATTTATTTTAAGCATGTTTAGTTCTAATTGCTGTACCCCCTCACTACAGAAAAAGAATAAGGTTGTAGTTACTCTTTCTTATTCAAAATGTCACATTTTCATGATAATTTGTAATATTTTAAAAATAACTAAATTTGCAATCACATTTTGTTTGAATTTGTGACCATGATAACTGTGGAAGAAAAGTTTCCATCAGCTTTGCGGAATTAACTCCTCTGAAACAGCCCAGTGCCTGCTTCAAACCATGTTGTCTAAATGGATTCACCTCAGCTTGGTCACACTAAATGCAATTGCTGCTTCCTAGGCAACTGCCAGCTTCCAGTTCCACCACTAATTCAGATTATTTTATGCTGTGTACAATCCCTGTATTAGGAAACCATAAGGAAATCTCAGAAGATTAAATATAGAGAAGAGTTGTCCCAATGGCACGTTAGTCCAAAATTATCATCCTCTTGTTGTGTCCTTGTTGCAAACAAGTTAGTGCAGCCTAGGGAACAAATAGTGGTCTTCTGAGCAAATGCTGACACCCTAACCACTCTATTACATCCAGACCTGGAGCAAGAACAGCAAGATTTGTGAGTGCTAGCAAATGTCTCACAGCCAGTTTTGTATAAGGGAGTTCCAGAGCTGACACAATTCTTTGTAATTCCTCTTTTTGCATGCACTGGGTGAACAAACATTTTTCTGGGAGAAGTCTGGGACTCAGCTGTCTGCTGTGCTACTCCAGTGCTTCTCCAATCCTGTTAGCCCAGGTAGCTCTAGTCCTGTTAACATAACCGAAACTGCATCTACATAACTTGCACTAGGTGGAAGAGGGAAGATCCAAAGAATGTAACTGGTTTATCTACCACACATAATAAAGAAAAGAAACCATACAGTCCTATTAGGGAAAGACAAAAACCTCCCAGCTGTGGGGACCAACCCTTCATCATGATTATAGCCAAAGAAAACAGTTAAATTTTTGCACAGGGAGCCTAATGCCTGAACAGCTATCAGCATTGTGAGAAGAGGAAGATCTGTGAAGCAGTCTCTCTTTGTACCAGCTTCAAGTCCTCCTTCTTCTATGCCCTAGGTACAACAAAGCAGTCCCATTTATTATTTTGCTGTCCAGCTGAAAATGCTGTGATGTAGCAGGAGGATCAAGGTAATTTTTTTCCTCCCTAGTTTATTTCTCTGAGGATTAGGGTGGTAGATTGCACTCATACTGTAAAAAACAATAGAAAATTTACCACCACAAACAAATGTCTAAATTAAATCTTGCAATACTGAAAAATATATTTTTACACAAAAATCAGTTGGGGGAGACAGAAGAAGAGGAAATGTGTATAACATGTGCCCCATTATCACTGATGGCGTGCTTTTCTAGGAGCAGACACCCAGAAGGCACACCTGTAATTGGGACTGCAGATTACACAGGTTGCCTTCACCAGCAGGCTTACATTTCATGCCTTGTTCTCTATCTTCACTGCTCCAAGAACATTCCGTGCACTGGTGAAATACTGGCTAGTCTCTGCTAATATAACCAGGCGGTACATACAGATAGATAGAAAACTGTCTTCAAGGGGAAAAATAAATAATTTTCTGCCAGTTCAGTGAGTTTGGTCTGTTCAAGACATGGCCAGCTGAGTTTTACAGCAGGTATGAAGATGGATGGTGTTGTACAAAAGATCCCCATTTCAGTATTAGTAAGCTGTTACTGGTCCTCATTCAAATTTTCTCTGGATCTATAGCCATGGGAATAAAGAGGGTAAAAAAAAAAAAAAACAGAGGGAGAAAGACAAAAGACCCAGAACACCCTCCCCTCCTACCCTCTTCCTACTGTTCAAACACAGTCTGATTTGCACACTGGGGGAAGGCAGATATGTTTCAGACTTGTCTCTGGAGAAGTCTCTGGCCTACAAATTTCCCCTTCCCTGCAGCATCACAAGACCTTTGGGCTTCACCAGGCAACCCAAAATTACTTAAAAGAGGAAGCAAAATAACTGATCCTGAAGGACTCACAAGTGACATATTTTCCCCAAGAGCTCCCCTGTCACTGTTTCAGACAGTGATGACTGTGGCCTGCATGTAAGTTTTCAACAAAAAGGAAGTGAGAAGCTGGTTAAAATAACTCCTTGTCCAAAAATAAATAAATAAATAAATAAATGACTGTAATGACTGTAGCAGGAAGAGGAGGTCAAATATATGCCATTTTATTATGGGCTGTGATATTCATCTAGTGACTGCATGAAGTAAGGGACAAGTAAATAATACACACCCCAGCCTCCTGCGGTCATCTGGTAGAAGCATATTATAAATGAATAGCACTAATCTAGGTGTCTATCTGTAATTCCACTGACAAAACAAGCCAGTTTTCCTTGGAGAGAAAAGCAACATTCACTGTTACAACTCAGACTATATGACAATCTCATTCTTCAATCAATATTCCCTTCCCTACCAGAGAGCTGTCTGCTATATTAGCATCATATTTTCAGTTGATGACTGACTTTTTTGGACATACTCCCTTGGTCAAAGATATAACCTGAAAATTTACTGCCTTATGTAGGAAATTTAGCTGCTTTTAATACTCTTGTATACAAGAACATATATTGTTGCCTGAGATGAACCTGGTTACATCAGATGAACCTTCTCCCTGGTTACACTTTGCCATCTCAAGAGTATTTTGTTGAACAGAGCTTGAAGCGGAAGCAATATCAAATGCAGCCATTTGTTCCATGTAGCAAGCTCTATACATTGCAATAAAAGTCTGCAGCCTACACTGGTCACTCACAATAACCTAAAAGGTTTGATACCTAACACAAAATCCCTAGCTATTTTGTGAGTTAATTTGCTGATAAGACCAATTGCCTTTCCCTGGTGAGCATTCAGTACTTGTGGTCAAAAGCCTTTGGGATGAAATTTCAGAAGGATATTCTGTAAATGGAATAATCCTTTCCACTCTGGTTGGGAGTGGCTGAACTCTCCTCCTTGGACATGGTTCCCTAACTTGCAGGCTGGCTGCAATCATGTCAGAAAACATTACCCATTCAGTAAATGCTAATACATGCTTCTTACAGGCACAAGAAGATGAAAGGGATCCAGCTATGCCTGCTCAAGATTTGAAGTCACAGAATTTGTTTGTGTCATCTGACACTGTTTAAAGTATAACATACTCTCTTCTCTGGGCTCCTTCATTTCCATTTATCCGTATAGAAGCAGGTTAGGACCTAGTGTGGTGTTTAAATCCAGAAGTAAGAGAAGCTTTGCAGCAAAAGAAACTCTTTGACCAGGGAAACTCCCTCGTCCTTTGTCACAGTTCTTCCTTTCATCTTCAAGCAATTTCTAGTTTTAAAGGATTTTTTTTTTTTTTTTTTTTTTTTGACAGGAAGAGCAAGACTATTCCTGTTGTGAACTCTGTGAGCTGTCTACTTATCATCAAGACAAAGAGGTCATCTGCACAATACAGGAAGGTCATTTAACTGCAGTTAGAGAGGACTTCCCAGTATGGAAGCAGCCAGAATCATGTTCCTGGAGGGCTTTTTAAGATGGTCCTTATAAGTTGTTTCACAGATCCATCCTTCAATTATGAGAAAACACTGTGCAGTGCAGTCTGGAGAGGACTTGTACAGTTACAGTAAAGTATCTGTACTGTGCTTTTGGTAAGGTTAGATTCCCCAACAATCCCATGACTATACCTGAGCATCTTCTAAATTGCTCCAGCAGACCATGATGCTGGCAAGGTATGCATTATCCATTGTAAAAGCCAGAATGATAGCAGATACTGCTTTTCAAGGAAAAAGTGCCAGTGATGAACATCTGAGTTCCAGATATGTGATATATTTTTTTAAAGGCTCTATGATGTAGTGGTTTAAAAACAGTTTAAGATAGATATTTGAAAACCAGGCTTATGAAATAGTGTTTTTGAAAAAACATTTCACAAATTCCAAAATTTTATAAACAAATCTAATAAATTCTGTTGTTTCGGCAGTAGAAAACCTTGATCTGAAGAGAAAATTCTGAATGAGTTTTAGGCAAACCTCTAAATGAGTTTTAGGCATTTCCATGCACTAACCTAGAACCATCTTACCTGCTTACTGTCAGATGAACCCTTATCTTCCAGGTAAATAAATCACAATTTTCTCGTTAATTTAAAGTTACTAGTTAACTTGCTGGAGAGTTTCTTTGGCAGAAACTCAGAGTAAAAAATATTATATTAATAACCCTCTTTCTATTCATAGTCTACAAAGAACATCTCTTACAGAGCACATGTAATAACCAAATATCTAAATGCCTCATCAAGGAAAATAAAAAATATTAGACATATCCAAATTTAAGTCATTGAATGCCTTTTGATTCTTGCTCCTCTGGTTTCTATTGTTGCATAAGGTAGAATGTTTTTGCTATTCTCATTTACTGATCTCTTTTTCAGAGGTCAGCTGTGCTGACTCTTTTTGCTATCTCAGTAACCGTTAACTATGATTATATCAGGACAATTGCCATTCATTTATTTTCAAATAAACTGAAAAAAAAAAAAAAAGAAAAGAAAAGAAAAGAAAAGAAAAGAAAAGAAAAGAAAAGAAAAGAAAAGAAAAGAAAAGAAAAGAAAGGAAAAGACCTACCTTCAGCATTAAGTTAATAAAAAGTCTTATCAACAGAGTATTTGCCAGCTAACTGTCAAAAGACATTGGTATGCATCTTCCAATTTCTCAGCTTTAAACAGCAAATTGAAGTGGTTTATTAAAATTTTTGCTTTCTGCTACCAAAGGGAACACTGAAACCTTCTAATCATCCAGGGTTGGATGTGCAGCAGGAGGCTTCCAGAAGACTGGTCATAAAAGAATATTTGGAAAACACTGGAGAAAAATGCTGCAAATTTGTCACATCTTAACAGATTACTAGGCTGTCAGGTTGTTATCAGTTAACTCTGTTCAAAGAAGCTGTAAGATATAAAAGAGCATAAATCAAGATAAATTAAGACATAAGAATCATAAAATAGAAAACCCTTTATTTTCTGCCTGGCATCTTTTCCAAGCAACTCGCAGCTTGCATAAGCAGCTGTGCCACAAACTTCACTCTCAAGAACTTCAAAATGTATTTATTTTCCTTTTCATGTGAAGTGTGGCTTGTAAAACACAGACAATATTGCTAGAGGTCATAGTGTTTCTCCCCTGAGGATATCAAGCGCTTCTGCTTCTATAGCACAGGTATCTCAAAAGAACTGTCTTCTACCTTGACAGTTATAAAGTGATAATGTACACCAGGCTCTATAGATTTGTAAGAACTCACTCAAAACTTAGATGAAGATTTAGACGTCCAGAATAGTTCACTGCAGAGTTTCAGACTAAACATCAGACATCTCGTTGTCTGCTTATCCCTATTACAAGTAAAATTCATCACAGCAACCAAAGCCTCTATTTATAGTCATAAAATTCAATAGTATGCAAATACTGAGGGAAAAAACATAATGAAGGCATCTGGAATGACTTTTGACATTTTTTTCTTTGAAGAATTACATAGGCCATATTTAAAATGAAGAAGGTAAGTACATAAATTGTGTTCTTGTAAGTCAAATCTAAGTAGCACATTCTTTTCAGGAAAGTAATTGTAGGATTATGTATGTCTCCAAAAACATAGATTTAAAGGTCAGAACTCTGTTTGCTATTCATTATGTTAATCCTTAAGTTTTCTTTATTTAAGTTCATATTCAGAATCTTATTCCTGTCAGCATGATTTGGGTGTTCACTGTATAAGTAAAAAGAAAATTAATTAAAGTTATTTGCATAAAGACTGTAGACTGGGTGCAAAAATACTCATAATACTGATTTTTAATCTAGAGGAACATAAAACATACAAGCAGGGACTGGCAAAATCCAAGTTTATCTTTGGCCACCACTGAGAAATATTTGTAAGCAACAAATGTATGATTGCAAGAAATGTTACTTCCAACTAGTCAGAGTATAGCAAGTGTTCTTGAACAAAATAATTTATTTTCATTCCAGAGCCTTGGATCTTGTTTTGTTTAGGATTATTACACAGTTTATTATTTAATTTTGTATCTTTTCACCTGTTAAAAGTGAACTATGTAAGAGGTCCAAGAAAAAATGTAGGGTCAATATTTCACTTTCTGTTCAACCGTAGTATCACTGCCTGTGTACATACCCACAAGAGGCAGTGCTCTATGGTTTCCCTGTGTTAAATTAACTTGTAATTGTGCATCACATTAAATTAATTAACATAAACTCCAGTAAGTCAAACAACTGTAACAGGTAATTACACAATTACACATAATTACTTGACTGACATGAGTTGTAATGCAAATATTCTTATTAAATTCAGAAGGAATGCAGTGTGTACAAGCACTGACCTGGTCCTATATAGCCATAAGATGTCATAACATGATTGTGTTACAGCCATACACAAAGACTGAGACAAGAAACTGAGTAGTAGTTTAAAAACATGTTTAAAAAAATGATCTCACGTTCTCGGCGGCACAAGGGAATTTTTAGAGTTGTGGTGGCCATTTCAGTTTGTTAGAGTACAGATTCAAAAGGAAAACAGAAATGGTCCACAGTTTGGAAGCCAATTTCATGAAAGAATGGAAGTATAAAGAATTGATATCACTGTCTGTCAATAGAAAGTCTATTAAAACTAATGCCTATTCAGCCATATGCTGCTGAGTTCAAGCATTTCTCTCAAGTATAAGTGATCTGAGACTTGCATAATTGTTCTACTCATTCCAGAAACCTCTACAATCTAACAGATTTTGAAAATCCCAGCAGGTTAAGAGAATGCATTAAATTACATTAGGGCAACCTCAGGTTACAAGTGGTAACCAAAGAAAGAGCTGAGAGTGGTGAACAGTAACTTCTTCAGTTCTCTTAAACCAATTTGGGAGAACTTACTACAGTTCTTAACTTGCATTTCACTGTGAATAAGAGAAGGCAGAAAGTTAATGGTTTTCTCTTCACTTTCCACACCAAATTACAATTCAATACAACATAATGTATGTAAAATGCAGTGTCTCAAAGTCCTTTTAAAATATTCTTGTCAGATTACTTTGGATTAATCTATTTTACATCTACACAGAGTGTTTAGTTACAATCCTGTCATATTAAAAAAGTGCATGTAAAAGGTAGAAAAGCCCACTGAAAAATGCAGATTTTGAAATGAGTTACTTGCTTAATATAACGTCATGTAATAGCATAGCTCCACCACTGGGTAGAGACATAAACCACTCAGAAACACAGAGGCAAGACGCTTGCTTGGATCAGATCCAAGCCAACTCCAAGAGCCCAGCCTGGGAAAAGAATAAAGTCTTTAACAAGATAAGTAACCTCTCTGGGAATTTCAGTTTACCACTACAGACTACAATTTTGTGGTTTATAGCGGAACAGGAACTTGTACAATCACATACCCAAATTTTATTATCACTGGGATCTACTGCTGCTTCTGTTCATTTCCTTTCACAACTACCTCCCTCCTCCCTGCCCTTATGTAACTGAATAAGATTTCTTGCATGGCAAGCCAACATCAATTAATGTAGTTTATAAAATGTGTTGTAAATGACAAACATCTTAAAAAGAAAACATTTTTGCATGAAAAGATAGCAAGAATTTTAAAAGTTACTTAGAAATTAATGTAGCTGTGCTCCAATTGTCTTCTTTGTGCTCAATGTCTGACATTTTACTGATAATGATCAGTAAGCTGGCAGGAAAAAGAAGGCTATTTCAGATGAAGAAGACTCATAAGACTATTATATAAATGTTTCTTGGCTGACTTTGTGAAAAGTCCACTGAAATCAATGTAAATAGTCATACCGACCTTTGGATAAGGTCTGTCTGAGATCTTAACAAATTTGTTCATTTTAACATAACAGAGTTTTGGATAAAAAGCCTTTATTTCATTGATAACAGAATAACAGACTCAGACTAATCTTTGGCTTTAGATGAAACTGAAGAACATATGATTTGTGGTTTGAGCCCTGTTCTCATTATATATTTCGCTATTGGCTAAAGGCAAGCATAGTTAAATAATTTTGATCTGTGATCCTTTAGATAAGATGCAACCTCTTGATGGCATTTGCTTTCCATATGAGCACGAGGCAAATAGCACCAGTTGCAGCACAAGTACAGTCATTAGTTAATTAGCCTAAATATACCTCTCTCAGGACCTGTGATATTATCTCCATATGGTCTTGCACAGCATGGTTATTCCAGCACACTCAAGCTCTTGGAGCTAGCAGCATGAATTCTACACCGCACAAAACACAGATTATTGCCTCCAAACATAGAAAACAAAAAATTTCTTCATTAAATTGCATCTAAATTAGAAATTTGACAGGAAATTTGACAGAAAGATTAAATTTAAAGGGCAGAATTTGACAACTCTCTTTCTTTGCCTTCTGTTCACCTTCTGCATGGGTCTCCAGTTCTTTTTCATAAGTATGTTGGTGCAGGCCACAGGTTCTGCAGTAAAATATTAACAAACTTGCACATAACAATGGCAAGGAAAAAAGGACACAAATAAATAAATATTTATTGGTCTATGTAATTAATATTTGGAGAAAGCAAGTGAGATGAGTCTTTTCAGATCTGGAAAGAGATTGCTCAAAGCTCATTACAACTAATGTTTAAAACTTGTTCCACTAAAAGAGGAGCACGGGTATACATCTACATCTGTTTCTGTGTGCATAAGTTTATATATGGAGGAAAAATAAATTTTTCAAACTAAAAATGTTATTCCTTTTTACAGGGATATTACAATACCAGATATCAGAAACTTTAATAATCATGCATAAGATTTATAAATAGTTTAATTATATGTGAAACTAGAAAACATCTTTATTGTTGACCTCGCCTCATTAGCGAACAACATGATCTCCTCCTAAATATTCACTAGATGTACTTTCCTGCACCACACTGCACAGGAACAAGTTGTGTTCTCACAGATTAATTCAAACTGGGGACACACCTGGAGATTTCATGTGGCTTTTGTACAATTTCAGAAAAGAGTAGATGACCATTTGCAAATACAGAAAGTGCTGTACTTTGAAATAACTTTGAAATAACTTCTTATTAAACAGTCTGACTGGCAAAGGAGAGTAAACTACAGGCCTGAAATCAGCCATTGCCCTGATATTCTGATGATGATTACATTTCTAAAACATGGTCCCATGGCAATTTACATGCTTGAGACTCCAGACAAACCATTTTGTGAAATCCCAAGCCCCATTTCTGGCATAAGTTTCTCGAAAGAGTCAGTGAAAACTGAGACTGATTTCAAGATACACTACCAATTACTCTAAAAAAAGCCACAAGGGAACTGCAATGTAAAAGGGGATAATACCAGTCATGGCAGGAGAAACATTTAATTCAGAAATGTAATATAGGTGAGAGGAAGATAGAACAAATATTATGTATCAAATACTGGCACCTGGTAAACAAAGATGAAATTAAAAGAGCCTAACATACACACACCAAAAAAAAAAAAAAGAGAGAGAGAAAAAAGAGAGATTTCTCTCTGGGTTCTAATTCAGGTATCATAGCTACAAAAAGAATTTGAGGCTAAAAACATTGTAGCTGCTAGTTAATGTGGTTTTAAGGAAATCAGACTTTGTCAAAAATCACAGAATCTACTTGTAAGTAGAAGGGTTTCTGGCTTGGTATTTTAGCCTGACATGATTTGATATAACAGTTAGCATTCTAGGTACAAACATTAAGCCTCTGCTGATGGCAATTTTCAGAAGATGTGGACCAAAAAGGCCATAATGTTTCTGAAATAAAATTTGATCTTATTAGATGGACACTATCCAAAAGAATATATATGTTTGTATGTGCATCTGTATACACATATATATATTAATCCAGCCATGTGAAAATTTGTATTTTGCAGAACAATTACCAGTGTTGCTGGCAACTGTGTTGCTACAGAGGGAGAAGGGAAGGGAAAATAGTAGCTGAAGTCTGAAGAAAATTCAGAGAAATACCTCAGAGAACAAAAAAGTCTGATCATGTAAAGAAACTAAATGTTTAGATCCTCAAACAGAGAAAGCTTATTATGCAGTAATTTCAATGACATAAATTAATATATGTATTGAAAAAAAAAAATAAGAATGAATATCAGTTACAACAATAAAAAAAAATTAATTGCCATTTAGCACTCATGTTAGTAATATTTGTATTTGGCTATCAGTTGTCTATGTAGCTTAGAATGAAACAATTTTTGGTGTTTATTCTTGTAAGGAACAGGTTATTAAATGTATGAAAAATGTAAAAGTTTAAATGAGCAAATAATCTTGAAGCAGCTACCTAATTAAATGCCACAAACCTCATTAAGAATCAGTATGTGTCTAAATAATGATCACAACAGTAAGGAGAGATGTTTTATGCTGATTGAAATGTAATAATAGATGGTGATATACTTAGAGAAATATAGCACTAGATTACAATCTGAAATCTTTATTGGTATTAGTCTGGGTTAAGAAAGCATTTCAGGTCATTTCAGGCATGTTTAACCTGACAGAGAAAAGTAATTTCTGTTTAAATTTTGACCAATCAGGTCATATACAGGGAAAATACCAGAGGTATGCAGGTTCCAAAAAAAAACAACCTTTGCTTAGACAAAGGTTTTCAGCCATAAGGATTTTCTATGCACATAGATAAATTCCAGGAATTCCATGCTTCAAGTAATGGAGTCACATACCTAGCAAGAGAGGTTTTCACACAAAAACCTTTTGGTATATCCTCTGTACAGAATAAGAAATTTCCAAAGATACAGGCTTAATATTAGACCAATTCATTCTCCATCCCAACCAAGTTTTAAGATTCTTTGGGACAGATGCAACTTTTCAGTACTTGTGAGACACTTATAGGAGTTATTTTTTGTGATATCATCAACCAGCTTGTTGGATGAAGCTTGTGTGATTCATATTTCAGTGAAATCACTGTCTCAGTAGTAAATTAACCAAATGAACAGAGATGAAAGTGATTTTTTTTAAAAAAAAAAAAAAAAGATAGAAAGGATTTATTTTCACAGTATATTGATGAAGGCAGTGCAAGAGAAGTCAAGCATGAATGAGAGATAAAAATGACTCCAAGAAATCTAGATATGTTTATTTGGAAAAAAAAAAAAAAAAAAAAAAAAAAGTGGACCTGTGCACTGAAAGGGATACCACTTACTTTCAAGGATTTATCATCATTACCAGCCAGTGCTCTAATGCAACAGGCAGTAGCCAAAGCCTTCAGTGAAAAAGTTCAAAACGAAGAACTGGTACACTGCAGAAATACAGATAGACACATCACTTCCTAAAGATGCAAAGGTGGGTGGTTCATACATATTGTATTTGAGTTATCAAGATCAACATTGCATTTATCAGTGATTTTGCTGTCATTCTGAAATTATCTAGGACCAAGCATCAGGTAAAACACATGTTCTTCACCACTCCCAGATTGCAAAGGCTTTGAGACACAACTGTTATGTTAGTTTAGTTTATTGGCACAATAAAGATGTTTAAGAAGTCCAAGACAAAAAGGACTGGAAATCAGAGTAGTTTTATTCTGTTAGGTGAATGGAAATGGCAGCGCCAAATATTGACATAATTCTTTAATATGATAAATGAATCACAGAATTCATAGGTCTGTATCCAAAACACTGAGATCAAATGAAGTCTTGCAATTAATTTCTCTGACTCTGGCTCTGTATAAGACCAATGTCTTCTGACAATGGCTAAATATCAATTTGGCAAGTAAAACAGCATTAACCGTTGTACTTGGCTGCCCCTGCTTCCCTTGGGAGCATGCTTATACATTCATTATTTTAGTCTATGGAAATCAGTATACTTTAGTCATCGTAAATTAGGACTGCATTATTTTTGGTTGATAAATTTCTGTCCCTCATTCCAAAATCACGAAAGAACATGACTATTAATATATTTGATTTCACTATATTTTTGTAGATCAGAAAATTATCATCCCCATTTTACTTATATTTAATATGTCATCTCAGACTCTCAGAAGCTTTTAACCCATAACACTCTCTGACCTTGATCATTTTTTAAAATAATTAATTAAAGACAGGCTTGCTTTCATCATGAAGTCCTTGATTTTTGAACCTGTATTGACAAAGGTAAAGGATTTTTAAATCCTTTTGAATTGGTTTCTGTATCTCTTTTTTTTCATTGCAGTCAGCTGACAATGTATGTACAGAAAGTGTCTATAAAGGTTCAGAAGATAACAGAAACTGTAGACTGTTTCAATTTCAGATGTTGAAGTCATTGAGAAAAAGAAATAGCTAAAAAAAATAAACAAAATTAACAACTACAGAAAAAAAACCCTATGATTCCTCTTAGTGCTTTTATAGAACTTGTCAAAAACATTAACTTATTTGCCTCCTTTGTGAAGCTTCTTTGATCTGCTTTTACAAGATGTTTTTTCAGTAGTTCTGGGAATACATGACATACAATGCATACAATGTAATTCATTAATGCTTTTTGTTGGAAAAAAAAAAAAAAAAAGAAAAAAAAAAAGAATATCCTGTGAAGTCTGGTCAGGCATTATTTACGATGAGCAGCATTCTCTAACACACTCTGGGTAAAGCAAAACAAAATGTCTGATGACCCTTACCATCTCTTCACTATCCTCTTTTAGGTCTACAAAGAGGATGATAGTGCTCCACTGCATTTCACTGGTTCCTTTCTGCCTTTTGTGACCCTCATGCAAATTAGATACTAGAACAAGAGAGGATGCTTTGCAAACTACTGTTATTCACCACACAGAGAAGGGGGAACAAAACATACCAAGAAAAGAGAAAAATCTCCCAGCTCTGGTGCACAACCCAACTAGATGTAGCCAGAAAATAAATAAATAAACAAACAAACAAATAAATAAATAAATAAACTTTTATTTTTTGCACAAGGATCCTAATACCTGTAAAACTGTGAGAAGAGGAAGATCTGTGAAGTAACCTCCCTCCTTGAATGATCTGAAAGAGAATTATTCCTCCTTATATCAGCTTTATTTCTTTTCTTCTATGCCCTAGATACAACAGAGGCACCCTATCTATTATTTGGCTGTCCAGCTCAAAATTCTGTGATGTAACAGGAGGATCAAAAACATTTTTTCTTCCCCAGTTTATTTTCCTGAGGTTTAGTTTGTTATTTTGCACTCATACTGTAACAAAACAAAGGAACTAAGGTTACAATTACAGAACAGTTCTAAATTAAATCCTGCAACACTGATTTTTAGGAGGTTTTTTTTTTTTTCAGTTTTTCAGCATACATCTTCAGAGGAAGGAATAATGTGTATATCAGGATCTGTAGGATGTCTCCCTTTCTCACTGAGCTGTTGAGAATGGAAGAGACCTCTAGTCAAATCTCGTGTTTCAAACAGGACCAACTTCCAAGTTAAAGAAGGTTGTTCACACCTTGTCCAGTCTAGCTTTGAAAGTCTCTAAGGTGTGGAGATTCCATGGACATTCTGTTCAAGCTCTTCCAGTGCTGAACCCCCTTCACAATGAAAAATGTTTTTCCTCATATTCAACTGGAATTTCCCTTGCTGCAAATTGTGCTCAGTGTCACTTGTCCATTGTTTACTTCCAAGAAGAATCTTTCTTCAATATAGCCTCTCCACAATTCATCAAAGACTGCATTTAAACACTTCATTAGTGTTTAATTCATTCTCCAGGATGAACAAACCCATGGTTGGTGGTACAGCATCCAATTTGAGATGTTAAGCCTTGCCTGGAGTTAGCAGCTCAGATTCAACAGGGTATCATGGCTACTTGCATTCTAGATTACAGCTGACCTGCATCCTTATGTGGTGTGCAGACATAGCAGGCTTCTACCAGCGTGTAATTTCTTAGGTAGGTAAAGCTATAACAATACTGTTGAGTTTCTAACAAACATTTAGTCAGGTAATGCTCACTAGAACAGAGCACAATATAGTTAATTTTACCAGCTGAGCAGCATTAGCAGGGAGTTCGATTCTAAGCTGCTGGACCTGAGTCCAGACATTTGGCTCCAGTAACACTACTTTAAAAAGATCTACCATGAATCTTTGTAACACTGGAGAAAATAAAGAGTCCATTACTATTATTATGGATTTGTATTCATGTAGCTGCTGGATTCCCTTTACTTTAGGAAAAGGACAAGCAAGCAGGTAATAAAAAGTTAGTCCCTGATCAAACACCTTAAAAGTACTCTAAGTTCTAAAACATGCTGTTATAAATGAGAATATATGAGCTCATCTTCCTTGAAGAGAAAGGTCAATGCATTATAAAACACTGAAACTGATGTGACAAGAGTACCTTAACAATATTACAAAATAAGTTTCAGCTTGCCAAGGAGACTAGCTAGCTTTTGCTGTTGCTGAAGAATAAGGTTTTAATTGCTGCAGGACAAAGCAGATAGCATCCTACTTGACTTGTAATTGTTTCTAATACAAGTGATTAAACAGGACATGTGACTCATCACCTTTCATTCAGCAGAGGACTAATTAGATTCTGTCTAATTTTAAAATTTCAGTAGCAACAAACTGTGTCATTTGATTTTCCCATCACCTTTTCAATCATATCACTACTCCAGGCTTTTGTTAAAGTTGTTTGAGGGTGTTAGGTATAATTTTAACCATAGATTTTATTTCTGGTTAGTTTAATTCAATGGAAATACTACACTTCTGTGCTTTGGCATTCTTGATAGAGTATCTGACACTCCAAGATATTGTGTACAAAGACTTGCTGGTTTCTGAAAGAAATTGTAGCATTCAGGGTGGAATCACTCTAAGGAACAGAGAAATGAAGAAACAGACTGTTGGCTTTTGAAGCTACCATTTTTTATTTTTTATTTTTCCTGAAGCCATGGAAACGAGTATGCATTGATGGGGGAGTGGGGATGGGGTAAAAATAATAATAATAGTAACAATAATAATAATTAAAAAAAAAAAAAACCCACAGTTTTTTTTTTTCTGACCCAAATTTCATGTGGTAAAGAGAAATACAGCATAATCCTTTCTACACCCACCCCCTTTCTTAATCAGTCACTATTTTTTGATGAATGTGCCAGACAGATTTTCTTCTCAGGATAGCACAGTATTTCCCAGAGAAAAATATTCCAGAATTTCCTGTTGACCAAGCACAGGTCACTAGGATCTCTAGGCACTGTATAGTTAGCAACATAAGAACGTTCTGTCTGGACTAACTTGGCTTGTTTGAAGAGTGGTTTTCACAGACTAGCTCTTTTGGTCAGATGCAAAGCATTACTGTTCGTTCTGTCACCTTTAACAGCAACTAAGATTGCAGCTGTGTCTCTGTCTGCAAGCAGGAAGAGAGTATCTTAGCTGTTCATCTTTGTTAACCTCCACATGAATGACAGTTGCATAGACTCTGTTTCAGGATGACTGTCATTGTAAGAAGTCATTACACGCTCTGGGTTAGAGCCTTAGCCTTAGTATTTTGGTTTTGGTAAGCATGATGTTATCGATGTCAATGCATCATAACAATAGGCTTCCTAGTATGATATGGTAACATAATCATGAAACAGCTGTGTCACACATACCAGATACACAGTTGTCAAATACTGGGGCTACTGGGACCACCTCACCTAGTTTCAGAGCATTAAGCTCAACATCAGACTAAAGGTACTTCAAATCAGTAAACACAGTTGTGGACCAAGACACATTCCTACTGGGTATCTTCTCTCCCATATATTTTTCCTTCTCTGCCAGGAAAGTATTTTCAGCATGCCTTCTGATATATGAACACTCATATGCATCTTCATTCTCAGAAATGTATACTTGCTTATATATACAAATGCTTATGCAATGTCCCAAGCAGACTTCCTACACTATGTCACTATTTTTTTATTACTAACTATATTATTGCATCTGCCTGTTAAGGTGACTAAACTCATTATAAAGAAAGGAATAGAAAGGCCATCTTCAGCAGATCAGTGTGTGCATTAGGCAGTTAAAGTCCATTGCTGACCCCACTCAGGCTTCAGGCAGATGAACAAGGCCTGCTGAGAAGTAATTTTTTCATGTTTCCAGTTCCAAAAGCAATCAGAAGAATCAATTTAAAAGGACAGTGATGTGTAATGCCTCTTGTGCTGCTCCATTTAGAAAATCAAGGCTGTGTGCCTCAAAGGTACATTTACGGTATCCTTGTAGTCTGGGTTAGTGATGGACATGAATAGTGCAGAATAGTGCAGAACTGATGATACCACAATACCTAAGGCCAGCTAGATGTTACCAGAGAGATCCTCATATTTCTGTGGTTGTTGTCTTCTTGGCATTGTATACATGCCTAAATATTTCCCAGACTAAGTACTGTGATTATGTACCTAATGGCTAGTACCAAGTAGCTAGCCGTTATTATTAGATATATTCAGGTTTTTAAGTAAAAAAACATCTGTGGATGTTGAAAATTGTTTACCTTAGTTGCTGACTTTGATAGCTTTGTATAAGACTTTCTGCTAGAGTTCATTTCAGTGCACCTTCTTTCTCTGCACCTTTGCAGAAGTTCCTGCCAGGAGAGGTGGGGCAAGTAGGGAGGATAACACTTTAGACCAGCACAGTGAAACCTGACAGTGCTCATTACATAAGAGCCCTTAAGCAGCTGTTTAAGGGAAATAAGGAAAATAACTTATCACCAAACTTGTGGTGCATTAAATATCCCCCCAAAAATGACTACAATACTTGGTTCCTCTGTGAAAGGAACCCCTCCCCAGTGCCCCACCTCTGCTGTGTCTGATACCAACACCAGACTAGCTTCTGCCAGCAACCCTTCCTCTCACTGTTCATTTCCCTTAATCTAGAAAAGTCTCAAAGGCCCCTAGGGCAATTTTTATTCTGATAGCTAATGTCCCAGCCTCCAGAAGCAACTTTGAGACTTGAATCTTTATGAATTTGCTTTAGCAAAATGTGTTACTGTGTTAATAGGCTACAGGGCACTGGGGAAATCATGCCTAATTGCTCTATTTTGCAAATAACAAACATACTCTTTTATGTCACAATTAAGTTATATTTTAGAGGATCTGTGAAGGCTTGTACTTGACTAGAAACTGAAGTCTCCCAAGTAATTCCTTAGTGGGCTCTGCTCTACAATTTCATTTGAACATTTTTGAACAATTTCAGAGCTTAAAGAGACAAAAAAAGAAAAAAAAAAAAAACTTGTTTGTCTTCAGCGTGAATGACAGACAACACTGACAAGTGAGTAACAGATAGCAGTGATTTTTTTTAACTCTGAGAACTCACGGCCACTAAGTACAAAACATCACATGATAAACATTATGGCAGTAAAATCAGAGTACATCCCTTGCTGTGTACTCCATCAGAACACTTGTCTGTGAAAGTACAACTTCCTGTATGTTGGTCACTGTGACTTGATATATTATAAGGTTGCTTATTAAAAGCTTAGCTTTAGACATATTCTCAGACTTGAGCCATTGTCCAAATATTACACTACCAGCCTCCAATAAGGAACATTTTAAACACAAGAAAATTGAAGTAATTTTTGTAGAGATTAAGCATAGAAAAATAGTGAGAAGTGACAGAATCATACAAATACAGCACTGCTGGGGAGCTGACAGAAGTCATTTGTCCTCATTTACGAATACTGACAGTAAGGAAAGAGGCCTGTATTTCAAGCCAGGAATATGTTTATTCTGGGGCAAAACTATCAGCCAAATGTTCCTTCACATATGGTCCAAGAACCCTACCCATGAAGTCTAGCTTTCTGTTGCTCCCTGTAAACCATTGCTTAGCAGACATCATAAAATCTCCTATCTAAGGTTCATAAATTCCACTTCTCTATCCAGATCGCTTTACTCACTAACTATCCACTGCTACTTCATTGTTTCCTCAAGAGCAGAACTTGCAGCATAAAGCCGGGATAAAGCCACTCACAGATCCAGTCTTCCTACAGCCACTAAACTGTAGGAAGCCACTAAAAGCACAAAAGTCTTCCAGAGTCTCAGAAAGAAATAATCAAAAACACAAGCATGATCAACTAACATTTGATCCTGTTCTACAAATATCCTAATTCATATTGAATGTGCCTTATGGTCATATAATAAAATGGAAAATAAATCAAATTGATTAGACTATAAGTACATTCAGATATATTTTTTTTCCTCTGGATTCTTATTAGCCTGTGAAATGTGTCGACCTACTCTACAGATATCTCTGAGGGGTCCAAAGCTGAACACAGTACTTGAGGTGCAGCCTCACCAGAGTACAGAGGGATGATCACCTTCCTGGTCCTGCTGGCCACACTATTCCTAATACAGGCCAGGATGCTGTTGGCCTTCTTGGCCACCTGGGCACACTGCTGGCTCATATTGAGATGGCTATTGACCAAAAGGGACCCCCAAGTCCCTTTTCCAACAGGCAGCTTTCCAGCCACTCTTCCCTCAGTATATAGCGTTGCATGGGATTGTTGCACCCCAAGTGCAGGACCCAGTATTTAGCCTTGTTGAACCTCATACTGTTGGCCTCAGCCCATTGGTCCAGCCTATCCAGCTCCCTCTGCAGAGCCCTCCTGCCCTCAAGCAGATCAACACTTGCACCTAACTTGGTGTCATCTGCAACATGCTGAGTGTGGACTTGATCCCCTTGTTCAGATCACTGATGAAGATATTGAAGAGAACTGGACCCAGTACCGAGCTCTGGAGGACAGCATTAGTGACCGGCCACCAGCTGGATTTAACTCCATTCACCATGACTATTTGGGCTTGGCCACACTGAAGAGAGACAGCTTTTCACTTCACACAACTTCTGTAACAGCTGTGTGGTATCTGTGGTCTTTGTT
The DNA here is from genome assembly GCA_011075105.1 of Heteronetta atricapilla. Classification (NCBI taxonomy): domain Eukaryota; kingdom Metazoa; phylum Chordata; class Aves; order Anseriformes; family Anatidae; genus Heteronetta; species Heteronetta atricapilla. Next base: position 113,357,393 of record CM021732.1, read on the forward strand.
TTTCCTTTCTCTCTGACTGAATGACTTCTGGGCAGGTTAGCTGGCGTTGTAAAATCTAACTAGTATTTTCCTTAGAGCCTAGTCTGTACTTTCTTCCTAGTGCCCTGCTTGCCCTGCATCTGCATGCATCTACACGCATATCCAGCTCCTTATACAATGAACTTATCACTATGAAGGCTGTCACATGGCAGAAATGATTAAGAGTTAACTTTGTAAAAGTTTATCGTGTAGCCTGAAGGAGGAATCAGTTTGCTGTTGTTCTCAGGTGTTCTGAAGATACTTGCTTAATTACAAACAGTGCTGAGAAACAACATTGTTGCCAGTAATGCATCTCTGAGAAAGAGGGTAAACTCAAGAAAAACAAAACAGGAAAAATAAACATCAAAAAATACCAATGGTGGGAAGTCCCATTAGATCCAAACCCAGAGCTCCAGGAGGCCAATGAGAAGAGACACAATGTCTTGGTGAGTACTGAACCAGGCTTGCATCTGTGGAATTGTCTTCTAAGGAGAGAAATGTTGCCATCAACAACTATATTTTTAATGGGTAGTTCTGAAGTATTTTACGGGAAATATTCTTCCAAAGATCTAAGTAGTTGTACCATTTTATTTTTCCAGCCTCAGTTCCTGCTAGAGATATTATCCATCAAAATATCAACTAATGATCAACTAGACTCTAAATTTCTGGACAGACACACAGGTCAGTAGTGATTTGAGTATTTTTACAATACTGGACACCAGGGAACACCCACAGGTATTCACAGGTACACCCACCCAAAATGCCATAACCTCAAGAAAAGCAGAGCTTGTTGTCAACCACTGTTCAGAAGAACAGAGACTTTTTTTTTTTTTTTTTTTTTTTTTTTCCTATTAGTCATCAAAGAATGGAGGGCAAGACAGTCTGGAAGCTGCTATCTTAAACTTGAGAGGAAAAATGTAGGAGAGAGTTTCTGATGAAGTATCAAAGAACTGCGATTATTGGGTGTCTCCTGTCATGCCAAGTTTAGCCATGAGACAGAACAGTCAAATTTTAACACTGGAAGTTGCTATACATTAAATATAAAAGTGAGTTTGTATAATCTTGACAAATCCTTTTGCAAGTATACCAGAAGTTTTCTTTTAAACCTGAGCTAACATACCACATCTGTTGTGCAGAATGTGTCTCAAAGTGTGTCTAGGGGGTTTGTTTGTTTGTTTGTTTGCTGTTGTTGTTTTTGTTGTTTATGATGTCTTGCTCTTGAATCAAGTGGAAGAATAGAAGGGAAAAATAGTAGGAAAGTAAGCTTTCATACATAACAACACTACCCTTTTTAATCTGTTATTTAGATCAGATAAATTGGAGTTTGTAAAGACTTAGTGTGCCAACCTGACCTTGTTCTGACCTCTCTTTAAAAAAATCTGAGGTGAGAGGGAGGGAAAAGAGAGTTGGTTACACTTGTCTTTTTTATCTTAATGTAGTTGTACAAAATATTGCCTCACCAAGCTGTCCACATGTGATCTTCCAGTTCACTTGCAAGTATTTTGATTAGTTATGAAAGGTTCATGCACATAACTAGCATTTTTTTCCCTCAAATACGTTTCCTCTAAGTCACTCAGCCTCAGCATTAGGAGTATTTCAGGCTGGCTTAGTAAAATCTCTTTACTCATAAAATGAGTAAATGAACATGAATGAACCTGAACAATTCCTTTCCTCTCCTCTCCAGTACCCAGATATTTTGACTTGGTTTATCCATATAAGCTAAAGTCTACCTTGCTCCAGAGAATCCACCTTCTCTTGTGTTCTTACACCAGCCAGCTTTGTATTATGGTAGGTTTTGTTATCCTTCTCAGATTAGAAGTACTAGTTAAGAAGAAGAGCGGGGCAGTACCCAACCACACATTTTATATATACATACATATATATACATATATATATATACATATATATACATTGTAGAATTCATATGGGACAATGGAAAGAAAGAGATGCACCTGTATTTAATTTGATAATTCCCCTGGCTATGATAACCTCACTTTTAGACTTTTTTTTTTTTTTTAGCTGTTGTCTTCAATCTTCATCTGCATATTATGATAGCTCTTTTAACCATTGGAAAAGGACAATGGGACTTTGAACAGAAATAATACTCTATTCACTTAAGATTCAGAAATCTCAGCCAAAGGCAAAGTGCAGTGAACACAACAGAAACTAAAAGACTTTCTATGTTCCTTGCCAGATACCTCTCTTTTGAAAAATTAAAATTAGATATCCTGTCAGCTGTGTGTTTTTTAAATCACGGTACCACTATGGAGGGCTGTCAACTTCAGTTAACTTCAGGGTTATAGATCATGCAGTTAACCAGTGAAAAAGTTCTTTCCAGATGTCTTATATTCCACCTTCTTATCTGTCAATGTATGTGGCAGGGTAATGAATTTTTGAGAGTTTGGAAGCTTTCTGGCCATGGCTGGTAAACCAACCATGTGAACAGCATTGAACCTGAAGCCCTCATAATTCCCTAGTCCCCAGTTCTAGGAGAGCTGAACAATTTTATTTTACAGGGAATTACACAGTTATTGGGAATGTGTTCTGGAAAACCACCATGAGAGGAAACTAATGTTTTCTGGCTGATCCAAGTTACTCCATCTTTCATTTTCATCTCTGATATGAATATCTTCTCTCGAATAAACCACCTGTTGGTTTCTTACACATTTATGTTAAGTATCAAGCTATGAGCTGTTTCAAACTACTTAGCATAATGCCAAAATTGTAGATAAGCTGCTTTCATGGTCTCAGTAATGTATTTCAATATAAAGTGGTTGGATAGGAAAGAGAAAATCAGAAAAATGATATGACATTGCTCTTCATTTGTGCAGTGTCCATTAAGATCATGATATAAGGGAGCATTAACCATAAGAAAAATATAGGACAATCAGACAAATATAATTAAGATAAAATTCACTGATTTATATGCAAATATCCTGGACTGGAGACTTTATATACGGCTGTTAACCTTTTAGATAAAGTAGGTTTTAGTGGATATTGAAGAGATTGTATTTCACTTTCTGGGGAAAAAATGTACAAGTTTGAATACAGAGATGAATCAGTAACATCTAGATTTAACTGTGCTGCTTTAAAACTATAAAGAAAACATTTTATAAAGATGATGAGACAATGTAACAAGGTAAGGATCTCTTAGTGCTGGAATAATACCAATTTACACATTCTTCAGAATTCAAAAGAATCATGACCTCATGACCCAGTGATCTCCTCAGGGCTGATATCTTTCCCAAAATCTTGTCATCTACAAATAATGATCCTGAGTATGAAAATACTCAAAATGTTAAAATATTTCAGCAGCTGTTTTCATTCTTGACATTCTTCTCATTCTGACAAAAATCCTCTTTTTTTTTTTTTTTTTTTTTTTTTTTTTAATCTATATTATTTTGTACAGTGATGTTAAGTTTTGGTGATGACTTTGTTTATACAGTCATTGCCCAGTTTTAAGAATGCCATGGAAAAGACTGCCAAAGCTATTCTAAGTTGAGATAGATTCTATCACGTTCTTTTGATTCACCAGGTCAGACATCCTGTCAGAAAATTAGATTTTTATTTATGTCCTGTTCTGAATAAGCCATTTTATCATGTTGCAAATCAAGAACTAGAACAGAATCAAAGTTCAGATGGAGACATAGAAAACCTAGAAAACTATGTATCTTTCAGTATTTAAAATACAGAGTTTGTCCTTTTCCAGTCTTCCAAGACCTTCCCTGTACTTTATTAACTCTCCAGATAAATGTTGATATTTCACAAACTATATTGGCTGCTTCTTCTAGTTTTATTGTAAGATGATTTTAATATTACCTTGCTGATATATTTGAACACATCTTCATTATCTTAATATATATGATTCTACTCTTCAGCCTCTTGTGAACATATTTCCTTGCTATAACTAAACATTTAGTAAAAAGTATCTGATTATATTATTATTTTTGTATGTGTGTGAAGACTGAAATAAAGAAATAATTTAATTCTTCAGTATTATTTGTTTTCCCTCCTATCTGTTCTTCTTTATTTGCTAAGGATCAATACTTTCTTTGTTTCCCTTTTATTTCTAAAATATGTTTTTCCCCTTTCAGTATCTGAGGTTTACTATGCACCTCTGCTTTCTTTACATTCTTAAATTATTCCTTAATGCATACAGCTTGTTTTCACTTCTGATACATTATCTTTTTGATTTTATGGTCACTGAAAGATTCCAGGTACTGTCTCACTATTTTTTTCTCAATATTACCATTTATTTTTGCTAACTGTTTGATAATTCTCAGTTCTCCTGCCTCCTATATGCCATATTCAAACTTATCCCCCAAATTCCCTCACTGCCAAGTATCATAGATACATTGTTTTTCCACAACCAGTTTTGCTACTTCTCATTAAAATTTTGTAAAACAACAGCAAAATCAACAACTACAAGCTTTTTCATGCTCTTTAACCACAGAATTTACAGAATTTCTAGGTTGGAAGAGACCTCAAGATCATCGAGTCTACCACACTTCTTTCTGTGGTGGTATTTTAATCAACTCTTCCTTATGAGTCAAGATCACACAGAAAATAGCTCAACATCGTGGAATATCCTCCATACTTTGAAAAAGACTTTATGCCTAGCTTCTTTTGTGTACTATCTGTGTTCTACTATATTTTTGAACATGTGCCATATAGGTCTCTTTTTATATCCCAGTAGTTATTCAAGTAATTCAAGTCCTTTAATTCACTAATTATTGTGGGTTTGTGGGTTCAAACCAATTCAAACACCTTCCACTTCTTTCCAACCTGGTGATTTATAACAGATTTCTTACCACAACCTCATAGATGTCCATTTCCCCTTTACCTTCATTCAGTGTCACTAAACAAACTTTTTTTTTTTTTTTTTTCAGGATACAAAGCAGATATTTTCAATCTGATACAGAGCACAAATCTTCTCCCTTATTTCTCAAGAGTTTCTTCCCCAAAGAACAGCAGTTTTTAATACAAATAATCTAGTCCTGCAGATTGTTTTTATCACCTCTCTGTGATTCAGTTATGTCATATCTTTCAATCCAGTTTCTTTTCATTTTGTATGTGTGTTTGCATTCATCTCACTGCCTTGTGGTTTTCTTCCTGACTCAATGATCCTTGTGGGTCCCTTCCAACTTGGATATTTTATGATTCTATGATTCTATGAAAAGTGTACTTTGCACAGAACTTGGTGCCTCTGGGAATGGTTCCCCTAGCTATTTGTGTGAGTAATCATCAAAGAAGTGAGGACAAATGACAGATGTATCTCCAAGTGTATTTTGACACTTTTCATACTCAAGGCTGCCCCTGAAGAGCAGTGGAGAAGTGCTCTCCAGACCTCAAGCCGGAGACCGTATCTGTGCTATGGGCAGTTTCCTTGTGCAGTAGTATCAGTACACAAAGCATTCAGTAAAGTTGAATTTTATACTAGCAAAAGAATTCCATGACATCCAACACATAATAATCTTTTCAAAGGGTTTTTAGAGAGGTAAATGTAACTTAGCACGAGCAGTTTCCAAATTAAGGTTAAAATGATGTAAAAGGATGGAGTTGACATTGTCCATCCAGCAGAAGTGATTCATCAGCTGCAGTTTCAGCAAACTTAGGCACTCCACCTCTTACAGTGCATGCAACATCCTATCACATCACCTCAGGTCTTGTAGCTTTTTATTCCATCTCCCTCTGTGATTTTTCCCAGAAGATTCAAATATCTGTATGTTCTGTGAACAATTTCATATGGGCAGTAAGCTTAGGAACTTTATCATGTATTTTTGTATTTATTTCAATTCTATCTGACAGTAGTGGGTACAAAGAATTTTGAAAATGACATTTATGATTAGATAATTGTAGTTGTTTTTATTTGCCTAGGGCAAATAAATTAAAACCTGGTACTTCAGGGCACACTGCAGGGGTAGAGGGAAACCACCAGCCTTCCCAAAATAGACTTATGCAAACAATTTTTCAGAGCAGCTGGGCTTCACGTATCCTACATAGAGTAATAGCCCACCTAGTGTAAACACACTTCCATGCTCCAGAAATTATTGGAGAAATTTTTGTCCTGCATCACGTAAGCTACATTGTGTATGGAATTACTGCAGTTCCTCTCTGGCATCAGGCTCATTTGATGCACTTTCTAGAGCCTACTCTTGCAGAAAAGAAAGATTCCAGAGTCCACTTATACAGTGCCCTCCATAAAGCTGCATAAATAGCCAAAGGGAAGATTTCCTAATTTCTGAAAAAAATAAAATTTTGATAATGATGTTTTCTTCTGTTGGCAACAGTGTGTGCAATATTTTTATTAAAATATTTATACTGGAAAATAATGCTTAAAAAAACTACTGTATTTTTATTTCTGTTAGAAAGTGTTTAAATTCTTCTGATTAGTGATTTCTTTTTCCTTCTCTGCACTTTCTATCCTTCTTCACTCCTCCTTTTACCTGTTTCTCATTTTTGCCAAAGCAAAAGGCCATGCAACTAGAAATTGGAAACTTCCTTTTGTTTTTTTATTTTTTTAACTTCCATATGCCAATAAAAATCATGGTTGAAGATATCAATGTTTGAAAATGTACTGTATGTTTTCCCATATGTTTTCAAAATAATTTTGTTCCTCTAAATGTTGGCCGACTGAAGTCTATCTTCAAGTGTCCAGGAGCCTTGCGAGGGGCAGAGCCAACCAGCACTATTCAGACTGCCAAGATGCACCAGTTTGCCTCTAGACTAAGGATGAACAGTGCCATCAAAGGGACGAAAAGACAGACAGCCATCCTCTCCCATGTTGAGTAGCTTCTGATGCTGCAGCCTTGCACCTTTTCTGTGTACCAGACTGAAAACTCATCATGGGCTGGTGAAAATGCACACCTCTGAGCTCCTTCTTCCACCCAGCTTTTCTGCCAGGGCAACTGTGATGGCCTAACACCAGTACAGAGTAATGGAAGAAAAGGTCTCTTCTCTTTCATCACTTCTAAAACATTGATATATTCTTTGCTGTCGAGTGTAAACAAACAAAAAAATAGCATTGCTAATGACTTATAATTCAGCCCCCTCAGATTTTGTACAGTATAACCCTCAATCAAAATTAACAAGAGGCAGAATGATGTGGAGAATATGATCCCACAGAGGTCTGAACTGTGCAGGTGATTTAATTTCAAACAGGCATATGATAACCTTCAAAATCTCCAGAGTAAAGTAAGTCACCCCATACATACAGTTTGCTCACATATATAAGAACTGCACACTGAATCCATGCTTTTTGAATGCAACAACCTGAAATAGTCACTGCATGCAGAGCTGACCAAATCTGAAACTTGCGTCAGAGGCAGGGAAAATATACAAGCATCAAGATGCAGATAAAAATACACCTCTTCTTTGAACTCTGTAAGACCTGAGAAGTGAATGAAGAAAATTTTCTCTGTCTCCTTTATAACTAAAGTGAGCTAGCCAAGTCTTTTTGTCTTCTCAGCATACAAGTATTGGAATTTTCTGAGCAAATAAAACCCCCAGGCTTTCAAATCAGAAATGTATTATTGACAATTTAACAAAGACAAGAGTTGAATCAAGACTTTTGTAGCAGAATGTAAAGGTAGAGGATCTGGGTCTTCAGCTTCAACAAAGTCTGCAGTCCTTACCACGATAAAATTCCTGTTGATATCCTTGAAGATCTCACATATTCATTCTTTATACATGAGAGCCCCCCTAACTTTGGTTTTATATCTTCCATCCATGTTGAAATAAAAGGCATTATTTCCACCTCTCTTGCAAGTACTAAATGCAAAGTCATGTTTCCCTTGGGGAAAAAATGTTCTACCTTTTGTTTTTAATACTAGCTAAATAGTGAATACACATAACTACAGAGGGTTTGCTTTTTTCTGTCTTGTTTCAGTTTTTGGTGTATTGCATAGATCACTCAGCAGCTTCTCATTTCTAGTCAGTTGTTACTACCCTCGTATATCACAGCCTATAAAGCCTATAGCTGTTTAAAATTAGGTGATAATTCACTATGGAAATGTTCATTGGGAGGAGTAAGAGGATGTACAGTGTTACAACAAAGGGAAATAACAGCTTCATAATGTATGCCACAATAAGACTGTCCTATGTCAGAAGTACAGCCTGTGTAGGGAGAACATCTTTTCTTTACTTCAGTTTTTTTTTTTTTTTTTTTTTTGTTTTTTTTTAGCCAAATCCATTAAATACAAATACCAGAAAGCTGGCACTGGCAAATGCATTTGGGCCAGCAAAGCAATCTGCCAGTGCAGAGTGAGTTGCAGAGAGCAAGACTTCAGACATAGGTTTGGAGATGATACTTGAAAAAAAGCAGAACAAAAACATGTCCTATTCAGCTGGAGTGGGCAGGAACCAGGCTGAAAACAAAATGGGAGTTAAGAGTATATTTTGGATGAAATCACTCTGCCTTGTGGTTTGGTTACCACCTTGGTTTCATGGGCTTGGTGAATTGGGATTTAGGTAAGAGTGGTCTTTATCTGGCACTTAATCCAACACAAATATTAATTGAAATGAATAAAATATTTTGGGAAGAGAAATCAGCAGAGAAATTGTGCAGAATACTTCTGAATAGTGGGCTGGACCAAGCTTTCCTTGCACAAATATTTAAATTTAATATTTAATCCTCTTCTGGTTTACATTCTCTGCCTTTCTACTTTAGATACCCTGGAGCTGTATAACCTAGGGCTTATTGAAGGAACTCCCCCAACAATTTAAAACCCAAATGTGGTGAGTTGGAGTGGGTGAACTATGGGCTGGGCAGTGAATGAAAAGGAAAACATTTTTAAACTGCAGACTTATGTAGTATTTTAAAACAGCATAGTCATTTCTGTTGTACACTTCTGTATGTCAGCCAGTACACTGACTGTGACCACAGTCCATAGAGAAGTTGTGTGCTCATGCATGCAGAATTGGAAAAACTACCTGTCAAAAAAATGTGATTTTCCCTGAACAGCAGGTAATCAGCATTCAGTAACAACCTTGTCTCGGCATGAAGCCTGATAGGAAACAGAGTGTCATAGTGGAGAAATAAGATAATTGAAAAGGAAAATGTTTTAGTACCCAGGAATTCTTCTGCCAGTCTCTCTGAACTAAATCTCAACAAATGACTGGCAGACAGTGTCTGCCAGTGTCTCTCTGTCAAAGGAATAGGTTGGCCCTGACCCTCTTCAGAAAGTGAGACACGTCAAACAAAAGACAACAAGACTCATCCTCATTTCAGCTCACAGCTATTAATTTTCCGGTGTGACTGCTCCAAATAACAGATGTGTAGCCAGAGCTGTTCCTGGATTTCAAGTGATGGGGACCAGTTTCCAGCACCTTGACTCCTCTAATTACACTGACAAGTCTCCTGAAATCTCTGCTGTGGTCCTTCATCTGAAACAAAAATGCAGATGATCTTCAATAGTGACTGTTGAGCTGAGTGGAATGAGAGGATTAATTAGTTGCACTTCATAAAACAATAAGATTAAAATCCATGAGTAACTGCAAGGTGCAAATGGCAATAACGATGCAATCACCACAGTGCAAGAAAGACAGGACTGGTCCCAGCTATGTCACACCTGCAGCAAATTATATTTGTTATACTAAGCTGATGGACCAGGGAAAAGTTGCTGTCTGCCTCTCAGCTCTGCCAGCCTGGGCAGCTGCCTCCTTTGCCTAGAGGCTGCAGCACCATCAGAGAAGCATCACCTCTACATCTCCGGGGTCCAACAACCTCCTTGGGTCTTCAACAGGGTATTCTTCAGCTTGCTGGGGAGGGTTATGGCTAGCTCTGCATTTGGGGCCTGTGAGGTGTTCTGCAGAGGAGGGGGTTGTACGGCAGATAAAGCAGTTTTAATCCGTCCCCTCCTCAGCACACCCTGGAGTGATTCAAGGCTGGGGCTATCGATGGGGCAGTGCAGCCACCCAAGCTGCTGCCCTACACTCTGACAGCACTTTGGCACCACTAAGGCATTGCCCAAGGACAAAAGGTTTGCCTGTTTTGACACGTCCCAGATGGTGTTTAAATACACTTATGATTTTAAAATTATTCAGAAAATCCAAGCCTTGCACTTTAAACACTTCAAAATTGCTGTATTGAACAGTTTTGATATTTCTGACTGTGCTTTTGTCCCACCACTCACAAACATTCAGTGCTCTTACTTCACAGGTGCTATTTACAATCCACTGAAAAACATCCCATGGTCTTTTTTTTTTTCTCTCTCTTTTTTTTTTTTTTTCTCTTTCTCTCTCTCTCTCTTTTATTGTTGTTGTTGTTTTGTAGGTGAAGTGCCTTTGTGTGGTTCCCTTCAGGGATGTAACCCTTGGATTTCATGCCTTGGATCACCATTTGCACTGCTGAAGATGCAGAACTGGTCCAAAGCACAGCTCCACAGCTCCCTCTTGCTTATGCACTGGATTGTGCCTTAAGAACCTATTTCTAGCCTTCCTGGGGGCACTAAGATAGTAGCATGCCAGCCATAGCTTTCCTATTAAAAGTGCCTCTCTGCTTAGCTTTTCTTTCCAGATGCCCTTTACTTAATTGCATACAAGCTGTGATAGGATGAATTTACCAAATTCTTTGGTAAAAGCCCGTCTCTAGGAAGAGGCTTATTTCTATAAAAAGGGACAACAGCAAGAAAAGCATGTGCTGCAGTAATGCCTCCACTGCTTCTCTTTTCTCTGTACAGAAAGAGTTTTTATCTTAAGGGGAAAAAATAATTGGGACTGCCCAGCCTCCTTTCCAATCCCATTACAAGAAAGGGTCATCTTGGTAGCTGTGCTAGAGAAAAGCTTTCACAGTACATTGCTAAAATAAAGGCAGCAAGGAAAAAAAAAAAAAAAAAAAAAAAAAATGTATAGCATGAGCCAGCATTGTGAAGGTGCTTCTGGCCTCCACATGGTGGTTCAGTTCCGGTAATGGTTGGAAAATATAAGCCTTCAATACAAAGGTTTAAAATTGCACAACTGAGCAGTTCACAGGTTTTTATTCCTCTGTTGAGTGTACTGAGAATGTAAGGTGCCTGCTGCAGATCACTCCAGGGACACACCAAGTGGAAGGAAAGAAAGTACAAAGCTAATGGAAAGCAGAGAACAGAGCAGAGAGGATGGAGGGAGCACAGAAGAAAAAGAGGGATAGGGCTGTGTCTTCTGGCTGAGATGTGGTACGGCCAGGTAGTTAACTTGCTTTCTACAACCCCTGGTGGATTCTTGCCTTAAATGGCAAGCATAGTGCTACCAAAACATGATACATTGCCTGCTTACAGCACACATTCCTCCTCACTGTGGGTATAGAGCAGAGTCAGGAGCAGTACGAGCCCTCTGTGGCAGTGAACCAAGGTTTGGTGTCCCACACGTGGCTTTGAGACCCTTCCTGTGCACAGCAGAAAACAGTTCCCAACCCAAAGCTCACCATCCCCTATAAAACAAAACCATAAATGAGTGCAAGAGGCAAATACAGAGGGGGAGAAAGGGTGCTGTGATCATGGAATGCAGGTGCACAGGTTTCTGGTTACTGGTCTTCTGGCTGAAGTATTAACGGTCCCAAGCCCAGAGCCACCAGCTCTGCCCTGCTGTCCTCAGCTCAGCCAGCTGATGCCCCCAGTGAACAGTCCCTCACCCCTTCAATCCAAGCAAAGAGAGTTTTTATTCATGCTTTCAGTGCTAAACTGTGTATGCAATGAATTCACGCTGTTAGCATGTGAGCTCTGCCTTCATCACCAGCCTTCCTACCGGGCAGGAATGACTTTCAGTCCCCTCTGGTCAAGAGCAGACTTAAATGTTTCTGAGCAACTGAGTTCTCCCAGAAAAGCAGTGTTTCTCCTTGAAAAACCTTATCAGGCAGGCAGGGTCTGCCACATCTTCTATGCTATGTTACAGCACAAAACTCACTGGTTTGCCTTGCCATTTCTGCACTGACACCATAAAAATTATTTGTATTCAGTGTATTTAAATACATTGCTGGCAACAAAAATTATGAGTTCATTCATTTGGTGAGAATAAGTTTTATTGTTTAATCTTTAAAAACAAACTTTTTTTTTTTTTTTCATTTCCAATAATCCATTGACACTTTCATCAGACCTTAACACATAGTAACACAGAGCCCCTGAAGCTGGTGACATTTCATTTACACACGCTTTGCTAGCAATAACTGATGACTAGCCCTGATGAACAACGGATGGGAAAATCCAAAGACTGGCAGGTTTGAAAAGTTTATTGGACATTATGATTGCTACAGAAAAAGCTACTAAGACAAGAGGGAAACCTTCCCACACACATAGTGGGAGCATTATCTGAGTGCACTGTCATTCCTAATGTCTAAGCATATGGAGATTTCAGTGCAAAGGCATAACGTTCCTTCCGTTAACTTATAAGAGGAACTGGCATGGATCCTATAATGATTTCTAAAACATTACATTTTCTAGTCAAAGTTGAATGTGACCTTTTACACACTTGTTTTACTCTATACTCAGAGCTGACAGCTGGGTTCAGAGAGCTCAGTGCCAATTGGAAGGAATCTGAAAAGATACAGCTTTTTTTTTTTTTTCTTCACATTTACTAATAGGCATTATGTAAATATATATTCACATATTTCCCAGGCTAAAAAAAAATCATCTCACACAAGTCAGCCTTGGCTTCCACTACAGGGGATGCAGAAATGAAAGTGACTGTAAATCCAGGCATGGAGACTCCAAACTTTCCTTCCTGACTTTCTTATTAGATTTATTAGAAAAATATATATTTGTGGTTTATACTAATAGCTAAAAATACTATCTCGCCACGTAGCTAACCAGCACCACACCTCAAAGTGCAGTCACAGCACAAAAAATATCCCAAAGTTTTTCTGATTATTTTGAAGAGCTGCATATTACAGCTGAGATTTCAAACACTATGGAAGCCAAGCATGCAGCTCCTCTACATACTGCATATTATTGTTTTAGTTGTTGTCTTTTGATAGTGTGACATTTTTAAGCTCTGCCAGTTAAAGCCTCCAAACATGTTCATTTGTTGGTGAATCCTCCAGAGACTTATTCACATACCCAACTTTGTGCACTGATGTCAATGGGACTTCGAGCGGGTAGGACCAGATGACCTCTGAACATAGCTTCCAGACCTGTTTTCCAATGATTCACCATCAGGTCAGCATTGCCTAAAGGTCTCAAAGCCTGATCCTACCTCATCTGAGGTCAGAGACAGAGCAGCTGCAGTGACATCAGCCCTGAAGGAGTAGGATCCCATTTGGGCCCTGTTGCTGTCCCATGTATCTTAGGAAGTTTTGGAGAAAGCACACACTGAAAGTCCAAGCATTAAGAATCCTGCTGTCTTTTCTGATTGCTTTTCCAGAGATCCTGAAGAGACAAGGTTTTAAGCATAGGGGGGTGTCTTTTGTGTAATTCACTGTAAACCTCTTATACTATTTATCAGGTAGCTGGCCATGTGTTTTAAATATATATGCATCCTTGGAAATCCAATAAAATGCATCTTAATTATTGTTCATATACAAAAACATGGAGGCTACAAAGAGTTGGCGGGGGGCAGGGGGGAGAGACAGTGAGGGCAATTTAAAAGCAGGGCAGAAAACTGTGTCCCAAGCAAATGCCAAATGTGCTCTATAGCAACAGATATTCCCTTAAAGTGGCTACTTGGAGACTATGTAATGGAGTTTAACATGTCTGTCCCTTTTGCAGCTAGGTTCATTTTCTTCAAGTCACCACAGAAATGGCAGTGAAACACTCTGCTGCTGCATCGCTGATGTTACGAAGATGCAGGTATTTCCCTGAGGCCTCCTGGGGAGCCTGGGACCCACTGGCCCTGCAGATTGGAGGCACTTTGGGAGGAGGACCACTTTATCTCCCAAGATAGCCCCAGCTGGAGCACAAAGCTTTAACAACTTAATCAGAGGGCTCTGGTGTGTCCAAAATGAGAACCTGAAGCCCTCAGCATGCCTTTGCAGTGGCAGAGGATGTGATGCATTGTGCTGGCAAGCTGTGAGGCAGAGCAGCAATTCAACCCAATCCTCCCTCACTGACAGAAGCAACCATTTTCAGAACCCTTTCTCTGATACCCCTTTGTTTGCTTTTCCTACTTCTTCCAGGGGAGAAAAAAAGGAGCAGAGAACACGGGAAAGAAAAGATGTGCCTGTCCTTGTTCTGCAACATTGTCCTTGTAAGTCAAGTTCAAGAATTCCTGAAGGACTGGGAAAATTATCACTGGTTTCAGTAGTTTGCACCAGCAGAGATTGTTGCCCATTATGCTATTTCTTGAAAAGGTCTTCAACCTCCTAATTCCAATGAGGAAAAATAAACTATGTTCTAGGTCAAGTTCCTCTCAAATTACACCAAAAAAGGTAAAGGCTGCATGCCATCTTCAAATTACCCAAAATATTGTGATTTCATTAACGTGGCATGTGGTCAAAACCTGCATAATCTCAAAGCAAGGAACAAACTGACTTCTGACTCCCAGAAAATATAAGGTTGCTCAGCATCACTTCTTCAATAATAAACTTTTCAGTTGGTAGTTAACTTTTCAGTTGTTATAACAATTAGAACAACTTAAGATTGGTATTTAAAGCTCTACATTGTGTTATTTGCTTTGAACATACAGGAAGTAAAATACATAAAGTCTAGAAAGGGTAACACGGAAAACTTCTCCACAGTTAGTGTGTTCTCTTGAAAATGGAGTTGATGGAAATTAAAACAAACAGAGGATTTGTCTGACAGCTTTTGATGTGAATACAGTTATCACAATGTCCTTAAGTCAACATGGAGAGAGTCATATATCATTTATAGTATGTCCATGCTCTAGCATGTGCCCCATTGAAGTGTACATGAGAAAGAACATGAAAATAGTGTATAAACTGGGATAATAGAAGGGCTCTTAAGAAGAAGTTACATTCATAAATCCAGTATAACAACATTGTTCTTTGATTCATATAAGCAGCTCTAGAGGTCTGTAAATGCACAATGCACAGGTACAGCTTCTAGGGTGATTTCTAAGTTTTCAAGTTCAGTGCTTTTTTCTCCCTGCACAACCACCTTTACCGACTTCTTACTGCCCTGCCTCATTTTTACAAGGAGGTTGTTCCCCAAGCCTGCACTTTCTTGAGAAGGGCTTCCCATAGCACTTAGCTTCTCCTGGCAGCGTTTTGGACAGCTTTTAAAGTATTCAAAAGTATCACCATGCTTTTCAGAGGGGAAATAAGAACATCCTTCCACAATTGGAAGAGCGTTACAGCTAGATTCACTTTTGCCCTTAAATGTTCTCAAGCCAGTGTTCAAAGTCGATCTGTATGTCTGCAGCATCTTGACACAAAAACAACTCCTGATGCATAACTGTTGAAGAACTGTGAAATCTTTGGCAATAGTACTTCGGAAATTGGGCTTCAGAAGAAGATAGATAACTGGATTGTAGAGTGTGGAGGATTTTGCAAAAACAGCTGGAACAGCAAAGGCTAATGGAGGAATCTTATCTATTGATCCAAATGCTGCCCACATGGCAATGATGGCATAAGGGCTCCAGGCAGCAAAAAACCCAATGCACACAGCAATACTCAGCTTGCAGGGAAAAAAAAAAAAAAAAAAAAAAAAAAAAGAGAGAGAGAGAGAGAAAACAGTGAATTAAAAAACTGCATGCATGAGAAAACAGCTGTCAATATAGTACATGCATAAAAATACCACCTAATTGATCCCCCTTGTTAAAAGTCTCCCCAAATCTTCAATTATACCTCAGCTGCTCTCCAAATGTGTATTTGTCTAGCAACTTAACTCTGTGTGAGACTTGTAACTTTCAAAGTTTAAACATATCAGCTCTTACATTTATCTTCCTTTTCACTGAAGTGTTATGAAAATTCTTTTTACAACAAAAAATGAAGCCAAACAAAAGAAAAAGATACTTTTCTGAGGAAGCTTTTATATGGACTGCAAAGTCATTTCCATCTACTTTCTAATTCATGAGTAATACTGGTTTTCCTGGCTAGGGAATGTCTTCCACAATTTTATTTTTTGTGGTCTTCTGGAGTCATATGCAGACATCTGACAACAGAAAACCAGAATGATCCTGAAGGTGAATTCAATTCATGAATTTAAATTAACTTCTACCCACCATCTACTTGCCTTAATAAACTCTATCAAGAAAGCTTTAATAGACCTATTTAAAAAAAAAAAAAAAAAAAAAAAAAGTTTTTTTTAATTTTAATTATCACAGAGATATGTAAAATGCAAGAATAAATATTTAATCAGTAATAAACATAAACTCTGAGAAATCTGAAGTAAACTGTAAGCATCAGCTTGTACAGGAAAACTAATCTGCACGGCATTCTTCTAAGCATGGTTTATAAATGAAGTGCATGCATATTTTAAGGATGGAAACAAGAATATTCATGCTCCTGTAGAAGTTTCAAAAGTCCGTGTTTGCCAAGAATATGTATTCACAAATAAAGAAGACAGTAGGGAATCCCTTCCCTTTAGAGTAATATTGGATCAAAGTGAAGAGAGGAAAAGACATACAGAAAGTACTTTTGCTTTCAGCTGCTAATTGTGCCACCTCCCTGAACTGACCTCTGCAAGTGGGAGTACAGAGCAGCTATCTAGCTTGGTTAACTGAAAATGAAACACTTTTCTCACTGAGGCTCTGGCTGCAGATTCAAAGTTGCAAAAATCAACTTCGTTGATTTTTTTTAATTATTATTATTTTTATTGTGAGAGATCACGTTGTATTCAAAGTGAGAATGAGAGAGAGAGGTCCTAAGCACCTAATATCAGAGGAAAACACATAAAACTCCTTTAAGGCATAGAGATCTACACAAAATGTTATTATTTTCTCCCTAAGTTTAATAGTTTCCCAAAGTTTATTTTACAAGAAGAAATGCATGATGATTGCCAAGAAATATATAACACGAGTTTTATGAGGAATGTCTGTCATGTAAAGCTGTTTTTACTATTAAGCTAAAATCTGTTTATGAATTTGTATATGTCTCTAGAAAGCCATCTACTATAACAATAACGACACATGAGAAATTTCCCATTTATGGGCAATATCCATTGGTTCACCTGAATTCCAGAGCCACAGAGATTTGTCAGAATTAAGAAGAAAGGTATTTTGATAAAATGAGACTAGTTAAGATGGAAAAAGACAAACCCACATGACAGAGTGAACTTAATTTCTCTCTTCCCCTTCCCCACCTCTCCCACCCCTCTTCCCACAGAGTGCTTTATTTACATCAGCTGAAGATCTGGCTCTACTTGTCAAATAGCTAATGTCACAGGCATGGGTTTTGTAATCCTAAGCTGTCCACGTCCATGGCATTCCAGAATGAAAGGAAAAGCAGTTTTTTGTGGCAAGCAATGTGCCTTGGCCCTTTAGAATCACGTCAAGAAGAAATGGACATTAGAATAGACTGGTTCGGTTCCCAGAAATGTTTATTTGTGGCAGCAATTAATCTCTGGGATTGTGATAGGTTTTACTTTGTTCCTGTGAAAAGATATTTGGCATATACTTTCAAGGAGCTCTCAGCCTACTTCCTGAACAGCATCAGTACCATTTTTACAGCAAAAACAGGACATTCATCTTACAAAACCTCAGCTATCCAAAACTTATATTCTAGGTCTCATCTAGTCAAGGTTCTTTACAATGTCAAAGGAAAGAGAGACATATCTCCAGAAAGCAATTGATATCAACCAAAGATGTATGCCTGTAATAGATGTGACAGATTGCTCTAAGGTCCTTGTCATTGATGATTTTGAAGCTGAACTTAAGACAACTAATTTTAAGTGAAGTGCAACTAAGCAAAAGGAACTCCCTTTGAGACACTTGAGCATATAAGCTATACTTACATACATGTAAAAAGAGACTTTGTTATTATTATTTGCACTGTCATGTCACATATTGAGAAGTCAAGATTTTACCAGAAAAGCGCTTGGATGACACTGAATACTCTGCCTCTGGTAAGAAGTAGGAAGAGTGGGCTAACCAACGACATCAGCATGAGATGGCAAAGAATGTTGAGATTTTCATAAACACAACAAAAGAGGAGAGTTTTGGTGAGGCAGATATGGAGCAACTTTGTGAGAGTTCACAGGAAACTCACAAGTGACAGACTAAAGGATACCTTCAGTTCTTGTGAGCAAACAAAACCAACAGCTGAAATACAGGAGAATGACCAAGGGTGGAACACTGCATAAACACACTATGCCTTCAGAGACATGTCCTTCAGTACACATTCTTGGAGATATGGTGTATTTGTATAACTGTATCATAGCTACTTTTGATAACATTCACAGGCAAGTTGCAGTGGTTAGTTTTCCAAAATGATCAGGAAAAATTATTGAATGCACCCTATCGCAGTGAAGTTGGAGAGGCAACAGAACATAATGAGAGAGCCATAATGCAAGATTTCAATTACCTGTATATAAACTAAATAATAACAGAAAAGCCTTGAATGGGAAAAAAAAAAAAAAAAAAAAAAAAAAAAGTATGCATGTATTTATTTATTTATTTCCCACAAGCCTTCACTGTAAGGAAAAGAGCACTTGTGAGCATTGCTTTTTTTCCCTGCTGGTTCATATTTTATTTTTGCTGATAACTTCCAAAATACTTTCTTAACTCAGTGCACAGCACAGTGTCCAAAAGTTACCTAAAAACTTAAATGTCAGAATAGCAGCAAAGAGACATTAGTTCTGCAATTCATGCCTCACTAACCAACCAGAGTATGTCAGGAAGAAAAACTTACTACTGCAGCAGTTAGGTTATTTCCAAAGGTGAGTTCATTTTAACCAGAAATGGTTATTCAGAATTAATGACCTATACATTCATTCTTAAATTTCATTAACTCACAAAGTTTACTTATCAGCTCCTTACACCAAAGAGAACTGTTCAAACATGAATATGACTGTCACACTATAAGACAGATCAAGTAACCCATTTCATTATATCACTCTGTGATTTATCCAATTCTCTTTAAGCTATACTTGATGGACAGATGTCAGTTCTGGTCTTGGATTTCCTTGGATGTGAAGGTCTTACCAACTGAAGCATCACTACACAATGAGACCCAGGGAGGACAACAGCATGCTGGACTACAGAGAAGCCTTTTCATTATTTCACGCTAGTCTAGAGTCCAGATTTCCTCATTAAAGTGAGCAAGAGACATATTGGCTAATTTTAGCATCAATTTGTAATACACAGCTGCTAAAATTGCAGTACCAGCAAACTGAACCTTTGTAAACCATGAGGAAATCCATCTTGAAGACGTGGCTGGCTGAGGAACAATGTGAAGATGTGACCTAGAAAAAGATGTGCAGGCCTCAAATAAAGGTATAAAAAAATGATCTGTCATGGAGGCTATTCCAGAAAATACTAAGTAATTCTTTACAGCTTGTAGAAAGTGCCATCAATGGTTCACATCCAAACACCTTGGTGTTAATTAGATGATATTTTAATGAACTATAATGAACTTTCCACAATGTCTTTATTTTATCGTGCAAATACAGAGAAAAAACAATTTTAGCCCTATGAACAATCTTTTTATAGCTGCATATATTTGTGAACATTTTAACTTTTTTTTTTTTTTTTTAAATCAAAGTGTCTACCAACGGTGTCCTGTTGTTCTGAGGCAGTATGTATGAAAGGTGATGCTTTATCTTCACATCTTGCAAGCCATAATTTTAATTATTTGTATTATCACTCAGAGATTTCTCTGACCAGGAAAATCCTTAATGTCCTGTCCATCGTATAGGCAGATAAGAAAAATACCTTCACAAGATACATCACATCACCTATACACCCAGGGCCTATTCAGACTAGGATGTTTGAACTAGAACTTATGTAGTTTGGCAAGTATAAGTTATTTCATACAACTTAATAATTCTTAAAAATATAAGAGTACAGCAATACAATAATTTTACAGGATAAGGCAAGACTTGATTCACCTTTGCTCTGCCTCTTAGGTTAGACAGGATTCTATCATAGTTTGCAAACACTATGATAAGACATAGAAGAATTTTTAAAAATCTTTGAAGTTTGGCTTTGAGCATAGGCAAATCCCATAAACAAATACTTTCCAAAAATACAAGCTATAGAGCATACGTTGCAGGTGAACAGAAGAATAAAACAAATGTGCCGCACTTGCCGCATGCCATCAGCTTTGCACTTAGCTCTTCAAAGGGTGTTTGCCAATTCAGTCACACAGGCTGAAGCAAGCCAGACTGTTGGCACAAGCTAAGGACCTAATTAAGCTACTTCAAAGTACACGTCTATTGCACTTATTGGGTGATATCAGCTTTCTGCCACTTTGAAGTAAATGATACCTCATGACCTTTTTGGAAGATATTTTCCACATTTTTATGTCTATTGTATCAAGAAATTTCCTGATGTAAATTTATGACAAAGGGAAAAAGTACGGCTAAGACTGTGTTGGGGTAGTACAGAATCAGCCGCTGAGAGTGGGGACTTTCATGATTAGTAACAACTTCTGTGTGTTCCAATTTTTGTTCCAAAAATACCTGTAAGCCTCCATCCAACCAGTGTGAAATAGGATTAGGTTTGTCTAGGGTTTTTATTTCTGTACTTGGTCTTTTACAGACACTGGAATGATTCAGGAAGTTATTAATTTGCAGAGACGGATCTCCTTTTCTGGCATGGCAGTAGAGTCCCAACGATGTATTTATTCCCACTAAGATAAAGGTGATCAAATCTTACTCTTCACCCTGTACAAAAGATGAAAAGCAATGCCTGAGATGTGAAAATGAAAGTAATTTCTTACAGGGACTATACCAAAATGAATGCCATACCTTTAAACACCAGAGAAAACAACAAGCAGGAGTGACTCAGTGGTGAGAACCTCTCTGAAGCAATTGCATTCAGCCAGTCACCAGGTCACAAAGAAGCATCCCTTCCTTCCCTTGTGTCATCTTGCTAGGAATAGAGATTTACTACTTGCTCTCATGTAATAAGGGAGAACTGTGTGTAAATATTTCACAGCGTCTCTCTTAGGATTACTGTAAGTTTGTTTGTTTGTTTGTTTTAATAAGAAAGCACAATGCTTGCAAGTGATAGTGGTTTAAAGCTGGAAAGCAGATTTTATCAAAACGTATATTTTGAAAACTATTTAAAAACTCAAACCACTTGATTACTATGTTTTTTATTGAAAATGTTATTACAACATTAATATCTGATTTGAATCCTTGCTGGCTAATATCTATTTCTGACTTCTGTGTGTCTGAGTTCAGGAGCCATTCACCCCACGTTTTCAATAGAAAATGACAGAATGTAAAAGCAGATATATACATATTAAAATACTGTATACATATCCTGCAATTGTAGAAGTAAAATTCTCAGGAGTACCTAAGTTTATCTAAACATGTCTGTAATCATACTTGCAAAGGAGCATGTATTTTTGCATGTGCAGACCAGATTTTTCCATCTGTTCATCAAGTTTGTAACAAACAGAGTTTGAAACACAACACACCAGTCATGCTGGATATATTCAGCAAATCAAATACTGGAACTACCCATATTTTTATTTCCCCATCAGGGAAAGAATTTGTCGCTTCCAACATGCCTCTAAATAACATGGAGAACCACCACCTAGAAACAGATTTCCAGACTTGCCCTTATATTTGTAAAAGAACCAGCACACAATGCACCATTCTTGTCATTTTTTGCTCTCAGATTTCCCTTAACTAACTCACCAAGGTAATTTGCATTAACCTACCGATATTTAAAATCATTATTGATTATAATTAAAGAGAAAGTACATGAAGAATGGAAGCACATGCATTACAAAACATCTCTTTGTGTATACATTTAATTACTGGTGTGAAGTATTGTTTCAGAGTCCAAGGATGTTTCTATCAAATCATTGACTGAAAGGATTTTAAAAGCCTTGTAAGTAGTCCTTGTATGAATCGGTCAACCACGTTCAAAAAAAAACAAGCATATTATATGCCTCAACAGCATTTTGAAAATGAACAAACATGTAACCATCTGGCCCTCAGTGCTGCAAGTTTGAATCATTGCTCATCTTTCTCAGAGAGCCTCCACAGGTTGAGTCCAGTCTGTTCTGGCCAATAGAAGCAGATATGAAGCACAGGTACTGCAAAAGTGCCATCAATGAAGGTCACCCTGAGCCTTATGCATTTTTGTATCCTGAGAAAGAGTCTCAGCAGGTTGAACTGCTTGTTATATATAAGATGAAATCTAGAAATCTTGTGAATCAAGGCTCTTCCCAGCATTCCAGCTGTCTTAGAAAAGGGGCTCCACCTAACAGCTAATACACAATAATGGGAGACACTGGATGCTAGGTCTGATTTTTATAGTCTCATTGGTTCTCAGACTAAACTGCTAAATAAAATAACATCAGTGATCATTGTCTGGATCAGGCACAGACTAGTCACATCCACACTGCATAGTGTTCAGACTTGGGTCCCACCAACAAGCTCTTGTGGTGTCTTGGTGAAGGTAAGACATCATTACTGAGGGCTTGAGGTACATTTCTTCGGTTCAGTGTTTTCACTGCATGAAACAAAGTATGTGTTGCATTTGTTTTCCTCCCTGTGAATCATATTTGGTCCACTATCATTTGTCTCCTCTGTAGAACCCTTAGCTTACTTTGGCAGCCAAATTCCTTCATGTTTGAAAAACAGAAAAGAATATATGCAGCAAATTCTTAGCTTTCCTCAATTTATTTATGTGGCATGATTATTGCAGCAAAGACCTACAGGATTCCTAGTTCTCAGTGGCTGCAAAAAAGGAACAATGGACTCTAGGAAGATAATTAGATAAGGCTATGGCTGAGGCAATAAAATGATAGTTTCTTCTTTCCTTTCACTTTTAAAGTAATTGCTACAGGTAAATTATTCTGCTGAGAATAAAAAGTTTTTCCTACAAATTGTTTCTGACAGAGTAAGTGCAACTATTTTCAGAATCTATGAGACTTTGTCTAAAAGCATGCTTATAAGCAGCAAATTAATTCATCTGATTCAAATATTTTTTTTATGCTTCAGGGGAGACTATTACAAACTCTACTTTGTTTTTCTGCAAAATAATAAGCCACTGAGCCAATGCATTGCTAAAATAAAGGAAGCAGCAAAAGAAATTAGAAATTCACAGGCTAAGCTCTGAAAATTCATGTCATGCATTTTACTCCTCTCTTCAGCCAACAAAGCACAGAAGAGTAAAAAACAGTAAACAGTTAAATGCTGTTACAATACCAAGATTTGGAAAAAACACCTGATTTATATTGGAGTCTTTTCCAAAACAAGTCAACAGACCTCTTTCCAATGAGTACCCTGCTCACTAGACCTGGGAACAGACCTTTACCAGATTGTTTTTTAAACAATCTGGCATTATGATGTTCACTTATTCTTTTGTACTTAGTTAGTGATTTACAGATCTGCTCAGCTTAGTGGTGCGGAGTTGTGCAAGACTCATTGAAGGTAAATCTTCAACTCTCTTGCTAAAATATGATGGCAAAAATGTTATTAATTTTATTTAATTGCTACTGCTGAAAATTTTTTGGTAGCTGCCTTTTTTTTTTCTTGAGTCCCATGATTAACACACAGCTTACAAATAGTACACATAAATGCATATGTCCTCTCCCGTACTCAGGCACTAACACATTTTGCCTGAAGCTTTAAGTAGAAATGATGGGATAATGTGGCATAAACATTTTATTATAAAAGTGTACACTACTGCATCATCAGTGAAATCTATAATCCTTGAGTTATGGACTAACTTGGTCATCGTGTACATGGATCATTATGTGTATCCTGATGAATGAAATACAACAATAAACAGTCTCTACTTGCCCTGCTCTAGGACCACCTAAAGCACAAGCTTGAGGAAGACCTCTCACCCTCAGAGGGGAATTCCAGTTCTAGATTTAGGGCCAGATCCCTTCATGGCTGTTTACGTCTACAGAGCTTATCCAAATCTGGATTCTACTCTTCCTTGTATCCTTCCTTCCTTGCCAGTGGGCATCAATGACCCATGTGAGCCAGTCTGTCCCCAGAGTGCCCAGCATCCCCTCCTGTGCACTCAGGTGCCAGGGGCAGTTCTAATATCTCACTGGATCTCGCGGGTGTATCTCAGACCAGAGACATGCATGAACTGTTAACGCAGATTTATTTTCAGAAATGAAGGAGCACCCAATGGAATTATGAAATCTGGGAATACAGCCTTCTCATTGATCCAGTTCACAGGTGAAATTAGAAAATATAAACATATCATTAGCATTCCTATTGCTTGATATTTTTGGTATCTTTTATTTTAATACTGAAGTTTAAATCTCATTTTTGAAGGTCACTTTACATCAAATTAAAGAAAAAGCAGTACTAGTTATAGAAAGCAGTACTGAGAGGTCACAGTTTTATTCTTTTAGTGTCCCCCTAGCATACCAGAGAGATGTGCACCCCAGAGCAAGGCCTAATAAACACTGTATCATATAGAATCCACTGCTACTACAAAGTTTCTGAGAAGCACAGTCACTACAGTAAAGTATGAGCAGTATGAGCAGGACTAGGATGCTGCTTCCCTGAGCCAACTAGCTTGGCTGGCATGGAGCAAGATGGAGGAAATGCCTCTTGATCCTTGAGCTACCCCTTCATCACCTCAGATCTGTCAGCTCATTCACCAGCCTCTGCCAGGATGCTGCCTTCTCCCCACAGTGGCTCATAGAGATGAGGACAGAGTCCTACAGATCACCCATCCCCTCTGGTGACAGAATTTATGTTAGGGTCAGGTAGGATGGACCTTGAACTCAGCCTCTGGGCCCTTGAAGACTGCAAGTGGCACACACAGTCTCACAGACTAGCCTATGGCTAGGCTCCTCTTTTTCTTCAAAAGCCTGTATGAGCAGAAGAGCAGAAGCCTACAGTAGAAAATTGGAGACTGTCTCTCCATGCAAACTTTGCTGAGCATTCAGAAAAAGTAAGTAGATTATACCAGAGACTGAGACAAAATATGGAAAAACAAAAACAAAAACAAAACAAAAAAAAAAAAAAAAAAAAAAAAACCACACAGAAGCTAGCGGGCTAAACACCAGGCAAAACAAGAGAGGTTCCTGACTTTGAGTCTTGTAGCTAATTGTGACTGCCCTGATGGCCTTGGTTTGGTATTTTAATGTTGCTTAGGTCTCATCAGTAAGGGAAATATTGGCCATAATTTCCCATGTGACAGAGTTTCACTATAGATAGGAATCATAAATCTAGCCAACTGAACGCTCTGCAGTTTGGTAGTTTATTGACCTATAAAGCCAACACATACTGCAAATGTTATCTTGCAAAATATTCCAAAGTAATGATACCAAAGTCTGAAAAGTAACTGACAAGAAAAGCCCATACTATTATTTGTACACCAAGAGGAAAAGATTTAATATATTATTCATCAAGCTGTAACGGAAGTCTGATGAAATAGGGATGACTACAAGCTATCTCACACCCTTGATCTGTCCTCTTGTACTCCAGTAAAACTTTTGCAAACTTAATATGTATATATATTTCCCAAGATACCTGGCAGCTTTGTAGGACCTTCACGTCTGTAGAGTCTAAGGTTTTTACTGGTCACTGTAAATGAAGTAGTCCAAAGAGAGCACACAAAAATGAAGCCAACTTTTCCTCAGAGTTCTAAAGCATTACAGAGGAGTGGTTTTTTTTTGATTTGAGCCATGCTCACAGAGGAATGTAAAATACTTCTTTTTTCTCTTTGCACTATTAATCCTAAATTCTTATGCTACACAAAGGTAAAAGCCAATCATCAATGTGATTGTCTATATTACAGTAACAGAATCTCAAATTCACCTTCTCTCCAAATGAAATGTCTGCATTCTGCCATAGCAAACCTTGGCAGCACGGCACATTCAACATGTATTTTATAGGTAAACCAGATTCTCCCATACTTCTCAAGAAGCTGATTGCCTCCAACTCAAACCAGTATATGCCATACAGCCTATAATATAATAAAAGCAACTGTAAGTTTAGAACTAAGGCTGTTTGTGTCTTCATGCAGATTTTGAAATAGCACAACGACTGCTAATCCCCAAATGGCTTTGAAATACCTACAGCAAATTGCAATATTGCTGTGCTGTACAACTAAAGGATCAAACTTAAGGTGGACAATATTAAGAGAGGCAATGAACTCTGTAACTCTTCTATATATTCAGGAGTAGATTTATGCACTACAATGAAGTATTCAGGTTTGGGATCTTGCAATCTAAACTGTAGGGTTTCTTTGAAGAGTAACATTTTTCCAATTTTATTTCTATATTATTTCCCATTGTGTCTATAGATCTTTGCACCTGTAATTAGCCAAAACTTTCAAGATAGCTTATAGCCACATCTATACAATAATCTCAGTTTCAGAGGAGTGCAACAACCTCCATTAATTTTGAGGGTAACATTTTTATTAATTTAACAACAACAACATTATTTTTAAAAAGCCCTGTGCACCTGCATTGTAGAAAAGCAATTTAGGCCCAGGTAACATCCATGATGTTAGATATGTCCTTTTTTTATGCAAATAATTGCATTTTATGCTGAGAATAAAATCAGATATCCTATTTCCACAACAAGCAATTTTAGGAAAGAGATGTGAATTATTCAGGTTTCTTCTATTCAGCCAAATGATACTTCAGTGTTTCAAATCATGTACTTCAGAGCTACCACAAATTACAATCACAAAGAAATACAAATTAAGGACCATAACATTTGTTCAAGGTCGTACACAAAGTCTGAATTGGAACAAAAAAATGAAAACAATTTCTCAGGACAAAGGCTTACCCTCCTAGGACTTTAACTTTAGTGTACTGCAGAGCATTCAGCGATGATATATGGACAAATATTTGATGAAGTGTTAAGTTATTTTTTGCTCCTTCAATCTCTAGAAGGAACTAGGTATTTTTGTTCCTTCAATCTCTAGAAGGAACTAGGTTATGTTTCTGAAATTGCTAAATCCCAAGGAATTCCTGGAGAAGAGGCAGTTTTCTACATCTCTGCTTACATTCATAATATTTATCTGTCTTATCTACGTGTCTAGAGCATGTTTTTTTCCAGAAGGTGGCAAACCTATACACTTGTGAACAAATTAGATGAGAATAGCATTCTCAGTATGCATTATAATTGATTTTTATGGAACTCCATAATAATAAAAGCAATTTCAGTAGCTAGCCAACCTTGTAAACTCAGAAGCACAAAAACACAAATAGCACTGTACAGATCCCATTTCTAAAAATCTTGCTTTTGTCATTCTAAAGTAGCACAGAAGAAAAATAAAAACAAAACAAAACAAAACAAAAACAAACAAACAACAAAAAAAAAACTACAGACAGGTCTTTTAATAATGAAAGTAGATTAGTAATATTGAATGTTATCTATATTTTATTGTTATTTCTTTTTAAAATATTCAATTACTCCTAAAAACAACAAATACACTGAAATGGACCTAAAATTAATGCTATGACCTAGTTACGTTAATATGGTTTGGGAAAGTGATAGCTGCTTAGTGTACAGAGTAATACAGATTAAAACAAACTGCAGGAACCTGCAATATAAGAGGAACGTGTGGCAATTATTTGGAGTCTTAAGGCATACGAAGCTGCCAAGCAAAAGCTTTTGGAATCATATTTCCTTGTTTAGATGGACTCTAAGTATCTAAGTGCTGTTTTAAATGCCGAGGTTGTTTTCTGGATTTAGGTTTTCAAGACTGAAACAATGCCCAAGCCCTTCTGTTGAAGCTGGATCAGATTGCAGAGGTCAGATGCACCCAGGACTCCTAAGTTACAGTGCCCTGATTTCAGAGCAGGATGGATAAGGCCAGAGGAAAAGTGGGCTGTAAATCATCTCTAATTTAATAGGTGCCACAAGGTAAACTGTACCAAATTTTCTGCTCAAATGCAGCAGGAAGAACTACAGTTCAACAAATAATCATTCCAAGTAGACCACGACGTTAACATGGTTGGTGTGGCTACAGAGGTCAAATAGGACAAGGTGTGAAAGGTCCTTAATTAAAACTTAATTAAATAATTAAAGGATAATATACTGTAGTCAAATGAAAGATGCACGAATATGAATGTCTACTGAATATCCAGAAATAGGTCAGAGATATACTTAAGAGTTTTAACTGGGAAATGTTCCATCTAAGGCTTATTGTAAATAAGGAATAGTTAAGATATGGGCATACTCTTTCATCCTTAAACTGCTTGGACTGAATAAGATATTTAGGTTGTAGAGAGTAAATAGGAGGATAGCATTTCCCACAGTGATGAAAATCATGATACTCAAGATATCTAGTGTAGCTACTCTGTATTTGGTAATCTGAAGAGCGATGTCAGAGAGAGACCAAGCTTGTTAATACAGAATAGAAAAAGTAAACCATTTATACAGAAGCAGATTTGTGAGATATTCAATCGTATTTCCAGATTAGAGCATCCATATTCCTGAAGAGAGAAATGAAAAGGATCAATAACTCAAAGCAGAAAGTTGAAGTTGATGAGGAAGATACTTGATCAGGAAGAAAAGCATGCTAAAAATAAAAATAAAATAATAATAATTAGAGAAATGAGGGAAGGATTCATTGAAATAAAGAAAAGAAAAAGATTTTCTCAGTGAAGATAATTAAAAGTCAAGAAGTTATATTCAAGTTTTTCAAGAGGTTTATTATCTAAAGACTGAAGCACCCCTAACTAATGTCTACTGCCAAGTTTGTCTTCTATTTTGGTATATTAAAAAAAAAAAAAAAAAAAAAAAAAAAAAAGAGTTGATCTTTTCATGGAAAGGAGGGGAATGTAGTTTAGAGCAAGAAATAATTTTCACAACAAATTCTCTGACCACAGGTCTAATTTTACTGTACGAGCCAGTAAAACACAAACCTGAAAAGGTTTTTGTTCAAAAAGTATTTACAAAGATGCAGTTATCTGTGTTTTTTCCCCTGTGTTATGCACAAGAAAATTTGCTTTCTGAGACATGTTTAAAAACCTTTAATGACATAAACTTTATCCTGGATCCTCTCCAGGATCCATGTCTGTAGCTGGTCAAACAGAATTCAGTCACTCGGAACCAGAATGGCTTTCATAAGCAATGATTCCTGAGCACAAGGCTCAAATTCACTTCTACACAGGGCTCCAACTTTGAACCTTCCTTTTAATCAAAGACTGCCAGGCTTTTACTGAATGGTGCTATGAAATTACCAGTTTGCCATCAAAGACATCTCAGTAAGTTCCTCCTGACATTCATTTTTACAGTGTAAATATATGTTTTTCTGTATGAAATGTTTTTTGGAAAGTATACTATACAAGAGTCTGGCTGTTTTTAAAGGCTTCAGAAAATAGGCTCAAGGGGGATGCTAAGAGAAAGATGATGATGATCTCATATACATGAAGAAATGAAAACATTTTTGGATTACCAAAAAGATAACCTGAACACCAAGAGCCAACATCAGAGACTCACTGTTAAGAAATATTTCCAAAACTTGTCACTGGCATCTGAATAGACATCTTTTGTACTATAAAATACTTATGTTTTCACTTCATGTTTCAAAGTTTCACTCCATTTTCCATAATGTCATTTAAAAGTCCAAATTTTCTATAGAAATATTCCAAATTATTTAGAAAATAATTAAGAAAATGTTTTAAATCTCTATTTTCATGAGTAATGAAACTCTGTGAGCTTAATTATCACCCTCCAGAAACAACACAGCTATTACTTGCATGTTTAGCAATTCATTGCCATAGAATAAATCTGCACAAGATTATAATATTTTCTGAAATAAAAATACAATAACTGGCTTCTTTTCCTTCTTTATTCCCTTCTCAGATTTTTTTTGGTTCTTGAAAGGGGCTGCCCAATTTTGGCAAAAACAGCTTGCCAAAGACTTGCCAAATGCCAAATACTTGCCAAACATCAAATACTTGCCAAAACAGCTTGCCAAATACCTTGGCAGTAATGGTTTGCACATTGTTCATCCTGGTGGGGCCAGAGACGTGTTGCTCCACTGCTTTCCTGGATCCTTTCACTGTTATCAGAATGAGTGAGTAGGAAGTGATGATTACTCCACAAGGGAGAATAAAACAGAAAACAAAGAGAACGACAGTGTAAGACATGGACATGACATCTATGTTGGTGGAACGCCAGTCAATGCAGCAAGCTGTGCCATATGGCTCCTCTCCGTATTCTCCCCAGTGAGCAAGGGGTGAACAAGCAAAAATTGCTGCATAGGTCCAAGCACAAGCTATCAAGATTTGTCCATGTTCTCTCCTGAACCTGTTGCCTGGAAGACACAAAATAATCAGGGAAGATCATCACACAGCAATGCTGTAAGCTCCAGTTAACAATTGGAACAATTAAACTGTTTATTAATAGGCCTCTTGTGTTGCACACTGGATGTTTGTGGTTTTGTTCTCTGTTTTGCCTGAGAATAACTCTTTATAACCTTCTAGAAGTTTGCTTTTCAAAATATTGTCTTCAAAGCAGCTTAACTACAGCCAGGCAATTGATACGCTGAATTCACCAGCCATTACACTGAATGATGTTTCGTTCCTCTTGCAATTGAACAAGATATTGGGATATTGGGTTGTAGGTGATTTTTTTGTTTGCTTGCTTGTTGTATGTGTGTGTGTGTGCTTTGCTTTGTTTTATTTTAAACACAAATTGTAAGCATTTTGATGATTGTAATGTCTTTTTTTCTCTGAGCAGATTAGCACTTAGTACAGCGGAGCTTTGCTTTACAAGTAGTGCTCACATGGACTAAGTGTTGAGCACTGAAAAATTCATAATCACAAGACAATGAAGCCAAGCCTATGACATATGTTTTGGTATAATAGTATTTGGTTTATGTTGGGCACAAATTTCAAAGTAGTTCTACACTAAAGAACACCTAAAAAGGGAGATTCTTTACAAGTACATATCAGTACATCTTTTCTTCTTTTTATTTTTTTAATAGGGATGCAGGAAAAAGGAACAACACAATCCATACAAACAGTACTTCAGGGAAAAAAAAAATAACAGAATCATATTTATTTCCTGACTTAGAGATAAGATTGTTAGTCCTAATCCTGGAAAAATAAAAAATTTGCTTTTCCTATAATAAAAAATATTAAGGATTTGTGCGAATGCCCCAAAGCAGATTTTTTTTTTTTTTTTCCCTCAGGTCATACCTTTAAATTTCCATGAACTCCATTAAAAATATAGGGATTTCTTACAAGACTATTCGAAAATATCCCTAATATTTGAGCTCTGAAGTGGAAATGTAAGGGATGTGTTTCCAGACCAATGCTGTAGTAGAAACCTTAATCTGTAGTAGTGTTTATTTTTGTCCCAAGTTGTTGATTTGTTAAATCAGTGTTTATAGTATGCCTAACAATGATTTGCATCCCTCAGATGCTCAAAACCATTAGCCAGCTAACACTTCTGTCTCTTAAATAACCAAAAACGTTCTGCTTTTTTAGTTGATTGTGAGGTGCTATTTACAGACAAAGTTGTTACTTGAAATATTTCCTCTTACAAAGGTTAACAGAAAGAGGAATAGCACCAGCTGTTTATATCAACATAAATCTGTATAAATAAATCTTTATCTAATATAGCAATAAACTCTGAAATGATTAGTTTATTCAGGCTAGCCTTGTTTTCAGCTCAGAACTCTTATTCCATACCGCCAAATTGCCACTTGAGTTAAAAGATCTTAAAAGTAATAATTTCCATATATAATTATGGAGTATGGGGGGTAAGCCTTACAGTTATTTATCAGTGATAAAACACACACACACACACACACACACACACACAAAATGACTTGTTTGACTGGATAGAAAAGATCTCTTCTAAAAGAACACGCAAGGATATGCAACCCAGAAATGGTAGTCTATGTTCACATGAAAAAATAAGATCTAAGACAGAAACAGTAGCTTACCATAAGCTGGAAAACAAATTTTGAGGCAGCACACAGTGCTCAGTAGAGTCAGTGTTGAGAGACTGCAAATCCCAAACAGCACCCCACAAAATGCGTAGAACAAGCAAATGTGTTTCCCATACAACCACCTGGCAAATAACCAAGAAAGTTAGTAAGTTGATGATACCTCTCTTTCTCAAATGCACTACTACATGGTAGGAATATGTATACATGTAGCCTTAAAAAAATTAATAAAACTTTATGATCAAATTACTAGTTGCTCAATGATCAACTACAGAAAAGATACTTGCAGGGGGGTTGGACTAGATGATCTTCAGAGGTCCCTTCCAACCTCGCCCATTCTGTGATTCTGTGTTTCTATGATTCTGTGATCCTGTGATTCTTATCACCAGTAGGCCAAGGTCACAAATTAATACTCCTTATTATTATCTCCACTCGCATTAGGTATTTTTTAAAAGCTAGGTTTCATCAAAATCAACAGATTCTCTTGTGAATGTTCTTCAGAGGTATAGAAATTTGAACTGAATCATTATATATATCTCCTCATTTTCTATTCACACACATGCATGATTTGCAGTAACAGTTGTCAAAAGTCCCATTCTAGCTTTTGAAGACATAGTATTCATTAGTCAGCACACCAAACTTTTTAACCAAACTTTAAAGAAGATTTAAAAAAAAAAAAGTTTCTCAATGATTATAGGTTGAATTAATATGAGTAAAGTGGACAGAAGTGGTAAAGGAATGAAAGAGTTCTAAATTCAGAATGTTGGCTTAAAAATTAATCCAGAATATTAAATTTCTATTTGCCATTGCTACCACTACTTTTGGGGATCATCAGTAAATTCAGGATTTCAGGGTTTTCTTTTTATGCTACTAAATTTCATTGCCTAACTTAAATAAATAAATAAATAAAAATCACCATCACTTAAATAATTCTGCCCATGAAGAATAAATGCAGCAGGTAGTGAAAAAACAGTGGGTGTTTGGAACAAAATCTCAGCCCTGCAGAAATCATGATAGTAAACTTAAATAGACATGAATGCTAATTAATACCAGCAGTCTATAAAGTTGCTGTTACATAGCATACTCCTCTCAGTCATTCTAATTATTTTCCACTGTTATGACAAGAAAAGTGGCAGAGTAATTCAGTCTTCTTCACTGACACAGGCCTCCAGAGCCTGCAGAGGATGTTAAATATCATGTGCATAGTGAACAAACCTGTGTGAAAGGCTGGAGGTTACAGCTAGAGGATACAATGTCAGAGT
Organism: Heteronetta atricapilla; assembly: GCA_011075105.1. NCBI lineage: Eukaryota > Metazoa > Chordata > Aves > Anseriformes > Anatidae > Heteronetta > Heteronetta atricapilla. The sequence continues at coordinate 113,390,557 of CM021732.1, forward strand.
CATACCAAGGTCACTGATGGAAAGGTTAATAATGAAGTATTCTGCTGGTTTCAGCAAATTCTTTTTCTTGTAGGAGACATATAGGAGAATACTGTTCCCACACAAGGAGAAAATTCCTGCAGAGAAACACACAATATGAAGAAACACTTACTTTTAGCCTTTTTTTTTATTTTTTATTTTTTTTTTTGTGGTAGCATTTATCAGATAAACTTCTCTTTTTTATATTTGTGATTTTCTCTTCTTTATTTTTTTATTACTATTATTATCCTCATCTTTTCTTCTTTTTTTTTTTCCATCATACTATCTACAGAGATCTAATTAATGATATCAAAATGATCACAGACCTTTAAATGCAGTTTATACATCAAATGAAATGACCTGTCTCTTTATTAACACCATGTGAAGGCAAGACGTTGAAATGAGCCCAAGTGTTTTCATAGACCTCACAGTCTGTTTCTGCGTAACTTCGGATAAAAAGCACCACTTTACCTATCGAATATATGTAAATATAGATATAGAAATCGAGGTTAACAATTTACATGGAGAGCTATACTGCAAACCATCATTGGCTCTGGATTATACCCATAAAAGACCTTAATTTAACCATACTCTCATAGGAGAAAAAAAAAAAAAAAAGTGACAGTTAATTTCCCAAATATTCTACAGATTATGATATTTTCTTTTAAAGGGAATGGCAGATTCACAAATAACATTAAGCAGCGAGGCTGAATTCCTTTCCATAACTGATCTCCTTAAGCCCGTTTAAGACACTTATTTAAAGCTTTCTGGAAAGACGAAAGCCATTCATTCCCATTGAATTTTACTTCTGGAATAATTTTTGCACAGAAATTTATGCTAACATTTCTGTTGCTGTAAGGTGTCAGCAATGAATAGGATCCTCTGTTGGGATCAAACCATTTTTTATGGTCCTGTGAACATACTGTATCTGGATCTGCCTAGTCAGGGTTCTCCAGGAACGCTGGTACAACTGACACCATAGATGCTAGACACAAAGCCTGAAAAGAAACTCAGTGATCTGACCATGGTTGATTCTCAAGGGACCCAGAAAGGGAAAATTCTGTTGCTACATTATGTTGTACATTATGTTGCTGAGCAGAGATGGGAGAGGAGATGCAAGGAGCAGACACAAATGAAGTTTTCGGTATTTTACCAGCAGTGTTGTCAGTACAAAGTTCTGCATTTTATCTGTTGTTGATAGCATAAAAAACACCAAAAGCAGAAATAAATCTACATCAGAATTTTTCAAGTCCATCTGGTGGGAGAAAAAATGCAGATTTCTGCAATATCTTTATTGTTAGCAGAAAAATCTCTGCAACTTCAGGAGTACAAATACTGCAGGGACTTCTCTCTCTAAATTGATCTGCATTGTCCAGCCAGCATATTAGTCTCCTCTCAAACTCAGCTGTCTATATAAAACTACACTCTAAAAGAAAAGAGTGTTCACATTCACCAACATTTTTTAATGAACATGTTGAAAAAACATCTTGAGATGCCAATATTAATTGACAATCAATAAGAATTAGAGACATGGGTTCACTTTTAGTTGGTACTATATTTATCTTGCATTAATCCGATACTTCAGTGCCAATATTGGTTGCCTTAGAGAAGTAAAATTCCAGGGAGGATTCTTTTTCCTGTTATGATATTTCACCATCTTCTGAAACACCAGATGTCAACCTTGCTTAGCCAGGGTGGCCATTGCTCTGCTGGTGCCAGTGTTGCCTTTCCTTTCCTATAACTCATGGTTATACTGACCAATACCATTTGGATTGGATCTGAATTTTTCTCCTCAGTCAGACCAAAACTAGGGAGGAGAAATTTGTCTCCTCTAGCAGCATAGCTCATTTTCCAGAAATCTCACTTTCTAATGCATTGACTGTGGATGTCGGCCATAAACCTGGTCTTTCTGGCACCTTTCCCAGACACTTTATGACTACAGCTTTTGGTGTTATACTTCAGGTATTATGAGGAGTCAGGATATTCTATTTTGTGATTTGCAATGATATGTGGAAAAAGACAGTCTCTTGTTTAGACTTAATGATGATTATATGGATGCCAAGATCTGCCAGGGCCTTGAAATCCAGCATTCCTGTCCAGCTTTATCTTCCTGACAATGATGAAAGTTTTTGTTCCTAACACAAAACACAGGCTACAACTTTTTACTGATGTTACCATATTTTTTTTTCTCCTTTTATGAAAACACAGAAGTTCATCTCTGTCAGAAACAAACTTGACCTTTAAGGTTGCTTCATTCTCCTCACCACATCAAACACTGACAGATATCTATAAGCACTTATATCACAATATCATACTTACCAAATACCATATAACATATTCCAACAACAATATCAGCTTCTTCTGTTATTTTGGACTGGAATGTTGAATTAGCAAAAAATGGGCCCATCTGAAAAAGTAAAAAAAATAAAAATAAAATATATTTAAAAAATGTATTAAAAATCAGTATCTAAGCAGATACCTGCAAGCTCTCTGCAGGGCTACAAGATGTTCTGAGGTGAAAAGACAGGGAGATTTTTTTTTTTTTTTTTTTAATTAGGAGTTAATTTATCGGAATGTAAGGTGTGAGGAAGACAGAGCCAATCTCTTTTCAGTGGTGCCCAGTGAACAGGTCATAGGCAACAGGCACAGACTGCTACACAGAAAATTCTGTGTAGCAGTCTGAACATCAGGAAGCCTCCAGAGGTCCCTTCCAACCTCAAGCACTCTGTGATTCTGTGGGAAGAGCCTCAGAGTAACAAATAAGTGGAAACATGAATGTAATGCATGAGAAATATCTGCATATGCACTTATTTCTAAAATTCATACCACTTAACTTCTTACTTTATGTAGAGGTGAACAAAATAAATTCTTTCTGCCTTCCACAAACATTCCACTTTTATATCCTACTGCCATCCTCCACCTTTCTGAATTTGTCTCACCGTGTTTTCTCTAGTTCTGAAACTGGCAAAGTTTATGAGAGAAAACGGGGCTGAAGGTAAATCAACATTCCTTCCTTTAATGTGTAGATCCTGCCAATCTCCTGATCCCTGAGCTGCAACAGACTGAACTCTCACATTTCACAAAGTGAGTTTTTAAGTGTAAATGAGTCTATTTTTCAGGTATCCTGTGTGTCAACTCTGAAGATAACTACATGTATAAGGTCTTCAGCAAAGAGACATGGTGTGACAAGTCAAGTCAATGGGATATTGCTCAGCTTTCCCTAGAAAATACTTTTGTTAAGACAGTTACACTAATGAAAAAGAGCTTCTGTCAACTGTCTCTATGTTGGTCTGAGATACATTCTGGTGTAACTCAGAAAAACGCCAGAATTACCATTTATTGTCATCTGCCATTCCTGTATGCAAGGAGTCTTCTACGGGGCCCACCCTGTGACCCAGTCCAGACCTTACTGCCCATATGAACAATGGCAGTACCAAAGTAAGGTCACTAACTTGTTCTACTGCAATACTCAACCACATAGATGCTCTCACATAAAGGATTTAACACATCATCTAATTTAAGGGAAAATGCCTAAGTTGAAGTTTTCTCCTAGAACAGCACATAAATAAAAAAGACTAGCAGATGTGAATCTTTTGTTGGTTTGTTTTTTCTTCTCTCACAGATGCCATTACTCTATTATCTTATTTAAGATAATAATAATATACACTTATTAGATTATCTGGAGCTGTTCTTGGCAAATTGAAGTTATTACAAAAACATGACAATGAAAGTTCAACAAAAATCCTCTAAATATATTCAAAAGCCTTTGTCTCTGAAAATGACACATTTCCACTGCCGGTCACATCTCACTTTCTCTGTGCTTCCATAGAGTTTCTTGTTGCTAAGAGAAAGCTCCCATTTCTTGTGTGATCACTGCAACCAGTCACACTCTTTCAACCCACACCCAGTACACCAGCTCCCAGTGAAGCAGGCAGCACAGCTTTAGACCTTTGGCTTGAGGGCATGAAAAAAAAATCAAAGAAAAAGCACCTGGAGAAATGAAGTCACCTTAAAAAACGATACAGCTTTTAGTTCACACAGCTCTTCAACCCTCTGATTCTTAGTTAACCAGTGTGTATCCACTTTAAATAATGCTCTTGTAGCTGCATTTCATTCTTCCAGTGTAATAAAGCTGATTACCTAAATTCATCATGTCCACCTTCCCTACAGCTTCCCAGAGGCTGCTTATTCTCTCAGTGGTCCATCAGTTGTTTCTACACAAATCCCTATTTCCTCAATTGCTATAATCCAGGAAACCTCCACCATGGACACCAAAGGGTTTACATGTTTGTTCACCAGAAGTTCCATCAAAGGATTTTTAAGCCTACTGCGTAACAGCAATAATGTTTATACTCTAATCCTTTTACCAATATTTCTTCTATTCACTAAGCAGAAGCAGCGACAGCAAGATTTCACACTAGAAGACTCAGCTTTACCATTTTCCTAGTGGCCAGTGCTGCAGCATGTGACTGCCCTCAAGAGACAGTAACAAAAATAACGACAGGGCATTCATGTACTTTCTCCCTGAGGCATTCTCTTCACAAGCTGGAAGAGATTATGTGAAGGCCAAGAACCACTCAAAATCCAGCATTCCTGTCCATAACAAAAACATGTTATTTTGTTTATGTCATCAAAATAATAAAATAAAAAAGATAAGGGAAGTAATATTAGATTTAACTAAAAGTAACCCATCATTCTTGAAAATATATATATATATATTTCCAGCAAAAAACATTTTGTTAAGCACCTGAACAAGCAGTTCAAAGTGTTCCCATTTGTAGTGTTTGGAAACCTACACTTTTTTCTTTTACTTTCTTTCTTTCTTTCTTTCTTTCTTTTTTTTTTTTTTTTTTTTTTTTTTGAATAACACAACCATTTCTTGCTGTTCTTTACAATAATTTTTAATTAAAATTACACCTTCTCAGGATGAGTTGAAGCCTTTTTAATCATGAATTCTCAAGCTGTTAAGTCTCCAGAAACCTGTCATCTAAGCAGTTTCCAAACATTTACCTTTTTGCAAGCATTTGCAGTAATTTTGTAGTTAAGTATATTGATTAATAATACATCAGAAGTCAAAAGCTCTGGGCAGGTTATAGAAAGAAAGGCTTTGAAAACAGAATTTAATCAATTTAAAATTTAAAAGCAAAAGCACTACTTTTAGAGAAAGTAGACAAAGCCATCTTCAAAGAAGAACTGAAAAAAAAAATGCACAGAGATTTCTCAGAAACCACTTGACACTCTCTAACTTGTTTTGCATGGCAAAACTGTGACTGAAGTACTGGCAAATATCATCAAGTTTCACTGTGGGTTTTTTTTGGTGGTGGTGGTGGTGGGTTTTTTTGGTTGTTTGTTGATGGATTTTTTTGGTCCAAGCTGATGAACTACATAATGATATTTTTGAAAAATATTTTACCTGTATTTTTCCCCTTCTTCTCTCAACAGCTAGATCGACTTGTCAACACACAATAGTCATACATTTAAATGAATCTAAACTAAATCAGCTCCATTAAAATTTTGATAGTTAAGTACCATAAACCAGAGAGCAACTAAGGCATCTACACTCAAAGTATCTGTTTCAATAAATTGGTACAAAGTCACACTTGGTTCAACTATTTTCAATGTGCATATATGCCATACATATCATTTTCTCTCTCCAGATAGTATTCTCTTGACCCCAGTCCTTTCATCTTCACCAAATAACATTTTACCTAGGTATTCAGTGCTTTGTTCTTTCCCTGCACTGTATATATTAGTTTTAAAAGCTAAACAGAACATGACTTAGTATGAAAAGTATTCAACAGCTGGCAAACCTGAGGAGGAGGAGGTAGAATAAATGAATATAGTCTAATAACTCATCATTAAATATAAAGTATTTGCAATATCTGGTACGTACTATTTCATTTCAAATGATGTCACTGGAAATCTAGCAATAACAACAAATGATTAAGACAGAACAGTAGTAGAATAATTTTCAAATGCATTAAAAAAATATTTTTTCTACTAAAGAAGCATTATACATAGTTCTATGTGAGTTTTTTTTAAATGGATTCTACATACTTCCCTTTTTAAAAAAGGTTTACTATACATAATTTTGACAAAAAAAAAAAAAAAAGAAAAAAAAAACTATCAGAACATACAGACTGAAACTTGCATAACTTTACAATACATGAAAGAATAAGGAGCACACAGAAGCCTTTACTGATAAATACGAACTTTTTTCTTTTTTTGTCATGGCCATACTTTGGAAGTCATAATATTAACTTCCGTAAAAATGTGTAAATGTATTACAGTTCAACTACTTATTCACTTGTATGAATAAATATTTTATATACAAATTTCTATTCGCTTATTTTGTTCACTTACATTGCCACTTCAGTGTGCAATCATAAAGCAAGTTGGCTATGCGTGCACGCATCGATGCACTGAGATTCTATCATTATTTAGCCTTATGGAAAATTCTTTTAGAAATTAGTTTGTTTCTCATTCTGGTTATAAATGGCCATATTTTTGGAGCACAGTATTGAAATCATGTTCATCTCCAACATCATGTCACTCCAACTTCTATAAATAATGCTTGCTGGAAGGACTAATTAGAAGTCAAAGAGCATTGTGTCATGTGTGCAGCAGCTTATCCTTGAATGTGCAAGGGCTATTTCTGCAAGAAAAAACATATACATATCAAGGGTTCTGATACTACAAATCAATAAATGACTTTTGTTTCTTAAAATCATAGAATCATAGAAAGGCTTGGGTTGGAATAGACTTTAAAGATCACCTAGTTCCAAGCCCCCTGCCATGTACAGGGACACCTCCCACTAGATCAGGTTGCCAGGGCCCCAGCCAATCTGTTCTTGAATGCCTCCAAGGATGGGGCATCCACAGCTTCTTACGCAACCTGTGCCAGTACCTCACCACCCTCTGAGTGGAGGATTTCCTCCTAATATCTAATCTAAATCTCCTCTCTTTTAGTTTAAAGACATTCCTCCTTGTAGTGTCATTGTCTGCCTGAGAAAAAAGTTGCTCTACATCTTTTTGATAACCCCCCTTAAGTGCTGAAAAGCTGCAATGAGGTCACCCTGGAGCCTTCTCTTCCTCAGGCTGAACAGTGACAGCTCTCTCTGCCTGTCTTCTTAAAAGAGGCATTCCAACCCCTCGATCATCTCTGTGGCCTTCCTCTGGACCTGTTCTGACAGCTCCACATCCTTCCTGTGCTGGGTGCCCCAAACCTGGGCACAGTACTCCAAGTGGGGCCTCATAAGGGCAGGGTAGAAGGGGTCAACCACCTCCCTTGACTTGGAAGTTGCAAAATATCACCTCTACCACGTACATATCCCATCTTTTATAAAATCTATATCTTATCTTAATCTTATTCTTAGAAATGCACTTCTCTAACACAGTCCTGAACAACCACCCATTCAGTGGGACCACACTGAATTCTCCTTTCTGAGGTGCAATGTAACCACAATTACAGGAAAGTTTACTACAAATTTGGGTACATTGGAGAATTGCTATCATTTTCTTCCAGACTTTTATAGACTAGACAGATTAAACAAGTTGATCTGCTGCTTATACCATCAAAATAGTGAATGTGAAAAATTCCCTGCAGTATTAAGAAAAAATAAGTGAAATTACAGGCACTTCCATAATATTTCATAGGCAAAAGAATAGTAAAAATACCTAGAATTACTGCTAGGTGCTTTAAAAGTAAATGCAAAATAAATTTGCATTTGCAAAATAAATTTGCATTTGCCTGTTCAGTGCATCTATTGATGTTTCTTGTGATTATTCAACTAATTAATTGGTCTACGTTTGCACAACTCAACTTTTATTTATTTCAAGGCAGAAAACTGCGTCATCTACATTTGAGATAAAAAGTAGGCTTTGTACAGAAACTATGGCTTAAGCATTTTATGTTCTCTACATCATTTCTCATATTCAAAGTAATAAACTGATAAAATGGGACAAAGAAGAAAGTCTGACCTAGATGAACCCCATTTCATCCCATTTTCTCTTTTCCAGTAAAACATCCCCCTAAATTATGGTTATTTCTCCTCAACCTCATCATCTGTTCTCCTCATTGCCTTTTCTCTTCCTACAATCAATTTTTAATGTAAAATATACTAGGGAAATCACATCTTCATATTCTTGCAGTCATCAGTTTCAAAATTTCTTTATAAATCTTGCTTGTATATACAACCAGAGCAGATCAGGGAACTGAGTAATAAATGCTTTCTTTGTGTATTGCTTGTTTATGAATCTGAAGATAAAGCACCCAGACAAAACAAACAAATGGAAAAATAAAAATAAAAAAGCCTCCTACAAACCTAAAGGAGGAATGTTCCTTGTTCAGAGTAAGGCCTTTAAATATCAGTTTATATGTAGTAGCTAGGTCTTCAACTGATTTACATTTGCATAGCTCATATACTGTAATCAGCAAAGGGACCACCAACCTCCAGGTCAACCCCTTTAATTACAAAGTATAAGCAAATTGTAATTTCTGTTTGCAGAAGCTTAGAGATTTAAGTAAACTTTTCTAAATCCCTACTCAATATTTTCTAAAGGTGAATTATTCTCAGTATGGATTTTTTTTTTACATCTTTCTTTTACTGTTTTATTAACCTGAATTTGTCTAGCATCAGCTGCCAAGCACTGACTTATATTTTTACCCTCAACCACTGATAAATGAACAAACAAACAACAACAACAGCAAACTATCGGAAATCTGCTCCCCAAATACACAGTTGCATAAGACACTGCAGTCATGCAGTCACTTGGGTTAAATAGATGGAGTTTCTTAATTATCTTATGACGGAAATTTTTAGTCACTCTTGAAGCTTTCCCTGGCTCCTTCCCATTTCTTCAGTCTGTATTTCAATTGCTGTGGCACAAGGATTCTAACTCCCCCAAAAATCTTAATGAATGCTGTACCTAACTTCTCGTACTTAGTATTTCCCTATTTAGATATGCAAAACTAATATTTCTTCTCAGAGCTGAAATGGGAACTCATTGGTCAAGCATAAATTACTGTTGCTATTAAGCCTTTTTTTTTTCCTAATATTGTGGGCTGTTTGATGAACGTGTATGCCTTTGTATTTCATTGATCTGTCTCTCTTTATAACAAAGGAAAGATTTCTTCTAAATCACCACTGGGGAAAATAAATAAATAAATAAATAAAAAGATAAAATCAGACAGGAGAATTCCTATGGATTACACAGCTTATAATGATATATTTTCCCCCCTGCTACTTTTCAAGTTCCTTCAGATAAACATTTTAGAAACATAATGTATTCCACATTATTATGTTATTATTATTATTCCACACGAACCAAGCCAGTAGTACTTACAACCATCAATGAAACAGTGCACTAAGTTCTTGAAAAATTCTGGCCAACTTCAAGGCATATCTCTATTGGAGTGCTTTCTTTCACTTCCCACAAACATCAAAGCACTATGGTGCCTGAAACAAATTCTTAGGAGATGTTAACAAGCTGCTTTCTCAGGTGATTATTTCTATAGTTACTTTAGATTCCTCTATATTCATTTACCTGCTTGCAGTGGATCAGTGGCAGACCTGGCCATTATATGAGCAGTACAAAGAGAATTTTGAATTGCTAACTTAATTACTAAATTTCCATTTCATATCATAAAATAGCCAATTAAAAAGAGGAAAAATACTTTGTGGATTATATATTTAACCAACACAACACGGACAGTACTTCCAATGTACATTTACCAAGAATTATTAGCTGAAGAATTCTCCAAACTAATTTCAAGTAGGGATTTTATTTGAATATTTTGTGGCCTCCCAGCAAATGGGAGAAAAAATGTCAAGTTTTACTTAATGTGCAATATTTGCACATTGCTTTATCACAAAGTACTAAAAATTAAGGGAATATATATATATTCTGTTTACTCCATTGTTATCATCTCCTTGTCAGATCATTAAATTATGATTTTAGCTGTTCATCTGAGCATTGTAATTAATGACAGAAACAATTAATTTGATACTGAGGCCTAAAACAATTGATTCCTCTTGGGGAAATTAAATTCTCCTGTTGGTCTTTGGGGAAAAGAGCAATAACAGCAAAATTGTCAAATAAATAATGCTCAAACTTATTCATAGCGCACGTGAACTCTTAGAAAGACTTTCTGTTCTAATCATCAAGTGTTTGTTTCATTAATGGATGTGAATATTTAGTAACATTTACAGCAGATCATTAACTTTTAAAAGATATATGTAGATGCTTTACAAAATCACTGAAAGAACTCTGCCTGAGGTAGGATATTTTTCCATTTTATTCACACAGAACTTCACATCATGCAAGAGATACATGATGGGGATGTATGGTGATGTATGACTAGAAGAACAACAAAGCACAGGCCCTTAGGTAAAAGCACTCCCTCAGAGATCTAATGGAGCTGGAAGAAGAAAGGGCATGTTTTAACTAGAGGAACAGTATCTATAAAGATAAAAATGAAGCTGATTTAGTCATTTGTCATGTCTGAAAGTGAGATGAAATGAAAGAAGTGGAAAACAAAAACTCTGGATTGTATGGGAGGTGGTTCATTGCTACATCAGAGACATCTGCTCACTGACACCAAATTTATTCAGCAGATAAAGGAACAAAAATAATATGAACTTACAGTATTGATATAATATAAAACATCAGCACAAAAGGCCTGTCTTCAGTTTAAGATTATGATATTGGTTTACATCTCCTTGGCACTCCAACAGTGTAATATAGAAAAGCAGTTGAAAATAGATGGCCTGAGAACCCCCAGGACAGACTTCGTGAAAATGATGATGCTTTGGTAAATTTTGTTCCAAGCACCCTCATCATAATCATAAAGGAACAAACATTAAAACAATGAGTTGTTTTTCTCCTGACACTTTCTAAATTTTGAAGACTTTCACTTCCTGTTATTCACATTGTTAGAGCAACTTTTTATGCAGAAGAAATACAGAAAATATTCATACGATCAAAAGAAAAACCTTTTCACCTCTGTTTATTGCTAAGGTAAAATCCCACCTTCCTTAAATTGATATTATTTACAGCAGTAAAGACAGGGTGCAGAAAACAGCTGAAGAATCACTCTCTCCTCATCTTAGAAAACTTCAAAGCATGTAAAATTTCTTTCATTCCAAATTAAAAATGAACAGTTTGGAACACAAGATACCACAATTAGAAAACAAACAAAGAAACAAACAAAATCTCAGGCATGAGTAATTCAGGGAAGATGTATCTGAAAGTGTAAGAAGTTTGCTTTTCAAGAAATCAAAATGTTTCATTCATGTTTGAAAGAAAATTTCCTAACAGCTCTATTTTTAAAAGCCTTATTTATTGTCAAATGAAATAGGCTGAACAGTCTAAAACACAAGGTTACAAACATGGAGCTGAACATACAGAAACATCTAGGATCCGCTAGAAAGAATATAGATGTATTTATATTTAAAGGTAAAAACCAACAAATTTTTCTTACAAAATTATGTACTTCTCAGATCTCTACTAATCTAAGCAGTATTGATAGAGATTCACCAACTTCATCTGTTCATCAGTACGAAACTCAATAACAGGAAATCATTGAACACTACCTCTACCTTTTCTCATATGGCAAGCAGGCAGACAGTAAGCTTACAAGCAACAAAATCCAATCCTCTTCAGATCCTCTGAAGGATAAAATTCTTTTTTTTTTTTTTTTTTTTTTTTTTTTTTTCCCTCACAGTAGGAGACTGCATGCCTATCAGTGAGGTGTCCAGCTCTAATTATATTTCAGGATGCTCACCTCATTCTAAACCAGAACGTTTTCCTGTAACCATACACACATGCCTTCAATATACACAGGGGATGTACTCTTACAACTGTTTCTGTGTTTCAGTTTGTAATTACAGTCCTGGTTTATGTAGCAGCAAAGAGAAGAACTGGAACAAGTGACAATTTATTCCTTCTACTCTACAAAGTATGAGCCAGAAGAACAAAACCTACAAGATACAGTTTACAGTACAAGCTCTTGATATTTAAATTCTTATACCAAAACAGGAGGAAACTAATGTAATTATACACTAGTCATTATACTAACTCAACTCTCTTAACATGAATATTTAAAAAGAACTTATTTAGGCCTGACATGAACAAAATTATTGAGGAATAATAATCTTTAGCCTAGTGGGATGTTTGCACAGAGTTCTCTATTCTGTAAGTTTATTTCACTTACTCCTTTTTTTTTTCCTGCCTACTAAAGACTCCCTGGATTTGAAGTTTTTCTCTCAGCAAGGAAGTCAGAAGTTTCATCATTAACAAAACAGTGTTAGCTGCTACTGAATATGCTGATCATCTTCATGAAACATGAAATTTGGACCTTAAACAGATTCAGAGGGCTGGCAGAGGAATGCTTTGCAGGAATTTACTGCCAGGAAAAACACTGGCATCAACTAAATGGGATTAGGCCAAATTTTATTAAAAAAAATATCGCCTCCCACAATGTGTAGATATGAACTGGATTAAGTCTGTCTGGTTAAACAGTCGTTCCTGACAGAAAAAAAAAAAATATATATATATATATATCTCTCTCTAAAAATGATACTCTGTGGTCCCACACTCAGAAATCAAGAGATAAGTGATACTCCAGAATGTTGTTAATATCTCTATAAATCAAAGAATAGTGAATGCAAAAATATCATGTCAATGATATTTTTCATGTCAATGTCATTATTCTAGAATTTTGTATCTGCTTAAAAAAAAAAAAAAAAAAAAAAAAAGTTTAAAAGTTTGAAGGGCTTTATAACATGTAGAGAATTAAGATTCAAACTATCAGGTTCAGATGCCACAAGAAAAGTACCATGACCATCTTGACATCATTGCTGACAGCAAGCAAGAACCAACAGATTTTGGAGAGGGACTCAGGTAAGCTAAAAGACCTCATCGCAGCTCTAATATCCCCTGAAAAAGCTCTAATATCCCCTAATATCATAATCTCTCATATCCCCTTAACAAGTCATTTTTCACCTTTGTTTCCCCTTTTCTACTTTGTTTTGCCCATTAACATTATATAACATTGTGGTATGACACACAAAACATAATAAAAGTATGCCAATCCCAAAGAATTTACAGTAGCTCACACAATGTAACAGTGAAGTTACTTACTTGAGGCATTTACAGGTTAAGAGGAAAAAATATATATTCTTAGAAATTCATCGGAGTCATTGAAAGAAGACTTCAGAATACTTGGAAAAGCATTTCACATATGCAATTAAATAATACAAAAAGCTTATTAGGAAGTTCTATAATCATTTAGCACAACCAGAACAAAAACTTATTACTTTGGGAAATAAATCCATTGCTGATCTTGAAAACCCTAGCAAGAATAAACTCAATTTTTGCTGAGCACAGACAGTATATGGTTTACTTCAGACACATTAAAACATGTTACAGTCCAAAGGCATAGCTGCTGGGAGCTGTGTTCCTTGCTAATAAGTGCCCTTGGAACAAGGAAGACATTGCAAAGTGATCACATAATTTACTCTTATTTTTTCCCTTAAAAAAAATAGATATATATATGGATTCAGATAACATAGCCACTCTATAAGGAAGCATATTACTATTTTGATGAATAAAAGAAATAAATAACCAAATGTTATTGTAACCTGATCAATTACAAACCATCGACCATCAGCAAAGTAAACTAAATGTTGAAAAGCTCGGAATAACATAACAACACAGTGTTAGTAATATGAATTGCTGGAAAAAAAAAAAAAAAATGTTCTGCAAGCACTGTTCCTCAAGGAGTAAATCAAATCAAAATGAACTAAGGGGAAAGCCAGTTACTGCATGTTTAGATAATCAAGGCTTTGAAAGAGGTGTCTGACAATGATGCTATCTACAGAGACAGAAGAAATATCATTAAATCATAGTGTCAGAGAATCTATTAACAGGTTAACAAGGAAAACATTTTCGGGAAATTTTCTACTGACCTTTACATTTGTAACAACATCAAATCCATACTGTTTCCCTGCCCATTAAAAGCTCTAATATCAGAGTGGAAAATGTATATTCTGGGAAACACATTAAATAACAAAAAATAAATCAAAATTTTAATTAAAATAAATGAAGAGAGGCACCACTCATGGAAAGAGTGATTAGGGCACTCACTACAACAAATAGACCTGGTTCTTGAACTAGTTCTATATCACACATCGCATTACTTTTATTTTTAATGGTAATCCTCCCAGCATCTCTAAAAACAGATGCAAAATGCAATGATGGAGACTGGTTTGGGTCCAACAGCACAGAGCAGAACATGGCAGGTAAATACGATAGATAGCTCTCAGAACTGCTGAAATTCCCCTATTTTGGCTGGTTGTATCTGCTGGTCTTATTCATTGGCTTGATACTGTGTTTTTGCCCCAGAGGAGAGGGAAAAGGTAGCATTCGCGAAATGAGAGAGCATCTTCCTTGCATGGTTCTGGTTTCATTAGTTAATTGATTTTTCTTGCCATGCCTTACAATTTATCCACTGTAATTACTAGAGTGTTCGTACTTTTGTTCTACTTGTTTCAATAACTGAAACAGCAATGAGACTCCTGTCCATTTGATATAAATCTCCAAATGTTCTTAAATAATCTATTTCTCACCTCATTCATAAGAAGGAAAATGACAGTTGGACAGTCTGTTTTCCACTCAGCAATTTGCCTCGATGCCTTTGGAACTAAGGCTCTTCTGTAGTTATTCTGGTATTGTCACAATACCTCTAGGAAACACAAATCACATTTTAAGAGACTGTTACTAATGGAACATCCTGCAAACAAGATTCAGTTGGAAAACAATTGGTACTGGATTCTAATTGCCAAATGAATAAGATAAGTGGTCTGAAAATGTTCTAAAAACAGGCAGTTATAAACCCAAGTGCTACTTTCTTCATAAAAATATTGCATCTCTTGTACTTCAGAGCTGACAATAGCCAGCTGTACCTCACTGACATACACATGACCACATACATATTCACAGAATCTGGCAACCATTTCTTAGAAATTGAGAGCTTAAAAATATGAGGAAATCTCTTATCTGACTCCATACTGCCAGTCTCCCTCTCATGAGAGTTGCACCACTTCCTACATCCTAGGCCTATAAGGACAGGAGGTTGGTGGTCAAGTCCATCATATTGGCTAGGCAACTCGCAAATAGATGGGCTAATGGCTGAAGGGATCAAACACACTGCCAAAGAGCAATGCCAGTGCTGGAATGATGGGCACCAGAATAGGCCATGCTTGCCAGCTTTGAGCTGAAAAAGCCATATCTGCAGTATGAGCATGTGCTTTGATACTGCCACCAGTCATGTATTGGTTGTCTCTTTGCAGAATGATCATAGAAACATGGAATCATCAAGGATGGAAAAGACCTCCAAGATCATCTGGTCCGACCATTCCCCTACCACTAATGTCACCCACTAAACCGTGTTCCTGAGTACCTCATCCAACCTTGCCTTAAACAACCACAGGTATGGTGACTCTATCACCTCCCTCGGCAACCTGTTCCAATGTCTAACCACTCTTTCAGAGAATATTTTTTTTCCTAATATCCAACCTGAAATGATGTTACAGAATGATGCTACAGAATGTTACAGTTGTCCAAGAAAGAGGTCATAACCCTTAAGATACCCCACTCTTTCTGATCCTGATTATCTAGATAATTATTTCAGACTAGATGCTGAAGTATTTGCTGAAAAAAGTAATATGAATTTCACTCCTAACCACACAGACTACAGCTAAGATAGTTAACAGTATCATCCAAACCTATCTTCATGATTTTAGTGGTCTTCGAGCTTAACAGCTGCGACGTATGTATAAAGCACACCAGCTTGTCCAGTTGCAACATACACTTTCGCAAACTTGTCATGACAAATTAACCTGTAAAAAAAATTAAAAATAAAGAAGTCTGCATGACGAAAGCAAACAACCATCTACTACACCACAAAGACAGTGTGTATTACTCAGCCATGTTTCTGCTCAAGGCCAAGAGGAGATAACCCGTTATGCAGTAGTGTTTATAAAAGTCAAAAGTATATGCAAGTGCCTTTTTTTTCTGAAAACATTAAGAAAATAGTTGCATGAGGTGCCAATAACTTAAAAGAAGACAATCTTTTAAACAGGGATTTAAAAGGGGAACAATGGAGGAGGAGCCTGAGAATTATTCTCAGAGAACACAGATTGATTACTTGTCAGTAAAGTCATCCATAGAGAGACTGCACTCCGGTACAAGAACACCTAAATTTTAATGGCACAAGAGCCCTACCTTATGAGATTTTTCTTTCCATTTCTGAGGTAGTCAACCCAAACCCCCTGGTGCAGACAGCCTTGCCAGCATATCCAGGCCATGAAGGCCTCACCCTTCACAGGAGGCTTCCACAGGCCTCCATTTTAGGGCCAGTTCTCTTCAATGTTGTCCTAACTGACTTGCATATAGGACTTGAGGGCATATTGAGTCAGCTTACGCATGACACTAAGTTGGGAGGAGCGGCTGAGCCCATTGAGGGTAGAGAGGCCTTGCAAAGAGATCTTGACAAAGTGGGCAATCCCCAACAATATGAGGCTTAGCAAGAGCAAGTGCCACATTCCACACCTCACAAGGGACAACCCTGGCTGTATGGACAATCTGGGGAAAAAGAGGCTGGAGAGCAGCCCTACATAAAGGAATCTGTGGATTATGGTCGATGGCAAGTTTAACGTGAGTCAACCATGGGTCCTGGCAGCCAGGAGCAGCAACAGCATCCTGGGGTGCCTCCAGAATGGCGTTGCTAGCCGGTCAGGGGAAGGGATTGCTGTGCTCTGCTCTGCGCTCTTTCAGCTTCACCTCGAGTCCTGTGTGCAGTTCTGGGCACCACAGTAACAGAAGGACAGAACTACTGAAGAGTGTCCAAAGGAGGGCTTCAAACTGGTGGAGGGTCTGGAGGGCAAGATGGATGAGGAGCGGATGAGGTCTCTGTTTTTGTTCAGCCTGCAGGAGACTGAAGAGAGGCCTCATGGTGGCCTAAAGCTTCCTCATGAGGGGATCAGAAGGGTTGGCACTGAGCTCTGCTCTATGGGGACAGTGTTAAAACTCAAGGGAATGGCATGAGGCTGGGACAGGGGAGGGTCTGGCTGGAGGTGAGGAAATGATTCTTCACTGGCATGGGGCTTGGCCACTGAAACAGGCCTCCCAGTGAAGTGGTGAGGGCAGCAAGCCTGCTGGAGTTCACAAAGCATCTGGGCAATGCTATCAAACATGTACTTTGCTTTTGGGGGGTCACACAGAGCGATGGGCTGTGATGTCACCTGGCGATAGTCTGTGACAACACCCAGCGATGGGCTGTGACCTCATGGCCTTCACTGCTCGTATTGGGGCGCCGGCAGAGTCCTTCTCAGCCTGGCTTGTGCCTGGACTCCAGTTGAGCGTGTGCGAGGCTTGGAGAGGCGAGCAAGGATTTGGTGGAGCTGTGCTGTGGGGCCATCGGCAACTGCTCTCGGTGCCTGTCCCCGCAGCCAGTGCCCGTGTTTCCCCGTCCCTGCCTGGCTCAGGCAGCCGGGGCCCTGTGAGGCGCGCTCACAGCAGCACAGGTGAGCTGTGCGGGACCCCTGCCCCGGGGTGGCCCGCAGGGGGCAATGGACAGCCCAGCCGTGGGGCTGCGGCTGGGGCTGGGGCCAGGGGGTTTCCTGCTGAGGGGCCAGGATACTGCTGCTGCCTGCCCCGGCACAGCCACTGACCCTGGCCTCTCTCCTTCTTGCCGTACGCAGCACCTGTCTCAGCAGCACCAGCAAGGGGAAGCAGCTTCCCATCCACAGCTCTCCCCAGCCTGCCGCAGCGAGACAGCACCATGGCCACAGAGGCTGACATCACCTGCCCTGTGTGCCAGGGGACCCCAAAGGAGCCCAGTGTCGTCATCCCCTGTCAGCACCAGTTTTGCTTGGGCTGCATCATACGCTGGGCCAAGAGAAGTGTCAACTGCCCCCTCTGCAGGCAGGACATCACCTCCATACGCTACTCCATCTGGTCCGAAGATGACTTTCTGGAGATCCAAGTTGTCCGCCACGCAGAGAACCAAGAGGACAGCCAGCCGAATGAGCAGGGGGCTGCAGTGCCAGTGCCCCAGGCTGCTGTGAGCGGCCTCCTACCTGAGGAATGGGCGGCCCTCTTCAGGGAACACCCCGATATCCTTGGTCCTCTGAGGCCCTGGCTGCACCAGAAAGCCAGAGAGATGTCTTGGGCTGCCTGGTGGGACCAGAATGTGCTAGAAGCCAACATCATTGCTCAGCTGTGCTGCTGTGGGCTGGAGGAGGTGGTCTTGGTTCGCGAGCTGCAGCCATTCCTGCAGGGCCATACAGAGCACTTTGTGAACCAGCTCACTGATAGAATTGTAGAGATGTGCAGCGATGAGTTCCTCGAGGAGTTGGGGCTCCTGGAACCCCCTCCTGCAAGCCAGCACCAGAATGGCCCTGAGGTGGACCTCGGGGGCTCCCAAGAAGCCTGGGAGCCAGAAGACAACAGCGCTGAAACCACCCCCAGCCATGCTGCCTCCTCCCAGGACACTCCTCTCACCATTGTGCTGTCCTCCAGCAGCTCAGAGGATTCTAATATCGAGGAGCTCCCCAGCACCTCCAGTGCCGTCCTGCGTGGGTGTCCCGGCCACCCACCCACTGCACCCATCCCCACAGAGCAGGAGGAGCCCTTCAGAGAGCCGGGACAGGCGGCAGCAGAAGGTGCCGTGATGCAGGGCTGCAGCCATGGGCCCTCTCCTCCTGGCCGGAGCAGGGACACCTTGCCTGGGGGGCCCCGGCGACCACCAAAGAGGAGGTCCAACAGCAGCCCAGACTCTCCCCAGCCCTGCAAGAGGCCACAACACCGGCGCCTTTAGCAGGGCACACTTAGTTTTCATTAAAAAATAAAGTGCTGACTCTGACACAGACAGTGTCTTGCTCTTATTCCACAGAGAGTTCAGGGCAGAGCCTATGTGTGATGCCAGAAATGGGGGGTGGGAGATGGGATGGGTGTTCCAGGCCACAGGGCCCAAAAGGGGTGCTGCAAGAGGCCCCCTTGAGGGTAGGGATAGGAGGTCACTTGAGGCTCAGCTCCTGGGGCAAGCAGAGCCACCAGCCCCTGGGCTTCGATCCCACTGGCAGGAACTGGAAATGCCTTCCACCAAACACTTCCTCAGGGGGCTCTGGTTTTACCAAAGATGGAGGTCACTGGAAACCACCTCCTGGTGTGATCCAGGTGTGCTAGAAGCACTTGGTGGGTGACTACTGATGCCTGGCATGGATGCACTTGCAATTGCAAAAAGGGTAGAGCAATGCTGCTCATGGATGTGGCCAGCATATCCCATTGTGCATTCAGCTCCAAGGAATGGCAGTGTTGTCAACACACTCTGCCTTCTGGTCTCTCCAGAGCATGTTTCTGGGGACGCTGTTGTTGGGGAGATATCTGATGCTTGTTTCTCTCTTCAGTTTCTTTCCAAAACCTGGGCCTGCCACCAGGAATGACAAGCCCAGGGCTTGTTTGGACCTGGCAGCCCAGAGTTTACCAAAGCAATGAGGCTGAACGGTGTCACTGCCTGGCTCAATGGTGGTGAGGGCATGGCACTCTGAAGAAAAGCCAGGAAGGCAAAATCCATGTCAGCCCTGCTGCTGGTGCTGGGCTGGAAGCTCCTGAACACCCATAATAATACACTGACAACATCATGTGGGGCAACACAGCAGCGGCAGGAGTTTTGGAGAAAGGGAAGAAAATGGTCCAAATGCTTCTGAAAGGGGGTTTTGCCATAAAGCCAAAGAAGGTCAAAGGAAATGTGGTTTTTAGGAAGAAAACAGCAGGTGGATGTCAGATCCCCACAGATGTGACCAGCAAAGTAACCTATAAACCTGTAACCTATAGTGGCCTCATCCTTCACAGGATCCCTGCAAGAACAAATATTCCTCACCAACATAAGGCAATAATAGCTCTGCCACAAGAAGCTGCTGACAAAGTCTCTGGCCATGTTCCAAAGCCTCATTGATACCTGGAGCAAGCACCATAGCAATTCAAGCTACCAGCTTGGAGTGGTATGGGAACAGACCTCAGCCCATTACAGATGGAATATAAAAATGTGTTAAACCACACATCATTCAGTGTTCTCCAGTGATGGATAGCAACAAATCTGTAGAAGATAAATATTTTGAAGGAGAAACTACAGACAAGTCACTACCAGCTTCCAAGGGACAGAGGAAAGGACTGATGCAGATCATTTTCTTTGATAAATCCCAGAACTGTCAAACTAGTGAATACACAAGTCCAAATTTCTATACAAACTAAGAACTTTGAAGCAGAAATAGGACCAATTCAAACACATGCACATGCCCTGAAAGGCCTTCAAGACATTCTCTTTTGGATAGCCCAGACTTCAGACAGATGAACTTTTCATAGACATATGAAAGGTTTTTAATCTTACAAAATTAGAATTAGCTGAGAATGGATCCAAAGTATTCCTTCACAAGTGTCATTTATGTTCCTAATGATGCCATTTGCTGCAAATAAATTGACATTGGAAAATGAATGGGAAATATCTCCTCGCTATCACTTCAACCTCTTCCTTGAAAAATGAAAATGGACTGGGACAGCCTTCTAGCTGCTGTTTTTCTGAGTTGACAGGGCTAAGATTTACCTATCTACAAATGCTGTCATTTGGGGAATATTTTATGTTGGAAATTCAGAGAGAATTTTTCCAGCAGCTAGAAAAGCTGTCTATTTCTCAGACCAGAACCCTGAGTTTGGGTCAAAAGAAAAATTCCAAGGCATTGTTTATGTACAGCCTTCAAAAAATATTTTTATACCCAAGTAACACAGTGGTCAAGCATGAAGGAAAAAGGGGACCTTTTCTGGGAATATGAATCAGCTAAGATACTTTGGAGGAGTTATTGCTTCAGTGCACAAAGAAAAATTGTTAGAAATCAATATTTTCAGAGTTACATGATGAGACCAGACATGATTATGTGATTCATGCCAAGGGGTTCTAAAATCGTTTTAATACCATGGTTCTGTTCCAAAAGCTTACAAGGTTGTTACTTTTTGCCAAGCATCAAAGGACAAACACTAAACTATTTTCCTGGCATTTTTATGGCTCCAGATTCCTGCTAGTGTTTAGAATGACTCCTTGGAAGAAAGAAACCAAACAAAAATAGGAAAAAATAACCATTAATTAAAAAAAAGAAAAATAAAAAATAAAATAAATAAAATAAAATAAATAAAATAAAATAATATAAACTAAAAAAATATAAAAATAAAATAAATAAAAGAGAATGCTCAGCAATGTGCAGAAGGAGGTCTTTCAAGTGATATGCATTCTTTGTTCCTGAAGGAATCAGTGCCATATCTCAATATTCACAAATCACTCTTGCTAAAGATAACTTGAGTTGCCTTTGCCTGAGGGTATCCTCCTGGGGTCCCCAGTACAAGAAGGACATGGAAGTATTAGAATGAGTCCAGAGGAGGGCCATGAAGGGCTGGAGCACCTCTCCTATGAAGACAGGTTGAGAGCGTTGGGGTTGTACACCCTGGAGAAGAGAAGGTTCCAGTGAGACCTTACAGCAGCCTTCCAGTACCTAAAGGGGGCCTACAGGAAAGCTGTGGAGAGACTCTTTGTCAGTGAGTGTAGTGACAGAAAAAGGGGTGATGTCTTAAAACTAAAGGAAGGTAGATTTAGATTAGACACATGGAAGAAATTTTTCTTATGGCACAGGCTGCCCAGAGAAGCTGTGGATGCCCCATCCCTGGAGGTGTTTAAGGCCATGTTGGATGGGGCTTTGTGCAACCTGGTCTGGTGGGAGGTGGCAGTGGAGTTGGAACTAGGGGATCTTTTATACTATTTTTATTGTTACTACTATTAAGTGTGTTTAGCCTTTTTTTTTTTTTTTTCTCAATCTCTATTGAGTTATTCCATCTCTGTTTCACATTTACACTTAGGACAGATTCATGAGGTTTTATTTAACTGCACTCTTTTATCCGTTATCAATTCTTTCCCATTTTATGTGTATCTTTGCTTAACAACTCTACTCTTTCAAAATCTCAGGAACTCTGTTACACTACAGCTGGTCCAGCAAGTCTAACATCTCTTTTGCTGTTGCTGCTGTGGCTTAGGCAGAAGGTTATGTTAAATAAATAAAAAGTACTTTAACTTATTTTTGTTTAGAGGATGGTAGCAGGTGTACAACCAGTATAACCATTTTCCTCACTCATTACTCTCTCTGATCTGACATAATGCAAACCTTGGAGTCACAAAGTTACAATGAAAGGTGGGTTACACAATGACACATGTAAAATGACTGCTTATGAATTTCTGCAATGAACGGTACAATCAGTGCAACAGTGCAAATGAATGGTATCAATCTTAGCTAAGCTACATATCCATTACCTTTTGGAAATGGAGTCTCTACTACAGCTGAATATTACTGACTGCATGCAGCACTTGACAAAACTTACTAACTTGTCTGTGATCTTCTGGCTACTTTTAGCAGAGTCAGACTTGTAGCTAAAAGCAGGTAATATTAGGATAAACATGAAACCTCTGCACTGTCTCAGCTTTACCATAAAAGCCACTTGTTTATAGGCAAACTTGCCAGGCCAGGGGAATGTAGGGAAAAATCTCAGTCCCACTGCAGTGAGTGTCACACTGACATCAGCAAGGGTAGAATCTCCCCTTCCATTTAGCTGATGGAAAACAGCACAAAGTGATTTTATTCTATGACAGTCTGGGTCATGACATATGGCAGACTGGCAAATCTCAAGCAGTTATCTATAGGTTTTATATCTGGAAGAAGGTTGAATTTTTGAACAAAAAATATCATATTTTAGCCAAAAAAAAAAAAAATGACTTGGGTATCAGCAAGAATTTGCTATTAAAGTTTGGAGAATGACAAAAGGCATCTATGCCATGCATGAATCCTGATCGCCATCAACAAGAAATCATCTTGATAGCCACAATACTTATTTACTGAATTCATATATTCAAATCTAATAGGAAAAAGGCAAAAGCTGACTCAGCTTCAGATAACAGAGGAACTGTCAGCATCATTCGGTTCTGATCAAACAGAAATAATTTCAGTCTTCATTTTGTTATTATCCATTGACACAAATAGAATATAACCACAGCATGACATGTATTGATGCGCCCCCCAGTCCATTCCAGTATTCCTCTGTGAACAGCAAAACCTTCCAGTTTAGCAAGATACATATTAAAGGTGGGCTAGCTACCTTCTACTGTCATACTTGCCCCTGATTATAACCCGGAGGGACTACAGGTCCAGCAATGTAATGCAGTCTTCTAAGCTTCATTACATTCCAACACAGAAACCCTCAGCCACATCGTATTCAGTGTGACTGTTTGCATGGTAGCTGGTCAGAACATTACCTTTTTACTAATTTTTTTCTATTAAAAAAAAAAAAAGTTTTGAGTTTAATTAAAAAGGAACCTATTGCTTCAAGTCAGCTCTGTCAACAACCTTTCTTACGCAAGCCAGAAATACCTGTGGGCCAGAGAAGCACCTCAAGCAATGATAGAAAAGCTTTTAGCGTGAAATTCACCATCTACTCTCCTCACCAACACCATTAATCTCCTATACCCTTTCTTAACATTTCACACGTTCTTAGTACCTTGACTTCTCTGGAGGGGAAGGTGTACTCCCTTCCCCACTGATCAGCACTGGTGAGGCCATACCTGGAGCACTGGGCCCAGTTCTGCCCACCCCTACCAGTACAAGAGAGACATGAACATACTGGAGCTGGGCCAGCGAACAACCGGGAAGATGATCAAGGGACTGGAGCATCTGTCATATGTGGAGAGGCTGAGGGAAATGTTCAGCCTGGAAAAGAGAAGGCATGGGGCGGGGGGGGATATTATCATAGTGGATTAACATCCAGTCAGGGAGAGTAAACAGGAGGGAACCAGACTTTTATCAGCAGTGCCCAGGCAATACACTGGAACTGGTTGCCCAAAGAACTTACAAAGTCTCCATCCTTGGAGACATTCAAACCCTGACTACGCAAAGCCCCTGGCAACCTGCTGCTGCAGGGGATATTGGACCAGATAATCCCCACAGGTTTCTTCCCACCTCATCCACTATGCAGTTCAGTGAATTGTTTAACAGTAGTAGGCAACTGACAGCAAACCTTCTCCCAGAAAGAAGAGTATAAAATCCCTTTCCTTGCTCATCTTCTGTATGCAAATGCATAAGGAGTCCAGTACTAGGAGAAAAATCAGTCCTGTGAAAAACCTGCAAACAGACTTAACATGCACTCCCAGTACAATTACATGGCAGGAAGGAAGTAAAACCTACTATCTTCACCTACCAAAAGAAAATTTGAATCCCATTTTTGGCTGCAAACATCAGATAGATTGGGTGATACTAACTTAGTCACTGAATTATGGCTACCTGTTCACAGAACCTGAGCTTTGTTTTACTCCATACTACAAAATCTTCCACAGAAGCCTAAGCAAGTTCTTCACTGATATTAAGTAAAGACCCACTTACACAAGCTTGAGTTGTATCCATCCAGGCAAGTTTCTCAAACAAGAGGCCAAGAATTTTGCTAGTTAGGAGGAGGATGAGAGAGTTCTCTATTTTCTTCCATCTCTGGGAAATACCAGGACTAAATAAATTCTCCAATTATATAAAAATAGTACAGTTCCACAAAAAAAAAATAAAAATAAAAAATAAATCTGGTTTTGAGATCTTCCAGGAAATATATATATATATATATATATATATATATATATATATATTGCTTACAAATTCTTCTTCAGATTTAAGTTCACCAGCTAATAAGTGAGAAAAAGAGAACAGAGGTAAATTGTATGTTTATTGAGTCACTAGTCCCTGTCTGTTTTCTCTGTATCTTAGGTACATCATTGGTACACCTCACGAAGTAGAATGTTTAGCTCAGATTTGTTTTGTTTGGGGATATCTACAACTTATAAAATTAGGCCCATAAAAATGACTCTAGCTCATTAGTTGCAGATAAGCATTAGGCACTCTGTTGTGGGAACAAGAATCAGCATGCCTATATTTGGAAAAAAGTACCACTAAAAGCAGATGGTAAAAATTTGCTTTCCAGCATTATTTGAGATAATATGCCAAGTTCCCAAAAATTTGGTTTTGGTATTTACATAGTCTGACAAAGAAACTTAATGCATATCATAGGTAAGACTGTTTCTACTTTTATCTGATCTTACAGTACTACCCTAAAGCACATTGCAGCCCTATCTATGAGCACTATGTAAGTATTGTGTTTCAGCAAGTCTATTCCCCTGTAATTGCAACAACCTAACACCACTACCTAGGCAAGTTCTACAAAGTTATGAGGAAGTACAGGAAAAAATATATTATGTCATCAAAAATGATATGCAACAGATTTTGTACAAATAATAATAATAAAAACCTTAAAATATTTATCAGGATCTTACCACACTTGACTAATAAACTTAGCAATGATTAGATATAGCTGAATTTTTTTGTTAAAGAAAGAATGGTTATTAGACAAAAATAAAGATCTGGGGAAAAAAAGAAATAGAGATTCAGTTTCAAATATTGTTCTTTAATTCCCCTTCCCAAAACAATTAAAATTGTATACTTGAAAGACCTTTTGAGAAAAAAAAAAATAAAAAAATCTTATTGTTAACAGGGTCATATTAACATGGCTATGAAAAAGTTGATTATTTCCCACCAGAAATGTCCTTGCAATAAATAAATAAATAAATAAATAAATAAATTGAAATATCAAAACCAGAGGAAAAGAAGGGAGTTGTTCAGTTCTTCTTTCCTTGGAGCATAGGAAAAGGTAGACTTACAGCATGTAGAGTCTTAAAATAAATAAATAAAAATCATCATGTGGGGCAACACAGCAGCGGCAGTTTTAGAGAAACGGAAGAAAATCATCCAAATGCTTCTGAAAGGGGGTTTGCCATAAAGCCAAAGAAGGTCAAAGGAAATGCGTTTTTTAGGAAGAAAACAGCAGGTGGATGACAGATCCCCACAGATGTGACCAACAAAGTAACAGCAATGGCTCTATTTTCTCTCAACCCCAAGCCCCAATTTATTCTGCACTCTGGACTCCTTCCTTCACTCAGACTTCTCAAAGCTGTGCCCATGACCTCTGCAGCCCATGGGGAAAAAACTCTGAATTCTGCCTCTCCCTCTTAAGTCTGGACCCCTCAAGCAGCCAGAACAACATACAGGGTCCTGACCTCAACAAGGAGCTTTCTGAGGGCACAGACACACAAACCTGATATCTCTCAGCTGTGGACTCACCACAAGCTACAGAATTAAGTTTCCAACAATCATTTGCATTTCCATAACCCACCTGTAACTTCACTGCTTCCATGTGTTTTCCCCATGAAGTCAGCCTGTCCTCAATAAAATAATGGTAAAAATGTTTCTGTAAATTTCATCATATATTCCCACCTTTTCTCTTTTGATAAAGGAATTTGAAATGTTTTTTTCCATCATGGGAAACAAAATGAATTTTCCTAGGTCCCTCTCCATGAGGGCATGCACAACCACACAGACAGAAGAGCTTCAGTGCACAGTAGAAACCCTTTCAGGATGTTTTTGAAAACCGTCATGGAACATGGAGAAAAGAATGCATTTTTACCAATTAATTCACAAACACCAGGAAATTTTCTTAAGCACGTAGTCATACTCTTCCTGGTCTGAACCACTAACAAAAGCAAAGTCAAAATGCTGGGCATGCTGTGACTTCTTGGTAATATCCATCCAAAAAACATCAAAAGGAATACACAGAGCTCCTGAATATATCAGTGAGCTGGAGCTGCCATCTCTGCAGGTACAAACATTTAGAGCTATTCACTTGCATTCAATTGTTCTTTTCACTTTAAAATTTTCACACTAAACCTATTCAGTTACTTCACGCAGTATAAAATCCTTGTTACACTAGCACTGCTCCTTAATCAGGCACAAATTCTAAAGTTTTGCTTGTTTTCTTTTAAGTCTATTTATAAAAACTGGCATCTCTCTGCAGTCACTGGCGGCTTTGGAAATGGGCAGTTTTATGGATTTTCCACTCTGAGTAAAACCTTTTTTTCCCCCATACACGTTTAAAAGAGATCATTAAAAGACACAGTGGGTTATAAATGCTAATACCTCACGAACTGATCAAATTGCCATCTCTCTCAGCAGTTAATGCTGCTGATAGATAAACACTGTGTAGATCTCTGAGAGCAGGAACATTTGCCCACAGCCCCACCAAAGTCTTTTTTTTCTGAACAGTGAGGCATTTAAAACCTTTATTGTTATTATTATTATTATTATTTTATCCCTTTCCAACTCACTGGCCCTGTTGGTTGCAAGCTGATTTTTCCCTTCCATTTTCATCATGTCTCAATGGTTTCTCCATGCCAATAGTATTGGTGCGACGAGACCCAACTCTGCAGTCAGCAGTGTCTTCTGCTCTTTACCCAAATGTAATGAAAGGGACGTGCCTACATCCAAATCTCCCCATTTACCAACTATGAGTGCACTAAGGCCAAGCTGCCTCTGCATACAGCTGTTCTGCCAGGGCTTGGGAAGCTCCTGAAGTGTAGGAGATGGAAAGCGCCATAAGAAAACCTAACAGCTCTCAACAGGGATTTCATACAGTCTCTGCAGACTAACAGAAGGCATCATTTGAAGATATTTGCAAAAAGTACAAATTAATTACAAAACAAGCCCAGATCAGTGCTCCACAGTCTAAAGCCAATCTGTCCGTAAGTTATAGTTGCCTCTAGAAGCTTCATAATTCTGGCAATTTGGCCACAGAAAGTAACGGAAAATATAAAGTACTGAGAAATGGGGAAGGGCTTGGCAGTGGAGCTACAAGCAAGTTTCTTTTTCTGGTAGTCAATTCTTTTTATACTTTTTACCCTTACTGTACCTTTTTCATTTCTGTTATACGGTTTAGGGGATGTGGAGACCAGAATCACAAATACTACCAATACATTATTGAATTGCACAGTGAAATAATCAAGTTCTCCATGTTGCTTTCTAGTTGTTGTTTTGTATTTTTGTTTTCTTATTGATAGCAGCTAGACACTAAATAGATGTTAAGGAGAACTGACCATTAGGACTACAAAACATATCTTCTGAGCTGTGATAGCTAGCTGGGGCTCCTCGAGGTGCTCGTATAATTATTTACTCTTTACTGTACACTCAAAGTTCAATTTGTCTTCTGGTCTACCCAAAGCCTCTCAGTACTGTGATACCTATACACACTGTTTCAGAGCCAGTTTTGTTTTCATCATTTATCATTTCC
The DNA here is from genome assembly GCA_011075105.1 of Heteronetta atricapilla. Lineage (NCBI taxonomy): Eukaryota > Metazoa > Chordata > Aves > Anseriformes > Anatidae > Heteronetta > Heteronetta atricapilla. Next base: position 113,418,877 of record CM021732.1, read on the forward strand.
AAGTAAAATGGGGTTGTTTTGTCTGTCTCTTCTTTCCCAGTCTTCTCCAAGGATTAATCGCCTTGTTAAGAGTGTGGAAAAATCCTGTCATCCTCCTCCTCTACAAGCCAAATTTCTACTGCTACACCTCCACTAGCCTTTTTTGTTTACTACGTTAATGTGCAAGCTGTTTTCAGGCAGTTAAAATGTACTAAGGCCACTGTCCATAATGATGTCTCTCTAAACCAACCTTGAAAACTTATAACAAACACTCATTGGTTCAACCCCAACAAAGCCTTTGTTTAAAACCATCCTTTCCTGCCCTACTAAGTTTTCTCCAGAGAACATCGGCTTTATCCATGTGATTTTTCTTCATTTCTTTGGAGCCTAGAGCTGTTTTCTTAGAAAAGACTTTCTTCATGCACACTTTTACATCTGTCTTTGGCCAGGACATATCCTTCCCTGTCAGTAGCTGAGTCACAGCTGCTCTCACACCTTCATTCCACCATCCCTTTAAAAGATTTTTGTTCACAACAAAGGCTTAAGATATTCAATTTTCTTCAATATTCAAAGTTCTTTCTTTAAATAATTAAGGATTTCTGTTTTCTCTCATTTACCTCATCCAAATTATTAATGGGACAGATACAATCCTTTCATCTAACTACATAAATTCTGTGCCTGTCAATGTTCTCAACTGTTTCTCTTAGCTGTCTCTTATTCTCTTATTCTCCTCTTGGCATATCTTGATTTTTTTTTCCCAATGACACCTTTTCATGTTTTAAAGCTACGTGTGAAGATCACACATCCTTCCTGCCTTCTTCCTCTCTTTGCTTTGTTCAAACTTTTATTGGATGTAGTATCTTGACACTGCAGAACTCACATCAAGTCTCTGGAAAACAGTGTAAAGAACTGTCCTTCCATGAGCAGGGGCACCTCTGAGAGAGCTCTCGGATCTCCTTCATGACATCAGGCTTAGAGGCATTTGCTCTGGAGTATGGAGTAAGGAGTCTAACTGTGTGTGACTCAAGGGAAGAGTTCTTATGGCTCACAATATTTTTGTTAGCCCTGAGGTCTTTTGGGATGTTAGGAAAGCTGCCTCAAGGTTTTTCTCAGTTTCTGGAGTTTAGAGGATCTTGAGACTTCAGTGATTCCTGGCCTGGTGCCATGGGGAGACACTACAGGGTGCTACAGGGAACCTGCTGCAGACCTACATTAAACCCTGCAATATGTTTTCAGCAAAATTAATCCCATCTGGGTATATCTCCTCCCAGGTATTTCCTCAGTTCTGGGGAACAGGTGGATGGTGAGACAAAGCAGGGAAAAACTTAACATTGGGTTTGGTCCTGTCAACAGATGTCTTTATTAACCACCTCAGGTAATTCTCCTTTATGGAGAACTTTATTTCCAAACTCTGTCTTACAAACTGTTTTGTTTGTTTGTTTGTTTTTTCCCAGAGTGAATCACTTGCAGTTCCCCACCCTAACAGAGAAAATATCTCACATGGCATCGTTGCTGCAGCCTGAACCTGAGGCCAAGTTCATCCTACTCGCAAAGCCATGCACCCCACCGCCTAGGGGCTACGCACTGGGAAAGGACTCCCAGTCTACAAACCTTTTCTAGAGCTCTGGGAAAGTCTGCCCAAACGCTCAAAGCAGCTCTGCACAACTGCCTCATTTCTCCCTATTACACAACAGAGATCTTGATTCTCTATGCAGAAAAAGGTTAGAACGTATTGCTGCAAAAAAGTAGCATTATCCCTTTCCTGTATGACAAGTTGTAGCAAAAATGATGGCAGGCACAGTCGCTAGCACTCACATTCTGCTGGGCTTTTGCAGATAGTTTGAAAATACATATTACTCTGCTATAATACTTTGCCCTACAGATCTTGCCTTGTTCACAGGATGCAAACACTGTGACACCAGCCTTAGTCAACAAAAATATTGGACTTGCTGTATTCCCCCAGTATATGATAATTTCCACAGGATATGGTAATCAAACCAGCTCAGAACCCCTTAGCTAACCCCCTTTGCTAACTGGGCTGCAACCACTTGCTCCAATGCAAAGACAGCAGATAGACAGCCACTAGTACCCACAAAGTCTGCATCGCCCGGTGCTACACCTTGCCCTTCTTTAAAAGTCTTTCATTTCCTCACTACCAGTGAATAAGTGAAGCTGATACGTGGACTTATATCAAAAACAATAATCTCCTTCTGTATGAATAAGAATAAAACTACTCTTCCTGGTATTCAACTTTCTTTTAATTGGAAGCCATCTGAACTGAATTTAGAGTTGCTGTTCACAAAAAGCAAGTTGGAAATTCACAGCTGAGATTTGTTTCATATCGAAGAAACATTTTTCGTTTCAAGTCCAGCTATAACCAGTGTATGAGGGGCTGCAGAAATGACAAACAAATCTATGTCCCATACCTTCAGTAATCAAAGCTCAACTTTGCTAACAAATGCTCAGAGACTCAGAGAAACAATTTTCTAAGCTGCCACAAGCAGCAATACACTTGAAAACAAAATACTCAAAGCCACTACAAAATGAATAAATTAAATCGGCCGTCCTACCAACCTCAGGAGCATTCAATCCATGCAGTTCAGCCCTCAGCTATCAATTATTTCTATAGCTCATGGGATTTTTCGAAAGTAAGTTCCAGATTTGTATTCTTTGTCTAATGGTTTGAGAGACTAGGAAATAACATGTTCAGGCTTTTGGCAGAAGCTGAATGGATAGCAGACTACTTGAAATCAGTATAAGATTTTCCTGTAACTCCCCGAATCCTGGGACTCGTGGCACAAAGACATCAGTGTGGCAGGATGGAAATCAAAGCAATCAAAGACTGGAGAAGACACACAGCGTGAAACAGCTAGGTTAAAAGTTCCTCCACTTCCACGCAACGTGCGGTGGACGCGATGCCTCTCGGGGCTGGCGGAGCTCCCCCGACACCTGCACAAGGGAGCACCACGGTGCTGCGCTCGGTAAGCGGTCCCCAGACGGGGGTCCCTCCCGAAGTATTTATCAGTATTTATCACAAGTCCCTCCAAAAGGCCAAATAGCACAGGCTGCTTAAGCCCGGCATTCGCGGCTTTGCAAGGCTCGAATAAGCCTGGAGGAGGAGGAGGAAGAGGAGGGGGATGATGATGAGGAGGAGGAGGAGGGGGACGTACTCACGCACAGCTGCTCCCCACACGATCACCTGAGAGCCTCGGGCGCCGGCTCCCCACGCGACTTCCCCACAGCCCCTGCAGGCTCCGGGCACCCCCACCAAGTCCCGCAGCCCCCGGCCCCAGCCCCGCTGCCGCCCCCCTGCCGCTGACCTCGGAGCCGGGCTGTGGCGCTGCCGCCGAGCCGAGGGCAGGCCCGGCCCCCCGAGGGGCTCCGCGGGGAGGGGGAGCCGGGGATGCTTTGCCCCCAGCCCGCCGGGCGCGACTCAGGCAGGACGGAGCTGTGGCCACGCCGATCTCGCTGGAAGAGCAGCAGTAATAAAGCTCGGCACTGGGGTGAAACAAAGCAAAATAAAACCAGCCCCCTTATCTTCGCCATAAAAGCTGGTATGTTCCCAGAGCTTCGTGAAAGCCCATCCCTCGACATCATCTTCTGTGCACCGAGGGGAAGAGGCAGCCCGTCTGCTGTAACAACCGAGGCAGATCTAAAGAGCACGGGGTTCGGACTTTGATTCCCCGTGCTGAGGACGGGGGCCTGGGGCTCCCCACTCCGCAAGCCCAAATACTCCAGGCTTGGCTGCAGTGGAACCAGGGCTGCTGCACAGCCTTGTCGGGCAGCTGCGTCTCCACAGGCACCTGAGCAGAAGTACCCAGGGGTCTGGTGAAGACAACCTCTTCTAGGTCACCCAGGCTCATCATGCCTTCAGCACAAGCTGAGAGAGAAAGGTCTGTGCAAATAGAAACAGCAATGCATGGGGCTGATGCAGGGGGTGGTGGAGGGTGGCATGCAAGCAAGGCCAGCAGCCCCACAGCATCATTTCCCAGTCCCCTCCAAGTAGCAATTCATAGACACCAAGCTTAAATATTTGCTCTTCATTAGCTGTACAGTTCCAGGAAATTCCCAAAAGCTCCAACTCATAAAAAAAAACTCTACCTAAAACCATGTTCATGCAGATTTTTCATGCAGAAAAAAAAAAAAAAAAAAAAACCAAAAAAAAACGCTATTTTGTTTATAGTTCACATTTGTTCCTGTAAAACTCTGATATTAAAACAGAGGAGGATGCCAGTCGAAACCTGATCTCACCTCTTTATTTTCCCTCCATCAGGATATTAATATAAATTATATTTTGTTCACATTCCTACAAAGCAAGAAGTCAGGCAGGCTATTAAAGTTACAGACATAACTATGGGTTGGTATACAATTCCCAAATACAAGCACATCTCCCAGAGCACTTAAGTCTTTTTTTTTTTCAGAACTAATACCCAACTGGAAACTGCTCTGACTCTGCCAGCTCTGTCAGCTAGCCTCCAAAATATCACCACCCTCTGAACTTCACCTTGCAGATAGATATCCAAGCACTCTCTAGTGTCTCTTCACAGGACACCAGCCCCCAGGGGTGTTTTTCTCAGCAGTAGGTGCTACACCAGTTTAAAGCCGATGCAAAGCTGCACAGCTGCAGTGCTGCCCCTTCTCTTGGGACAGCAAGAGGATTAAGAGAATTCAAGCCATTCAAAAAAAAAAACTGTAAGAGCAACTAGATCACCTTCCTGAAACATCTTGTTGAGAGCAGGAGCGCAGGAGCCTTGACTTGACTCTGCTTGGGCTGCTGCGCAACCCCATGCTTTCTGGTGAAACTGGTTTGGGTGCACAACAGAATGTAGAGTCTCCCTAACCCTGCTTAATTAATGCTGTAATTTATCATACAGATCTCAAATGGTTATATTAGTACAACCAGCAAAGGAAGCCAAAGACAGGAGTGCATAGATGGTTTAAGTCAGCTATATGCTGTGGAAGAACATTTGTGGAATGACAGCAAGAAGGGCAGGCAGGCCGCTGACTTCGGATAGCCTTTGCCCTTCACACTCCTAGAGCAATCTTAAATTTGGTACCTGAGATGTGCTGCACATCTCAGTTCTGGTCTTTCAGGCACACAGATTTCCTACTTCACAAACAGAGGCTGATGCTGTACCCATTGAAATAACCTCTACCACTGACTTCATTAAATGCAGAATTAGGAGGTTACTACACTGGTTTGTATCAGGAGCAATTCAATCCAAGTCAATGGTAATTCATGAGAATAAAACAGATGTAAGACTCAAATTAAGTGAGTAGCATTCAACGGCTGCTTGCCATTTCTTAATCAGCTTTGCAGAGTTTTACCTCTTCAAATGTGATTTGGAGGAACATACACGTTTTAGGTCATTTCCTTGACAGTAAAATACTTAATATTAGCCTATGTGAAAACAACTCTTTTTACTGTAATGTTGCCAAAATTCTGGGATTGAAATCCAGAGAAAAAGAAGTTGGATGCTGTTTTTTTTTTGTTTTTTTTTTTTTTTTTTTTTTTTTTTAATCCTTTGGGTGGGAGAAGAAGGAGACTATAACTGCTTAGTAAGTTTTAACCAGTTAACAAATCACTGTTATGGAACATAAAACATATCTTATAATCCAGTGCATTGCTCTGAGAAACATAATAACATATATACTTCTTAAAGACTTTGTAATAAAATTGTCATCATATTTCTACTTTGCAGACCATGAATTTATCGCAGACTCGGCACAGTTAACTATCCAGGAGTTGTGTATCTTGTAGTTCCATTAAATTTAGTGTAACTTTGGCCTCCTACTTATCAGTCCAGGTATATTTGTCAATTTGTCTTTCCCCTTTTTAATTAAGATTTCTTAGCTTTTTCTGTGGGAGGATATCCACACACAAAGCCATTGCTCATCTCTCAAGAACACTTCACTTTTGGCTTTTAAAATCCATGAGAGTGAAGATCCTTTTATTCACTGGTGTTGTAGACACCAGACAAGCCATCTGGCAAAAACTAGTATATTTTACAGTCAAATCAGATTATTTTTTAATCTATTTATGTTTATGAAATCAGGAAGCACTCCACAGTTTTTAAAATGTGGGACGTGAAAGACAGGTAGTTTCTGTAGCCTCGAGATGTCTCAGTCACTACCTTCATGGTGGTTATGATGGCTGCTGCTGCACTGATGGACAATTAAATTAGAGTTTGGGGATGCTTGCTCTGCATCTGACAAAAACTGGATCAAGGCCAAAAGCTACTGTGAACTCCAGTCAGCTGAGAATAAAGCCTGCTGTACTCCTCATGTGAAATCTCCTCTGGATCTAAAATAACTTCAGAAACAATTTGATAGAAGTTCTGTAACAACATTCTAGACAGATGTGCACAGCTGGAGAGTTATTTTCCGCATAGGAGAAAAAAAGAAAAATTGTCATATGCTCAAAAGAGTTAGGCCATGGACCCACACTAGATCCCTCAGAGTGGCCCATGTCACCAGACAGATACACCATATTCTGATGGACAGGAGCTGGGTATGCTTGAAGAACAAGGCTATATTTATTAATGGTACAAATTAATTAATGGGACCAAAAACACCACAGGCAGATCTAGGGGCAGTAGATGCAAAGGACTAACCTTGTTTTCCAGTTAGCCATGGATGACCTTAGTTCCTTGTAAAAGAGAGGGTATTTTTCCTGTGTTTGTAGACAATTACTTATGTAACTGACTTTCCCATTGGCATAACTCGAGGTTTTGTTTTCTTGCTGATTTCCACTCATGCAATGCTAATAGGATCAAAGTCTCCCATCCATGTGTTCTGTAGCCTTCAAGAATAAGATGGTATACACCATGAAAAATTTTGTGGTTTAGAGTCTTTTATGATCTTTCTCACTTAGTACATTTATGTTTTTCTAATGCTAAAAAGATCTTTTAAAGAGAAATCAAAGCAATGAGAGATATCCACTTTGTTCCTACTGCTAAGCTGTACTGATGTAACTGTCACTTTATTCTCATCATCCACCTCCGTTAGATGCGTCGATGTTCAGTGAGGACATTAATGGGACAGTCTTTCATTTACTTGAATGATTTTGCCATAGCTTTCGCCAGCTGAGGATCTGTGTCTGCCAAATGCAAAAAATGATGAGACATCTGGCATCTAAGTAACGATTTTTCAGATATGAATAAGTAGACTGTAATAAATGACAACCCATTACTCAAGACAAAGGAAAAAGAAAAAACATACAGTATACTCTTGCCTTTGAGGCATTTTAATGATCTTATAGTCATGGATCTGAACTATTAATTCTAGATTTCCCTCCTATGCCCAAACGACACATATGCAATGAAAGACAGCAGCAAGGATTGGAACAATTCCCCAGGGAACAAATGCTGAATATATTGTTAAATATTTTAGCAACTGCCTAGGTAATTATTCTGAATTATTTAGGTAGCCAATTAAAGGTGGATGACATACAAGCAAACAGAAGCCTACATTGTTATAGAGAAATATACATTCCTTGTGCAAAATAGGTATAGTTTCAGCACTTTTACAGATTAATTGTAAGATTCTGCAAAATTCTGGAATAAAAACAATAGTTGCTGGTCAATTTTGTTAGTAAATATAAGTAATTTTGTGGAGTTTTTTGATTTATTATGCAGACAAAATTAAAGTTTTCTCTTGATCTCTAACATTAGGTTCCATAATTTTCTAATTCTTTTTCTAGCAAACTCAAATGGCTAAAATAGGTCCCTGAATATACAGTTCCCAGGTCTGAGAATCAGTTTTCTCTTATACCCTTATTGGGTTTGAAATCTGTATGTCATCAAATTTAAGGTACCACCTCCTCTCAGGAGACACTTCTGGGGTTACAGAAGCCATTACAATTATATGGTGCTACTAGCAAGGGTGTATATTGATTTTTTAAATATTCAATGGTTATTTAAGTTACCAGGCCCTAAATTTCATCCTTCAAATTAATATTTTGTTTTGACTTGCACATAAAAACATAATATGAAATGAGCCCTACTGTTTCCTTGGACATCAGTGGCTATATGCATCCATATGCTTATGTTCTTCACAAGAACCAAGAAACAGGATTGGTATCATTGTTACAGGCAGACATTCAAAATGTGTTAATGCTAAGCTCAGAATTTATTTGTATGCAGAGATGTTATTGTTTAGAGGATATAATACAACGTTGTTAAAATGGTGGAATTGAAGGACCCATAGGTAATTACTGATCCACTCTATTAAATATCTTTCCCAGTGGAACAAAATATCTTATCACAGAAGAGGTTTTTATGTATTACAATAAATTGTGCAGTGAGTCATTTACCATGAACCATTCAACAGTGCTCTTTTTTTTTTTTTTTTTTTTTTTTTTGATTGGACTAATATGAAAAGCTGCTGAAATATGCAGTTGAGAAACTGGAGATTTTGGGGCACTAGAAATTAATTTTGAAAGATAGATTTTCAAAGCCCTGTTAAAGTAACTAAAGATGAAACAAGGATCCCGAAAGATTTTTATTTTTATTTAAAAAGAAAGAAAGAAAGAAAGAAAGAAACTGAAGAGAAAGCACTAAGTGCTAGTCACATTGTTTACAAGAAATGGAATATGGGTGCCTACAAAAGGTACTTTTTAAAACAATCTATCAGCATGCAGCAACATAGTTTTGGAAATATGACTGCATTCAGCAATAACTTAACATATCTGAGAAGGGCATTTGTGCAAAAATGGATTATGCCCTCAGAAATATTTTCTATAGTGGCTTGTAAGGCCAAATATTTTGCCTATATAAAATATTGCAATAAATTTTATTTGGGCTCTTAGTCAAAATTTTCCCCTGATATAGTTTAATCTAATAATAATAAATAATAATAATAATAAACTAATAATAGTAAAAGTTATAGCTTAATCTAATAATGGATTTGTCTATTTTATAATTTATGCTCAAAATATATTTTATTTTGTGTTTGTTATACTCTGCACTGTAAACCAAAAGACTTTTCCCCTACAATCTTATGAGTACTATGGCTGATTATTGAGAGACACTCTTCTCTTTACAAAGTTGTGCCCCATACACAACATGAAGAAAAGCAGCATATGTTAATGAAAGATTAAATATATATATATATATAGGCTTCTTTCTTGTACCATGACTAGAAAAAGTGTTGATAACATTGCTGTATCATTTAATGCATGGGTTGGAACCCATGAAAATTATACCAAAATTATACCAAAAAGGAATTATACCAAAAATGAAGAATTATAAGCGTAAAATTTTGAAAATATTAGAGAAAGAGAAATAAAATTGCTGGAAGGAGGCAAATTATCATATCTGTACGTTACTCCAAATCCTGAATACTTTGCTCACTTTTTATTTAGGCAAATCTCACTCCAACTTTTAGAAAATTTGAACCAAAAAATGACTTCCGGATTTTTCACCTTGTTGCTTAAAGAAATATAGCAATTTTCAAATTCATTTTATAGACACAGGGACTCTATCAATCAGTGGTATCCAGTGCCAAATACTTGTTTTTGCATGCTTCATGCATAAAAGCAGTATCTTGAAATGAAGACTTTATTCTCCTGAGCCAGAAGTCAGTGTCCACTGCGTGGCTGTCAAGGTTGGATTTATTTCTCATTTCATTGTCTTTGGAAATGCTACATTGGTTAACGCATCTATCTTTCAGATACTGTACGAGTAACACCATGCTGAAATATTACCATCATTCCTAGGAAGCCATACCTGACTAAACCCTCCTGACAAGAATAATTACCTGTTTAACAAACTTAACTGTCTACTGCAGCATGTAAGATTTTTATTAAAAGTTGCTGCACAGCATTCATAATGAGCACAGCCACATATTTTTGCAGGAGACAGTTCTATTTGGTAAACTGTTCAAACTAGTTAAGAATATTGAGAGTACAATCTTTTACCACCAGACAGTGTAGCAACATAAGCTCTTCTAGCAAGCATGTTTTTCTGGACTGCTGTCCCATCTGCTCCTGAGGATGCTAATGCTGGTGCATTGGTTGGTACAGCTAGCTTGGTGGTCATTTCAATATATGATCAATGTAAGAGCAGGAGCTTGAGCTCTTATTTCCATACTCTTCTTGAAAACTGTTTGACACTGCAGTGCTTTTGCAAAGCTCGCGGTTTCCTGTCACTCAGTGTCCTCACTCTGAGATACAGAGCACTGACAGGTCAGGCAGAAAATTCCTTGGATAAGGTCTCTTAGTTACAAACCTTTACACTTAAATTTATGGACTTTTCATTGTAAAGATTCTATTTGAGACAAAAGAAGAAGTGCAGCAGTGCTACTTTTTCACAAAAACCTCTCATTTCTGTCAATAATTAGCAGCCAAAGTAATGAGGAAGATGGCAGCATAGTGAAGAAAGCTTCCATTACGTATCTGCCCTTCCACTGTTACCCTAATGCATACATTCTCATTCATCTTGTGCAGCAGAGGCCTATAAGCATGCAAAGATCTTCAATGAAATGTGTTTAAACAGCCTGTTTTTAATGGCAAGATGTCAATACTGAGAAAATTAAAGATTTTTCATGGCAATCTTCATCAACTTCAAGTTTCACACCATCGGAAAGGATATTATAGAATACTAAAAATAGGTACAAAGTCTTCAGAAAAGTTACAGCATTAGCCAGCTTCATAAAATACCAAACAATACTATAGCAATATCTCGGGCGGAAGAAAAGATAACTTTTCTGAAGAGTAAGTTCAGCACCCATTCATTTTCTATGAATCCTAGCATGTACAGAAGAAATTCTTTACCTAGTAGGAAAAAAAAAAAAAAAAAAAAAAAAGTGACAAACAGTAAAATATTCTTTTTTTCCTTGTAACATTTTAAAGTCCTGTTATGTAAAAGTTCTACATATTATTCTAAAAATACAAATCTTTCTAAAGACAAGTTCTGCTTTAATATACATCTATAAAAGAATAAATAAATTTAATAGTGTTTTTTGTGTATCTGAGTATACAATTCATTCAGAATGCTTAGGGCTCTGTTGACCTATAGATAACCAGAGAGGATCTGAAAAACAACCAGAAACAGAACATGAACCTCTAAGGCATCTCTCCTCTGCAGTCTGGAAAATAAAACTGTGATCTTTAAGGACAGATGTTAAGATGAAAAACGGTATTAGTTGTGATTCCCGAGCCACATCCCCTGAACCCAAGTGATGCATTCAATCAGTTCTGTCACAACAGAAAACCATTCTGGAGTATTCTTTCCTCCTACTCTTTCTCCCAAGCAGTGCTAGAAGTGCTTTGAGCCACCACTGCCCTTTCCCTCCTACAGCAGCTCCCTTTGGTAGCTCATGGCAGCGCAATAGGGAGAGATGCAATGTTATGCCTGTTTGTTTGTTTTTAATTTGTCTTGTGGCTGCAGAGCTTTTTGGTACACTCAGATCACGTTTTCAAGTGTAAGTATTTATTTTCTTGGTCAGAAGTAATTGTTACTTTCTCTACAACCTCCTCAATATACAAAAAATATCTTCTGTAGCCTAGGGCATCAAGATACCCAGGGCTCAGGAGACACTTGTTTAAGGACTATCATTAAGTTATTTCCTTCAGTAAGTAAAAATCTAAGGTTATGGTCTTTTTTTTTTTTTTTTTTTTTTTTGAGCAGGATTTCCATTTTCCTGGAGGAAACAGGGTAAGGAACTATGCCGCAGTTATCATGAGGAGAACACCACATCTACTCTAACTTAAAAAGACGAAAACCCAAGAGACTAACATTCACATGCACCAGCTGTATTGATTTATACACTGCTATAGTCCATAAGCAACATTTTAAAAACATTAATTTTTCACTTTTTCAGCTACTACTAAGGCAATTAGCAAAACTCATTAGCCAAGTGACATTTTACAAATTGGTGATTTACTCTTGTAAACTGATAGAAATGCATAGTAAATAAATCTTGATTTAAATGGGATCAGGAAATCACTCAGTCCTGGAATACATTTAATCAGCATTCATGGTTTCAAAAACAGAAGTGTTGAGAAAATGACTGTCCTCTGCACCAGCCTGGTTTTTACTCTATTTTTTTTTTTTCTTTTCCATGAAATTATTCAAGGGTAATAAGTTTGAAAAGACAGCAAATATTAAGTGACTGAAAAAAATGGCAATATGCATATGAAGAAAGGTTGAAGTGCCTTTGGTGGATTTCCACTACTGCAAATATATTTTACAATACTCAGAAATAATCTCTTACCTCACTGGAGTAACAGTAGAATAAGCAAAAAAGATCCAAGAGTCATTGTTATATCCACTGCAATTCAGAGACCTGGGGATTGTGGTTGACAGCAAGTTGAATATGAGCCAGCAGTGTGCCCTGGCAGCCAGGAGGGCCAATCATGTCCTGGGATGCATCAAGCATGGCATTGCTAGTTGGTCAAGGGAAGTGATCGTCCCGCTCTACTCTGTGCTGGTGCGGCCTCACCTCAAGTACTGTGTGCAGTTCTGGGCACCACAGTACAAAAAGGACATGAAACTGTTGGAGAGTGTCCAGAGGAGGGCGACGAAGATGGTGAAGGGCCTGGAGAGGAAAACATGAGGAGCACCTGAGGTCACAGGGCCTGGTCAGCTGGAGAAGAGGAGGCTGAGGGGGGACCTCATCGTGGTCTACAACTTCCTTGCAAGGGGAAGTGGAGGGGCAGGTGACCTATTCTCCATAAACACCAGTGATAGGACCCGTGGGAACAGGGTTAAGCTGAGGCAGGGGAAGTTTAGGCTGGACATCAGGAGGAGGTTCTTCACCGAGAGGGTGGATGTGTACTGGAACAGGCTCCCCAGTGAAGCAGTCACTGCACCGAGCCTGTCTGAATTTAAGAAGAGATTGGACTGTGCACTTAGTCACATGGTCTAAACTTTTGGGTAGACCTGTGGGGTGCAAGGAGTTGGACTTGATGATCCTTATGGGTCCCTTCCAACTTGGGATATTCTACAATTCTATTATTCCATTTTTACCTCAGGTTTAAACAATGAAAGCCATCTAAAACCAGTATTTTTTATTATCATCATTTTCATCATATTATTTAAAATACAACCTCCCTCAGCAAAGTATAGGTATTTTCCACTCAGTCTACCACTTTGACAGAATGTTCCTTACAACTTAAAGCAATTGATCTTACTTGTCTTTCTATCTAAATGAATTTGCTATACATAAATGGCAACGGAAAGGAGAATCCTTTTGGTAACAGCTCAAAACACAAACTGTGCACTGGGACCCACAAAGGCTTCAGGTATTGAACATTATTTTCACTGCACAGGAATTCTGTCAATAAGCAAACACTAAATGTGAAAAATCTTTTGTTTTTATTTTGTCATCTTTGGTGTTTGTTCTGGAGCAATATACAATATAAGTGTCAAAGAACAATTACTCTAAACCTCTATATTCTGCTGCTGACCTTAGCAAAAGCCCATTTCAAAAGTGAAATCAAAGTATATCTGAATATGTTTCAAGAAATGCAATCACTTCCAAATACTAAGAACTTTGCACAAAGGTCAAGAAATTACACTAATAAACATGTTTTAGGTATATTTTGATGTAGGTTATCCTGAGGAAAGGCATCTAAGTTCAGGACTCCCAAGCTACTTAGCAAACAAAGCTAGAACAAAAGTTTTTAAATACATGTGAATCAAGTAATACATAATCCTCATTATGGAAAAGATGATGTTTAAAGGCACATGTCACTAGAGAATTTGTATCTTGGATTTGACTGACAAGGATTTACTCAAAGAAATCAGTACTCATTCTCTGTTATATTTAAGCCTTGAATCCTGAGAGTAGGTAACATTTATCTATGACTTACAACACCATGAAGAATGTGGACTATTATTTGGGTCTCTATATAAGGTCTCAGTGGGAGACCTTATAAATAATTCTTCCAAATCTCTCTCTTGATAAATTTCTAAAATGCTTGCATTTTATTTATTTTTTTTCCTTCTTTTAGCTGAAGCTCTGAACAATATCAAGGTGATGTCAGGAGCTGCAAATACATGCGGAATAGAGAATCCCCTCACCTAGGAAAATAGGTAGAAATTTAGTTAAATAAGAATGCAGGACAGACCATGACAGTCTGGGCATGCTGGACACACACTGTGACCAGCAGTTTGATTACACCAAACTGATCTCTTTTGTCCTTTTTTCCCCATGTTTGTCTCTCCACAAACACTGTGATCTCTCTTCTTTTCCCACCTGGGGTTCCCCTCTCCAAACATACTGTCATGAGTTTTGTACAATCCCAAGAGGCTCTTTCCCTGCATACCATAGAGATTTCCACCCGTGACTAGTGGTGTTCCCCAGGGGTTGGTGCTGGGTCTGGTCTTGTTCAACATCTTCATCGATGACCTTGATGAGGGAATAGTGTCTGCCCTCAGCAAGTATGCCGATGACACAAAGCTGGGAGGAGTGGCTGACACACCAGAAGACTGTGCTGCCATTCAGTGAGACCTGGACCAGCTGGAGAAATGGGCAGGAAGAAACCAAATGCAGTTTAATAAGAGCAAGTGTAGAGTCCTGCACCTGGGAAGGAACAACTGGAAGTATCAGTACAGGCTGGGGGATGACCTGCTGGAGAGGAGCTCTGCAGAGAAGGACCTGGGGGTCCTGGTGGAGGACAGGTTGACCATGAGCCAGCAGTGTGCCCTGGTGGCCAAGAGGGCTAATGGGATCCTGGTGTGCATTAAAAGGAGCGTGGCCAGCAGGTCAAGGGAGGTAATCCTCCCCCTTTACTGGTCAGGCCTCACCTGGAGTACTGTGTCCAGTTCTGGGCTCCCCCATACAAAAAAGACAGGGATCTCCTGGAAAGAGTCCAGTGGAGGGCCACAAAGATGATACGGGACCTGGAGCATTTTTCCTATGAGGACAGGCTGAGAGACCTGTGTCTGTTCAGCCTGGAGAAGAGAAGACTGAGAGGGGATCTCATCAATGTCTATAAATACCTGAGGTGTGGGAGACAGAAGGATGTAGCCAACCTCTCAGTGGGTTGTGGGGATAGGACAAGGGGCAATGGCCACAGGATAGAGCACAGGAAGTTCTGCACTGACATGCGAAAGAACTTCTTCACAGTGAGGGTAATGGAGCACTGGAACAGGCTGCCTAGGGGGGTAGTGGAGTCTCTTTCTCTGGAGATATTCGAGGCCCATCTGGACGCCTACTGGGCTGCCTGCTCTGAGGAACCTGCTTTGTCAGGGAGGTTGGACCCGATGATCTTTTGAGGTCCCTTCCAACCCCTCCAGTTCTGTGATTCTATGATTCCACAGATCTAGGCAGTAACGCCTCTAAGTCTGTGAGGGAATTTGGGGAACCTGCTCCATTATCTCAGTGGGCATCACACACAGATCATGGGGCTGTTGGCTCTCCTTGGACTGCTCTGGGAGAGACCAAGTCACAGTGCTTCATTTCTCTGGTTAGATTATTGGTCCTGATATTGGTCCTCTCTGCTCCTCTGTTTTTGTGGAAAAGAGTCTTTTATCACATAACCTAACAAATAATATTTTTCTGAAAAGGAAAAAGTCACGTCCACCTACTGATGAGACAGAACACATTTAGAAGCAGAAAGCACTAGATGGCAGCAGTGCTTAACTCATATAATTTGGATACAAAAGTAGTAGAGCAGCCACACATACTCAACAATACAATGGGATTTCTATGTATTTCCCATGGCACCTGAGGCAAGAATTTAAAACTAAAGACAACGTAGATAAATCTCACAAAGCTGTTGATAAAATGCCAGTGAATACAGTAAGCAATAGCAGAATCAAGAGATTTTCCAACTTCCTGCCAATGTAAGACAAATAGTAGTAATATGACATGACATAATTTAGTAGTAACTACTGAAAGTATTTTTCAATGTCAGAGAAAAAAAAAATGCAGAACTGGAAAGCTATACAGTGCTCCTAAATTAAGCCTGTATACAGACAGGAAAAAAAAATACAGAGTGCCTAGACTTGTCTCTCAATGCAATACTGGTCCTAGGGCTCCTGTTCTTGGGACAAAGTCACATGGCCCTCTCTACCCTCCTTCATACTTAGACAAATACACATTTCCACTCTCTTTTCATGGTTGTTCCCACATTCGTTATCCTTTTTTCAATCTTTTTGCTTCACCACATTATCCTGCAATCCCTTTCAAGGCCTTCTCACTTTTCACATTAAGTGGGCCTCATCTGTCTCTAGTTCTCTGCATCGTCCTGGATTTTAATCTTGCACTCCCTGGCCTACTAGATGCTTCTTTGAGGTTACCTTCTGCTTCTCATGACACCTCTTTATTGTCTTTACCTTGCTTGCTTGGATAGACAACTGCTTTATTTCAGAATAGTTGTCCTAGTTCTGACCTTGTTTGAGAGCAGTACTGTTTGCCCTAAAAGTTTAAAGCTCCCAAATTTCATTTCTTCTTTATTCCCTTCTTAGGTTTATGTCATTTCTAGCATCTGTATAATTCTCTCTCATCTGTTACTTCCCACTTCCACTTGGTTGGGCAATGCCACCCCTCTCCCCTCTGCCTGCCTACCCTGGCGGTACCAGCACTACACTGATGCTGCTGAAGACATGGAGGAAGAAACATGAGAAACCTGCAGCACCCCTGTGAAGGGTTTGGCTCTAAAGGGCAGCCTAAAGTATCCACATACCTAGGGAAAGATGTTTTCATCAGCATGGATGCTTCTGAGAGCAGCCTCTCCCCACTCCCCATCCCAGAAGTGCTTAAGACCAAAGAAGCTGTTGTCAGCACCATCACCTACATGCACAGAGTCACAGCTGTGGTCAATGATCAGGTTTACCTGTACTTAAGAGCCTTGACAGATGGGTCCCATCAGCAGGAGTTGCTTCCCCTGTGTTTGAATGCTCAAACACCCATTGCTGCTACATGGGGGCAGACTGTCAGTGCAAGGAGCTCAGCTGGATCCTTTTTGCTTATGACACCGGGTGCTCAGTCTCCAACAATCATATCTTTGTTTCAAAGGATGGGAGTTACACATTTGCATCTATCAAGAGCAATATAAGAAAGAGAAAAGTGCTGTTTGGCAGGGACCAATTTCAGATACAATGGCACCATGAACAGACATATGTCCAAGCATACCTCTACCATCTTTCACCTGCTGCCCACAGACACCAGTAAGTTTTGGAATATGCAGAATCCTGTCCCAAAGGATTCTGGAAACAGATAATTTATCTATATCCTCTAACAACCGTTCAGTCACAAAAGAAGTGAATGCCCTGCCTTAAGAAAGGTTTCAAAGCACTACTTTCCCTGACAGTGGTTTCCTCCTTGTGATTACAGGTGCCTCCCAGATTGTAGTCTTGACCCAGAATGGATGTCTCCTATGGCAGCATCGGGCTTGTCATGAGCATGATGCACTTTGCCATTGGTGAGAGCACAGATTTGAAAAACATAGATACTATTTGAAGAAAGAGGGTGATTGACCATGCTAATTGCTGTGATCAGCAATTTTTCTCAGCTGTATGACCAAGAAACGCAAACTCAGCTTGAAGTTAGCAGTCTGGAAATCTCAGCAGTCCTGCACTGTGGAGATCCTCACAGGAAACTCCCAGAACAATGTCTACTACATTGACATGCATGAAATGTCTTTGAAAACTGTATTTGTGCCCAAGCCTGACAAAATGTTCGTTCACTTGATGACAATCAGCAATCCCTATGTGCTGGCTTTTAGTGCAAATGTAATAGAAATTGGACTTAAATATGACAGAAACATCCAATAAGTCTTGCATGTAATTCTGGAGCAGCAGAATGTCTCTTCTTTTGCATAGGCTGACTTCTGTGATGGCATACATGACGGAGAGATGTCTACTGCCACTGTGGACATCCCTGACAATGTCATTGGCTGTACTGATGTGGCTCCCACATGCCTGCACTTATTGCAGTGTCCTGCCCACCTACAGGAAAGAGCACTGAGAAGTAAATTCAGTTATGCAATCAGCCACAAGATACATGTCCCACAGTTTCTTGCTGGAGAAAATACACAGCTGGACAACCTACAGATCAAAGCTAACTTCACGAATCTGGGATGTCCTTTCCTGATATATTGCAAAAATCCTCAGGCATCAGTTCTTGAGATAATAAAGATAATAAATATCAGAAGCATGTCTCTGCTGAATTCTGAGACTTGCTCACAGGTGTGAGAACTCAAAAGACAACTACAGCAACCTCTGCAATTTTCCATGTATACCAACACTACCACGACATGACAGAAACTTCAGAGCAAAAAGAACTAGAATGAACATATTCTAGTGTACACAACCGAATTTATATACAAAATCAGCACTAGTAGGTTGCCAAAGCTGTATACAAAGGAAAAAAAATTAAAGGCAGGAGTCCATACAGTGAATATGGTGTATGTTTTATTCTATTTACAGTACATTTGTTATAAATATAATACATTTCTTGAAAATCTTGAGTAGATTTTTTTAAAACAGATCAATTGTTATAGTTACATAATAAAGCAAGTGACAATTTAAATGACAATCTCATGGTTGTGAAATAGTGCATTCTGTGCTGAGATGAATGAGAAAAAAAAATACTCAAACTGGTTGAAGAAATTATTTTTGAAACACCATAGGTGGGGCTTATGTGTAAACCTTGAAAGGTCATCAGCTTTCATAAACATGAAAACTCAAAACAAAGTTTTATACTCAAGAACTGAGGAACAGATTGGAGATACCCTATTGAACTTCACAGTAAGGTTGGGATTTATCATGACTAATGGCTTTAGACAGGAAAAAGCCAGTGATGGTTTCTTCCTGAACCATATCCTAATACAGCCACAAATATTAAACACACCATGCTGGAAGTTGGAACAGCAGTCAAGCTGCATTTTTGACAGGGCATAGGACATACAAATATGTTCAGATTTGGAATTAAAGATTATTTTGTGTTATGAATATCTTAATTACCGAAGAAATACATTATAAAAGGATAAACGAATTTTCAGTCCAACGTGCGTTGCATTGAGAAACAAATTGACAAGTAGTCTGAATGTTTTGCTATTCTCTTTCCTACACAATCTCTAGTAACAAGTTAGATGTTTGAGGTGCTATTTCAAAAAACTGCAGCAAAATGTCAACCAGCAATATAAGAAAAGAATCCCATTTATTTTGTCTTTTAGTATGATTTTTCAGAAAGTGGTCAGATATTATTAATAATAATCAGTGCAGGCATGGAGTTCTGCTGACTCGTTTCAAACAAAGTAACTTGGTCCGCTAGCTTGGCAAATACTCTGGGGGTTCCAAGATTATAGACACCTGTATGAACAAAGCAAGCTTTTAGCTGCAAGCTATAGACTTCCTGGCTTTTCAGTTGAAGCTTGTACTGTGTTTGCCCAAGCCATGTAAAAGATCCATGGATTTCTAGTGCTTCTGGGCTGAAAAAGAAGGTAACAGGAGTTATTTCTCTGTATTTCTAACATTAGCAGTTCACATGAACCCCTCAATTTGAAGTTTTCCCAAAACTTCAGAACACACTTTCATAATCAGCCCCTTACAAATATGCTTGTTTATGCTTTCTAAAAACTAACCAAAAAGACAGGAATTGGAAAACTAAGTTCCTACTCTAGCAGTCTTCAGATGCTGGAGCGCCAACTGTCAGTCTTCTTTGGGATCTTCAAAGTTACTGGGCCTTTTTCATTGCTTGCATATAATAATTTCCCTCAAATCACTGCCTTCCCCAAATACATTGTGCTTGGTAGTTCCATCCCCCCTCACCTTATCATTAGGAGATTAAAAATTCCCTAGCAAGACAAACCTAGATTTTGAAAGATAACAGCAATCAAAGTTACAGACAGAAGTGTGCTTAACATTTAATCAAGATGCTAAACACAGTTTCAAAAAAGCAGTATGTTTATGTCCTCTTTCCCACCACGCATACCATGAGGCAGAGAACCTAAGGTCACCTTAGGGATCTGTAAAGATAACTCACTGTCCACTCATTAGGTCCATTTAAGTGAGTCCTCTTTACTTCTTACCAGATATTTTTAACTATTCTGTGACTCTCACAAACTTTTATAACTACTCTTCCTTTGGCTCAGATGGAACAGTACAGGCTTGAGTTCAATACAGACTTGATCAGTACAAACTTTAAAAGACTTGAATATATTCTTAATATATTACATTCTTAATGTACACACAAATTTTATAATTTGTAATTATAAATTCCAGTGTACTCCCAGCTTTTATGGAACCATGACATAACAATAGAGTAGGTACAGTTTGTCAGGTTTTAAAATTACTGCATAAGGTATTCTTAAGGCATGTCCCATGAACCAGAGACGGATCATGTCATGTCAACAGAAATAGTTGTGTATCAGGTCTTTAATTAGGCTTTTAACTAGGTCTTTAATTTCTCGTTTACCACCTGGACAGCCTGTTGGCCAGAAGCAATCATTCCCCATAAACAAGCCCTCAATGTCTCTCAATCTGTCATGTCATCTCCTTCCTCCTCCAAAGATCATTCAAATCAGGAATCCCACAAGTTTATTTTGTGATGAATCAGGTAGCTAGCGTTATATCTAGGATTACAGTTCACATGAATTTTATATGAGTTAAACTGCCTTGTTTTTAACAGAAATGAAAATTAGCAGTACCTCATGATACTGAATTCCATCTGTCCCACTGAAATATCTGTAAAACTTTTAGAAACAATTCACAAAATGTTTCCCCTGTGGTAGTATTTTCATATATTATTCCGATTCTAGGTGAAAAACCATAAGAATAAGCTGGTAAAATACTGGGGGCAATCTTAGAACCTTAGGTATCTTTATGACAACTTTTTATACTAAATCACATTACAATAGAAAGTATTCAAGTTTATACTTCAAAAATTGTTTTCTAAAAATGACTTAATACTTTAAAAATGAAAAAAGCAACATATGTTTACTAATGGAAGTTTGCTAAAGCTGGTATTCTGCAAGTTCAAAAACGTTTCCACTTTTTTTTCAGAAAAGGTCTGCAAAGTTTAATTACTTGAACTGGAGTTCAAGGTCATCTCTTAGATATAGTCAGAAGCAAAACAAAAATTGAGAAGTGACTGAAGACTCCCATTTGACTGTATAAGACCTTGATCACCTTATATTCTTTCATTGAAGCCACTATTATAAAGATTTTATGCTAGATATTCTGTGCAGTTAAATTGCAAGACTTCCTAAAACTAGGAAGCAGTCTCAGGAAGCGTTTTGATCAACACACATGCATTACCTTGTTGTTTTATGCCGCAAATCAATCATCACATCTACAACAGCCTGGGAACAATTGGAAAGTAGGAGAGTGACAGGTACCAGACAGAGGCTGCAAAGAGAAATAGTTCCACAGCAATTAAAAAAGTATAATTAAAGACTATCCAGAATAAGACTTAAGTAGTCAAAAGAAATTCCAGGTCACTCAAAATTAACACGTAGTTGTCTATTATACAACAATCTGAGACAGCGTACACATCATCATTTACTGTCAGTAACCCTAGTCAATGTAAAAAACTAACTATTGAGCCAATTAAGCCGATGCTGAAATCACTACCTTCCTTTCCGGCTGAGGAAAATTAGCAGAAGAATAACCACCATCTTGATTCACTAGAAATTGCCATTGAAATAGCTCTATTCACCTAAGAAGTGATTTGTGTCACTGGAATTCCTTGCCATTGCTAAACAGCTTAAATATTCTAAGTTAGACAAACAAGAACTACTAGAAACTATAATGAAGATATGAACTTGTTTCTGGAAAGATGCACACTTCATAATTGTCATTAAAATATGACACCTTGTAAAGTGTTAGTCTTTGTAAGGAAAGAAATCCCTCTGTTGGCAAATTACATTACCTTAAAGCAAATGCAAGTATCCCACAGCAAAGTTCACAGGAGAAAAAACTTAGACCCAAATAGCTATTTTAATGCTACATTTACAATTCATTTCACATCTAGAAATCAATTTGGGGGAGGGGGATTGTTCAGATCACTTTCATTTTGGAAGAGTCGAGCATTTTTGCAGGCTCCAACTAATTCACCCTAGTAGTCTGGTTTTTGACAGGTTAATTTTGAGATTCTTCCAGGAGAAAAGCCCAAGCAATCGCAATCATCTTTATTTTTGACATAAGTCAGAACCATGGCTGATCTTGACAAGTCATATACTGTAGACATAGCAGTTCTTTTAATTTAAGAGTACCGTTTACTGTCTGCCGAGCTCCTTAAAGTAGTTACACTGCTTCCTCCTTTGACATCCTCTACCAAATTGCACACAAAGGCACTAGACTATTTATTTTGTTTTCAGTAAGTTTGATAACATTCCCAGTTAACATTAAAACTGCAAACTGTGATATTACAGCCTGTTTTTCTACAGTGAACTTCCATTTTACCTATCTATTATCTAAGCAGCAAGTTTAAGAATTCGGCAAGATTTCATGCTGTTTTTGTCTTCTGTACTAATCCACATTGCATCTCTCAACACTATTTATGTCAAATTAACGATATTTCAAAAGGTTCTGAAGAAAGTATTCCACTAACCTTTTTTGATGAAAAGAGTGACTGAAAGACTCTGGGTAATGAAGACTCGTCTTGATAAGATTGGAAAGCTGCTCTGGTGTTGGTCTTGCGGGTCCTGGTGTACTTTCTGGTCGAAAAAACTTTAAGAGAGCCATTTCTGGTAACTCCTGAAACAAATTCAGAATGACGTTTAAAACACTAGCATGAGGTGCTGTGCAACACAATAAATCCAGTCACAGAAGTTACAAGTTTATTATGAACTCTAATTCCATGGACATGACTACAGCTTAAATAATCCTACTTTTGTATTTAAGCATGCTAAGTAAGGAAATATGGTTATCAGTTACCTTCTTTTGAGAGAGATTTCAGTTGATTGTGAAAACACTATCCATGCAAGTTTCACAAAAGCAGGCTAGTGTTGAGGTAATTTGTTGAGTTTGGTTTTGTTTTCTTTTTTAAGAAAAATGGACAGCATTTAGTTCCCTAATTCAGAAGCTGTAACTAGACAAAAACCATCACCTACCCTGGGAAGTTCACAACAGAAAAGCCAATAACCAAGTTACCCAGAACAGACCCAAAGAAAAGCAAACAAATTTATGGAAACATGCTAACAATGACAGGAAGATTTAAAAAGGCAGAGAATTGTATAGCAAGCTCTTGTAGACATAGCAGTTGCCTTTCCCTATTCCCAGCTGAAAGCCCAAGTAAAGCACTGACCTTACTTGGGATTCATCCTAATGTTATAAGCAGAATCAATCTCTGAAGTAGGAAAAAATCAGGTAACAAAGATGCAACACCAAATGAGGCAAATCAGGCTACATTTGGTCCAGCATTACAGTACTATTCTGTTGAACTCTGTTCAACATTTAATCTGTTTTGCAAGCAGGATTTATTGAGGAAGGGGCTACCTTCTTTATTGCCTTATGAATCTATTCTACAAGAAGTCCACCTTTAGAAAAAAATAGAATTTGCAGCAATAAATGTGACTACTTAAAGTGAAGGAAGATTTAAACACACAAATAAGACAGTACACTGCACAAAGTAATACTTTTTTTTAAGGATGGGGTGTTGTACCTTCTAAGTTGAACAGAAATAGTGTAGGCAATAAAACCTGACTCAAACATACACACGGGGCCCAGTAAAATCTGCAAGCATTCTGCAAACAACGTTCACCTCTGCTGATATACCAGACAAGCCAATTTTTGGTGTTTTTGTTTTGTTTTAAGTCAACCTTGCAGTTCTTTCTTCTTGAAAGGAAGAGTAGCTTTCTTAAAATATATTTCATTGTTACTGTGTAGTATCTCCCTCCAAATTACTTTAAGCCCTGAATGAATTTGTTAGTTCCACCCTAACCTTGTATGTACCTAACTTGATGGAACTTGACAACATGAAAAACACCACCCTTCAAGAGCTTAAATTATAGTTTTTCACTTTAATTTATCTCAATTTATAACAACCTCTTTGACCATACACCAATATCCTACACACTGTAGTTTGCCCTAGAGTTAATTACCTGTTCCAAGTCCTCCCAATCAGAACTCCCGAGTATTTTTTTAAAACCCTACAAAAGACAAATACGAAGATTTATCTCTACAAATAGACAAAAACATCATGAAATGCAGCAGGAACATTTACTGGTGAAAGTGCAGTACACTAGTAATATTTTAAATCTCTATTTCTAATACTACACCTCTATCGAAGGACTGGAAGGTAGAGCAAGATTAACAATTTACCATCATTAATTCCAGTCACCCTCTAGGTGTCAGATTCAGCTAAAGACAGCCATTTCTTCAAGTTCAGTTGCTCAAAGTCTATTTATTTTTCTTTCAATTTATCTAGAACAAAGGCTCTATAACATTTAGCACGTGATTCTCTTACCTAATGCTTCAGGAGGAAATTAAACATTTTCAAATGGTAACCAAGAAGATCTGCATGCAGATCATGGAGCTACCTAGAGATATCTAATAGGAAACGCTAAGTTTAAAGATACATTAAACTCCTTCTCTACTCTGGAGCTTCAGAAATTGAATCAAAACTACCAAAAAAAAGGATACCCATACTCACTTGGGTACCTATACCCTTAAAGAATATGCAAACAGATAATAGCTTCAAGTCACACTTAAAGTAAAACAAAGCTAAAAATTAAATGAGTGGTATTTTGTTGCTCAAATCCTAGAACACCAACCCAGATGGAGTTTTACCTTTGTTTTTTGCCTTTTTAAAGTTTTGAGACCTAAAGTCAGCTTGTTGACCCGTTATCATTCTTTGTAAAACCTCCAGGGGCCACAGTACACAGCAAGCACCATATGTTCCACGCAAGAAGACCACAATGACATTCAGGACACTCCCTTTAAATAATAGTTCAGGCACAATTTGAAGATCTCAACCATATGTAACAGTAGTGGTACAGATAAGCTTGATTGGAATGGATTTCATCATAGACAGAGTGTGAAAGAACTGAATTTGAGTTATAGCAGAAGCTTTTTTCCCCAGTCAAGTTCTATAGCTGCATTTGTCTTTTTTTTTAAAAAAAAAATGAAACATTCAATAGAGAGCAGCAATGGAATTGCACCACTCCCACAGTTGTCTTCCAATAGCTACGAACTGTACAGCTAGTACTAGAAAAGCTGTTTCTGTTATTAGAAACCTTTTTGCTGTCCAAAGTCATCTACAGAGCTCAGCTTCAAACATACACCTACAAAAAACACAAGCTTAATGTTCCATGTTCCAACTAGAATCTTCACAATTTCATTATTTATTCACTTTTTTTTTTAAAAAAAAAAGGACTATTAGAGTGAGGTTTTTCGCTTCTTTGAAGCAAAGCTGTGTATTATCCCTAGTTACACTTCTGAAATTGTGCACTAGTTACACAAGTTCTTGATTTCTCCTGAAACTGTACTAAGAAACTAATTGAAACTAGAAAAGTTGAAATTTACACCCTGATCAGTATATCTTTTGTATTATATGATAGACATAACAGATAGGTCTGCCCATAATAAACCCTTTAACTTTAGAAGGCACTTTCAAAGTAAGAAGTCCTTCCTTTCCATCAGATGGGCAGAAATGATGGTATCTTTACATGCAACCCTTTATTTATTTATTTATTTTAAGGAGTATTGGACAACTTAAAGTTTTCATCTTCCCAATTATTGGGTCAGTGTGCTCTTAAAGGTATCAGGAAACAAAAATAAAACCAGAGTGCCATTTTTAAATCTCAATTTTAAACTGATTTTCTTCACCACGTGATTTGTCTATATTCACTCTAACTCCCAGGTTACACCTACATTAAGAAGCAGTGTTAACAAAAGCAATCATCTCTGAAGTTAAACTCTGCTAATCTGCCAAAAAGGTCAGCATCCATGCCCTAAGTACTTCATGGATTTTCCTTTGGGCTAGCACTAGTCTTATCCACAGAACTGAAAAAGCAGCCCAGAAGCACATCTTGTGTAGTTCTGGGGCACATACAGATTAGTCCTGTCAGGAAATAACCTGTAGATTTGTGCATTACAAGACCCCTCCACAATGGAAGCAGAGAGCCATACAAGGAAAATACAAGCATGCTTTAAAAGTATGCTGAAATTGATGCACTCACACACACTTAACCTCATATAAACTAAAGCACGCTCATATGCTAATGTGTTTCACAAGTATGGGTGCTACTAGAAAAAGTAAATAAACAAAAAATAAAAGTAAATAAAGAGTATTTAACAACAGCCCTAGCTGAGAATGGATGTTTGAAGGAATCTGAAGTTACTCTGTCCTTTAAGTGATGGTAGGGAGGTAAAGAACTCAAGTGACAGAATAGCTGTATTTTGGATGCAGCTTCATATTTTGGATGCAGCTTCATATTTTGACCTTCAGTTAATACAACTGAATTCTTGAAAGCAAAATTCAGAAGAGAAACAGAATCCCTAGCAGTATTGTCAAACAAACAAAAAGCCATTATCTACAAGTACCAGTTAGTTTTTGTTAGTGAGGTTTTTACTTTGACTAGGCCAAACACCACTTTGTGACACCTTTGAGACTGATTCAGCAAACAGCTTTATTTAGCAGTTTTTTCTACCTTTTGCAAAAGACCATTTTTCCCCAAAGTACACATGACGGAAAGGATAGGTGCATAAATGTTTTCTGTACTGTTCTGAGAGCTTTCTACACAATACATAAAAATGGCTTAACTGAGTCAATATTTGTTAAGTGTTCTGTCAGCATTCTATATTCCAATTCCAAAATTCTAGAAGATGCAAGAAGCTCCTCACATCACCTGAGATAACTCCTGTGTGCAGCAAACTTTGCTCAAAAACATTTAATCACCTACTTAGTTTTGCAGATAAAAACACTGTAGTATAAAAAAAAAAAAAAAGTCTTTCTATAATAACAGAAAACCAGTAAACTTCAAAGATGTAGTTATCATTGCCTTATAATGAAAAAAGTTTAACATTTATGATTATACATTGATCACGTGTGGGAATAAAGTAAAGCATGTGCATTTGAGCTTTTAAGTAAAGTTCATATAGAATTTACCTTTTTCTCTTTTTTAATGCAGGTATATAAAAATTTTAGCCAGAAACATTTTAAGTGTTCCCTCAAATCCACTACCTTGTGTTTTATGGAAACTATGTTTTATCTTTTTAAAGAAAAAAAAAATCAAATGCTCTGCTAAGTTATGCTGCTGTGGAACAGGAATAATCACATCCTGTTGTCTGTTCCACATCCCGGTTTTATACGTTCCACAATGAACCAAATGGAAGTAACCTGTCCTTGCATCTCAGTCAGCAGACTTAACATTTTAGCTGAGAAACCTTAAGATAACTGTGTATCATCAAACACAATTACCAATCTACCACCAGCAAGTGCCTAAAGATCTTGAGAAACATGTCAATGAATACAGATCTAGTGCTTCTCTAATGCAGACCTTTAGTGAAGCTTTGTTTCTCTGACAGGTCATTTAAGTTTGAATAAATCCAAACAAAACCCTTAAAGGCTAGCAAAAAAATCTGAGCCAGTAACTGACAAAGCACAGGTCAGCAAGCACACAAATTAATTCCCCCTCCGCCCCTTCCCTTCCCCAAAAAATAAGAGTAATCCATCCAGATTTACTTAATGCAATTATTTGAAGAATTCCATTAAGATTGGAATCACTTGGAGTTTACTTTAAGATAAATTAATAGAACAAAACAAAGGGGGAGGGTACAGTTTTATTCATGTTTTCTCAATGTCTACTGTGAAATTGTTCTTGGTTGGAAATTGCTGTATTGCCAGAAGCAACAGTTCTGTTGGTGGTTACGACACCATGAAACAGAAGCACTTCAAGTAAAGAGGAAAAAAAACACTCAAAAAGCAACAAGTAAAAACACAGCAAGAAACACAGGGAGCGAAGCAAGCTCTTGCATCCAAGGTGACCACTGTTCAAAATCTGCAAATACATCTGTTTTCCAGAACCAAGCAGCTCTTCATAGCTTAACTGTATAAAATAGTGGTAAAAAGCATGCATCTCCATCTCCCTCTGCTGTCTAGTCCACAGAAAACAGCTAAATGCTATACTGTCAACCCAAGACACTCAGAAACACTCATTTCCAACCCTGTTGATGACTTATACAAAATAAATATAGATTTAGAAAGAAACTGCTTGACTGCTACAGTTCTGGAAAGTACGTACTGAAAATGTAATGACAGAAGTACTGTTTGACTTTGGAATTTCCTCCACCCCATTTCACTGCTTGTGTAACTTTAACTAAAGAACAAGGCGTTTTAAAGAGAATATGCAAGCCTTAACTAACAGATGAAGTATATTATTTTCCCTGCGTAGCCTCATTTAATCCTATTTTAGGTATTCTTTAAATCCTTTACTTCATTCTCTCCACATATTTAGCTGCTACAAAGCCTCCGATCATTTAACTGGTTACAGATGGCAATCAACTTATCAGAGGAAGCCAGCATGGGTCTATAAAGGGCAGGTCCTGCTTGATTAACCTGATCTCCTTCTGTGACAATATGACCTGCATAGCAGATAAGGACAAGACTGCGGATGTTATCTGGATACTGGTACAGCATTTGACATTGTTTCCTACAGTTTCTCCAGGAGAACATGGTTGCTCATGGCTTGGACAGGTATACAGTTCACTGGATGAAGAACTGGCTGAATAAGAGTCACAGTGTACAGAGTTCAATCTGGTTGATGGCCCGTCATCAGCATTGTCCTTCAGGGCCAGTTTTGTTTAACATTTTCATCAAAAATCTGGATGAGGGAGTTGAGGGCACCCTCAGTAAGTTTCCAGATGATACCAAGTTAGGCAGGCCTGTTGATCTACTTCAATGTAAGGAAGGCTTTGCAGAGGGTTCTCAATAGACTAAGTCAACATGGATTCCAGTCATGACATTCAACAAGGCTCAGTGCTGAGTCCTGCACTCAGGTCATAACAACCCCAGGCAGTGGTACAGGCTTGGGAAAGAGTGGCTAAAGTTGCCCAACAAAAAAAAAAAAAAAAAAAAAAAAAAAAAAGGACCTGGGGGGTGCTTGTCAAGCTGAACATGAGCCAGCAGTGTGCCCAGCTGGCCAAGAAGGCCAAAGGCATCCTGACCCACACGAAAAATAGTGTGGCCAGCAGGACCAGGGAAAAAGTAATTGGACCCCTGCACAGGGCATTGATGAGACCACACCTCAAATACTGTGTTTGGTTTATGGCCCCTCACTACAATAAGTGTGTTGACTTGCTCTAGCATATGCAGAGAAGAGTACCAAAGCTGGTGAAGGGATCAGAAAACAAGGCTTACAAGGAGCAACCAGGGGAACTGGGGTTGTTTAGCATGAACAACAGCAGGCTAAGAGGAGACCTCATTCCTCTCTACAGCTACCTTAAGGGAGGCTGTAGTAAGGAGGGTGTCCATCTCTTTTCTCAGGTGACAACATGTGAGGAAACAGTCTCAAGTTGCACAAGGGGAGGTTTATATTTCTTCATGGACAGGGTGATCAAGCACTGAAACAGGCCACCCAGGGAAGTAGTGGAGGTATTCAAGAGACATAAGGACACCAAAGGACAGAGTAGGGACTCTGTAGGTCAAGCTGATGGTTGGGCTTGATCATGTAGGTCTTTCCCAGCCTTCAAACTCAGAGTTTGTCTTCTCTTTTCATGATATAAAATGCCAATTAAAAGAACATGAGCATACAAAGTCTCTCCCTCTTCTGCCAGAGATTACAGGCTCTTGAAGTCCAGTTTCAACCTGAGCTTCAGTTACCGTGAAGGCAGAGGAGTTAAGCATTTATTAGAAACAACCACTCTACACTTAAACTAGACTTCAACAGCAAGACAGTACAGATCAGCTTCTACGGTACAGAATGGTTCAAAGGAAGTTCTGAAAATTTGTTCATTAAGAAGGTGTATACAATCAATGTAGTGTCTATTTGTAGTTGTAATAACAATACTCATAGGAATGCAGACTTTAATCTTTAAGACAGCATGCATTCCTCAAAACAAGTTGTGATCAGTTTTCTTTAGCTTGAAACAACAAAACTCAACGCAGATATCTAATATTCTGATACAGTCAACAAAAAATGAAAGTCCCTATACCTAGCATGTCTAACATTTGGTGATATGTTTATTTTAGGATGCAGATGCAATTCATTCCTACTTCTCTCCCCATCCATTTGCTAGAACAAGACCTCAACGAGATCAAGGAGCAGAATTCAACAGCATTTTCTCTTGTAACTTCAGATGTTTACAGTATGACCTACTGTTCTACATATAACTTAAAATACAGAAAAGAATATTAGAATGGGAAGTAGTCATTAGACCAATACAGTATAATATTGTAAGCATAGCTTGAGTCCACACGTGCAGAGGCTTATGTTGGTGTTTTTGCAAGACAAACCTCTTCAGAAGTTAGGATTTAGATTTTCTGATTCTTCAGTGGGAATGAACAGCAGCCGATTTAGATCAAACTAGTGTCCCTTCTGATCTATTTCAATTTCATAAAATAAAAGGACTAAATGTAAAAGTCTTGGTGATGTAAAATACTTACAGGCTTATGAACCAAAGCCAAATGCACAGCTTCAGATATTCGAGTAATTCACTACTTGTGTTATATCAATCTCTATAGAAAGTCATATTTGTCTTAGTGTTTTCTTACCAGAAAAGGTAAGAGGGCTCACTAAAAGCTGTATATGTAATGCAATGTTGGTAAAAACAAAGAAACCAGCACCATAGCAAGAAGGAAGAGTGTTGTACTGAGCAACAGAAAGCAAGTATGGTTTTTATTTTACACATTAGCCACCTTCATACACAAATTGCATCTGTCATACACATGTTTTTATGCAAACCTATCTATAACTTTCCTAGTTGTTAACTGTTGCGTGTACCAAGAGACGCACACAAGTTTCTTGCGGATGTTATTTTTTTAATATATAACTAAATAGGCTATAAAATTTGAAAAATGAAATAATATATTATTAGTTTATATATTCTAACAGATCTTTCAATGTCTTACTAGTTTCCCCAGTTTCTGCTTTTTAAAAATTTTACAATAAAGGCCTTCACTTAGAAGTTGCATGTAGTAGAATTTAAGAAATTTTTATCCTGTTAACACTTAAAAATAATTACATCATTTTAACTTTGGTTTAATCCATTAATAAGCTTCTAGATGTAGTCTGAAATACCACAGAACACCACCACACAACAGTTTACAAAATGACAACTGTACCTTACCGAAGTCTTATATTAGATTTACAAAAGCACCCAAAATGATTCCACTTACTTCCATTTACAAAAAAGTGCATCAAATGCATTTGGGGAAAGAAGCAATTGCAAACGAATTACCTGCTTCTGAGGAAACGAAAAAGCCTCCTTCCCAACTGTGTTAAGGGCAATATGATGCTGGCCTTCCAAAATAAGCTGCTTATTGTCTTCCACAACATATGCCTACAAAATACAGACCAGAGACCAATGACATTAGCTGACCAAAAACTATAAGCTTTATAGTCAACATTCTCTCCTTAACTGGAAGATGTTTTGTCCAAAACCTAAATGCTAACTTGACTTACATATTTATGTTTATGCTTTAAACTTTTCAAGCACAGACAACAACTGTGGTTCAGACTGCTAATTGCCACTACTTAAGATTTGCATTCTGGTAAATTGGGTCTTCCTCTTCAAAGCAGACAAGGTCACTCTTACAGATCTACGATAAAAGCAAGCATTATGAAAACTTAAAATGTAAGTTTTATTAATTTTCTCTTAAAAAAAAAAAAAAACAGAGCTGGATGCATCTAGGACAGCATAAAACCATTTAAGTGACTTACAAGTATTAGGACTATCTTGCCTTCTTACCACTTTTTCAGTTCATTACTCTGGTTTTAAAAAGTTTCATCTGTAAGTTTTGTACATGTATGCTTGAAAGTTCTGGATGCCATATATTATTTTCTACGTGTCAGAACTCATAGCCAAATTTCAGAGAACTTACAACTAGACGTACCTTCCACAGTACAACAACATTCAAGTCCACTTCACTGCATCTTTGTATCAATCTGACTGCCTCGTCAAATGATTGTTTCACAGCCCTCTGAGATCCATGAGTATGAGATTGCATGTGTGTTTTTTTTAATTCAGATGACAAGCTTTGAAAAAGAAAGTCTGCACAAGGACTAGCTGAACTTATTATCTGCAAGAAAAAAAGAAAACAGAATGCTCTCAGGAAAAGATGCAAGCTGGTACAAGTTTCTATAATAGAACTCACTCATCATTGTAGTACTTCAGTTCCGTTCTCTAACAACCTCTTGCAAATATGCCAATCATTCTGGTTACAATGCTTGCCTTTCTTACAGCCATCAGCACTACATAGTGAAGCCTCTAAAGCAACATACGAGAACAGAACTACAGATCACTGATATAAAATCACAACTGCTGAACTTAGAAATAAGGACTTTGATTATTACCAGACAGCCTACTGAGATACAATCAAGAGTGATGGAAAGAGTTGGAGTGTCTCCTCTGAACTAACGTACATGCAAATTACTATTACTTTATTAATACTAATTAGTATTTTGACTAATTATTATGTTAATAATAAGTTCTTCTAGTTAATTACCCTAATGGCCAGTTAGGAATCTACACTTTACTAGCTGAGATTAGAGATTGCACAGCACATTCCACCTGTTTTACAGGTACAGAAGTACTGTGCTGTTTGTCAAGTTTGGAAAAGCTTAACATAAGCAGTGACAAACATTAAAAGCTTATTAAAGAAGTGGGGGTTGGGACTATCATCAATGATGCCTGGACAAACATGATACATAAGACTTCAGCTTCCTCCATTTAAAAAAATGTTAGACATTCAAGAATATGCTGTTGCAGAGCTGCTATTTTTTTCCCCTTCAGAAGAATACTTACATCCAAGGAGAAAACCTGTTTTTTGAAGTAACTATCTAGAAGGGAAGGAACCCTTCCCACAGCTCAAGTGGAGAATATTTTCTTACAAGAAAGCTGAAGTTCGTGAAGCCTACCCATATTTTCAGTCCTAAACTCAATTTATATGTCTATAAAAGAAATGGCATTGAGTAGCCTTTCTTTGGCTTTTAAAAGCCAGATGCATACATGGAAAATATACCTTCAACATAAAACAAGTGATCTAATACCGACATCCAACTAACCAAATTCACTATCTTAGTGTAGATTTCTGATCCAATAAAGTGTCTTGTTTTCTCAGGTTTTGGAAAAACATTCCATGTACCAAGATCATTTTCTAAACTGATTCTTCTTCAGACATTTGTATGCTTAAACAGATTAATAGGGTGTGTGGTAGCCTGTAATTTTAGCCATCTTTCACAAAATTAGAGAAACAGACTCCCTGAACTGATTGCAACATAAATTAGTGGTTTTGAGATTCTAGTACCTACATTCATTAGAGGTTTCCAGTGTTTACAATAACCTGGAGTTAGAATTTTTAACTTATCTTACTGAAAAAAAGCAGCAGAATAAGTAAAAAAAGGATTTTACTAGGCTACATAGAACAAGACAAAATACGCAGTTGCACCAGTTAACTTACCTGCTCATTTCCAAAGACGATATCTGCAAACGTGTAGTTTTCTAAGGGACACAAAGAGAAGGCATCATTTCAGCATCACAAGTAGTCAACTGCAGTATACATCCCAACTGTACTCCCCTTCAAAAATGTTACCTAATTCAAAAGAGAACCTACCTTCTGAGTTTTTGCATCTTACTGCTTTAAAGCATAACTTTGCTTTCTCTCTGCTAGCAAGTTTAGTATCTGAAAGAAAAAATTGCAAGATTTTTTTTTCTCCTCAACATAAACACATAGCATGCCATATTAGCCAAAGTCAGCCTTTGAACTTCAGAAATAAAACCACACTGACACTTAAATACCATGTCTGAACAAGCAGAACAACTGTATTATAGTAAAGATGACCTGCTAACCCATTCCACCTACTCCTATAGCAGAAAATAAGCTGTACTGAAAGCAGATACAGGGAAAGAAAGAAGGAAGAGAAAAAAATCTCATCCAACTGGTTCACCTTGAATACTAATGCAAGAGGAAAATTTGTCTAGATTCACTTTAAATATATAAAGCATCAGTATACATGTAAAGATAGCACATTAGATACAATAATAGATGTCTGTTTTCTTGGGTTGCCTTTTCAAAATTTAGTAGGTTATATTAGCTAATGCAGGATATGCAACACTAGTAATTCTGGGCTATTTCTAATAACTGAATAGAGCATTTATCAAATATTCTGTTGATCAGTCAGATGTTACACTGATATAAATAAACAGAAATAAAGGAATGCCATGAGACATTTTTCTTGTGAGGCAAGTTATCAGCCCAACCAGACTTGGATTTTTCCACAACACTTAAATAATTTACCTGTAAAATTAAGACCATTTTTTAAGTTAATGAAAGTTGAAAAGCACTTTGCTTGAAAGGAACACAAAAACATCTATAACTGAGTTATTCTGAAAGGCAAGTTCAACTTCTTACAAGATTAACTTTTTCATCAGGCAGAAGCTGGACTTGCTATCCTTTTGGTATTAAGGATACACACCTTTGTCTTCAGAGATGTTAACAGATTTTTGAAGCTTCCAGTGTTTGCTATTACTTGAAACTTGAACTATATGAAATTCTTTAACACCAGCCTCACTCTAAGAAAGAAACAAAAATGATGTCAAATAAGACCAGTCATACTTGTAGTGTTCTTCATTGCACAGTAAGTGTTCATCACAAAGCAGTACTGTTGGAATCTTCATTTAACTCTTCATTCACACCATCTGCAATACAGTACTAAGGAGACAAGAACAGATTGAAGACCCACTGTAATATAAAGCAGTCCCGGCTCCCAGCAACTTTGAATTCCAGTAAGCAAAGCTATAAGACAAAGATCCTATGGAAAAAACTCCCACAAGGTGGCATTTTTGATTAACATGACTGTAATAAAACCTTGACTTTTTTAAAACTCCTGTGCAGACCACTGTCCAAAAGAGCACTTAATTTCTAAAACTACTTCAGGATCCTTGCAAAAACATAAATCCCAGAAATTCAACAACTCTGAAATTACATATACATACACAATGGAAAGTAGCTTTTGGGATGGTTTTCTTTATTGGAAAGAATGACATGACAGTGGAAAATTAAGTTTTGCACAAGGTCATCTGTAAATTCATTAAGTGCTTTGTACACTCCCTCCTTCTCAAAGAAGGCTGGTAATATTCACCTTAGTATCCGAAGAAAAAAGAACATACGCACTTAACATGAAATAAGTCAGCTCCAAGATTCTCCATGATTCCACTACCATTTAAGTGTCTATGAATATTCTGCTTATTAGAATTCCATTACCTGGCCTTGTTGTTGAAAAAATGGGAGCAGCTTTAACCAGAAAAAGTAAATTTAAATTAGCACAGTTAAACTGAAATATTGTCATCTGCTTTGCTAAGCCAACAGACCACAACAGACTATCTGTGTTTGGATTGAGCTTCCAAAAATGTGAGAGTTTGTTAATGAATATGGACACAGAAGCTTCCTTCAGGTTGTTGCTAATTCTACTGGGGTCAGGGGTGCAGCACAGAGAGAAGGAACACAGGTTGTCTCATTCAGAAAGTTGCAAGCATTAGGAACATCCATGAATTTGGAACAAGTCTTCCAAAAGGAGCTTGAAGACAGATTCAAAAATCACATACATTTAGTGTTGAGGTGGTTCTAGCAAATATCCATAGCTAGTTTTGAGGCATAACTTACTGTTAGTACTTTCTTCCCAATATTAATTGGAAAGCCTAAATATGCAAGGCTTACTTAATATTTCCAGTCAGTGTAGTATAAAAGCTTTTAATTAAATATTGGTTTTACTGGAGATGTTTACATGTCTGTTACTGTTCTTAAGCTCAGCAGACATGTATTTTCATTAAAAAAAAAAAAGAACTTACAGTATTGATATTTTCTACATCCACAAACACCAACATGTTGTCCCCTCTGCCTTCATCATCTTCAAGTGCATTACTTCTGCAGACAGTAGCTCGAATATGTAGAGATCGACTAGTACAAATAACTGCAGTGTGCCTTAATACTCTGTGACTAGAAATGGAAGAAAAAACAACATTCTGAAGAACCAGGACTGCTGTCCATAACTTCTCATCAAGTCTAGCTTTTACATTTCTCATCAATATCAAGTTATTAAACAATTTATTCCCTTCAACGACCAAAAAGGCATTTTTCTTTTTAATATTATTTCGAAAGGATGCTAAACAACCGTGCTGCATTGGGTAGGCACTGTTCAAACAGTTTCTTACCCAGTTCAGAATACCAGAAAAAAAGGCCAGATGTTACCATGACAAAAAATACTTGGTTAATATTTCAGATATAAGACAAGTGGCATAATGAAAGCATGGCATTTATTGGTTAAATTAAGCAATTTAACATCACCACATGCTTTGGAAAAAGAGTTTTTCCAGCAAGTAAGCCATAAAAGGCCCACTAGCGTATCAAACCTCCTGCACAAACATTTACTGAACCACCACACTCAAATTCCAATGAACTGGAAATTATCAAAGGGTACATTTACATGATTTGTATTTTGATTTTCCAGAACATGCTATTGATCTAATCTTGACAGCCTTCAACTTACTTTGCTTTGGTTTACATGATGAAAGTCTCAGAAGCCAAGCTCACTTGCCCTCTCTCAGAACTAGCCTGAAAAACAATGTCAGCTTGTGGCTGGAGCTTAAGACTATGGGACTAGAGCTCACCTAAGGTACCATCATCCTGAATGTCTACCGTATGGAGGCAGCTCCTCAGCCCTGATGTTACAGATGCATTCCTCCTAGCCCGCACTACTACTTAACGTAGTCTGGGATGCACTTCTCCAGACAAATGAACCTAGCACATACAGCTCCATAATGAAAATTTCCCCCAGAAAATTAAATAATTACATTTATTAAGTCCACAACCAGATTTCTTACTGCACTGAAAAATAAATCTAGATAAAGTCTATTAAAACTTTTTTCTGCTCTAGCTTTGAGCTCTAATAGCTGTAAGGTAATGTTGTAAGAACAGTACTTATAAAATGGTGAAAGACAGCTTGTAGGGGCAGGAGGTGAGGAGAATAGACACTCTTCATAGTGAAGCTTTAGTAAACAGATAAATTCAGAAATGCCTTGCTAGAGGCTGATACCTTTTCTTTCTGAGCAAAGGCCTATTAACCCCAGAATCTTTGAAGAACAGGTAAGTTCTCCTGAGCCACCTTAGCTTGGGAAACATGTGGGACTTGAGAATAAGCAATAGTAAAGTTAAAGGAATATACTATTTGTTAGCTTGTAGAATCAAACTCAACTGTTCATTATCCCAGGAATAGAAGAGCTATACAACAACATGCAAGTCAAACTTGGTATTTAACCCCTACAAAGGGTAACT
This sequence comes from Heteronetta atricapilla, assembly GCA_011075105.1. Taxonomy (NCBI): domain Eukaryota; kingdom Metazoa; phylum Chordata; class Aves; order Anseriformes; family Anatidae; genus Heteronetta; species Heteronetta atricapilla. The sequence continues at coordinate 113,456,242 of CM021732.1, forward strand.
TCATCATAGTACAATCACTAGCCACGTTTTAATAAGGAAAAAATATCTTTGGTTTAAATCAGATTTTTTTAAATAAAGTACAGAAACAAGTCATGAAGTTTCTTCTGTCTCGCAGAATGATATGCTCCCAGAGACACAAACTACGAACAGTCTGTATTAAATAGTTCCATAAACTCTCCCTCTGTTAAGTTATTAAATATTGGCACTCTTATGAAAGAAGTATAGGCTATATAGTTTCCACACAAAAATTGGATCATACAGTAAAGTTACTGCTTAGAACAGCAGATAAGCCACATTTCTTCACTGCAATTCAGAGTAATTCAGTAGAGTTTAAATTAATGCTTATGGTGTTTATTATTAACAGCCTAATAAGTAGGAGAAAAAGGTAGATAACTTACCACATTTTTGAATGTCTTTTAACACTTTCATAGTAAAATAAAAAGTTTATTTCATGAACACCTTCTTCATCCGGTCCTCGTAACCACATTGGCAGCTGCACTGATGCCCCAGGAAGAAGAACTGAGTCAGGAAGTGGGACTTGTATTACCTCAGGTTGACCTCCTGTGCCAACCCCAAAGTCTACAGAAGAAGCTGAAGACAGCAGTGCTGTACGCACAGAGGTAGGATCTGTCACAACAGTCTTGTAAGCACTACAGTTTTCAGAAGCTGAAGGACTTAGTGGTGTTAGAACTGCAGTATTTGCACCAAAAGTAAAAAATTCTGGATGCTTAGACACAACCTTCAGCGCAGTTAGAGGACACTTGCTTACATTCACAAATTCCACATATGCTTTTCTGATTTCTCCACAGAGAAGCCCTGTAGGAAAGTTTATAAAGAACACCTGTATTGGAGAGAACAAGGAGGAGAAAAAACTGAACATTAAGCAAAGTTACGAATGAGCTTAAAAAAATCTAGCATTTAAACTATCGAGGGCTATCATTAGATTTCAATAACCTTAGGAATGAAAACCATCACTTCTATTAACCAACTTGAAGTATTCCAGATGAAGAATGGCAAACACAACCTATTTGACTCTTCCCTACCCATTGTTATAATTTGGCTACAAAAGCTGTTGCAAACTAAAAATTCAAAAGGGAGTATAACAATTTTAGAATTATGTTAATTTGGAGGCTTCGAGTCTGCTTTGGAAGACAAAACACAAATTATGACCTGTCACTGCCAAATTTAACTGGAAAGACTTAGGCATAAACAAAGTTGAAGACTTCATTGTTTGAACTACATTTATAGCTCTAGATTCAGCAATTTGCTCAGAATTACCAGTAAAAAAGCTACATACCTCCAACAAAGGCATTTCTTCCGTAATAATGGGATCTAAACGTCTATCAGGTCCATACTTAATTGATGTTTTTTCTTCTTTTGTGTTATTAAGTCGAGGCCCCTGGATTTCTAAGTCTTGTCGTCCTCGTACAGATAACCCATTGGAGACAAACTTCCCTGAAACAGTTTTAAATGTGTTTTTTTTTAAAGCAACTCTTTCTGAAAAGTGATCTGAATTTCCCTTCCCAATCGTATAAGTCATTTGGATTTTTGTTACTGTGAACATGCAGTGTTCACTGATTAAGCAGCATCACTGAAAGAACTATTCACAGTTTACTACAACACAGAATGCATTGCTATTGCAAGTTCAGACAGCCAGGTATCCATTTAAATTTTGCCCTTTAAATTTTACTTCAATTCTTTAAAGTTCTGACAGTAAAGAGAATAGGGATACAAGACTGACTTGGAAAAGGGGAGGGGGTATTGAGTAGAGGTGAGCCATTTAACTTCCTGATTTTTGCCAAGCTAGAGAAAAGTTGCTCAAAACACTTTCTTCCTTCAAAAACAGGCCACCACTCCCTAGATGCCTTTTATTCCAAAGACATAGCCACGCATTTCCAGTTCACAGATAGTTAACCAAGCTTATTTCTTTTAGACATCTGCAAGTATGTACTTTAATCCCCATTTACTTCAAGAACTAAATTTTCCCTGGGGGAGACAGTTCCAGATGAATGACTCAGCAAAACATTAAGTAACATGCAATTAAGGCATTTATATGTTAATATAAAGGAAAGACAACCAAAGAAGTCAAGATACGTAAAGCTATATCAGCTAAATTTATATTTGGGAATCTATGACAAAAAGATTAGTGCAACACAGACAAAAGTTGAAAGAAAGTTAAAAAAAGAACAAAAATAAATGGTAAAGAAGTCAATAAATGTGTTATAGACACATAGATGGAATATATTAATTTAAGGGTTTCAGAATTTCTAAAGATTTAAAAAGAATGTAAGAACAGGTTTTGCAGAAGTTTCTTTCTTATGGTAATCATAAACAGGTGCCAATTCATTATTTCCCCATTCCAGTTATTTCCAGTTTCTATCTCTTTACTTGATTCTGTATCTTTACAGAAAGAAAGGCCTTGCATTGTCAAAACACTGAACACAATTCAGTTTTACTCAATGGAATCCACAACTCCCCTTTCCAGACACACACACTTGAAGGAATAATACACTTACCTTCCTGTAATCCAATAGCAGGATCTATCCCATCTAATGTCACAGTACCCTGAACAGTGCCAAGATTATAAACGACTCCCAGAATATGTAGCTCCCCTGTTTGATGGGGAAAGAGCTTTAGTCTTGCCTGTGGAGATACGTTAAATTTTTGGTGGTGTTGCTACTAAGTAATAGTACATTTAAATGTCCAATTACTAAAGACACTCATAGCTACATTTACTTTACAGTTGCATAAGACATAACCATATATAGTAACTACAGGTTATTTGCTGGAAAGTACTTGTTACATAAGAAAAGAATCCTAAATTGTAATAAAATTTGACTTGAACAGCATTAGAATTTCTAAGGAATTTCTCAGTACTTCTAAGGTTTGAAGAGACCATTGGAGGTCTTTTTGTCTAACAACCCTGCTCAAGCAGGGCCACCTAGAGCTGCTTGCCCAAAGACCTCTCCCAGTCAGGTTTGGAGTATCTCTGAGGGAGACTCCACAACCTCTCTGGGCTGCATGTGCCAGTGCTCCATCAGCCACACAGTAAGCTCTGCTTACAGATGTTCAGACAGAACATTCTATGTTTTAGTACATGCCCATTGCATCTTGTCTTATCTCACTCTCCCTTCAGTTACTTATCCATATTGATGAGATCTAAAAGATCCATTTCTTCACAGATAGTAACATTTCCTCTAAGTTTGAATTCAGGTTGTAACATGACTGAACTCCATCCTATCCCAAAGTTTTTTTTTTAAGAATAGTCTTATCAATGTTATATAAAGTATGGTACTTACCACTTTTGTCTCCTCACTATTAATCAGAAATTCTGCTATTGCTTCAGTTCCTATCATATCATCATCGCATTTTCCCTGAAAAAGAAGACAAACCTTCTCAGATACTACTCCTGGACAGAAAGATCATCATATATACTATTTCTTGCAGCTTTCCTAAAGCGTTCAAGGTCAAAAAGCACACAAATTCCAGTTTACAGACTTAAAAACTGGCAACGTTGTATGCCCATCCTCTTGGACTTTCTGGACTGTAGTAGCTGCTGAGAGTTCAAATGTGTACTTGAGAGAAGTTTAAGACTTATCACTGATTATAAACAGTTCCAGTTCATAATTTCACTGATACTCACAGAATTATTGACTGTACCATTAAAGTAGCAGTTTAGACAAGAATAAAATTGCAGATGTATGGTAACCGTTGAGATTTATATAAAACCTCATAACTAGCAGAAATTTGCAGCACCTTTATAGATCACTATGTTTCAAAACATTTTTTTTGGCCAAGAAACAATTATCAACAAATTTCCTGTAATGTTCAGTATCAGAACATATAACAGCATTAAAAATAAGGGAGTTAGAAGAGTCCTTAAGAAGGAAGTTCTGGCAGTATTAGTTTAACTATCAAATGAAACACTGAAAATACTCAAAATATTTTTCATTTTAGTTCTAGATACATAGAGGTTCATATGTCATACCAGCACCGCTTTTCAGGACACATACTTCACTACATATAAAGTAGTGAGTAAGAAATAGGCATTACATAAAACACTTATTAACACTGCAAATAATTTCTGTTGATCAAGGTGGCTATTGTGCCTATGTGCAATAAAATGTTCAAGTATTTTGTTTTGCATTACTGCAATGAGTATTGGAAAGCCTAAGTTTGTTAACTTGGTTGCTTTGTGCCCCGTGTGTGAAAATCTAGAGTGATTCATAAAGATATACAGTAGCTTTCCCCACACCCCCCACCTTTTAAATTTACACTTAAAGCAGCTGTTTTCATACTCTGAAACTTTGAAAACTTAAGTTCTCAAACTTGTAACTCCGTAACTGTAACTGCCTGGTTTTGGTCGGAAAAAGATAACACTTTCCTTACCGGCTCTTTTACTTCATCATGTTTAGCACTGAAGTCTTTGGGTTGAAATTTCCACAGCAATGAAAGGTCAGTCAACAGAAGTGGAACTTTCAATGGGTTTCGGAAAGAGACTTCTACAGTTATTGGTTCTGTCAAAGAAGCACAAGAAAATAATGACAATAGGCTATCCCCATCATTCTGAAGGCTCACTTAACTCAGAAGGCCAATAAAATAAAGATATTGGTTTAAATCTACAGCAACACAGGAAATACTGTACAAATTCATTTCAGAAATAAAGTGAGCTAATTGTATATCTCAGCTTTACCTTCTACCACAGCAAGGGGAAATCTGGAGTTATCTGAGTAGCGATTTAAGCAGAACTGTGTTGGTTGAAAGTTTGCCGGTATGACTCCTTTGTTGATCACAGAAACAACCTGCTCCTCAAGTTCCTTCCACTGTTGTGATGACTCCGAGTCATACTCCTGATCCAGACTTACATGTGTTGCTGCCTGCTTTTCACCTAATAAGAGTAAGGCAGTCTTAGAAAATGACAACAGTGGCACACAACAAATGCAGAGGGCTGTACTGGCAATTTGGTTAAGTATTGTTAAAAAGATTCAGTTCTCAGTCAGCATCACTTTTTAAGATTACAATTAATCAACTAGATGGTGGATTGCCAGAGACTTTGTTGTGGGGAGCTGGGGGTCGGCCTCTTCTCACAGATAACTAGCAATAGGACTAGAGGTAACGGCCTCAAGTTGCACCAGGGGAGATTTAGGTCAGAAATTAAGAGACATTTCTTCTCAGAAAGAGTAGTCAGGCATTGGAACAGGTTGCCCAAGTCAGTGGTGGCGTCGCTGTCCCTGAGGGTTTTTAAGGAAAGCCTGGACCTGGTGCTTAGGGAGATGGTTTTGTGGATGGTATTGATAGTAGGGGGATGGTTGGACCAGATGATCTGAGAGGCATTTTCAACCTAAATGATCCTATGATTCTGAAATGCACACGTAGAAGAAGATAGCAAGGATGAATTGAGAATACTTTTACATGCAAATATTGGAATTCTATGATTTTAGCATGCTATATAGTATACTCAGCAGTATATACAGTTTATTTTTATTTTATGCCAGAGTAGAGACCCAGCTTATACAAGAATTTCCACTCAATATGCTTTCCATTCAGGAACTGGTGTTTCAAACACTTCACCTTAGAGAAAGTTAACTGGAAAGCTAATTTCTAGCTCTGACACTAGCATTTAGCATTCACTAAAGCATTTAAATCCCTTTCATGAACTTCTTGACAGACTTGCATTGAAGCTTTCAAGCTATGAAGAATAACAAGTCAGTACAACTGCCTATGAGGATTTCATATCTACACAAGGAGTATGAATATATTTAGAGAGTAGGTGCTAAGCTGAAGCTTTTATTTTTGAAATCCAACTTCGAAAGTTACCTTGCCACATCAATCTTTATGTAACAATGATTTTTAAGAAGAGAAATTGCATAGGTTTTAGTTCCATAAAAATTGAATTTTAAGCTGTTTACATAAAGTTCTCTAACCTTCTGCTGGTCTTCGATCGTGCCCAAAAAAAATACGGGTTGCTGAACTGTTAATATATGGTAAAGGAAGCTGTGGTAAGGGACCATCAGGTGACAGCTGGGTTACATTCTAGAGTAAAGGAGGAAAAGAGTGTCATGTCATTATCAAAGTGCATAACATACATGCGGCACATTACCAATATTGGAATGATAAGGAGACCAGGTTTTAAGCACTCAACACTTGAACAAGTATTTTTAATTTAAGTTATTCATTTTGTACTTAACTGTTCTGAGAGTTCATTCTGCCTTAGTCTTGGGTAGTATTTTCTCTCTCAATAAGATCTTAAAATCCATGAAGTCTTTACAAAAAAATTAAAGTCTCCACTGTGTACTCTGACTACTGGTGTGGCTGCATGGCTGTTGCAAGCTTTATTATGATGCAAGGCCTAACTCAGAATTTGATAAGCTACATTCACTACATCACCATTCGACAGACTCACACCACACTGTGGATTCCAATACTAGTCTCAAAAAAGGTCTAGCACAAAATAGCAAATATTACAAACATTCTGTTTATAAGCTTTAAAAGACACTAAGCAACTGGAAAGCTGCAAGTTGTGTGGAGATAATCAGCACTAAAGACCCTGTAACACATACTCATCAGTGAAAATAAACTTAACGCACACATTAGATGTAGCAAATTTGCTTTTTGAAACCTAAAGTAGAAAATAAGTACATCAACTATAGAAAAACCAACCCTGGAACAATGCAGGTGTGACAGAAAAAAATCAATAGGTAATGTAATACAAAATTACTGTTAATGAAATTGCTGACCACTTCAGGAATTAAAAGAAAATCATTTACCTTATAAACATAAAGATACTCTCTTAAAAAAGCTCCTTGCTGAGCTGGAGGTTGTTTACTATCATTGATCAAAATATGCCTGAATGCAGACACAGCATTATCAAGCTGACGAAGCGTAAAGGACTGGCGACCAATAGTGAAATTAATGTGATCTTCTGCAAGAGACCAACCTTTCCCCTTGTAAACCTGCATGGCTTGACAGTAACAACGTAAGGCATGTTTTTTCTGAAAGAAAAAAAAAAAAAAAAAAAACAAGATTTTTTCTCAGATAGTCCCATTGACCAAGCATTGCAATTGTAATACCAGGAAGATAGAACAGCAAGTCAAAGTTATTTACCATAATCCCCACTATATTAAGCATAACAACATTTGCAGACCTGTACTTCATAGAACCCAGTCAACATTAATCTTAATACAGAAATAGTGGTGGCTCCTACATTGCAGTGCCTAGCTTGCAGATAAAGTTCATGTTCTCCAGTATCAGTAATAACAGGTAGTAAGTTAGAAAACAAGAGAAGACTAGTTTTAAAAATACTGTTCTGCATTGCTTTAGAACTGACTGCAGGAACTTGTAGGGGTCTATTAGCAAGCCTTAGAACAAACTACATTTATTACATTTCACTCTAGTAACTGCACCTTCCATGTGATATTTCCACTCAATTGTTGTTCAGTAAAAAAATAAAATTCACACCAAGTAAAGCAACAAACAGCCCCTAGAGTGCATACAGGACAAGATTGCCAGTTGCATCATCCACTGGGAAATGTACTCCCAATGACCTCTACAGTTCCTTAACTGTGGGTATATCAGGATCTGGGCATTCAATCTCAAGTCTACTTACTGAACATCTGTATAGGTATTCACAGCACAGGCAAGTCTCAGCTTCTCAAAAAGGGAACAACATTCCCTTACTTACAGCATTAATGGGAATTAATCCAAGACATGTTCAAATAAGTATGACATCAACAGTAGAGGACAAGCAGTAATCCCTTAACATCAGGATATTTTAATATGATACTTAATATTGCAGTATGTAGCTGATCAGCCTGGGTGATTTTTCAGTAGTTTTTAATATTTTGGTGTTTATGATATGGGAAAAAAAATAGCCTATGTTTACTATAACAGTGAAAAGCATTTCCTGGAAAACAGAATCCTTACAAGAATTAAATAAGCAACAGTAGAGATGTTACCTGAATGCTACATCAAAGCATTACAAAATGTGTGCAGTTTTCCAGGCAGAAGAACAAGATTTTTTTTTAAAATGGAAAAAAAATATCAGCAGATACCTATTAGTAGCATTGCCAAAACTATAAAGAACCTACTGCAAAAAGAGAACCAAGTGGGAAAATACTCTTACTATTTTTGCTGGAGGGGAGGAAGGGGGAGGTCTTAAAACACCCCTATACACACACAGTTTCATTTCAAATGTAGATCCGATGCCTAGGTTCATCTGTATTATTGACTTGAAATACAAATCGTATTGATACCTTATATCACAGGTTTGCAGTTTTTAAGTTAAAAGAAATTGACTTTGTGGACAGCCCCATAACTGAATTCCAGTGGATAACCTCAACAGAAATCAAACAAGCTGTCCATAGAATCTATTGCACAACTGAGACACACAAAGCACATGATTCGTGTCCAAACTGACTTTATCACAGTTAGAGCTGCCTACCCAGGACCATGAGTGGAAACAGAACTAATTTGCATTGGTTTCATTGGTAGACTCAAATCATAACCAGATACTAGGAGTTTGTCTTGTACTATTCATACACTTAAAACTCCACTGAAAAGTATCTTACCTTCCTTGTGCTTTAGCTGTACATCTAGGTTTTGTTATTATTCTAATAGCATTTAACAAAACTAACTCCTATAATTCATACCTCAAAAGTAGAAATACTCCCTTACACAATGTAATACAACTCTTTTTATTTGGGGATAAAATTGAGACCCAGAAATGAAAAAAAGGCATTACTGAATTTCAAGTCTGTGATCTTCAGTATTACTTCCAATACAAATATAAAAGACCAAGGCAGGAATCATTGTCAGAAGATCAGAGCTCAATACTTCTAACACAAAACTATCAGAAGCTACGTGCCTTTTACCAAACGAATAATCTGAATGGCATGTTAAATGTATTAAGTATCAAATACTGATCATTTTTTCCATCTGAAAAGATAACTTACCTGTCCTGCTTTACTAAACCTGTGGCCTGCTAATATCATATGAAATGCAAACTTTCTAACCATGGGACTTTTCATGTTTATAAAGCAGTGTGCTGCCTGCTCCAACAGAAGTGCACTACGAAGATCTGAATCCTATTTAAAAAGGAAAAGGAGAATTAGCCTCAAAATCAAATATAAATGTAACTAACAGTAGCTTGTCTTAAAGCTAACAGGGAAAAGATGTAACACTGCTGTGAAGTTGAAAAGCTTTAAATACAAACATATGTATGCACACAAAAATAAATGAAGACTACAAGTATTCTTCACTTTGTCACATGCATAGTGATAAACAGTGATAATCTAAAGTGCTGTTAACAATCACCTCCCTCCATCCCCATTTATCAACCAGCTCCAGTGTGAGTTACAATAAATACGTTCTGCCTCTTCAGTTACTCAGGCTATGAAGGACTCTGTTACCCTTTTTCCTCCCTCTCCCTCTTAACTTCAGATATTGTCTTATTTTTTATTTCTAGGCTTAATAAAATTTAGGGAAAATAGAGGAAATGTAGCTTAGTGAATTTAGATCACAAAAACCAGGATGCTTTCCTTACAGTACATAATTCTTTACTATTATTCTCTTCTCATGCTAAGACACAGCTGTATTACTTCAGCCAATAGGAATAGAATCTATTTGATTGTACCACTACTCAACTCTACTGTTATCAGTAGTGTGTAAGTATGTGCCTGGACTACAAATATACTCTGAGACAACTTCACAGTATCCTGTATTTTCCTTGCAACTGCCAAAAGGCAAAAGTATACCACATATAATTTAAAGAAATAAAATGATTGCACACAGCCACTAGTATTTAAATTTAAGTAACTTACACTGCTCACATAAAATTTTGGTTCCAAGTTTAAGTTGAAAGAGCAAGAATGAAGCTATAAAAGCACCTGAAAGAATAACTTACGAAACTAAGTAAATTTATTCCATGCTTAATAAATTCCAAGAATTCTCAGAAGCAACAAATTCGGTGCAGCTGGCTACAAAGCCAGAACTAACTGCTAGATAGACTTTCCTCCAAGCTACACAGAAGATGCTTGAAGAAGTGTGAAACAAATGTAATACCAGTAATAGTTTAGCAAGACTCTTTCTGGGCTGCTAAGAGCTAGTTCCATGCTTAATTTAAACCAATTAGTATTACAGAAGTGTTCAGGCCAGCTTCCACTAGCACGGTAAGCTTCTAATGATTCATAACAGCTAAGCTGCAGTTATGGCTTCATTGCTTAAACTACTGAGAACTTCTGATTATATGCGAGATAGTATTCATCACAGCTCTGACAAGCCATGCTAATATTTTTAACCCACGAGTTCTTAAATTCAAAGTATAACACACAAAAGCTCAGCAGATGTCAAAGAAAATTAATTCCAAAGCCAAGGACAACAAATACACATTTAGCAGCTGTTTAAAGAAATCAAATAAGTCACTTGACTTGAAAAAAAAAATAAAAGTACTCATTTCTTCATTGGCAGCATAAAGAGCTTTCTTCACTTCAAGCGTTAATTGGCCATTTGCCATCACTGGATAGCAGGTACCTCAGGACAAAAATCAGTGTCACCTAAAAGCACTTCAGTAAGTACACAAGAAGAGGGAGGACATGAGTGGAATAAACTAGCATTTTACCTCACTGGTTAAACGAATCAGAAGAGCAGCTGCCTCTGAATATTTGCTTTGACTTTTTAAGATTTCAGCACTGAGAAGTACACAGCGTTCAGCTAGAACCATGTTCCTAAAGCAAAAACAAATATATTAAATATTTATTGAAAAGAAACATTGCAAAACTTTTTACCTCGAGTCTTGACAAGTTTCCTCCACATTACAGACTGATGTTGTTTATTCTTTTTAAATTCAAAAAGGGTGTCAACTTGTGTTTTGTAAGGGATGAACTTGTACCATTAAGTTTCTCATCCTCCTATAACAGCAGCTTTAAGTCAAAGCTAGAAAACCTTTAGCATATCTCATTTATAAAACACCAACTAAAATAATGCAACTGACAACTAAATATTCTGACAAACAAGAAGTCCAATTACCAGAAACAAATTTAATAAGTACTCTGTTAAGAACAGCATGAATCTCATTCCTAGATCAGCTAATATAACTTACTCTTTAAAGAGGTTATCAGCTTCTGATCATTTAGTTACCTGCCACTGTCTGCAGAAAGAAAGTTAAGCTACCAACTAGTTCATCTTTCATAGGATCGGCATGAAAGTAAACAACATACTTGCAGATATCTCGGTACGTCTGAATTGCTGTTTCCATATAATGAGCAGGATAAGGTCTAGGAGCTCCAGGCTGAAGAAAAGCTGATACTGCTGCCATTTCCTACAAGGAAAAGTCAGTACTGTCAATGTCGATGTTTTCAACACGTAAATCTTAAAACACTGATGAACACATCTCAACAGCTACTGCCTAAAAATATTTATCTAGTCAATCACTGGCACGTAGGAGTGCAACCTACACACTGTAACTGATAGGTTTAATAGCTTACTTAACAGCTCTGCTTGTAATCAACTGAACAGCAGCAAAAGTTATACACGTTTACACAACTGTTTTCAGTTGACAGCACACCTCAATAATATACAGCAACAATGATTCAGTACTGCTTCACAAGTCTGAGAGGAAAATTTCCTACTGCAGGAATAATTATTTCTGATCAAGTTGCATTTATTTTAAAATGAGGACTGTTTTCAAAGTCTTGCTTAAAGGAATTTTTTCATTTTTCAGTTTCCAAGGAAATTAAGCATTATTCTACTCTATTAAACACATCCTCTGAAATTGTAATTCTTTCCTTACAGGGTGAAGGCAGGATAGCAAACTGTTCTTCCACAGTAACTAGAGACTGTAGGTTTCAAAAATTAATTTAATTATTAATAATTCCTTAATGAGCCATTAATTTTTGAGACTAGCAAAATGCAGTGCAGCTGTCTGTACTGTAAAAATACATATCTACTTAAAGGTTTTAATTCAAGATGAAACTGTGTACAAAAATACTTCCATAGGTCTACAAAGTAAAGTTTCGAATTTGAGTTAGACTAGGAGAATCAGCTCCTCAATGTTGTTAAAATTGTTAGTTTTCCCCAGTGCTCCCACTCATCTTATTGGGAATTATTTCAGTCCCATATCTCCATCCTCAGGAACTAATGATTGAGAATGTTATTACTGATGAACTACACTGTGAAGATGTACTTGAAGTACACCCCTCGAAAAATCTTAATAACAAATGGTACAGCACCATATTTATAGTGATATATTTGCCAGGAAGTCAAGACTAATTATTAAAGGGTATACTATAAAGTTATTTCCAACCCACTTGAGTTCTTAGACAAGTTTAAAGATCAATTTTGCTAGAGGTAACACTAAGTATTCTCCTTTCTGTATTTTACATTTTAAGAATTCAGTCTCCAATTTTTATTCACACTTCTATTCCCTTCATAAAACAACAGCCAACAGCTTTGAGAATACTTTAGGACTTGCTGAAGATACTTAGCAAGTTTGGCAAAACTATTATAAATTTGGATGTGGAGTGAAGAGACTGTTTTGTTACTTTCAGACATATTAGAAATTATAGTGAAAAGGTCATAGAATATTTAGAACACGAAGTACCAACCAGCGCTCCAGCTGCATAAAGCATTGCCTGATCATTTAAGAAATCTTTCTTTGCCGTATGGTAACAGCTATATGCAAGTTCATAGTGTTGCACCAAAAAGCATAAGTCTGCCATTTTCCGGATTTGAAGTTCTGGTGCTTCTGGTGGATACCTATAATTACAAATATTTCAATTTAAAGCCCTAATTTCAATATATAGAGCAAGACATACTTTATTCTCATCTTAATTTCTATCCAGAGAGAAGGAATAAAAACTGTATTACATACAATGTTACCAAAAAAACAACTTACTAAGAAAAGTGAAGCTGCTTCCTTTCTGCCATGTGTAACTTGGTTTCACAGCCTACTTTCTGATTAACAAGATTCACTATCCCACTAATATTCAAAGAAAGCAATCCTCTGAATGAAACACTGAAACAAGTACACAGCTATCACTGAAGCTGCTCACTATGATTAACTGCTAGAGCTAAAGAAACCTGTAGGAGAAGGAAAAAAGACTTTACAGACTGTTCACCTAGCTGTAGTTATTTATCCCCACTTCTCTTGAACAAAAAAATATTAGAAAATCTATGTCTTATGCCAAAAGACAAAGCAAGTTTCAGTCCTCTGCTATCAGTAACTTTTGGCCGGTTAAATATATGTAAGTCATTTTAATGAAAATCCAATGTTTTCACATACACGTTTGTAAGACTTTGTAGGAAGCAAGCCATACTTAAAACTTCAAAATAGAAAGTTGAAATTAAGAACAGTTTGATTATGAGCCTTATGACAATTAAGACAAACCACACAAATATAATGCTGTAAACAAGACAGAGTACTTTGTGTGATTCCTCCACCAATCAAAGCCTTTTACAGTACTGCTGATTCAGTTCACTTTGAGGAATGCCATCAATAAACATGGGCTTCCCCTCCCAAGAAAGAGGTACATTTTTATTTTGATTCAAAGATAATGACTGAAATAACTTACAGCAAGCCAGAAGTATTCTTCAGTTCATTTATACTTTTCTCTGGAACCTTACTGCCACTAAACCATTTTTTAGTAGCAGAAAACAATGATCGACTCAAGCCTTTCCTGGATATTAACTGCAAGAAAACAACAAATTAGAGTACTAGACCACAAAGGATATAAATAAGTTACATCCAATTACAAACCCAAGCTCCACTAATACTTCGCAAATTTTGTTTTCTTCAAGAAGACAGAACAAAGAAAAAAAGTGAAAAGAACACACGTCATTGGAGTGAATCACTGATGGACAAACATTGTAATCCATACTTAATGATCCTCAGCTGTCTAAAACTGTCTATTGCTGCTGTAAAATTTTAGATATCTCAATCCAAAAAAAGAAATCTGATGCTTTTGCTTGAATACAGAGTACTTATTTCCTGGTATATTGCAAGAGAGCATTCTCCCCATCACCATGGGAAGCATCACCACATGGTAACACTGTTTTGCAGTGTCAAGTGTGCTAGTTATACCTGCAAGCAAGGTTACAGCGTTATTCTTTCAGACAAGTCCCACAAATGAGGAATTCTCCAGAGAATTACCATTCCTCCAGGTCTAAGTAAAGCTACATCTCTTTTTAAAGATAATTAAAAAAACATAACATGTTTTTCTTACATGCATTAGAAATATATTACCACATTCCTAGCCATAATGCTACACTTATTTAATCTTAACTTTAAACTTTCCCAATGTAAACACTGTCTGCATATACTAAATTCCAATCAGGGAGACTGTGCTCCTCACAGCATACTGTATTACTGTCAATAATCCTCTCCCAAAAACTGTAGCCTAATTGGACAATTCAGTCAAAAAGACAGTTCAGAGAACAGACTGATATTTGGGTCCAGGTCAACTGCTAAATCCAGTAATTTGATTATACTTACATAAGTCAATCCATCTCTTCAGCTCTTTAAGATACATAGAAGTGAAATACTTTTTAAGAGAAGGGATCTTACTGTGACAAAAAACTTAAGGGCATGCCCATGCTTTGAAATAGGCATGAAATTAAATCGCATACTTCCAAAGAACCCTTTTGAGAGACAAATATTTGGCTGCAAAAACTGCTGATATCAGAACAGAATTACATGATTTAAGATGTCCATGCATTTCTTTCCTTGCCAAGAAGTATCAATTGAAGCATCCAGCTTTTTTGGAGACAAATATTGACTAAGATACATTTCTTAGCTTTAGTGGTGCATTCAAGTATTGAGAAAGAAAGTACATTTTGTTCTCCATGCTAGAATTGCCCAGTACAAGCATAACAAAGATTTTAGGAGCAAAGTGTTATCTATGGTAACATTTCAGACAGGCTTTCACCAACAAGCCCCTTTGTACTGAAGTTTTGTTGACACAGGTGTTGGGTTTTGGTGTGGGTCATTTTTTTGATTTAAGGACAAATGAAGCCAAAAGGATAACTGTTTCTCTTAAATTTACTTACAGCTTTCAATAAGATTATTGAATCACTGAATGCACAAGAAGTACTGATTTCAGAACATACTGTTGGATAACTGGATTTATACCACAACTGTTTTTGACTAAGACTACATAAAAGTGAACTGACCTGATCATTGAGTTGCCGTATAGTCTTCTCTATATGTGGCAAAAGTCCCCTAAATGTAAATTCCTGTATGAACTGCCTAATTCGATCATGATCTGTGAGTGTTAAACAAGCACCATGAGGCATTCCAGAGTTCAATTTCTTTGATTCCTGCAATGATGCAGTAGCCTTCAAGTAATCAGTGCTATCCAAACTACCGCTGGGATGATCCAGTTGTAAGGGATGAGCCTTGAAGTTGTTTGACAGGCCATCTATTAAGAAATGGAAACACCAAAATCCTTGTATGAAGTTACTGAAGTATTTATGCTTTTAAATGTCATTTTTATTAACCTTAATGTTTTCCTTATTTATAACTCTGTTAAGCAAAGCTATTCAACCATTGTGCACTACAGACCAGTATCAGCAGAGTACTATGTGAATATTATGTCACTTCTGAAATAAAGAAAGCTCAGTAATCTAAGGAAATGCAACATGCCTCAGAAAGTATGTTTGCAGTTCTAGTCTACAGTGCAAAGAAGGAAAACAATCAAACAGTAAATTTAAAGTCAAATATTCATTAAAAGATGGAAATGCATCAATTGCTACAGTAGATACCCTGGATCCAATTATTCTTTTCTATTTTTAAGGTTTAAAAACTCTAGTTTTCCATGCCTTTCTGAAGCAACCATGGTGAAAAAGAACCTCTTCTGAAGTCCCCTTACTTCAATAAGAAGGGTGACTATTTTTGCATCTACCTAGCCAAACTAGATCAAGACACCTATTCACTCATTTTAATAGTCCTCAAATTTATGATCTCTTTCCAATATATCAGTTTGCCTTATCTGGGCCTTCCTAGCACCAAGCAAACCTGAGCTGTGAAAGCAAATTATTAATTGTCAGAGTTCGGAGACAGTATGCTTAGTCTTAAAGACAAGCCTAACACATCAATACCCATTTTATTAAAGATACAGTTAACAGTCTATTAAAGCAACATCATGTTTTCATTTGTTGACATACAGCTGCTACCTTCGAGCATCATGGAAATTACTACTTATCTTTTAACAAAACACACAGTTTGTAATTACCAACTTTTTTCCAATCTCAGTTTGAGGGCTACCTTACATTTACCCTACACCTTGATTACATTGAGATAAAGTTCCATAAATCTGTATTAAAATTTATTTTTCAAATATTCATGAAGTTTAAAACCAACATAGTTAACACTTAACATAGCAGTATATATAATCGCACAGCGGAACCTGCCCAGCACTCAGAAAATTACTGTAGAAGACAAGGCAGCTCTATAAAAGCTATCACACCAAAGTTTGATGGAAGTTAAATACCTTTAATTTCATTATCTAAGCCGTCTGATATCAAGTGATCAGTACTCTTGTTTGAAATGACAGCATAACAATCTTCATAGCAATCCTACCGGAAGGGAAAGAAAATTAGTACTTTAAGAATAACAGAACACACACAAAAGCCAGTCAACAGCAATTGTTAACTTTATAGCAGTTAACTAGATTAAGAAAGTGCATTCCGCTAATGTTAATATACATTCACTGAAACATTTTTTGAGCCTTTAAGGCTTTCATCTTGTAAACATGAAAGTTATAATCACCAACAGATGAAGCAAGCCCCTTCTGGTTTGCTCAAAATAGACTCACTTTCAACTAAGGCAAGCAGCTCCAGCAGCTGATTGGAACTCTTACACAGCAATGCCAATAGCAGTAAAAAAAATATGCTCCCTAAAGCAACCCCTGAACAAACTTAAAAAAATGAACATACAACATGGAATAGTTGACATGGAATAAAAAAAATAGAGATTAACTAGTTTATGGTGGAACATTACTCGCTGCTCCTCTTAACAGCTTACAGAATATGAATAGCTTTGATTTTCCAGTGCCAGGTAGATTTGTTAAAGAACTATGATTCCACAGACATCTTTTAATCAGATACTGTTAGAACTGCAGAACAGTCAGAATTATATTCAAAAAGGCATATTTTTTGGTGTTGAAGTCAAAAATAGACATTTGTGGCAAAAAGAACCCAAAACTATGAACATAAACTATCATTTCGCTACCTTAGCGGATGACAGACTATGCTTGACTGCAAGAAGTTACCACAAAAAAATAGCCATATTGTTTAGTGAACTACACAAACCTGTAAATAGAAACATTCTGGAAGTTACAAAAATTAATCAAAACAAAGGTAAAAGGTTACTACAAATAAGATTTCTGCTCTATGCATTGCAAGCAACCTCAGGAACCCACTATTTCCATGTTACTTTCAGTGTAGCACTTCTGTGCTTCTTAAGAGTCACTAGGTAGCACAGAGGACAGCTCTCTGAAAAAGGACTCACCTAATGCCCTCACAAAAGAGTCGGGTTAAAAAAAGTTAAATCTTACATAACCTCCTTAGTCTCTTCTACCTATTAGCTTATTCTGTAAAAGCATATACATAAGACTAGTAAAGTTTTAACACAACTAAAATGAGAATTAATATGCACCTTAACTTTTTTTTTTTTTTAAACACTACAATACCTGGTTTTGGATAGTGTTTTTCTGAAGGTACTGGCTCCAAGGATCTGGTATCTGTTCATCTGTTCCTCGGTTAGACACCCGCGAATTTATTTTCAGCAAATAGCAACCCTGAGTTCCATACCTCTGCTTCATCTCTTCATAAATGGTGTCAGCTCTAAAAAAAAAAAAATACAGCAACATCTATTCATTTTGATATTAAACCAATTCAAAGCGTCTACTACAAGTTATTCTAAACTATTATATGTAAGGTTTAAAAAGAAAAAAAATTGTGTTTTATACAAGAGTTAAACCAACTATCTCTGAGAATTTACTCAGTGAGCTAGCAAAGAAAAATTCTACTTCAAGAACCTGGGACTGATTCTTTTTATGCAAACACAATAATCAGACCTAAAAATACTATTTAATGAAGTCTACCTTGATAATTGCATACTGGTTAATAGATTCTGTTGTATGCCTAATCTCAACAGCAATTTATAAATGTAAGCATTCCAGTCAAAAAGTTTATCTGTAATTTCACTGAAAGCAGAAGACCCACCTTTGCTCTTCTCCTGTGCTTACATCATGCAGTAATACGTAGTATTTGAGCGTGTTTGGTATGAACCATTTTGGATACATATATTCACTACTATGCTGAATTCTATGTTGTTCTTGAGACAGCTTCAGAAATTGCTCCACAGGCTCCGGTTCACTAGAAGAAACTACAAGCATACCTAGATTCATGTTAAGGACATTTATCAAAAGAGCCCAGGAACAGCCACTGACAGTAACATAGGCAGCATATAAACACTGCACTCATTCTATTCTAAGCCTATAAAATAAGCTGCCATAAGAGCAAGTGCAACTAGAACTTGGCCTAAGTATCATTAAAAAAAAAAAAAAGAGAAAAAAAAAGTTACTTAAACAGTCAACTGTTAACATCCGTAACTAAAATGAAACAACTAGCTCCAGTTCTGAAACTAAATCCAAGTTTAACCTGACATATAACATCTAATAGTTCATTATATTTCAAATCCAGGTCCCATGTGAAACTTTTTTATAGAAATATAACTGAAGTTCACTTCAATGCTCACTTTGCAACGTTCAAAGAGCTGGAACCTTCTTTTTAGGGCATCACCTGAGCAACAATAACAGCCAGTACTCATAAACACAGCAATACCTACTAAGTAAAAAACAGATGTGTTCTAACTTTTACCTCAATGCAACTCCATTATCATTAATAAGGAACAACCTGCTGTGCCACACATATTCACCAAATTAAAGGCATTAAATCAGAGAGGCCAGAAAGCAAATTGTACTTTACATAACTGCAAAGGCCAGATTCAATATATTGTCAAATTAATTCTGTACAAGACTGACAAATCTTGTACAGAGGTATACCATGCTGAAATTGTGTATTAGTTAAGAGTTAGAAACGAAGTATTATGAAACCTGCAGCATTATCTTTATTGTCCAGCTTAACACCAGCTACACCATGAAACAGTGTATATTTTTATTTTTCCTGCAGGCAAACAAATCAGGATTAAGTCACAGCAACAAAAACACTGAAAGCATTTTAGCTGTATTGGACAAAAAGTAGTCTGGAAAAATGCCTAAAGTCCACTGTTTTTTCAACACACTCTTCCCAGCCTCCCCCATCCATCTGCTAGAAAAGCTATAAAAGGCTGCAGGTGCATCCCAAGCAGACAAGCCTCTGTTGTGCTTTAGGATCTAAAGTGTCATAGCAGAAACTCACTCATCTTAAAGTGTTACACGTATTAGCTCAGAGTTCAGTTTAAAGTGTGGCTTTTACTACGGAGAAAACCTGGACCCCTTACAAAATTAGTCTGTATAGTCGGACATATTAAAAAGGGTACGTTTCAAAGCACTGTGGCAAAAAGTTGTTCCAAAGTTTCAAAGTCTCCTGCATTACATTTCTGTAGCCATCTGTAACAGTCTCCACCAGAGATGTCTGTAATGCTCAAAGGATACATGCAACATAGTGGTTTAAGAACTCATGATCTGATGCAGGCATGGATTGAAGAAAGCACTCTCTGTAAGACTCAAACCAAGGAGTAGTAGCTGAAACACAAAATAAGACCAAATTTAGTTATTTAGCCAAACTACCGTTTAGTCATTTATAAAAAGGAAATACAAAATACTATGCCTAAAAGTAAAACTTGTGAACTCTGACAAGGTTTCCATGGGAGGGAAAGGAAGGAGAAACGGTTTGAAATGAAAACATCAGAAATATACAGAAACAGGAGGAACACCTTGAATTAAATCTTGTGAAACTGAATAGCATCTTAAGCACCAAATTCTTCAGCACTTCAGGCTCACATATTCAGTCTTTGTTAAAGAACATAACCACCCCTCTAAAACCACAGAAGCCTGGGAAAGAAAAAAGAGTTCTTCTAATGATAATTTAATTTGCCTTGACTAGGAATGTAACAATTGACTGAGAAGAAAAAAAAAAATGACTATGTAAAGGAACTAAGGATTATCAAAACCCTATCCTGCCAGTTTTTTTTTTTTTTAACAAGGTGTTGTAACTTGGCTTAATAGTAGTCCCCTTCCTCCTCTCTGCTAAAATAAATAAGAACAGCAACCATTCATTGTTAGCTGGCAAAGCAGAGATCCAAAAAGCTGAAAGCTCAGATCTATGTTGTGCCATTAATGCCTTATAATGTTAACCTGTCATCTTCAACTGGCCTTTTACAATGGGGACTTAATATTTAAGAGTATCGATTCAAAGGAAGCCAAGCATGTATGGGACATACAAAGAACATGTGAACTTAATCTTGTCTCTTTCCACAAGAACAATCTAGACATGAAACAACTGTTCTCCTTTCAAGCCTGTTTTATGCCATCTCAATTCTGTAACTCTATCACCTAAGTTGAAAAAAGACCAGAGAAAAGTTAGTCCATTTTTAATAATGAGGCTTCACAATGAGCAGTTAGAATCCTGAGTAAACTCACCTGCAACTAGAATACAGTAACTGGTACAGAAAATGCATTAATAAATTCTGAAGGTATTTGTTTTGCACATATGGCCCCAGGAAAGTACATTCCGTGATTTAATTCACATAAAAAGTTCTAAAGCTTTGTTAGCCTCCCCCGCCACCTCCAAGACCCTTGATTTCTTAGCCAACTTCAACAAACTTAGTTTAATTTGTACAATGGAATTCTCTTGTAGTGCATTAGGTTAATGGTTTTTGTTTAATGTTACATTGTCTGGCCATCTTACATCAGCTTCATCCACGCAAGGATCAGATATGCTATACATCTGAAATCAGTCTAGTAATCAGCACATCTAACTTTTTATAAAGATCAATAGGAAGCAAATTGCTAGCTTTTGACTACAGCCTTTCTAGCCAAGTGCTCTTTGAGCACTTATTTATGGTGTGAAAAATCATTTGTCTTTACTAACATAAATATATTCCAGCTATTTAAATAAAGGAAAACAGATTGTTATTAAAAACAAACAATGAGAAAGTGATTAATACGTATTTTTCACACATATAACAAAGCCTTGTAGTAATTCAGATTCAAATTCAACAATGTTAAACTATTAAGGTAAAAACTCGAAGTACATTTTAGTTTCAAGCTCTATTCCCAGTTTTCTATTTCTGCTGAACCCAGCAAATAAGTTTAAGTCTGACAGATCCACTATATCTATTTTTCACCCTCTCACTCAGTCTAGTAAGAACCTTGGAACTGGCTATAAAGGTAACTGAATTACCTCAACACAGCCACAACAAACTTTACAGTCCTAAAATATTTGAGTGAATACCATTAATCATTCACACTCGATATTTAAACAAACATGCACAGCACTCAAAACAAAAACAGAGCCCAAGAAAGACTTAAAATACATAACATATATAGGTTTCATATACAAGTTTCAGCAGTGCATAGCAACACTGTCATTTAGGAACACACACCTGTATGCTCCACATTTTTCCAATATGTTTATAGAATGCTAAACAAGAACTGAAGTTTAAGTAATTTGCTACCATGTTCAGAAATTGGTACTTTCTGTTCATATGTAACAGCTTGAGAATAAAAAGTCTACTTCATTAGGTTTCATATTTTAGTTACCTCACTAAACACGATGAATTCCACAAAAACCAGTATGCTAGCCCCTTCAGAAAGGAAAGTATTTAGAAGCACCTGAATGGACACTACTAAAGGATAGCTACTATTAATTGAAGGCATAAGCTTTGCTATTGTTTAAAACTGAAGAACATATGAATTTGAATACTTTACATGAATCTCTATGTTGTGGTCTACAAATTGAGAGGTCAATAGCCAATGCATTTTGGCAGAAACGTGTCTTTAAGCTCTGCTACAAAGTGTTTTGTTTTTAAGTCATACAACAGAAAAAGGATCAATATAGCAGAAACACATGTGCTCTAGTACAGTTAACTCTTCAGTTTCAATTTAAGGAGTGCCACTATCCCATGAGAAGGAAATTCTACAGAGAAGCAGGAAAATATTTGCATTTTGAATACAGAACAGTGATAGCAGAGATTCCCATAGGATCAAACAAGACACTGTTTTTACAGCATTAGATCATTCCCCTGCCCCAGCTAGACGTTTATTGCGCTCTACAGAAAGACCAAACAGCAGTAGATGTGCGACTGAAAGAAAAATTAAACCACCACCATTTTATTTTATTATTTTAAGGGAAAAAATGGAGGAACGCAGATCTGCGCCAAGAGAGGTGCTAAACAGTTCTAGCAGATGGTAAAGAAAGGTGGATGGAGCACATGGAAAAAGTAATAAAAGGGCAAATTGGCACCAACCACAAAAAAATACCTGAATAAAACGTGGATGTGTTCAGTTCCATCAGTGTCTCTTTCCAATTACTGTACCAAGGAACACTAGCCTTAACTGAGCGATCTGATAGAAAAAACATGGTATTATTACTCTAACAAGGGTCAGGTGCAAACACACTATTGGCTTTTACACTCTGGTAGCAAGCAGTAGAATATCTATACCAGGTATGTCCATCATGGACTAAAGGCATATTGCTCCAGATAACCTCAGTCATGAGCATTTCAGGTTCCTCCACATTTCACAATGTACTTCAATAGAACCCAATATCTATTTCTGGTTCTGCCCAAATTCTAGGCCTGAATAACAGAAGTCTATGAAGCAGTAGAGAATTAGAGTTATATAAGAATATATTTCTATTTTTCTAGTTGGAGTAAGCCACTAATTCATGAATTTTCTCAGCCTGTAGTAATGAACTACAAGTAAACTGAAGAGGTTCACTGCTGCAAGTGACTGCCCCAACATTATCCCTTGTATCTGTCATATTCCTGTACTGCTGTACACCAGAGTTAGCATTGTGTCCTAAACAGCCACACAAGTGATCCGGCTGAAAGCTATTTGGAAGAAAAATACAAGTCCTTTAGTAGGATCATTCTCCCCCTCTCTACACACGCTAGTACACTGGTGAGGCACACACGGCTGAAGGCAAGCGCCCTTCCAGTAATCAATCAGGTCCACCAGTACAAGAAGATTACGGAATTATGAACACAACTATTAACAAGTGTAACAAAGAACGACTGTAACCAATTAAAACAATTCACTACAGCAGTCCCGGAACTTTTCTGAAAAAGAGCAGTATTGTGATCCCAGTGTTGGTAATACCCATACATCGTTTTCTTAAACCATCTCTTTATATATTCCTTCCAAATATATTGCATCATTAAAGAACAAGAAAATATGTTTCAGTAGTGCCACCCTAGAAAAATAATTTACCAAAAAAGTAGCGAATTTAAAGAGATTAGTGTATTTCATATTTCCTTTCAAAAATATATATGCACACACACATGCATTTTATGGCCAGGAATGAATGCTTCCATCATTTTTTAATAAAATACTCTAAACAAAGTAGAAAAAAGGGTTTAGGAAATACTTAAAGTTTTTCTAAGTAGAACACTACCTGACAAGATACAGACTTCCATACATCCTCCTACAGTGCAAAGGGATTCAAATTTCATCATCAAGGACACCGTGCTAGTGTTTTGTGCTAAAACCTTAAGAAAGTGTACCACAGAACTACAAAAATCATTACACGCTTCTGTCCTCGTGCACAGTATTAAATATATTATACTCCCTCCTCCGTCAACCAAGTATACAGCCAGTTTGAACAGAAAAAAGAACCTCACAATTGAGAGATAGAATACAATTGTGTAAGAATGATCACGTCTGAGGCTCCAGAAGCAAATAAGGAAAACAAAAAGAGAGCTAATTGCTTCCAAAACTACAAATAATCATAAAAACACAGAATAGTTTGGGCCGGAAGGAACCTTAAAGATCCTCTAATTCCAATCCCCTTCCATGGGCAGGGACACCTCCCACTAAGCCAGGTTGCTCAAGGCCCCATCCAGCCACATCTTGAACGCTTCCAGGGATGGGGCATCCACAGCTTGGTCTGGCTTGATGAAGTCTCTATTACTCATACTCTCTCTCTCCCCACTTCTGTAATATTTTTAACAGCCTCAATTTTGAACATCACTTCATTAGATGACCCCAAGAAAGCAGAATGGCTTTAATCTCTAGAATTTAAGTAGACTTTCCAACCAAAAAAAGTTTCCATATTAAAATGTCAAGCAAATAAACCAGTTTCTTAGATGACAATGGTCACAGAAACTGAAAGGGGCTGCAGTTTGCAGCAGAAGCTCAAAAATTAGAATATTTGGGGTCAAGTCTTTTCCTTTACTATTGGTATTTCATATCAAGTTGAGGATGCAGCTTGCAAGCTAGAAAACAAAGATGTAGAATTACACACATTTTTTAATGTTGATGTTGAAAAATATTATGACAACATCAACTACTAATCCTCATCAATTTTTCATAAAAAGTATATGGAAACTCTGTCTTCTCCTAAAACAGACCCAAATTCCCTACTGCACACCAAACTACATAAAATAAATTACTCATGTTTAAATAGGGCA
Organism: Heteronetta atricapilla; assembly: GCA_011075105.1. Taxonomy (NCBI): domain Eukaryota; kingdom Metazoa; phylum Chordata; class Aves; order Anseriformes; family Anatidae; genus Heteronetta; species Heteronetta atricapilla. The sequence continues at coordinate 113,480,870 of CM021732.1, forward strand.
ATGCATACATGGTTTGAATTAAGTGTGTACTCAAAGGATTTAATAGATTAGGGTCTTAACTGGGAGGAGTTTAATCTTCTCAGTTCTCAAGATCAGTTCTCAATTAGCATTATTCACAATGTCTTTCCCCTGGAGATTGGAAAGAAGTCATTGTTAGAAGTTTCTAGTCATTGTGACACTGAAATATTAAGCACTGAATATCATGGCAAAAAAAAATGAGGCAAAAGACTTGCACAATGTTCCTCAAAATCTTCCTATCCTTCAAGTGTTTACAGTGACTTTATAAACTCAGTGCATTAAGCAATAAGAGATGAACAGAAGACAGGAGGACTAACTTTAAAGTAAACCCATACATTAGTACCAACAGTACTATCCAACCAGTAATATTTATCCAACCCAGGTTAAAAGGTTAGTGTCTCAGTTCTGACAAAGGAAATCCTCTGATCTGACAAGGTAATCATAAAACCAAAGAAAGAATATTTTCAGTTTTAAAATAATATGATGCTTTAACAGAAGTTCACAAGAACCATAACATTGGGAAACAAATTTAACTTATGAGTTATTAATTGCATTCAATTAGTTTTGTTTTTTATAAAATGCCAGAAGAATATTTGCTAATTTAAGTTTCAGTACAAGAACAATGACTCAAAACTGATCAACCCTCAGAGCAACTTTAATACATGCCACAAACCTGGTATCAAGGTTAGGAACCTTACAGTAAATTCCAGCTTAAATTACAGAAAAATATAATATAATTACATACCGCTAATGTTGAGATCATAATCCCCAGCTGTGATCACGTTAGCTACCAGTCCTTCTGCAGGCTGACTGACGGACACCACTTCATTCAAAAGCTTCTGAATGGCACTGGGCTGAGGTGGGTGAGTAATAATGTTGTTGACAGCAATCTTCAGATTTTTAATTATATGAAGCTGATTATTGGGATCTCTCATGTGAACTAAAAAAAAAAAAAAAGAGGCTTTGTTAAAATAGCTACCATAATTATTATTTCTCCAAACTTCTTTTTTTATAGGTTACTTACTTCATTAAACCCCTCCATCAATTTTATGCTTCAATTCGTAATGTTTGAGTATCAAAAAAGTGAGGGGGGTGGGAGAGTTAGGGGTAAAGGAGAAATTATTTCGAGTTCAACATTAGGCTCACCTAGGTAGACTGATGAAAATATAAGCAGGAGCTTAGTTTAGAAAAACATCTACTCCAAATAGGAAGGTACCCATAAGATCTGTAGTGTACACTGCTGCACATCCTCTTGAGAAATATACTCAACTTCCACTGAAAGCTTATAGGAGCTCCACATGGAAGGCACATTACCTCTCATGTTCCTAGAAGTCTGACAGAAAAATCTAGCACACAATAATAGCATTTAGGAAACTCGACAGGGACAGCATAGCATTAGTTCATCGTAATGAACGTATCCTTTGATTTGTAATATTAAAGTGTGTTCACTGTAACTTGAAGAAATGGTTTCAGAATTCACCTGTTCTCCAAAAGACACCACACAACTGATTTAATAGAATGTTACTGAAAATTAAATTTCTCTAGTGATAAACTATTTTTAGCTGACTAACCAAAAAAAGTCAGTAACACCTGCACATCTGAATCACTTTTAAATCCTTGTTTGAAAACAGAAAGAAATATTATGAACAAGAAATACTGATTTCAGAATTATGCAGAAGCATACCTGGATTATTGCAGGCAGCCTCAAAAACAAAATCCTGACAATGCTGTTTATACCATATGGACATCATGTTTATGACAGGACTACAAATAGCTGACAAGTGTTTAAGTTGGCACAAAAGTTGGTTATTTAGAGAAGGTAGACACCAATACATAAATATTCAAAAAAAAAAGCAGCAGATGCAGTATTAAGATGAGCCTTTAAAACGGTGATACCAACTTTATGTTATTAGCACACACTGGTTTATGCTGTGCGACTTGTGATATTTATCCCCAAAATGATTTCCCTCTCTACCGACTCCTCCAAGAAAGCCATCAGAAAGAAAACATTGAGAAAGAAACAGTCCCAAAACCACAGCCTAAGAGCTGGGGAGGAAAGAAGGGAGGGACACAACAGGGGGACAGGGTAGGAGGTTCAGCAGACTTTCAGTCTCCTGAAAAACAAAAAGTTATGATGAAAAACTAAATAAATAGAAGGGTGGACCAGTACAGTGTAAAAATTAAAGGTATAGCTCTTCATAGCCCAATCACTTTGAGGGAAAGACGCAATCTCTTTTGTATCTTACAGATTATTTTACCAGCAGCAATAATTTGAGATTCATATGACTCGTAAATACAGAGCTCCAGTTGTAGAACTGCAGGGTTCCTCCCCCCCCATCTCATCAGATGGGATGAATTACCAACCCTTAAATTACTAACCCTACAGCCACACGATTACTGAAAAGATCAAATGCAAGAGGAAGTAGCAGGGAGAAACAACTAAGAGAACCATTTGTTTTCCCAGTGCAGCTATAACAAAACTCATCCTCGTTGTCTCTCCTAAAATATAATAGCCATAATAATAACATGCATGTTTCTGTCCAGGATGTAGATGACATTTTTGGCATACTTGCAATCCTAAGGACTGACACAAAGGACGTATTTGGAACCACAAAATTTTGGCCTTAAACCCTAGTAAAAAAAAAAAAAACTTATACCATAACACTATGGAATTTTGAAGGAAATAGATAATTTCAGAAAGTATTTTTCCCAAAGCAGAAGTAATGCGTACCAGAACATCTTCCCAATAAGAAGCTGAGAATATTCAAACTCTAACTAAAACACTTATGAACAGTGAATCCCTAGCATCAAACTAAACTCAAATACACTAAGCGTAATAAAAGCTATCTCAAAGTGACACTTGCTAGTTGAAGCATATACAAATTCTCCCACCATGACAGCACTAGTTCAGATAGTATTTTTAAAGCACCTCAAATTAATGGGATGTAATGTTAAAGAAGAGAAATATATATTGTATATGTAGTTTAAGTTAGCCAGCCACTGTACCTAAAAAACACAGTAGTTAAGAAAAACTGACATTTTTACCAAAGGAAAAAGTTTGGGGGCTTTGTTTTTGTTTTCCTCTAAAGTCAAAACTTAACTGAGAGAGTAAAGTTGTCCTTCAGTAACAGTAAGTGACTTAAGTAAGTGACTTTTGACAAAGTCAAAATTCTAAGAACTACACTGGAGAACTCTGAATGTGCAGTGAGGACTTCCTCACATCACAACTCATTAGACTGCAAAGGTATTTTTGGCTACATCAACATTAGCAAGTCACTCAGAGGCAGAAGTCAATCAGTAGATTAGCACTGATCAGTACTTAGTGCAGAGGTCCCCTGCACCTACATCATGTTTGCGGGGTTCTGTTTGAAGTTGGATGTAAGCTGGTCTCCAGTTTTCTTCTTTACGAAAACTGGTGCTAAGACTAAAGACATCAAAACAATCATGAACAGTATGACACACAGTTTGAGAAAGGTGTACGTACATACATTCTGCTGTATGATGATCGGATCATTAATAATGCCCCTCTCCCTCTTAATTGGGCATAAAAGCGACCACAGAAAAAATGTTAATGCCAAGTCTGGCCAAACCTATTATTGCACAGCAAATACAGTTTCCAGAGTCTGGTGCTTGGGATACAGTTAGCAGTGCAGCTATGCTGAGACCATCAATGCAACATTGTTTGTGCACACTGCCGCAAGCAGGTTTCCCTGTCATATTGCTCCTGGTATTCCAGATAAATTGTTCACAACTACACAAATTTCACAATAACTTCATTGCACTTAACCAGTGATCTGCCCCAAGAAAATGCCTAGTACCAGTCTGTTTACCCTCACACTGGTTTTCATTGCAAGAAGCTACTCACAGCATGCAGTAATGCATTTTCCATGAAGCTAGCAGAGGAAGTCACGCTTGGCGTGAAGAACCGCAGTCAAGCTCACGGTGTGCTGAATCAGAACACACCAAGCAGGGTAGCCACAAACCATCGTGCTTCAGCTTCTCAGTTCTCCAAACCTGGGTCAGGTTTTGAAAAGGGCAATTCAGACTGTCAGAGTTAGGCAGGCTTGAAAGACAAGCAAGGACACCCCTTCTCAAAGATTTCTCCTGACAGCCTCAGGTGTGAAATTAGGAAATGAAAGCTGTATCATGGGGATTTGGATGCAGTTCACAAGCATGTTTATTTATACATTTACACTACAGAATTTACAGAAGACCTATCACAGAAACATCAAAAGTCATGATGAGATCATTAAGTGGCAGATATTTCCTACTCCCGGTTCCAGAAGAATACCAAAATCCAGTCAGTATCAGCCTCCCAGGTAACAAGATCAAATCCTCAGGTGTATTGAAGGAGGGAGTCTAAACTTTAGCTATAACCAACTCCTCTATAAAGTAAAACTTTCAAAGCAGGGTGAAGGACTAACTTGGTTTATAAACATTGATATACTTGGCACAGAGTTATGCCTTCACACAGGAAACACCGAGAACGATTTAGGTTTGACAGCTCCTTAACTGTTACAATAGTCAGAACACAAAACGTTGCTATTAAGGAACAACAAAACTAAGTATTCTTCATCAGAATTGGTGCTTCATTTTAAATAGCCTGCCTGGATGCACTAGATTTCTAGATGCACTGCCTTATGCCAAAGAACCTAAGATGATGTTTAAGTAATTTCAGCAGCTTCAGAACTCCAAGGATTTGAACGTCTGCGTTTATAATTCTTATCTGTTCTGCAGTCTCACAATTCGTGAGAGTTAACAGACAAGGAAAAATAGTTTTAGAGAAGTTACTGCTAGATGCATTTTTATTCATTTTCAAGACCCCCCAACAAATTAAGGTTGATTTTCACACACACACACACACACACTAGCTTTCAAGTCGTTGCCACTCACTTAGCAGTGCAGAATATTTAGCTCAAGTGACAGTAAAAGTTTCAGTTTCTTACACTGTTTTCTCAATGCAAGACCGAAGTCTCTCTGAGCCAAGTTACTGCCAGAAACCAAATCTGCCAAATGCCACTGCATCACTATGCTGATGAGCAGTTCTGCAGCTCTGTTCTGATATGCAGTGAATTGAAAAGCACAGCTTAAAGTTATTACCTGGAACATTTTAGGTATTACAGTAAAAGAGCCTAATCATTTTTCCAGTGGTCAATTCCCAGTTCTACTGTTCTCCACAGTTACTTTTTTTATCCATGCTAAGTAATCAGTTCAGTCCTCTCCCTTGTTGGGGCAGGTCTTGCTCATAGAAGCACTAAAAAAAAGGATGTACCTCCAACAGAAGAACAGGTGAAAGAGAGAATAGTTTCATGTTAGCTGTCATTTCAGCTGTAAGACCTTCAATATCTAGATAGCTTACTAAAAGCCTTATGCCAAGAGAAGCTAAAGCAGGAGCTCCAGATACATGCACCAAACAAACGTGGCAGCTTAGAAGAAACCAGCCTGGAAGAGCTGGCTTTACAGACACCCTTCTCTTCGACCTTCTGCTTCGCAGTGCCTCAGGGAGAAGCCCAACTTCCAGAACCCCACGGAGCAGAAGGGAACAAGCGCAGGCAGCCGGGGCAAACCTGTGCCTCGGCCTCGGGGAAGGGGAAAGGGAAAAGGGAAAAGAAAAGGGGCAGGGGCTGGGGTCCTCGCCTCCCCATGGCCTGGGGGGCGCGGCCCCGCCTTCCCCACCCCCCCACCGGTACCGACCTTCGGAGGTGAGGCGGCAGAAGGGCTTGAGCAGCTCGGCGAAGCCGAGGTTGTTCCTGCGGGCCAGGCGCTCCGCCTCCTCGCTGCACAGCGCTGCCACCAAGGGCACGAACGAGTCCTGGAGGAACTCCTGCACCGACTGCACGCACTGGGCCATCGCCGACAACGACGACGACGGAGAGACCGTGTCCCGCCACCTTCCTCCCCCGTGCCCCGCCGCCGCCGCCGCTGCTGCTGCTCCTCCTCCTCGTCGTCCTCGTCCACCCGCTCCTCGCTGTCGCTGTCGTTGTCGCTGTCGCCCCGCCGCGGCCCGCCGGGCGCTCAGCAGCGGGCGCCCAGCGCCGCCGCCATGTCGCGCCTCCGCCGAGCCCCTCGGGTAGCGCCCGCTCCCGGCGGCCCCCGCGCCCGCTCATGTGATTGGCCCGAAGGGGCGGCGCCGTGGCGGGGTAAGGGAGGGAGGAAGCGGGGAGTGCTGCGCATGCGCCATGTCCGTCCACCCGGCCCCGACTGTCAGCGGCTGTTGGTGTGTTCCGGGGGGGGCGGGGCGAGGAGCCGGCACCAACCGTCAACGTCAACCGGCGCCGGCGGCGGCCGGGTGGTGCTGCTGGCCTGACTGGTCGCCCCACGCACCGGAATAAATAAACAAACAAACCCGTCCCTCACGCAAAATAAATACATAAATAAAAAGGAAAGGACCCGTCCCTCACGCAAAATAAATAAATAAATAGATAAAACCAGATTAGTTAAGGTTTAAAGAATTGTGTGGGGTTTCACTAGCGGACCTGACACTGCTCAGTTGAACGCATGAAGTGAAAATCGGGCGTTTTGCCCATGGTAGTATGCAAAATTCTGCTGCTTTTGGCGCAAATGGCTATGAACTGGGACGGGAGGATCGGGCTGGGTGTTAGGGAAAGGTTCTGCACCCAGAGGGTGGTCGGGCACTGGGTCAGGCTCCCCAGGGCAGTGGTCACGGCACCGAGCTGCTGGAGTTCAAGAAGTGTTTGGACAGTGCTCTCAGACACATGGTCTGATTTTTGGGTGGTGCTGTGTGCAGCCAGGAGTTGTTCTCGATGGTCTTTGTGGGTCCCTTCCCACTCAGGATATTCTATAATTTAGTGATTTTGTATTTGTAACCTGCATAAGGAAGTGGCATGGAAGGCAAGCAACAGTGCTGAGCAGTGATAATTAAGAATGAGTAATTGCAATAGTAGGGTTATGCTTTAACATGTTGTCAGGGACTTGTCAAGATCACAGAAAAAGCCCTATGGTGTTTGGAAAGCAATGCTGAGCAGACTATAACAGATTATGATTTCAGTACTAAGGTTCAGAAATCACTAGCCGGTTTCTGTACACTTGACAGGCCTGTCAAGAGGTAGAAAGTTGCTATGAAGTGAGGCAGGTAGGTGAGAGACAGTCCTGCTGGAAGATTTCTAGCACAAGATGACTCCTTCCTAATCACAAATGTCAGAGAGATCTTGTATCACTTAGGTTCAATGGGAGATTACACATTGTGTTTTCATACGCATGATTTACAAAGTCATAAGAAGCCAAGCCTCGCTTAAGGGTAAGATCCTTTAAAAAAAAAATAAAAAGAGGATGAGGTTATTTCTGTAGTTGATGCTACAGAATGAATGCAACCTGATTGAAAACCAAATAAATCTTGGAAAAATAGTATCTAGCTGTATTCCCTAACAGATTCAGTAATTTGGAAATTTGTGTTAACTCATCTGTCTACACCAGTTAGGTCAGCTACTTTCTCCATGAATGAAAAATTAGTTTTTAATTCAATGATTCAATGTAGGCAGTAAAAATAAATAAATAAACAAATAAATAAATAAATAATAGACCAGATTACTCGCTGTTTTCCAGGTTTGAATCCTGGGAATGTTACCCAAAAGCTATTCAATATTATAGAAAAAAATATTTTGGCTTTGACAGATACTAGAACAAGTCGAAGGCCAACATTCTCCAAATATTTTTTGCTTGTCCACATCTGTAAATTCCACAGCGATATTCAAAAGTAATGTTTCCAGAGATAAAATATGACCTCCAGACGGGCACTTTGAAACACCGGTGCTTTTCCCCAATTCCACTTAATCTGTTACTTCAGAACAGTGCATGGATTACATCTGCTAGATTGAACTGGATCGGAAGAAGTTCCAATCCTGATCACAAATGATTTGATATTAAAAGCTATTTTAAAATGTAAACATCCCAATATCTTTCTAGCAGGGATTCAATTTTCATGTATTTGTTGCTCTTCAGAGTGGAAGCAGGTGACTATTAATGAACTTCAGTAAGCATTACACTGTGAGAAATCAGCTTTTTGTTGTTGTTGTTTACAGTGGACATAGTTTGTAAGTGCTTCTTATTGTTATTAAAGCAGCCGTACATTCTAAACCTAGATTTATATGCTCAAAATTTATTCTTTGTCTATGAAAAGTTTTTGTACACCTTTTCTTTTTACCCAGAATTAGGAATACTAGTCCTAAGAATTTCTCCCTTTCATGATAGTTCTCTTCCAGTACAACATTGTCCAAAGGGCTGATTCTGTCTTACTGGTTTGATATAGCTCTTCAGTCTCGTGGTCTGTGTTATAGTAAGACAAGTTTGTTTTCCCAAGGCTTAGAACCTTTGATTCAGCCACTGACTTGTCTGCTCCGCTGTGAAGAGTAAACAACCCCATCCTCAATGGACACAGTAGCTCAGGGTGTTGTATCCCAGATCTGGTGCTAAAAATAGTCTAGTCAAAGAGGATTCAAATAACATTATCTTTATTTACAAGGCAGAAGGTACATTAGAAATAACGTAATATATCATCTCCAATTACTTGTGTCATTCAAAAGCCTGGCAATAACAAAACAATCACAGAGACAGAAAAAAATGTCCACAGTTTCAATTGAAAAAAAAAATACTGTAAAAAAAAATGACTTAGAAGTGCACAGCCTCTGCTCTTCTCTGCTGCTTTGCTGCTGACAGGAGTGTGTTTTGACTCCGTCGGGCTAGAAGCCTTCTGAACTTGGAATTTCTTTAATTCCTTTGTGCAGATGAATGACATAGCCAGGGATTAGGAGCTTTCTGCTGCACTTGAGTTGCTGCTGAGGAAGATTTTTTAAAAGCTTTCAAAGTTGTTTGTTTGTTGTTGGTTTTTTTTTGCTTGGGTTTGGGTTTGGTGTTGTTTCATTTTTGTTTTTTGATTTCTGTTTTTGTTTGTTTGTTTGTTTTTGTTTTGTTTTTGGTTTATATTGCCTGTAAATAAAATGATACTTGTGTTATCATGTAGTTTTAACATAGAGAGCAAAGAATATAGAATTGCAAATGCTGCGATCTGAAGTTGAGTCCAATGCTCCCATTTGCCATTTGTCAAATATGGAACAGGTCTATGTCCGTAAATTAATTACAGGTTAAAACATACCCTTGAATGTTTACATCATGGGCTCCCAACTCCCTGCAGACTTAAAGGCCAAATTTGAGTTTTTGCCCAGTTCATACCTCTGCAGAGTTATAGAAGTAATATTTCACTCACATTTCCATTTTTTAATTCTGAAGGAAGATTTTACACAGTAAGAACAGTTCCACAGCCTCAAGCTCATAGGGCACCAGCCCCATGGTGTCTGTAACGCTGCTCCCAGCTTGCACCCAGGCAACCTTCTGACTCACAGATGTGCAGGCTGAAGATGGTCAGATCTGCAGCTGCAGCAGTTAATCAGAAAGGTTTACCCTGCTGTGCCTGAGGGAGAGTTATAAAGAAGAGCAGATGATGGTAGGCAGTCAACCTCCAGTGCTTCTGAATCAATTGGGCACTCCCCTGCCCCAGCTCAGGGATCACAACACCTTTGCTGGTCATGGGATGGGAACAGTGTGATAATGCAATTCTCCTTCCAGGCATGATGATACCAGATCTTTCTGTGAACAACTCCCATCACCTAGAGAGATAAAGGAAGAGCTGGTAGCACTTGATAGTCCTGATCTGGGGTTGGATTTCCAAGCTAATAGTTCTCTACAACCTCCCCTTTGTTCCCAGGGGAAGACATCTACCACTCCCTGCCTCAGCCAGGATTAACATCAAACTGTGTGGCATTGCCCCAAACAGAGATTTTTAAGTTAAGAGCCCCTTTTCGTTAATAAATGTAAATCTAAAAAAGACTACCTAAGAATTAATGTAAGCTTATATATATATATTAAAAAAAAAAAAAAAAAAAAAAAAAAAAAAAGGTTTGCATATTACCAAATGAGAGAGGCAGTCAAAAAGAAGACAGGAAGGAGGTCCAAAATCCAGCGAGTAGGTCCAAATCCAGCACTGGGGACCGAGGCTCCACTCACCACAGCAGAGGGACAGGTATAATACTCCTCACTTTGCTCTTACAAGGAAGTGAAGAGGATGCTCTCCCCAGGCACACATGCTCTTCACACTTCTTCCTTCTCTTTGAAGGAAAGCTCTCAGAGCTTCCTTTGAAGGAATACTCTTAGACACTTTTATCTTTAGTCAGTCTCCCTTGATATAAGATTCTTTGAATTGTAATTGAATAATGTTCCAGATTTTGGAGGGCTCTTAGCCAGGGGAATTCCTGGGGATATAGCTCCTATTTGATGAAACTGAGAGTTATTGATGTTAACAAGGATGGACTAAAGAACAGATTTTTAGTTTAAGTGCCATTTGAACTAATTTCCACAAATCAGTTCACTTTTTGCACTCTGAGTGTCCTGGGGCTCTTAGTTATGTACAAAAGCCCTACACAAAATATGGCCCCATGTCAGCATTTATACTGGTGAACATGGATAGTACACAGCTTGGAAATGGAGGTGGTGAGAGGCAAGTAGGTATGTGCCATGTAAGCATGAGGCAAGCTGTAGTTATGCCTCATATCTTATGCCTAAAATAAACTCACAACAAAATCTCCTAAAATTAAAGGAAAAATGAAATAATTTTCCTTGCTATGCAAGGAAATAAACAAAAAAAAAAAAGGAAATAAACAACAACAAAAAATATGTGGAAATAAACAGTATTTTCTGTGTAACATAAAGATCTCATTTGTATATTACGCTATATAGCAAAATACTAAATAACCTGACCAGAAACTTTTCAGTGTAGTTTGCAAAAAATTACAGTAAACTAGACCCTAGCATGCTACATGTGAAAAGTGACACACTTAAGCATACTTCACATGAGTCATTAGAAGGCAATTTCACAAGCAAGTCTCCATCAGGCAGCTGGGACGGGAGCTGGGGCTCACACAGCTGAGGGTTTGCTCCCTGCAAAAGCTGGGGCTGAGGCCATCTCCCCAGCACATTGAGTTCTTGCATGAACACACAAAGCACATGAATTGTCATGCAAAATCATGTCTTCACATCAAAAAGTCTGTAGACTAAAAGATGGGACAAGATGGGAGATAGATATGACACAGACATAGATAATGCAAGTATAGAGGTGAGACAGGGAGAAGCAGTAGAGTTTTTGTTTTGGTTTTGCTTTTGCTTTTGCTTTTGCTTTTGGTTGGTTGATTGGTTGGCTGACTTGATTTTGTGTGTGTTTTTGTTTGTTTGTTGCTTCAGGACGAAGTAGAAGTACAAACTTTAGCCATTCTGCAGCAATCACCATCATTAAGCCAGCTGCCCAGCATGTAAGAGGTAACAGCTTTATAGATGTGTCTTCGTGAGGGTGAATTTTAAAAACAATACTGCAGCCTCACTTTCCCTTCAGGAAGGAGGCAAGGTGCCTGTACATGGTCCTGGATTTGTGCCAGCCCCACAGGACAAAAATTAAGTTTGACACACTGTGTCAAACAGCAGAAGGGCAGAATTCAGAAGCAGTAATTTCCCTGAGTTATACTGTAGCTTTTAATGTAGTCAGTTTTGACTGTGATTTAAGACCAGATACTGTATCTCTGGCAAATGGATTGATGCTACTGAAGTCTACAGAAAAGCTGAAAATTTTCATGGTACTTGCACAACTTATGTTGTTAAAAGATTTGAGAGGCTGAATTTATAAATGTTTGCTATACAGTTAAATTTTAATATTTTGAGTCAAATGGCAATGTGCTTAATGCAGAGGAGCTTGCTAAGATACCTTAATAGTAAATTTTCTCGTCAACTCTCTGACAAGAAAATGGAGTCATATTTTTGTCAAACTATATTTTTATTCAAATAGATTTTATAATTTTGCTTTTCTATATATTTAAGCAATTACATCTGGAGACATAAGGAGAAAATGAAAATAATCCAAACAGTAGATTCTCACTTAGCATCAACATTTTTCTGGATAACAAAGAGTATTCTTCCTAGGTATTTAGTTACACAAATAAAGTACTACATCATACAATAATAATAAATGCCTTGGGATAATAATAGCAGAGTTTTGTATTGTTTTCCAGATGTTACTCCTGGGGATAAATCAATTTGAGGTTTCCTTTTTTGTACAATTATAATAGCCTGTCTTTCCATAATCAGATTTCTTTTCACCACATTACAAAAAAAAAAAGAAAAAAAAAGGAATTAAAAAAAAATCAGTCTTTGAAGAGGTGATGCAGATTTTGACTGCAAAACATATTTTACTTCACTGTAGATAGTGACAGGAAGGTCATCTGAGGATTACTAGAATTTAATAGTCATAATAGTCAGGTAGATGCAATTCATATATCACACCACAGGAGGACTGAGGAGAAAGAAGTACAAAATGAATAAATTAAAAATGCCCTTATTGTACACACAAATGCAAGACAAGTAATATTGTCAAATCAACATTTTGATATTCAGGTTCTAATTAACAGAATTTGCAGTGTTTTGAGAAAATAACCTGCTTGGACTCTGTGACTGTAAAATGTCATGAGTTGAAAAGCAGAACAGGGAAAGAGAAACACTTGGGAGAGGTTTTCATGCTAAGGGCATGATGCAAAATTCTCTTGGAAAAGATTCCTTTAGGTTACATGTTCCCTTCATTTTCTGTGCCTGGAGAGTTCAGGAAAAGCTAGAAACAGTCCAAAGAGCATGTAAACCTTTGAGTTTTACCCAGTTTAATAATATTTTCAGCCCTAGTGCCTGCTGGTTGAAATCAGCAATAAAAATAGCTACAGGGTGTTTCTGTTTATCTTAGGAGCCACCATGTGGATATCTACTTAAGGAGCAGATTCAAAGTAATTCAAGCCAACTTAGGACTCATGTACTGAAACAACAACAAAAAAAAAAAAAAAAAAAAAAAAAGGAAGAAAGAAAGGGAGTCCACCCTCCCCAGCTGCCTGGCTGCTCTCCTCTTTGTACCTCCATAAATCTAGCACTGCTTCTCCAGCTGGAATAATGAACTAAGAAATATAAAAATTAATTCTGTTTTTAAAAAGTGGTCCAGCTTACCATTTGACCAAAGAAGCTGCACCAACAGAAGAAAGGGGCAGTGGCTCTGGGCAGGATTTGGGACCAGCTTTTTCTAAGGGTATCTGGGCTATGAGTGATTTAAGCAATCTGCAAAGCCACCCTGGAGTTGATGAAATACTCCTTCAGCGGCATAAAGTGGATCTGCAGAGACAACACGCAGAATATGACTTCGTCCATGTTTTGGTTTGGATGAGAAGCGTGCTTGCTAACCATGTTTTGTGTTCATATTCAGGGATGTTTTTAGATGTAATTGAACCAGAAAGTGCTTTTCATGGGCACAGTCACTGTACTTGTCCAGTCCACAAGTTGAAAAGCATCACCCAATACAGTCTACAAAATCCACTCTGTCTAGGCTGCACTATTCACAAATGTAGGCATAGCCATGCTTTCCCTTCTCTCAGCTCCATTTTGGGGGTGACTTCAATCATTTACTACTGTCTGCACTGAAAGTACTGTTGCTGTTTGCTCAGTAATGGCAAGGCAAAAGGATGACAATGAGGAGATAGAAAGTGCATAACTATTAAAATTTATTATTCCACTTTAAGTCTTCCTGATGAATGTAATAAATACTACTTTTACTCTGCAATGTTGTTTAAATTCTGTTGATGCACCATTATCTGAAGCATAAAAGAATTAATTCTGATTGGAATTATACCAAGAATCTCTGAATTTAGTACAAATGTGATTTTGTCTCCATTTTTTTGTAGGGATGTAGTCCTTATCTTGGGAAGAGATGGAAGGCAAGGAAACAGCCAAAATCCCACTTCAGCAGCTTCTGGATAGCACAATGCCTATAAGAGAGCCATCCTCACTTGTAGGAACTGGGACTTAATGGATAATTATAATTTTATTCTTTGGAAAAAAAGGGAAACAGAGGAACGAAATGAAGTGTGTTAGATTGAGTCTGACAGTGCTGGCTCCCAATTGGACAGCCATGACCATGGGCTATAATCCCTGTTTCTTCCACTGCTTGTGTCCTGAACCAAGGTAAAGTCCAAACATTCCCAACATTTCTAAACAGCACGCTTCAGTTTCTACATTCAGTAATGCCATTTAATTGAGAAAGCTGTTTCCCATTACAGCAGAAATTACACACTGAAAGCATGACATTTACAAGTCAAAATAGAAGCTTTTTAAAAACTGAACATTTCATCTGACCTGAAACAAAGTGGTTTTCTCTCTGCAAAGGTGCCAGATAGTAAGATATTTCAAATTTTCAACTTTTATTCCAGACTAAAGTGAACAAACACACACACACACACAAAAACCAACCAACCAAACAAACAAACAAAAAAACTAATAAAGTCATTTCTTGAGGAACAGAAATTCCAGTAACCTGTTAGATCTGCACCTACTCTGCTTCACCAAATTCATCATATACTCCTGAGCTAAGACTGCCTTTTGCTTTGAAATGGGGCATTCTGTAAAACAAGTTAAAATCTAGACGTTTTCCATGGTCAAAACTGAGAGGCTCATGAACACACCTCTTGCAATTACAGGCAGGTCCAAGATGATTGCAGAACCCAACTGCAAAGAGGTGTGGTGTCTCTAATTTGAGTGTGGTCTATGTGGCTTCATGCTTTTAAAATGATGTAAAAGGCTTTGCAATAGCTTGTTTCCCATTTGCATCCTGCTCATATTGTCTCTGAGGCCTCCTTTCTCTCAGGCTTGTTTTCCAAAAGCACAGCTTGATACTGTCTGGGCTCTTCAGCTAACCCTGGCTCAGACCTGCTGTTCCCCTGCTTTTCAGAGGAATTTTCTTCAGGGCAAAATGTGGTGGAAGTACTGAAAATTGAATGGTCACTCAAGCATACATTCTATCATGGAGAAATAAAAAAAAAAAAGAAAAAAGAAAAGAAAAAAAAGAAAAAAAAAAAAAAAGACTAAAAGAAGACTTATTCAAATTGATTGGGAAAGCAGTGAGTGTTATAGATCAGGGAGCAACCTTGGAAGCTAAGCCAGCATGGATTGCTAGCTTACAATGAAACTACAAGAAAAAAAATAAATCAGTGTACAAAGTTGGATCTGGAAGCATGATACTGGCAGGAAAAAGTATTGGACCCAAATCTCAGTTAGATTAAATGAACAGAGCAAGATTTTCAGGTTAAAGAAATATTAAACTTGAAGGAAAGTTCATGTGGCTGAAGTGGGAAGTTTGGTGATTCTGTGTAGAAGGCACAGCTACAGAGAAGATCAGATAATAGGAAATGAAAGAAATCAAAATACTAAAGGAATCTTTTGAAGTTATTTGGCTTTCAATAGGTTATTTTTTTATATATACTGATAACCATAAATAAATTTCAGGTACTTTTTTATTTATTTTTTCCTCATTACCACTTTTCCATGAAAGAAGCATGGAAACTAAGTAATTAACAAAATATTTAAGTCTTTCTCTTAAAGTGCTAGCAATTAAAAATATCTGTACAAGGGTTTTCCCTGGGGAAACTGTATAGTTCTTCAAGATACCTGCACATATTAGAGATTACACAATTATTTTATAAAAGCAGATTCATGGCAACACATGCTGTCATCTGGCAGTATGTGTCTACTCTAATTGATCTTACTCAATTACTTAATTTTATGACTCACTCCAGGAAAGGTTAAGACATTAATGTTTTTGAAAGCTATGATGAATAATATCACTGTTGGAGATTACTTTCTCATATAATAGCTTCATTAAAAGCAGGTAAATAGATGAAGAGTCATCTGTAAGGAAGCTCACTGAAACTGAAATTAATATTTCAAGGCAACAGTACTGCTGTCTTACATACATGAACTTTCTACTGTCTCCCTTTTGGGAGTGGAAAATACTTGTGTCATTTTGACTTGCACAAATGACAGGAAATTCTAGTGAGGAAATCCTCTACAATTTTAGCGTTTTTTTATTATGACAGGAAATGAGGAGGAAAAGCAGTGCAGTGGGCTCCTTCTAGGCCAGTCAACAAACATCCATTGTTATACCTGAACATGTATTTTCAATTGTAAGACCATGATTTATGTGTGGGTGGGAAATTTGCTGCGATTCAGGAGCAATGTTCACTACATGCATGTTCAGGTTATGCAATGAGAAATTTATTCCAGAGCCAGAGTTCTGGAACAGCCTCCATGTATCCAGTCCCCATCTATTGTCCCCATGTCCTCAGTGCAGTTTTGTGTGGATGATCCATGGGCACGTCCTATCTGAAGTATGGTAATTCTTGACAGAAGGGACTGTGAAGCTACATTAAAGGCCCAAGAAAGAAAAATGTGTATTGTTTTATCACAGAATCACAGAATTTCTAGGTTGGAAGAGACCTCAAGATCATCGAGTCCAACCTCTAACCTAACACTAACAGTCCCCACTAAACCATATCCCTAAGCTCTACATCTAAACGTCTTTTAAAGACCTCCAGGGATGGTGACTCCACCACCTCCCTGGGCAGCCTGTTCCAGTGCCTAACAACCCTTTCAGTAAAGAAGTTCTTCCTAACATCCAACCTAAAAATCCCCTGGCGCAACTTAAGCCCATTCCCCCTCGTCCTGTCACCAGGCACATGGGAGAACAGACCAACCCCCACCTCGCTACAGCCTCCTTTGAGGTACCTGTAGAGAGCGATAAGGTCACCCCTGAGCCTCCTCTTCTCCAGGCTGAACAAGCCCAGCTCCTTCAGCCGCTCCTCGTAGGACTTGTTCTCCAGGCCCCTCACCAGATTCGTCGCCCTTCTCTGGACCCATTCAAGCACCTCCATGTCCTTCTTGTAGTGAGGGGCCCAAAACTGAACACAATACTCGAGGTGCGGCCTCACCAGAGCCGAGTACAGGGGGATGATCACCTCCCTAGCCCTGCTGGTCACACTGTTTCTGATACAAGCCACTTTATCACACAGTCCTATGTTGTTATGGTGTTTCCAGTTCTTCTCTGTCAAAATTATGCTTGTATACCTTCAAGGGAGACTATGTGCTGCAAATATCATGGCTTTGGTAGCCATTGTTGTTGTTGGCCTAGCAGGCAGAGCTCAGCGTCTTCAAGCTATTGCCTACTAGACCATCCTCATCCTAAGCTGGGACCATTTCTGGGTGAGATACAGGATCATGTCTCATCAGAGCAGCTTTATGGTCATGTGGAGGTGTTTGAAAGGGCAGGCACTGCTTGATCTCCATATTCTCCCTCTACTCTCCCTTGGCAGGCTTTTCTCTGGGGGTAACGATCACTTTCCATTTCTCATGGAAGTTTTACCATACACATCCTCCTTGCCTGCAGAGGGGGTGAGCTGATGTAGGGTTTGCCACAGTCCCCCTCTTCTCCTGCTCAGGATTTTGCAGTGTCTACTCTGCAGTCTACCCTCTGTGGGACAGACTATTTTTTTTTTTTTTTTTTTTTTCCCACTGTTTTCTGAACCATCCTTTTCAATGCCTGCTCTGAGATTTGCTAAAAACAAGCCATCAGGCCTGAGGGAATGAGGGAGAACGGACAGATTTATCTACACACAGAGAAAATGATATTGTTTAACTTCCTTAGGGAACCAGCCTAAAATCTCATGAATGAACATCATTGTCCCTCCGCAGCTAACACTCTCCTCTCCAGAATATTTACTTTAATGATGCTCAAAGACCTCAAAAACAAAAACAATAAACTTACAAATATTGGATTTTTATGTCTGAGTACAAAAAGCTGTCTGATATGAATCAATAAATGTCGAACTTTGCCCTACTTGAACTGTGATGTAATGTAATTTATTTCAAATTGTGTGAAAAGTGCACAGTACTTAGATAAACATCAGCTATGCCGAAAGGTTTAGTTCCATCTCTTTATTAAGAAAAAAAAAAAAAAAAAAAAAAAAAAAAAGTGAGTTGCACTAAACAGAGGTTCATTTACTTGTCCTTCACTTTGAGCGGTGCATCCAATGCAATAAATATAATCATTTTCCGCTTTTTCTGTCTGCTGTCCCCATTAGGACTTATCATCCTTCACTGATAGTAGTGCTATCAGGGAAGTGCATGCTGCTTCTCCACCCTGCTGCTCCATCATGTTTTGCTCCAACTTATTTCTTCTAGAAATAGAGTATACGAGCATGCACTTGACTATTTTAGAATGCAATTTATTCAAATGCAATTTATTCAAATGCAATTTATTCAAAATTTAGCGTGGAAACCAGATGATAGTCTGCAATGTCCATTGTCATCTGTGCCTTTGACTCTGCAAACAGTCATTTGATGATTTTATAATTATCTCCAGATTATTCATAAAAATATTATCCAAAATCAGGTATGTGTGTTTTTTACACTACTTTGTAAGACCTATCATATAGTATTTCTTATTTCCTATGCACCTTATTAATGTTATACAATACTAATTCATTTTAGTTTGAAGGGCATGAAATACCAAGTTAAATAGTCTGCAGAAGTATATTACATCTGCATAGTTACCAAAATCAATTATTTTTGTAAGTTCAGCAAAGAACAACATCAGTTCACTTGACAAGGCCAATTTCTAAAACTATGTTAGAGGGCATATATTTTTATTGACTGAACTTCATCTTTTACATTTTATAACCAATGAGGACAACCACATCAGGTTGGGCACAAGCTCCCGAGTGCAGTGGTCACGGCACCGAGCCTGATGGGAGTTCAAGAAGCGTTTCGACAATGCTCTCAGACACATGGTTTGATTTTGGGGTGGTCCTGTGTTGCAATGGGAGCTGGACTCAATGATCCTTGTGGGTCCCTTCTGACACAGGATATTCTGTGACTCTGTAATTCTGTGTCGTTTGAGTTCAACTTTGGAGGATTTCCATTGTATGCTCAGAATTCTTAACAATAATTATCAGCATGACAGAAAACTCTTCAGCCAAATTTTCTAGGATTATTGGCTGAAAGGTATCTGTGCCCTCTTTACTGTATTTATTTCTAATATATGTGGTTTAATGCTTACCTTGTTATTATGGACTGGCAAATTACAAAATATTCTGATCAGATATAAGTACATCATTCTGCTCCATACTAAAAACCATAGCTAAATATTGAACACTTTCTGTATCATTAGCACTGTCCTGTCAATCTAACGCCAAGCCTTAACTTCTCTTTCACATTATTTTGTTCATATTTTAGATTTGCTTAATTTTCCCTACTTTTACTAGGCTTGAATTTTCCTTGGTAATTTGGTAATTTTTATTGCTATATTTATGTTTGCTATCTAGTTCTAATTATTGTCTTTACTTCATTTTCCAGAAAGGTCTTTTAATAAAATAGCAGTTTTTAATATTTAAAATACTGATGTACACTTACCACATAGTAAGTGTCTTCCAATAGTCTTCCCTGACTTTTGTTAATATCATTAAGTTTCTCCTCATACATTCTTCAATTTTAATATTTCTTTACTAATATTTTTTCTAGGTAACTAATCAGGCAGACGTAGACATTTATCTGTATGCACTATCTAAACAAACACATACACATAGGTAATGCCTACTCAGCTGTAATCATGTGCAGATGTAAAAGCGTGGCTGAGCCTGCACTCTGTCTGCCCTTGTTTGATGTAATTGGTTGTGACCACAGATCTTCAGGCAAGAACAAGCTTCCAGCCTTGCGATCATTCCATCTTTACCCACCACACTCAGGTCTATGTGCACGGCACCTATTTTGTGCTGGAAAATTATTGTCGGTAATTCCTGAAAACTCTAATGCAGTCTTACCACTGTCTTCATAAGACTTCCATTCCAAATAAATCAATGATCACAATGCTGTTTGTATTTTCACATATTATTGACAGGCACTTAAGGGCTTATTTGCTTTTTTATGTCTTTTTAAAAAAGCATTTTGCTTTTATCCTTCATGATTTAAAGTTTTCCATACATTATTCATATTTACATTGTCAGACTGTAAATTTGTGTGTGATTTACCAGAAAAAACTACAGTTTTAGTCCCTGATTGATTTCCTTTCATAGCTTTTGTACTTAATTATTTTACAGCAGTTAATGACATTTCATCATGTTATATTATTCATGCAGTGTTAGAAAATAAACTTGGGTATAACTGAGATCTAAATCTTAACCAAGTAACACCAAAAATAACACAGCAACAGACAAGATTAGGGTTCAACCAATGGCAAGATGTTACAATTTTCCTCATGTTTTATTTGATGCTAAAGATAAACAACAACGGACAAAGGAAATTCATTGACTTGATTTTGGCTGACAAGATTTCACGGATGCTGGAACATATTTTGTTGCAGTTTCTGTAGAATTGCATAGTTTTGTTCAATTTTTGTTGTTGTTGTTTTTTTACCTAAGAAAAAATATAATTCTTCTTACATTTGCTTTTATTACTCATCAGTAGGTAGCATATGAGTAAATAGTAAGTGCACAGGAAATATTGCTATCCTTCTGCTGTTGTTACATATTTGATTTGGCAAGTTAATAACATGACTGTCAAAGCTGTTTATATTTAAATGTTCAGTGGAGATAACCATCACTGGAGATTCTGGGCCCAGAAAAGGGTGATATCTTCCTTCAGAAGCAAATCTGTGATGGAAATTTCCATGAAAATCACTTGACAGGAGATTACGAGTTTTACTGCAGGCCAGACACAAACCGAAAGATACTGAACATGCAGATGCTTTCATCTTGGAGTTGCCAAATCTACTGCCTTTCCTTTTTTATTTCTTACTCAAAAGTGGGTCATACTTGATTTTGCTTCTGTAAAAAATATTTAAGTTACAGAAAATGGATTGGATAGTGGAAAATATCCAATAATCCTAAGACATGCAGAGACAGTCAGTCTGTGACTGAGTAATATTTGAATTTCCTCAATATTCAAATTTCCTCAGTAATAAAAACAATATTTTTTTCACAATAAATAACATTGCCCCAATATATATTATGTTTCAATAACTGTACCTAGGATAGCATTTTAGCCAAATGAGAAAAACCTAGACAGATTGCAATTATTTTTTGTGCATTACCAAATGTATTATAATTTATTTTGTATTATGAAGTTTCCAGTACTTGTAGGAATAACTGAGAGTACTACTTCTGTTATTCAGGTGTTCACATAACTGAGGACACCTAAAAGAAATCTAGTTTAATTTAGCTCATCACAGGCAAAAATAACCTCAGATTTTCTTTGGCAGGTTGCTCTGACAGTTGCATTAAGGCCACTGTGTTATGTTCGTAGGTGTTCAGCTCCTACCAGGATTTTCTCCTGGGTCTTTCAAAGTCATCCAGCAGTCATTTCCACGGGGAGCAGAAAAGCTCCATGCATGGGGACACATCTGTGAGAGAACATGGCAAGAATAATGACAGCTTTCTTTCTACAGCTCAGCATTCCTTGGCCACCTTAGCTTCCACTGAAATTAATCCACTGGTGGGGAATGTGGGCTCATGTCCATTGGCTAGCAATTGCTAACACACAGATATGCCTCATGGCTTCCATTGCTCTATGTTATTTGCCACAGACATCCTCAGTGTCGCTATCACCAGAGTACCAGGTGAAGAAATAGGATGCAAACAGGTAAAACAGAAAACCAAGGCCTTTCATAACCTTTACTAAGAGAGACAGCAAAAAGACATTTCTCCAAAATATCTATCTTAATTGTCCATATCTTTTTTAGCCATCGTGTCTTTCTTTCCTTATTTTTTTTTTTTTGGCAGTGGTACTTGAGGGTCCATCATGATAGCAACCATCAATTTGGACCATTGCTGTCCATGTCTGAGACAATGCCATCTCCAGTGCTAATGGAAATCTGTTTTAGAAAATAGCAATTGTCTGATTTATCAGCCTTGAAATGAATTATTGCTACCTACCACTATTTCAAGAAAATGGTGGCTTTCACTTGTGCTTAACAAGTAGTTAATATAGCATCTCTGCAAGCTTTCTAATTCAGAAAAAGTCACAGCATCAAAGAATGGCTGAGGTTGGAGAACACCTCTGGAGGTCATCTGGTCCAACCCCCTGCTCAAGGAGGGCCACCTGGTGGAGGTGGCCCAGGCCCATGTCCAGGCAGCTTCTGAAGATCTCCAAAGAGACCTCAAAAAGATCAAGAAGACCCACAACATCTCTGGGCAACCTGTGCCAGTGCTCCATGACCTGCACATAAAGCAGTGCTGCCTGGTGTTCAGAGGGAGCCTCCTGTGGGCCAGTTTGTGCCCATGGCCTCTTGTCTGGGCACCACTGAACAGAGCCTCGCTCTGTCCTCTTTGTACCTCCCTTCAGGTATTCACAAACATGGATGAGCTCCCCCTGAGCCTCCTCTTATCCAGGCTGAGCTGTCCCCGTTCTCCCAGACTCTCCTCATAGGAGAGGTGCTCCAGGCCCTTATAAAATTACCATTCTGTAAATGTGCTTTGTAAGGAGTTACAACAAACGCACTGGGCCTATTTCATTTTGACACTTGCTACACTCTGTAAAATCAAGACCTAAGACCTTCAATGACTTCAAGAGGCTTCAGAACTTTAAGACATCTCCTGCCTGGCTTGAGTGAGGCAGCTTTTCTCTGAGGTAGCCGGGACATTTGGGGTCGGTGGTGGGGAAATGGTTTGGAGTGCAGACAGCTGGATGGCAGAGAGAGACCTAAGAAAATAATAGAGGGAGATGGGGAAAAGCCTGCTTGAAATTGACTAAAAATAAGGTAATTGTTGTCATAGGTAATTTCCAGATATGTAAGGGTAAGGCAATAACACTGTATGCTTGCCTATGAGGATGGTGAGCAAAGGTAAGCAGCTCTGGATTAATTTAAAATTGAATTACCTCAAGCAAGTTTTGTTTGCTTCTCTGCTGCTTGCAGAGAGAAGGTATGACATCCATGCATTTTTCCTGTTAAATACCAAGAAATAAGTCTAGATTCATCCAGCTAAGGGTTATTTGCTTAAGGTCTTCCCTCCACTCAGCATTGGTGAGGCCACACCTGGACTGTGTGGAGGTCCAGTTCTGGGCTCCCCAGTACAAGGAGCCACATGGACACATGGAGCCACTGGGGTGAGTCCAGTGAAGGGCCACAATGATGAGGAAGGCACTGGAGCACCTCTCCTATGAGGACTGGCTGAGAGCTGAGACTGTTCAGCCTGGAGAAGTGTTGGGGTGGGGATCTCATCAACATCTATAAATACCTGAAGGGAGGCTGCAAAGAGGAAGGAGCCAGGCTCTTTTCAGCAGAATCATCTGCTACTGACTACCTTTACAGTCATGTCCTCTGGCACAGACATCCTTGTGATAACAGCAGTCAGAAGTTAGGCTTAAGCCAGTGTTTAGGAATACTTATAACGGGCATCCTAGTACATTTCTGTGCCCCTTCTCGGTTTCCAGGGCCACTTGTTTGTGCCAGAAATTACAAGCAACTTTGCAGAGTTCCTTCTATATGGAAATGCAGCTTAGGAAACTTCATCTTTTTCACTGTTCATCTGGGAAGGCTTGCTTTTATTATTTATTTCAGCCACAGTTCATGGAAAATTATGTGCTTCTGGGCTGTGACATGCACACATTTGTATGCCTAAAAATGCAGCTATTTACAACACCCTCAGTATCTTCAAGAACTAGTGTATTAGCTTTTGTGGGATTTGAGAAGTGTCCATGCAGCCTCTAACTAGAGCCCTGAGTCAGTTATTTGGAGGCCATACAGAAGGGGAAAATGTAGGGTTTTAGCAAAGTTCAGGGAAAATATCCTGTGATGCTCCATTTTTATTTCTTCTTCCTGAGCTGTTTTAAGGTTTTTCTTCCTGAACTGTTTGTTGGCTTTTTTTTTTTTTTTTTTTTTTTTTTTTACATCTAGATATGCAATGAGCAAATAAAGCAGAGAGATATACGGGGTTAAGGGTGGAGGATTTTTTGTTGTTGAACCCAAAACTCATTCTAATTGTTTTTTACAATCAATAGAACAAATCACTGACTAATAACAAAAGACTATTTGTGGATAGCACATGGATGTAAGTGTTCTTCATCTTTCCTTGGATCCCCTTGGATCCTTTATATTATTATTATTTTTTTTTTTTTTTTTTCCTGCTACCGACCATTTTAGGGGGAAGGTGAACAAAGTCACAAGGGTAATCTGATTTCATGTTTTATGACATTAAAAGGGGAAAGCTCTGAGCCAGCATGAGTGAACCTTGTACAGGGTATTTAGAGAAGACTATTTCATTTCACGGAAAACAAGGAAACCTTTTCAACCCCGTCTAAAGTACAGGACTAATCCAAGTTAAAACCTGCCCATGGGCAAACCATGTATAACAATTCAGTTTATCCTTGGACAGAGAGCATGTTGGGTCTTGGCTGTACTCTCTTTGCACTTTGTGTAATCATTTATACTCCTGTGAGGTAACTGTAAAATACCACCTTCTGTCTGACTTGGGATTTGACAAGGCTCCATGGAGCTATTTGAAGAAGGCTTCCAAAGAGGAGATCACATCTGGAATCCTCCTGGAGGTGGATCACAGGCTGTTAGACATGTTAGAAATGCTGTTGCATTTCTATGCACTGGCAGACAAGCTTTGGAAAGCTGTTTTATAGTGGCTCTAGAAGGTTTTGTCTCAGCTTCCAGCTTCACTTCTCTGCTGGAGTGACTGTCTACAGGAGGAATGCAGACTTGCAACTGAGCAGCTCTAGTGCAAAGGTTAGCATTTTAGCTTTAACTGCTAAAGCAGGTGGACTTGCACTAAAACACCAAATTGAGTAGGAGTATCTGAGAGAGAATCACCTGAAACCTCTTCCTGCTCTGGAAGATGGGGAGAGGTGAGAGAAGAAAAGGTAGGTGACCTTCAACACAGGGGCAGCAAGGCAGGTGAGAGTGGCAGCAACTTGAATTGACTCAACATGACCACTGCTACTGGCTAGTTTGTGTGACAAATGGGCACAGTGATTTATGGCTTTAGGTGTCTCCCTTCTGGAAGCTATTGCATTTAAATCTTCATGCAGAACTACCTGAACAGGAGATCTACCTCCTTTTTTTTATTATTATTATTTTTTTTATTTAACCTGGTTCTGTGCAACGCCAACATCTTATTGGGGCACACATGAACAATTATCACAAAGGTATAAGGACTTCTGCCACCTCCCTGCTCGTCTGCTCACCAATCCCACATTCATCCAGTCTGAACAACGTGCTTGCTGCTGGTTGCAGTCTGCCATAGTAGCTTTTCCTAGCTCCACCAAAGCCAGGGCTGCTGGCATTCAATGTGCATCCCTGCCTTTGTCCTTCCTTGCAGCCCCAGGCTGTGACAGTACCTGAGACCTCTCTGATGCCTATCTTGACTTGATACAAATCACTTGACAATTACTACAAGAGTCATCTCCTGTCCCATTAGCACTGGGGCTCTGCAATGGTGCTCAGACTCAGATAGTGAAAAAGCAGTAATATCTTAAATCTCTAAAGGAAGCCGCACCAGAGCTCATCTGTCATGTTCATAACTAACTAAAAGCTTTTTTTTTTTTTTAAAAAAAAAAAGGTTTTAGAAAAAAGCAGCTGAAGTAACCACTAATCCAGTCAGTTTTTACTACCAAAACCAGAAAACTGAAGCAGCTGAGACACTCCCAGAGGTAGGTGTGCCTTGAGCCAGTCCAAAGCCTGTGATGGCGAGGCCAGCATGCTGTTTATCGGCCACGTCCACACAGCCACCTAGAAGTTCCACAGCCGCTGCAGGAACAATGCCTGGAGTCTTCTTAATAGTATATCATAAGAAGAACAAACAGTTTGCAATGTTACACTGTGGTTGTCATTATGTGGTGCAAAATTTTGATTTGTTTTTATATATACTCCCTTATTTGAAGCGTGTTTTGGGGTGACTATCACATTTGGTTTTGTTTCTTTCTATATGGATTCTGTCACTCCTTTACTTCTGTAAGTTTAAAGAATTATGCATGGACATGCCCTTACTGCCATGCTTAGCATCCTTCTGAAAGAATTCCAGCTACTGATATTGCCAAGAAAATGAAGAAGATATACCAAAATTGCACCAAATGTGAAACACAGGTCTGCAACCTTAAACACTAATTACTAAATCATTTTAGAGATTTACCCATGCACGAGGACCAACACTATTATGATCCCTTTAAAGCAAGTCTAAACAGAGAATCTCTACTCGTATGATGATGGAAGAATAAATGTTGTGATTTTTGCTAGACTTACCAAGATCCTTATCTAAAAATGCTATGAAACGTACTGCCAACTCCACTGCAAATGTTAAGCTCAAGCCTAAGCTTACAGGAAATGAATCATTTTGACTCTTCACATTGGCTTTGATGGAGAAAGGGCAAATGGCTTTTTTTTTTTTTTTTTTTACTCAAATTGCCCAATTGTAAAAATCCTGATCACACGCGGATTTGCTAAAATACAGAATAATGATATAAAATGTGATTTACTATTTTTTTTATTATTCCCACCTTTTTGTAAATCTACCTACACTGAGCCTTTTGTCATAAGGTCTTTGAAACTTCATTTACTCATGCAAACAAAGTTTAAAATGCTGCTCTTTGAACTGGAACACATTTGTTCATCAAAATGAGGTGCAGACCAGAAGGTAAAGAGGACTTTGTGGTGGAGGACAGGGCATATATCAGCAGGAAAAACAGTTAACAGAGATTTAAATCACACTCATATTTTTATGCCTGGGCTCTTTTGTGGGAGGAGATCGCGCAGCTTACATCTTACTTCCTCTTTTTTTTTTTTTTCTTTTTTTTTTTTTTTTTTTTCTCTGACTGGATTCATATCTGGCTTTTATCATTTCCTTTGTCTTGCTAACTGCAAAACAATAACCTTCCATCTGTCTTGTCTGTCAGCAGCAGTGTGAAAATAACACAAATTGTAAACCAGCAAGTAAACATGGGAACTTCAGGAAGACTGCCTGAATAACAGAGAGCAGCAAAACTGTATGGTTTGTTTGTTTGTTTTGTTTTTAACACTGTTGGTTCTTTACCTTTATTACCATGGATTTTGTAACTGGGAAAGATTGGTTTAAAACTAAATATGAAATGCATGAACTCCAATACCTTGATATCAACAGTCGTTAAATATTGACTTTGCTTTCAATGCTTTAGAAATCAGGTTTGGCAGAAGCACACAAATGTAACAGAGGAGCTAGGAAGTGCTGAGCCCCATATGGCTTAGCTGAGCTTCTCTGTACTTGGTAGAGTTTGAGCACTGCTTTTTACTAGACAGTGGTAGAGCGTAACAAGTGACCTGAGTATGGATATTTGCAGTGGTTCTTAATCTTTATAATGGCTGCAGAAAGTGTTGGCTGTATTTCTTGTGTAAAGCCAAGAGTAAGCATAAAGGCCACTAAGATATGTTGAAATGGAGAGTGCATTTAGTAGCATCGAGGTACCTCTGCATGCTGTTTCTGATATTTAGCAGACTACCCTTGGCAAATGCTCATGTGTTGTCTCAGACATATCAATGCATGGGCTGCTGTTTTGGTATAAGCCTAATTTCATTTGCAGTTTCCGCGTGGAGAATGGAAACTGCAATTAAATGACTGAGGCAAGAGCATGTTTCATTCTGCTGCATCTGGAGTCAGGATGGTCATTTGTAGCGAGGTGACGGCACAAGCATGTGGGTCAGGGTTATTTGAAATTTCTTCACTGAGATTCAGCAAGGCCATTCATTAATGGTTAAAATATAGAATAACAATATTATACTTAAAATTTATTATCTCAGCAAGGGGAGTACATATAATTTCATATTGTTTCTCTTCATGGGAAATACCTCATGACTGTGCTTCAAAGATTTGTTTTATAGAGGTTCTAAGTTAAAGGAAATGGAAAAGCTTGTAGCAGCAGCAATAAAAACCCAAAACCATCCTCCATGAATCTGTAAAAGGTTTTGCTGTTGACTTCACTGATGTCAGAACTGGGCCTTCAAGTTGGAAAACTTTTGTTTTTAATGGAGTTGGTCTAGATTTTTACCATTAGAAACAGAGGAAGATGTGAAATGTGAGCTCTCCACAAACTAGAAATGTATCCCCACTGCCTCCCAACTTTCATTCCAAAATATTAAGGGCCAATGTTAGGAAAAAAATAAAATTGCCACAAACTAATAATTATTTCAGTCTAACTCCCATTAGCCTCTTAACCTGAATGCTATTATTAGGAAATATATTTGAACAACACTGAACCAATAACATAATGCTTGAGGAATTGCTGTAGTAGAAGGAGATTAATATTCTTCCCTAGGTACAGCCACAATGTTGTAATAAAGCTTTGAAGAAAAATAATAATAATAATAATAATAATTCAGAGCAATGCATGAAGAGTTCATGGAATAAAGCTTAACAAGCTGCTACTTCTCATCTCTTTGGTATGTCTGAGTAAAATGAGAGCTCATTGGAGAACTTGTGAACAACGCGTACAGAAAAATATGGACCTGTACAGGAGCTTGGAAATGCTGTACCAAGATGATGACATTGCAAAAGAGCTTTTGAGTTTATTATCCCGATATAGTAAAGTCAAATTGGCAGAAGAATTCTCTGATTTTTTATTTTTTATTAGAACCTCTTTGTGTTTCGTAGAATTCAACATTAATTACTAATATTTTAAAACCATTATGCTTAAATAGTACTTAAAATGGATGCTATTTCTGGCATATGATTACAAAACAATACATTTAGCTTGCAGTTCTTACATTTTTTCATAGAACTTAGCTCCATGTGACCTATTTTGTAGAAACAACTGTATTTTGACAAGTCAGTAGCTTTCTGCTATTTTTCTTGGGGAGAAGTAGGTTTGCTTTCAAAAAGTCCTTGAAAAGGTCCCAGAATGAACAAGACATTAATAATCTAAATGCTATTGGTTCACTTCTAATACCTGTTCCTCAGAAGTATTTTTTAAGTATAACCGCTGTTAGTAAGCAAATAGTGAGAGACTGGTAGAATTCCCTAAAGAAGATCAACAGCTTTTCTTATTTACATATTTATAGTACATATTTTTACAAAACATATGTATAAACATTTATATATACACGTACATGTTGAAAGTTCAGATTTTTT
Source organism: Heteronetta atricapilla (assembly GCA_011075105.1). Classification (NCBI taxonomy): domain Eukaryota; kingdom Metazoa; phylum Chordata; class Aves; order Anseriformes; family Anatidae; genus Heteronetta; species Heteronetta atricapilla. The sequence continues at coordinate 113,509,891 of CM021732.1, forward strand.
TGTCACATTCATTCTCTTTCAGGGTAGGACCTGTTAGAGCAGGTCAGGCATGTAACAATCCTAGAGTAACCAAGGACTTGAAGTTCAAAGGGCTTTAGTTTTGTCTATTGAATATTAGGAGCAATTTTGACATCATTATTAAAATGTTTTTCTGATTTATAGAATTTAAAGTCCGTATCTTTTTTGCTATTTGAACTCTTAAATGACACATTACTTAGGTTGCTAACTAAGAAAGCATATCAGCTTTTCAGTTACTGCTCTTTTGATACTCAGAAAATCTTGGAAGTTTCATCCACACACATTTTGCAATTTCAGTAACCTGAAAACTGCCTCCACCAAGAAACAAGACCATATTCTGTACACAAAATGACATAGGAATCCTCTGCGAGGAAGTGTTGATGCTTAATATGGACTCATGAGAATTGTTAGTTTGGTCACACATGCTCTGAGTGTATCACAGCAATTAAATGGCGCTTTAATCAAATGTCTATAGTTGTAGTGTTCAGTATTTTCACCCATTCTTTCCTAATGTCATGGTTATGTTAAGAATGCTTTTCTAGATCAATATCCTGACATGCTGGCACAGAGCATTAGCAAGGCTGACCTTTTGCTAACACGGCATATGTCACACCCAGCTACATGTCATACACCCATGCTACATTTTAGCAATGGCAATAGAAGTATATAACGATATCTTTCCAAAGAAGTCTAAATACATTTGTTATTACTTGTACTACTACAAATGTATCTTGTATCTGCTGCCACTAACAATATACCACCTCTTATTCCCACATATTCTTGTCCTTTATGCCAGGGTGACATAGGTGAGGATGATCTAATGGATCATTGTCTCGCTGCAGACCAGAAAGGAGAGCAGTGGCAATATGCATAAGTAGATATTTTACTGTATTCACATGCTAAACTGATTAATTCTAGCAAACCTTACTGATAGCAGAAAATAGACAAGCATAAAAGATATTAATTACTTCATTCTTTTACACAGTGCAGGAAAAGCACATCTGTATCTTCTCCCTTTCCACCACTGTCACAGAGAAGTGTGGATGCACATAATATTTAAAATATTTACTTACAGCCAATACAATGAGCATTATTAGTATCAGTGAGCTGTCTGCTTTAAAATCATGTCTGTGCTATTTCTCTCTAGTGACCTAACTCAGTTTCCTGTGCAGCATTTGCTGTGTGTTCTAATCTGGGTTTTGGGGTCATAATTTGAGAACCGCTGATGTATGCAGTCTTTCATAGGGTGGGGTGTTTTAGTTTTTTTTTCTTCTTTGTTTTTAGGTTAAGATAACTTCACGTAAATAGCTTAATTCTGAATATTTACGAAGGTTGACAGGTCTTACTGTGACTGTCTTTGTAGGATTGAGGCCCACTGAGTGTACAGACTCAGATCTCAATAAGTACATGGGTTATTTTTAACTAATTTATTATAGTGATGATAAACAAATGGATGATATACAAATGGATAAACAAATGGTTTGGGTCACAAACAAATGTTGTTTGGTATAAAACAAAAGCATTTGCATGTCTTATCTCTTGTTAGCTAGAGGAAGTGAATACATTGACCATAAAATGTACGGAGACCAACAATCCCTGGGATGTCTGCAGGCACAAATTACACAGCTGAGATTAGCATAATTGATGTTGACCTGAAAGTGCATTATCCCTAGCAGTATTCACGTTGCTCAGAGAATGCCATTTGGCCATAACAGACCCACTTATTTTACATTTCTGTTTTTTTAAACACTGATGTGTTCTTCAGTAAGAACTCCAAGATGAAAATTGAATACTTCCTTCCTTCCGTTTATTTAGAGTGTTGTCCAATTTGTTGTTAAACACCTGGGACAGATCCAAGTTATCTCAGCAGAAATTTTATAAGGCATCTTCAATCAACACATACATTCCATTATGAAGACTATTCAGGGAGTCTTCGTATTTTGAAGCTACTGGGCTTCATTTCCTTATGTGTATCTTGCCTTTTGCAAACTAAAGGTCATGAAAAGAGCTTTGCAGGTAAATGCACCATGAAGTCAAAAAATGTAGCAGAAGCTTACAGAGTTAGCATAGTCAGGTACTCACAGGTGCCAAGATATGTTTTCTGTCCTCTGTTCTGTTGTTGTCTAATGGTGTGGCAAGGCAAATGTTCTTGATTATCTCATTTCTTAAACAAGTATACATATTACTTGTGTTTACAAAATACTTGGAGATCTTCAAATGAAGCCCTACGTACTTGAAATGAAACTTGTTTAAACAATCCATTTGTATTCTGTAAGAACCAAAGATGACACAGTTGTACTTGAATTAAAAAGGTGTTGCAGCTGTTTGCCGAGAGGGCTGTAAGACAAGAAATGCATCACAAGCATTAACATGCTCTTAGAATTTCTCAAGAATATTAGTTAATGCTTTCCTATATTTTTGTTTGATACTCATGCAAACAAAATGCCAAAGGAAGATATAAATCATTTTGTTTTAAATGAGGCAAAAGCACTAAAGAAAATGATGTCCAAGTAGAGGGCAGAGGTGAAGAACTGTTTTAATAATTTGAACCTATAATTAAAGCACCTAACAGAAGCAGAATTATGTATGATAGCATTTTAATGATAGCTTGCACGACTTGAGTATTTATTTATATACACAATAATATAACATGCATCACCACATTGGACTCTTTAACAAATAGCATTAGCATTGTTTGCTTTTGCAGAATCACTTAATTCATCTGTTTCTGCACTTGACATTCTCATTTATTTCAAGTTGCATAATGATTTCTCTTGCTCTGTGTTGCTGCGCTTATGCCTACAGAGTAGAAAGTTAGACAGTAAACTTTGAACATGAATGTAAACCCATTGACACCAGCATTTTGTTGACTGGTAACCCAAACAGTCACAATGAAATCTGTTAACACATTAATTAGTAGTATCTTGATTTTCAATATAATACTCCTTTATTCTTTATGCCTAAACAATATCAGAAGTTCCTTTTGAAAGTGTGCTGGAGGGGTCATTCTCAGAATATGTGCATGTCAATACTCTAAGCAGCACATAAAGAGTACTGAATAGCAGTGGAAGAACATGTTCTGTAGATAAAAATGGAAAATAACATTTAGTCTTTTGCAATTCATTGTGTGTTAGCAACTTGCTTAGACCTAAAAATGTTGGTTTTCTTTTTCCTTAAACATTATTTTGTCTCTAAATCAATTTCTTGAATTAAATTTCAATTTTGTAAATAAATAAATAAATCTCTAAGGATAAAAAGAAATATTGTCAGTTTCTCTACAGAAAACAAATGGTCAGGAACTCACTGATAGTCCAATATACAGATACATCAGCCTGTTCAGTGACCTCTCCTATCTGCTTGCAGCTCCATTCCAGGAGCAGGCTGGTCTTTTGGATATTGATGGTGACAGTGCAATGCTGGAGGTAGATGACAAACAACAGCTTTTCAGATGCTATAGCACTAAACAAATCAGAACAACACCAACAACAAAAAGCAAAACACTACCAGGCCTACTACCTACTGTCAAGAACAGTATTACTGACCCTGTAAGAATGCACATGAGTTTCCATTTCCAGCATAATCAAGATGAGGCTCACAATTAGCAAGGTAGGTAAGTGAAAGACATCTTGAAAGAATAGTAAGAAGTGAATATTATGTTAACGATAAGAAAATAGAAATATGTTCAAGATATTGATGGGGTAATAAGACTATAAAATTAACAACACTGTTTTTTATGTGCACTTTAACATAGTCTCTTTCACAGACGCAGTTGATCTGTAAGAAATTAAAATTCATGTTAATGCATGGAAGCATGTAGAGTGATTAAAGTAGCTCAGTGGTAATATGTTAACAAGGAAAAGCCTGGTGGGCTTTAGGTCCTTGCTAGTTCTTCTTGAAATCAGAAAGGGACTCTTTCTGGGGAGAGAAAGATTCAACATTTCATGAGTTTGGAAATTTATTTCCCTTTCCATTTGAGAACCATCCTCTGGTGTGAAAACTTCCCAGTCAGAAAGATGGACAGTGCTGCTCCAAAGCATGAAATCTGTGGGAACATTTGAGTAGTTACTCAAAATAAATAAATAAATAAATAAATAAATAAATAAAATCTGTTCTGCTAGAAGCAAAGTAGTCAGATTAATTGGTATATAAATTATTGGATTATGGCTTCCTGCACATCTAAAAAAAAAAAATGTATGGAGAATTCTTTGTATGTAGGAATTAAGTTAGCTCTGGAGGAATGTTCTTTTCAATTTTGTCAGAGGCTGCAAGCATTCTTTTTAGGTACTGATACAGAGACAGCTGGCAAAAGCAAAGGATGGCACCTCCTGATCACTGTGCAGCTACACAATTTTCTCTTTCCCCTCCCGCTTACATGTCTTGTCTCTGACAGCTCCCACAGAACTCCAGATAGCTGCCCTTTTCATACTGGCACGGAGATGCACTGTTGCGGCAGCAGCATTGCCAGGAAAGCAAACAAAATAATAGTTACACAAAGCAAAAACTGTACAAAAAATAATTGTACAAAGTTGTAAAATAGCTGTGCAAAGGTGGTCTAAAATGTACCTTTTCAGTAACTTTTGCCCCTGGAAAACTGCAAAATTTTATGAGCAATTCTATAAGCTTTCACTGTCAAAATTTCATTTCACAAACACTCTTTATCTTGAGGAATAAAAAGTTGGCAGGGCCATTGATTTCATTTAATCTAAAAATTCTGATTTAAAATGCTTTCCTTCAAATAAATGTGTTTCATAAACTTCAGCTGCCTGATTTCCTTTTACATGTTGTCTACGTCAATGACAAAAACTATATAAGATTTACAAGGCTGGTGCCATGCTATATATCGCTCCATGGCATACTAGTTGTCTACTCCAAGGTCACAGCTTTATTAAAGGATCAAGATTTACAACAACGTTAGCAGCAGCATGAATGCCTTCAGACACATCTTCCTGTAGTTTACTTCTCTGAGGTCACCAGCACAATTTCTCCCCCTGCCAAAAGCTACTAATCAATAAATACAGCAGCCTCCTGAACAAAGTTCAAATGGACCTATCATGTTCCTTTAGTAATAAATCTTTGCTTTTGTTTAACACCTGCCTTCAGAGAACGTAACCCTCTTTACCTGTGGTAATTAATTTACCTTCAGGGCAGCCTTATTTGGTGATTAAAAACTGTTCCCCTTTCACAGATGGAGGAATTGAGGCCTGATGACACGTTTACCTGAAGTCCTACAGGGAGACTGAAAAGGCTGGGAGGCCCATGGCTGTGTGGAAGCCTCACCTGCTGAGGCTGAAGGCCAGGCTGTCTCCCTCCCAGCTAATAACGCAAGGCAGCTCTGTAATGTCTAAACCAGGGCTTCTGTAATTCTTCCTGTTTAATGTAACTTCATGGCATGAGTAAGGCATAGCAGAATTTGGCTATACACATGTGTACAGTCCTAACTGGTGCACAGAGACACGCAAAAAGTGTTCTGCAGGCTCTTTGCCACTCAGGGTGTAGTTGGCTGTCTTCTTCTGGCTGTACGTACACTACTGAAGAGGTCACTGCCACCAATTGCTGTTCCCTCTGGTTCCCTCTTTCCTCTCCAAGCCATGGGCCCAGATGGCAACAGGGGCATTGCCTCTTACTTCTGATCACCAGCAGATACAACATACATAGCTCTGATGGATGTCTGAAGCCTAAATAGTTTTGAAGAGCTGGAGGCATATGTGAACCACAAGGCTTAGTGTTTTGTACTCTCTTTGCTCTAGAAAACTAATCACAGGCTAGGAAGAGCTCCCTACCTAGCGATCTCTTCTAGACATCTACTTGTGGTAGAAACAGCTGCAGTCCCAAGGGGAAAAGGAACATGAAGGTGAAGGAATTTTTTATCTTCAGCCCAGAGAGACCAAGCTCAACCTGAATCTTAGTTTTATTACAAACTAATATAATATCTCCAAATTAATATATTCTGAAACAAATACAGTCTGTATGAATCTGTTTCTTTTTAAAGTGTTGCCAGAATTGTGTTTGTCATTTATCTGCCAAGAGTTATGTTCAGAGGAGGTCAGTGCTAGATGGGCTTAGCGGGTCCAAAGTCTTCTCAATACAGAGAAATTTGCTGGCATAGCTGTATCACTATAATTACATTCTTACAACTCGTTATTGTGGAATAAAAGCATGCAGCCATACTGCTGGTTTACTGTTAGAAGTTTCTATCAGGGTGATTCAGCAGGTAGAAATTGTGACCCAAATATTACTAATACCAGTAAAACTACACACAGAAATACTGCTAGTGTTAGTAAATCTATAAATGATTTTTTTTTTGTACGTGCAATTTATTTTTTCCTATCACAAGAAATTAATTCTTAGACATAACACAGTATTTATTTATATATTTATTTTGATGATGGATATGTGTATATGAAAGGCACTCCATACACGAAGTAAAGTATCACAGAAAGCAAGTAACTAATTTAGGTTATCCTGATGGTCTTTCTTGCTCAAAACTGAAGAGCTGATGTGTTTCTCATGCTGGATGATATCCAGATGGCCACAGTCAGAGGTCAGGTGCATTCCTGAATAGCCTGCGCGAGGCCGCATGGGGTCACCTTTCCACAAGCCACCTTCTGAACCTTGTTCTGCAGCTGATGCTGCTGGCGCAGTCACCTCACCGCCCGGCAGTGTGTTCCACCGGCAATGCCTTACTGCAGAGTAAAGGGCACACACACACTTTTTGTTTTGCGTAGGCTTCAGAATTTCATTAGGCAGAGGTATTAGCGAAAGCCAGATTTGTCAATATACCATGCTGAACCAGCTGCAGAACATTCAATACCTCAAGAGTTTCCTAACACAAAGTCCTAAATTTATTAGTGCTAGTCAGCATAACTGGAAAAGTTCACCTAGTTAATAATTGAAGCTCCTGAATGCTATGACATGGATGAAATTTCTGCACTTCTGGGTTGGCTACGGATTGTTATCATCTCCCAGAGAGCCAGCGTGCCTGTACAAGACCTGCTTGCTACCCCGTAGCGCTTCCCGTAGCTACTTTGGGGGCCAGCATTTATTTCGTGCTTTTTCACATCGGTGTTTCCAGTCACGTCATTCTCAAAATGGGGGTGACGACAGGGACATGGGGTTGCAGCAGCTGGGCATCTGGGCTGCACAACACTCCCAGGAGCTGGATTTTCCCTAACACCATGAACTTCTGTGTGCCGAGAGACGTCAGGCTCACAGCACAGGTACCGGCTCCGCGGCCGCACCGCGGCAGGCTGCGAGCACAGGCCCAAACCCACGGCCACGGGGGGGGGCCCGGCGGAGCCCCCTGGCGGCGGGCACAGCCCTGAGGCCGGGCTCGCCCCTGCGGCCGGGGTCAGCGGCACCGAGCCGCCTTCGCCAACACAACCCGGGCAGCCGGAGGCCCTCGGTCGGAGCACGACCTGGGGGCATGGGCGCCCTCCCCGCCGGCCCCAAGCCCGGGGCCGTGACCGGGGTGGCGGCCTGCGGGAAGGGGCCGGCACCGGCGGCAGAGCGGGGGCCGGGCGGCCGGCGGTAAGCGCCGGGGCGAGAGGTGAAGGGTGAAGGGGCGCCGTGCCGTGCAGTGCCGTGCCGTGCAGTGTCGTGCCGGGCGGAGCGGGGCGAGGCCGCCCCGCCGTGCCACAAGAGCCCCGCCGGGCCGGGAGGCGATCGCCATGGAAACCCAGGCCCGCCCCAGGCCCCGGTCCCGCCCCTGTCCCCCGGGCGAAGCGGTGGCGGCGGCGGGGCCTGGGCGCAGCATGGAGCCGGGCCGGGCGAGCCGCGGCTGAGCCGTTCGCAGGCTCCGCGGCGGGGGCGGCAGCGCTCCGCGGGCAGCGGCAGGTAGCAGCGCGGCCGGGGGGCGGGGAGGGAGCGCCGAGGGGCGGCGGCGGCGCTTCCTGAGCCTGGCCCGGGCCGTGCCGGGCCCGTTCGGTTCCCCCGCCGCCCACCTGGCGCCAGGTGCCCGCCCGCCATCTTCGGGCGGCCCCGCGGGGGGCGTCGGGGGCGGGGGGCGCGGGCTGGCGCCTGGCCCCCGCTCCGCGCTGAGAGGCCCCGGCGCCTGGCCATGGCCGGGGAAGCCGCCGCGCAGCGCTTCGACGAGGATGATTTCTACTGTCCCGTGTGCCAGGAGGTGTTCAAAACGCCCGTGAGGACCGCGAACTGCCAGCATGTGTGGGTATCGCTCCCTCCTTCCCTTCCCCTCCGTCCTGCCGAGGCGGTTGCCTCGCCTCCCCCGCGTCTCTGCCTTTTATTTCTCTGCTTTCCTTCTCCCCCCCGCCTCCCCCCCCGGTTTTCAGGTTTTCAGGCAGCGCCCCGAGGTAAGGCAGCGGCGGGGCTCGGTGCAAGGCCGGCCCCGGAGGTGTCACCCGCACCCGTCTCTTTTGTAGCGGCCCGGTTAGAAAAGGCACGTCCTCCTGAAGCAGGTCCCCCCCCCAGCCTCTGGGTGCCTGCCGAGCCGAGCTGCAAGCGAAGGCAACTTAGAAATCTAACTGAAATTGCACTTTTAGGCTTTGTTTGTACTTCCCTGTTCGCTTCCTGAACGGGATCGTAGGTTAGTTGTTCCCTCTTTCCCCTCGTCCATTCCTAGTGAAAATCCATGCCTTCTTAGAGGCATATTGAATCACAAAGTACTCTTCTACTAACCATACAGTGCGGTTAACAGAAAGGCAAAATACATTTGGTAGTTGGTATACAAGGCTTCAAAAAGTCAGAGGAGAGCCGCCAAAGTGAATGGACTGGAATCTTTGGGAAAAATACAGAAATGAGGCTCTGCAGGATTTTTGGCTCTCCTTAAGGACAATAAACAGGGATTACTCTGATAAGATTTTCCAGTACCACGTGCCTGCTGCACCATTTAATATCTCATTAATGATCAATCCAGTGTACAGCTTGGGAGCACTAGACAGAAAATAGTAAGATCTTTACCTAAAATTCATTGCCAGGTTCCCCTAATTTCCGTATACTTCTTTGTAGGCACTGTTTGTTTTACTTATGTCTATCTTCTAAAGATTTTTGTTCAGTAGCCTGTGATGTATCACTTTTTTGCTAGTAATCACCCATCTCTCCTGAAGGACAAAGTATCTAACTTCTTTCACTTTGCTAATCTGTGTTTGTGGTAACTTTTCAATTTAGATTTTGCAGGAAGTGCTTCTTGACAGCTATCAGAGAAAGTGGAACACATTGTCCTCTCTGCCGGGGGAGTGTGACTAAAAAAGAAAGATCTTATCCCAAAAGGGCTCTAGATGTTGAAAACAATATGAAGAAAGCTTCTGGGGGCTGTAGATGCTGTGAAAAGCAGGTAGAGTAAAACTTTACAAAAAGTTGAATAATCTTGTTCTTATTTTTAAACAGGTATGCTTGTATTATGTGCCATTCATGTCTGGGAGCCAAAAAAAAAAAGCCTCTGGTAGTTTGGACTTAGTTTTGTTTGGCTTGTGTATATACAAGGCATGCAATGCCTACCATTAGGTACCTGTTAGGTATGCTTAACATGTAAGCTGAAAGAAGATCTTGTATTGCCTACAGTGACTTTCTGAGTGGGGTGCCAGTTTTTCCCCCAGAACAATGAGAAAACTGGATATAGCTATAAAACTGGCAAAATAAAAGTTAAGTGACTGAAAATGAAAGTTAAAAGTATATGGAAAACCTCAGACACTTTCAGTAGGGAAATGAAAGTGCTTAGAGTTACTTCAGAACTTAAATTACAAACAACAAACACTACCTGATTAACTCTGTACATACAATACAATCATGTGAAGTTTCTCCCTGCCCCAGAGAACATCAGTCTGTTTACTTTGTGGTGGGGGCATTATTATCAGAGCATTGAGTGAAATCCTGACCCCACTGAAATCTAGAGTAATCGGCCTTCTGCTATAACTGGATCCAGGATTTTAGCAACCCATTTTATTTACATCAAATTTCATCTGATCCAGGTAGTCTTTATGTTGGGTTTCAGCTGGGTCTCGGGTCTGCCAGTGTGCGAAGATCAGCTTTTTGCTTTGTTCCACCTGATACGTTCATATGAAACAAATGGGAGAAACAATAGCAAGTTGGTAAATCAAAAGGAAGTATGAAGCAGATCTTCAGAACTTTAATGAAATTTAGGCACAGGCTCATGAGATGTGTTCTTGTTCAGCTTCTAAACCTGTAAGCACTTCTGAGTGCTGCTGGACCTGAGATTCTGATTTAGGCCATGTCCAGCACAGCTATGTTTGGACAAAATCTAGGCAACTCATTACTGTCTTACTTGCATCTAGAATGGGTAGCCATCTATAAGCTGCTGTTCATTCATGTCCTCTTATGTTTTTTTTTTTTTTCCTTAAGGGAGAAAGTTGTATATTGTCATAACACACCCAGTGCAAAAAGATTTCACTCTGAACAGAGTAACACTGGGCCAGAGGACATAAGGAACAGTGGTGCCTCCATCCTCAGGTCCCCTCCCCACAGGAGCTCATCAGTAATTGATCTTGGATTGTGAGAGGTGTAGTTCCCATGGTTTTGTTTCCATCGAGTGGAGTTTACTCACATCTTGCACCCCTGAGAGAGCTTTCTCAGTTTTCTGGCTGTAGAGGGTTTGGGGTGTGGAAACATTCTCCTTTCTCACAGTGATAGAAGCCCTACAGGGAAAAAAAAAAAAAAAGGAATTGAAGATATTATGCTAGAAAGGAAAATGTTCATCCTGAGAGGGGAGGCACAAGTTAAGAGTTTCTGCTGCATATGATGTCTAAATAATCCCTGCATGCATTGCTTTCTGTTGGCAGAATTCTCTTCCTTCTGTCCCTGGATTATTCAGTACGATTTGAATAATTTGGCATTTCATTTACAGGTTAGATTTTCATGGATGAGACAGCATTATAAAACGTGTAAGAAGTATCAGGATGAATATGGTGTTTCTTCTATTATTCCAAACTTACAGATTTCCCAAGATTCAACAGGGAACAGGTAATCAGGGTGTTTTATGTATAACCATGCATCTTTTTCCTCCCCAAAGGATTTTTTTTTTACCAGGACATGTTTTCTTTTAGTAATTATTATTTTCTGTTATATTACACTTCAAAAAATGTCAGTTTTTCCAGATCTTTTTCTTTACTCAGCATACAGAAGAAAACCTTTCTACATGATGGCTTCGAATGTCTTCTAGGGGCTCTTTTAAAAAACATGTAGTATTTCCAGCTTGCTTTCCTTGCTTTGACAGCATTTGAGCAGCTTGCTTTGTAACAGATTTCATAATATCTAGCCCCAAGTTCCCTTCTTTTATTCCCCCCTCCCTTTTCATAAGTCTGTTTTAGTGGTTATCCTGTTTCAAAACATTACTGTGCAAGCTTTTGTTTTCAGGTTGAATTCATTTTGAACTGATCTTTTGTGAAGTGTGTAAGGAATGCCAGCATATTACACACCATAAAATGAAATGCCATTTACCAGTTTGCTTTCAGACAGTAAAGCTCAAGAGCTTTCTTCCTCATACCTTCTGACTGATGTGCTTTGTTTTGGTTGTGTTTTTTTTGGGGGGGGGGGAGCAGGGGTGCAAGAGGTTTTTTGAAGATCATTTTTACATACTAGTTTCATGGAGATTTTTATTACATATAGCTTGTGCTTTACTGTGTGTTGACATCATATTTTTAGCACACTGAACTTCTGTGTCTTTGGTTTTCAGTCCATCAGTATATTGAAAGCAGAAGTTCAAGCTGTTGCCAGAAGTAGTTGTAGCAATGTTTAACTGAAGCTTCTGGATACTGTTATACAATTATTGATTATGCCACAGTAGAATACCTGTGCCTGTAACATTATAGAAGTACAAAAACTGTACTGTGACCAGATATGTGGTTATAAATATTCATGTACTTAGGGTGGTCAATTTATCTGAGCAGCTTCTTCTGGCATAACTTGAGGTGCATGTATGGTTAAATGTACTTTCTAAAATGTTTCTGTTTGTCACGCTTATTTTAGGAAAATGATATTGTGCACAGCATGAGGAAATTGTTCTTGCTGTAGCTGAAAGTTGTAAATGTCTCGGGCAAACACGTGGTAGTTAAGTGACTATTTACATAGCCATAAGTCAAAAAAAAACAAAAAACTTATACTGCCTATCTTATGCTCTCATACTTCAAAATGCCTTCTGAGTTGCGTGGTTGTAAACTCCATTGCCATTACTGTTGATTAAATGCCTGTTTGATTGTATACCAATTTCCTATAAAGTTGTGTGGTAATTCCAGTAAGGGTCACCATGGTAACTAGATACTGAGACATGCTTTGATCCAAAAGAAAAGTTGTGAAAGTTAAAATGTGTGCCGTTTTATGTTTTGCCTTGAAATTCATGGGACTTAATGGATATATACATATATTTTTGTTATTACTAAATTTTAAGAAATCTTGATAGTGGAGGACAATAATAACCTTTTAACTTTTTTTTTTGTTGTTTTTTTTACTTCATAAAGTAGCAGGAATGATGCAATATCTGATAATGGAGGGATGGCTAATAATCAAATACTTCAAGGAGATACAAGGTAGGCTGCTTATTTTTTGATAGTTACTATTACAACAGATCCATTCAATCATAGTGTGAGCTTATACTAACTAAAGAACAAAAAACAAGCTAGAGAAAAAAATATTTTTTTAAAAAACCTTTTGTTTCTTCTTCATTTGCATCCATATGTTGGAATTTTTCAGTGCTTTCCTGAAAGATTTGAACTAAAAGATATTACCAGTAAGTAAGAAAAGGATGTAGTTGCAATTGGATAAAAAGAAGTGTTTTCTGAAGTCCAAGTTTCAAAAGAATGTACAAATAATAAATTTGTTTTAAACTTGCAGTTTGGAAGTATCAGTGGAGCTCTGTTAGGTTCACTGTTATGTCATTAACAATGTTTTGTGTGTTGTTAATTTGTCATTATTTTCCTAAGTTCTAATAACAGATGAATTAAACTTTTCATAACGCTACTTCCAAAACTTTTTTTTCCTGTTTAATGCTGTGTATTTCTGTTTACAGTGGACATCCAACCTTCAAATGCCCCCTGTGTCAGGAAGCCAACTTTACCAGACAGCGCTTGTTGGATCACTGTAATAATAGACATCTTTATCAGATAGTTCCTGTAGTAAGTAGTCACCCCCTTCCTCCCTTTATTTTTAAATACGTTTTTACTAATGTATGCCTTTTAAGCTACTTTCATTTTAATTATGTGAAAATTAATTTAAGTGTGCAGTAACTAGGCTATATCTACACAGGTTGCTGTAGACTTCAGAAAAGCACTATACTTAATGCAGTGCATTTGAATTGAAAACACTTATCCGTCTTCTGGCCGTTTTAAAGGCATTTCTCACGTAACTGCCTCATTTATCTCAAGCTGAAATAAACTCAGCTTCTAAGCTTGACATTAGCTCCTTTTCATTTAGTAATTCAGATCTGTTTTTACAGAATCTCATTTGAAACATAACTATTGTTTCATGTGAAACCTACAGTTACTTGGGAAGTAACCTAATATTACTTAGGTTGCTAAAAGGAGTGGAGGAGAAAAATCTGTTTGGTTTTCAAATCTTTTCATCTGTTTAGGAATTGTTATTTTTTCTTTTCACTTACTTGATCATCTCAGTTCTATGGAAATCCTTCCAAACAGTAAGTAGGATTCAGTGATTACTTTCTTTTCTAAAGTTTAAGCAATGGAAATCGGTGAAGGGAGTGCCAGACAGAGGTGATAATCCTCCACTTCTTGGAGAAACACTAACAAATTTGGCAAGCTGAAATTTAATTTTTGAATGTTACACCATTGAGGCAAAGAGCACCTAAAACTATATTTTCTGTAAACATTTTTTTACTGTATTTTGATAGTGGATAAGTAATAGTCTAGTTGTTCTTGTAGAACATGTTTTTAATGCATTCTGTATTACCAGTAACTTTTTTTATTTCTCTCTTTTTCTCCGAAATTCAGATCTGTCCTATTTGTGTATCTCTTCCTTGGGCAGATTCTAACCAGGTTACCAGAAATCTTGTTAGCCATCTAAATCTGAGACACCAGTTTGACTATGGAGAATTTGTGGTAAGCTTTCTTGTCTTTGATATGTACGGGAACAAATAGTAAACTTTTTATTTTTTTTCTAGAAATATAAATGCCAAATAAAAAATTGTGCTTCAGACTATGTTGCTGCTCTGGACAGAAGTCAGAAGTAGACCTGTCTGTTCTTAACTTTGTGTTATCTGTATGGAATGCTACTGGGAATAGATATTGTAAACACTTAAGCTATGCTCCAAACTGGAAACTTAAGTCTTTAGCTTAGTGTTCTCAATCTGAACTATTTGTTCTTTTATAACAGTCTATCACTTCTGCTTCTGAGGAAAATATAATAGATGCTACTCTGTTTTATTGACATTTTGTATCATGGCAGAAGTGGCTAAACCATAGTTGTCAGTACTCAAAAGTGCAGCTGTACAAGCTGGTGTGCTGCTACAGCCTCTCTTCCAGTATGTTGTGAGAGGGTCTGGAATGTGAAAAAGAGATGTGGCATTAAATAATTGGTCTGGTTGCCTTCTTTCAGGCTCACTTTGAGTAAGTGGCCTTGGAGTAGATGCAAAACTACATAAGCAGATTGTTAGTCACTGGGTGGATTGTAAGTCAAGCCAGACAAATGAGACCTACATATGGGATCGGGTCTCTGGAGAGTTCAAGCTGTAGTTTCTAGAGTATTTAAGAGACTTGGGGGTGCACTGCTTTAGCCTTGTGTGGGACATAGGATCTGAGGCATAGGCAGCCTCACAGGTTAATGAACACAAAGCTAAGGTATGTTCTTTGTGTTGAGTGATTTGTGGCAAAGATAAGAAGAGCTTGGAGATTGACTCAGGGGACTGGGCTCTTCAACATGTATGCATCTTGTGTATTTGAGGATGTAGAACTGGTGGCTGGAATTATGATTTGAGGAAGCTGCCAGAATTGCACTAAAAAGGTGTATTACTCAGGCATGTTAACATCTTGGAATATAGCTCTCCAAAAGTAGCAGGGTTAACCACCCATCTTTTGTGATACAAGTTTGCTTTCTCAATTTAAGCAGTATATTCTCCACAATCTATTATTACTGTTGTCTGGGGATCACATTTAGTGCTTATTAACGGAGAAGGTTATGGCTTGTTGGAAACCCTGGTATAAGAATTGTGTGATACAGTCAGCTTTCCTGAGCTGACTATTCTGCAATGTAATTGAGCCAGGAAGAGAAGATGGACCCTTCTGTTTAATGAGCCTTGTCCCACTCATCTGATTCTTCTCCTGTCTCATGGATCTTGTACTTGGTTAAATAAAAGATACTGTGCAACATAAACAGTCAAGTACCACGTGCCAATTTCTATGTAAAAATGTGGAAAATGAATGATTAAAGTAAAGACTCTGGTGCGTCTTGAGTATTTGAATATTTGAGTATTTTGACGATGTTTTCATTTTGTTTAGAATCTTCAGCTTGATGAAGAAGCCCAATACCAAAATGCAGTTCAAGAATCCTGTCATGTGAACTTTTAAAGTATAGGCTCCCTTCATCTTACTGACTATCTGAGAGGAAAAAAAATGTATTAATTCTGTTGGTAATTTGGGGCCTATATTAATAAAAATTGAATCCAGTAACTAGTTTTCAGGCTTAATTTTTTCCACGCCAATAAAGACTTTTCATAAGTGATTTTACTAAAACTCAGACTAGATATTTTTACTGAGATCTGTCCCTGTGGAATTAGGGACCTTTTTGGAACATCTCACAGTTGTCTTGATTGCCTTTAACTTTTACTACTCTGTTAATTACACAGTTTCTTATGTTAATGACAGGTATTTTAACTGACCAGTAACAATTTGAAAACAGCATGTTGGAAAGCGATGCAAAGATGCTCTGTTGCACTGTTGAATTTTTTTTAAGTTCATTTTTCATCTACCAAGATAGCTGTGAGATAATCATTTTTTCTTCTTCCTGCCCAAGGACAAAGTTTATTTGATGTTGTGATTTGTTTTTTTACCATTGCTATGTAAATGAAATAATGCCAATGTAAGAAATCAAAATACTTGTTTTGTATAGATCAGCAATGCAGAGGAGGTCTCTTTTACTTTCACTGAGAAAGAATGATGCCATTGCCTGGGAATAATTACATCTATGTTTTCCCTTTTTGAGCATAACTGAAGTAGGACACTTGCTTAGTAAACTGGATGAAGAGTTTTCCCTGTGCTCCCAACTATTAATGAAGACAGTGCTCCTGATATATTTTCTGAGCAATCCAAGATGGCATGCTGAAGGTATGCTTTCTTAATATATGACTGTAACCAGCTAGTTTTTCATACTTTTGGAGCTTTTTTATAAGCTTCTACAGTTGCTTTAGGAATTTAACTTTGGTTCTGTCCTGTCTTTCTTGGGAGACTGTGTAAGTAGAGAACTAATTGGCTTCAGACCTACCAGTGCTCAGAAATGAACTTGTTTATTTTGGTAAAATTGTTTAAAATTTCAACACCTACTGCATCTAAAGGCTTAAAAAAACAATTGAGAAGAACACCTTCTTTTAAAATAATTAATAACATATCTATTCTAGATAACCATACCCCCAGCAAGACAATTATTAAAATCAGAGAAGAAAATCACCTAAGCAATTTTGAATTTAAATGGAAAACTAACATTCAGATATTTAATGCTAATGGTAGGAATGAGAAATAAAGCTGCACAGATAACCTTTTTTGGAGGTTCAGACAGACAGAGTTCTGAATATATACCTTCTAGGACTGACTCTTCATGTTGCATTACTGTCATCCATTGGCAAACTGTTGTACAGTATATGTGGTGAAGAACACACCCAGTAATTTTTCTGGTCTAGTTAATGAGTTATAGGTAATAATATCAGTTCTGCAGCAGAAGTACAATCTGCTTCTTGTACCCTCTCTCCCATTTGCTCCCCAGGGTCTTGATAATTCTTTAAATACTAGAGCATTTCGTATTCTAAAACTGTTAAGGTTGAAATGCCTCATTCTACAATGTAATGGGTTTCAAAACTGAACCCTAGTTATAATATGTTGAGTGTTGGAACTAAAATGCTATACACTGTAACTTGAAATTTCTATCTTCTATTTTTAAAAAGTCTAAAACATCACTGAAGGAATCATAGCTAGCTAAAATCAGCTACTTCAGAGGTGTCTAAAAGTTAACATCCCTTTTATAAAACATGCTTAGTATTTTTTACTGGCTTTTGACAAAAGGCCAGAATTTGATCTGGTGCTCCACCTTCCTTGTTTGCCTCCGTATTCCTATCTGAGTATTCTCACTCTATAAGCTTGTTTTGACCACGTGCTGTTTTGGTGTGGTTCACTCCAAATGTGATCTAACTGAAAAGTTTTTTTAGATTTTTTTTCTCTGCTCCTCTATAAAGCTAGCTATGAAATAGTGTCCTTAAACAGAAAGAAATTTCAAGGTAGCCTGATACTAAAGTTGTGACTTCTTAAAATAAAATGACCATGGTGTTTGGTTTTTATTGCTGCATAAATTTTCTAAGGAATTTAATAGTTATATGAAACTTTTTTTAGATTCAGTTAAATATTTATGTGATCTGGCAAAAAATGCCTATAGCCAATACAGATTCAGAACACCTCTTGGACACTGGAACTAGTTATTTCTGTTACTTGAACATACCTTGAGAATTGCAAATAAATTTACATCTACTTTAAAACTCTGGGAAACATGTTTTCTATAGCAATAATTAGTTGTCACTTGGTGCATAGTTGCTGAAGTAGCATTTTGGTCATGTTTAAACATTGAAAGACTCAAATGCACAATTTAAAGCAGCAAATGGCTATAAATGCAATATAAAAAAAAACTTGCAAAATGTTTATCCTCTTTATTTGCATATACTAAGATCTGTATTGGTAAGCTCTGCCTTGCTTAATGTTTTATACTTCTAATATGAAGATACTGCATCCAGTACATTCACTAAGTAAGCGTTTAATGAAAACGAACAATCTGATTAAAATATGCTGCTGCTGGTCATGATCTTTCTCACTGAAACTTAAAATGTGCACAAAAAGCTGTGTATTAGTAATAGGTCATGCTTATACTCAGAACATAAAACCTTCACTGGGACATTGCTGTTGAAAAATGTTTTCACATTCATGTTGCATTGTGTATGGTTTCAATATGCTACATTATGTTTGAATTTTACCTTCTGTTTTTTTTCGATTAAAGTATTTTATTTTCTATTTGTCTCTTTGTTGCATAATAAAGATGATCAGTTCCTTTGACACTACTTCTTCCTTTCCAGATGCTTTCTAAACTTCACTTAATTGTCATTCGTATGCCTTCATAGTATGTTGCTGGAACTAATGAGTTTGGCCTTGGCTCATGATCCTCTCATGAGCTGACAAGCTACCTTAAATCACATCATAAGATCTTTCCATGAAGCAAAAACGATGATAGGTTGGACAAAACTGTTACTCATGCATCTTTTCCTCCCTCTCATATTAGTACGTTGCTGTCCCATGTGATGTTAACAGAAAAATAACCTCCTAAAAGAAGAAAATATCTACGTAACACTTGGCACTGATAGCAAACGTCATCTGAAAGTAGACTTACTGAAAAGAATTAATGTTTTTCTGAGGAAAGACTAGTTGATAGGTTTGGGCTGGCTGAATTACTGGACCAGCTTGGTGGCATGCAGGTGATTTATCCTTCTGCCCCTGTATTTTTGAGCAGAAAAACTCTTGGTTATTTTTTGTGTTTTTACATTCTAGGATAATACACGTGATAATGTGATTAAGACATTTGAGTTAATATCTTATTTTGAATGATACAACATGACAAAATATATAAATTTAGCTTTTATTAATTTATTGCTCTTTCTCCTTAGAATGTAATTTTGTGAGCTCTAAGCAGATTATTGTACCACCTAAATCTGGTTATAAGCCCTTTGTTAGAGATTCCATTTAATTTTCTTTTATTGTAGCAAAGTATATTTCATTATGTAGAGAGAATGTACTCAGTGTGTTCAATTCTCATTGGCAGTGCGTTCATAATAGGGTAAGTGAACTTTGTCGAACTCCTCTGTGTCCTGCTCTAGTCCTAAGCCAGGATTTCATTCCCAAGGAGACAAGGGGTCACTTGTGTTGTCTTCTGTCAGGTAGTTAGGGCTAGAATGTATTCTGTGTTTGGGAAGCATTTTTTGGTCCCCTCTTTAGATTCTTTAGATGTTACTTCTGATATTAATGGGACTCGAACACGAGAGTGCTATACATAAGTGTTTCTAGAGTATTTTTTTTTTAATATCCTGTTTTTTATGCTGAAACACACACATGAATTCATGGATTCTTACTCTTTGCTGGGTCTTGTAAATAAAGTTGTGAAACGACACTAGAGCCCACAGTCAAAATAGTTTTATTACAGACAAGGAGAGCAACAAGGATATCTTGCAACCGGAACCTCATAATGTTCAACAAGGAGGGATGTAAAGTCCTGCACCTCTGGGGGGAACCACCCTATGCACCCATAAAGGCTGTTTGCCACCAAGCTAGAAAACACGTTGCAGAAAAGGATTTCTGGTGTACACAAAGTTGAAAAAGAGCCAGCAATGTGCCCTTGCAGCAAGGAAAGCTAACGGTATCCTGAGCTGCATCAGGCAACGCCTTGCCAGCAGGTCCAGGGAGGTGATCCTTCCTTTAGCACTGGTGAAGCCGCACTGGGAGCACTTTCTCCAGTTCTAGGCTCCCTAGTACAAGACACGGACATACTGGGAAGACCAAAGAAGGGCTGTGAAGGTGATGAAGGGCCTGGCACACTTCAGTGTGGAAGGCTGAGAGCTGGGTGGGACTGCTCAGCTTGGAGAAGAGGAGGCTCAGGGGGAGCTCATCAGTGTCTGAAAATAACTGAAGGGAGGTGCCAAGAGGACAGAGCCAGGCTCTCTTCAGTGCTGCCCAGTGCCAGGACAAGAGGCCATGGGTGTAAACACAGGAGGCTCCCTCTGAACACCAGGCAGCACTTCTTTATATGCAGGTGGCGGAGCACAGGCATGGGTTGCCAGGAGAGGCTGTGGATCTCCCTCCTTGGAGATCTTCCAAAGCTGCCTGGTCATGGGCCTGGCACCCTGTTCTGAGTGGCCCTGCCCGGACTAGGTGACCTCCAAAGGTCCCCTCCAGCCTCTGCCAATTCTGTGAAAAGCATCTTCTATGTTCTTTGAGAATTGTAGGAAACTAGCAATGAAAGGGCACAAATGCTATATTGTTTTTTTCTCAGTATGGAACACATTTAAACTCACATTTAAAAATCTTTTCTATGTCTTGTTATATGTATGATTGAATATATGTAGAAGACAAAATTCAAGGCCTTTACCATAAAAAGGCTTTGCAATCATGATAAAATTGTCACTTCCAAGTGAATTACCAGGTCCTGGTTGACTTTTTTTTTTTTTTTTTTTCTCTCAAGCAAAAAGAAAGCTTGGACTCTTACCGTGCTTAAACTGTAAGGCTGCTTTGGAAAGGGCCGCTCTTTACCTCTTTATTTTCCCTCCCTAAGCAGCATTGTTCTGGCTGTAACACTTCCTCTCCTCACTCCCCTTTCCCAGTCCTATAGCATTGTTTCTGTGGCCAGGAAAGAGCTTTTTTTTTTTTTTTTTTTTTTTTTTTTTTTTTTTTTTTTTTTTTTTTGTCAATTTTCATTAGTTTACTCCCCACCCACCAAGCTGTTAGGAGACTGAAAGGAAAAAAAAATCATCATTGTCAAATGCATTCCATAGAAATCATCTAATCCCATTTTAAATCTTTGTAGGAAACTGTATACATTTAAGATGCGTTCCTCAACTCCACAAAGCTGCAGGTCATTTCCCAGGGCTTAGTGACAAAATACTGTTCTTATGAATTTGCTTAAGCTTGTGAGAACACTTAGTCACTGGGAGAGGCATTCCTCACTCTTACTTTATATTCACTTTCTGTATTCTTGGATTTCTCTCTCTCTGTATGTCTTTCCCTGAAGGAACTCTCAGAAGATTTCCCCATGTAAGTATTCCTCCCACTCTCCTTTCTGTGTTTTGAAGTAATCAACAGTTAAATAGCTAAGATTATATTACTTAGCTGCTAAGCGTTGTCTCACATTCTGTATACTTTGTAAGTAGTACCTGTGGCTCTACCCTCAGCATCTTGGGGCCGATGTCTGCCTCAGGGGTAAATAGAGTATCTAAGAAACTTAACATCATTACCTCTCAGAGTTAGCCTGCTACGTTTACTTCTACATCTGGAGATTTTATTTCTCAAAATGTGTTTGCAGTTTGAAAAACTCTGAAAGTCTTACCGGTCAGATTTGATAATCAAAGTTTTTAGTCCTGTCCCCTCATCGTGCTAAAAGTATTTGCTTTGTTGTTCTCCTTGGGGGGGTGGGGATGGTAGGTGGTGGTATCTTTTTAGATTAGGATTAAGTTTAAAATCAAAGCATCTCATGCAGACCAGTTTATTCCCCGTAACAGGCGCTTGTTTTTAAAAAGGACTGGGTTTTGTGTTTTTCCAGGTAGGTACCAAAGACAATAAGAAGATAGCAGATTTTTTTTTTTTTCATAATCTCAGAGTGTTTAAGGTGGGAAGGGACCCCTGGAAGTTACCTGTTCCAAACCCCTTGCCACCCAGAGCAGGGTGCTCAGACCCATGTCCAGCTGGCTTTGGAAGATCCTCAAGGAGGGAGATCCACAGCCTCTCTGGGCAGCCTGTGCCATGCTCTGTCACCAGCACATAAAACAGTGCTTCCTGGTGTTCACAGTCCCGTGTACCAGTTTATGCCCATGGCCTCTTGTCCTGGCACTGGGCAGCACTGAAGAGAGCCTGGCTCTGTCCTCTTGGCACCTCCCTTCAGGTATTTACAGAGATTGATGAGATCCCCCTGAGCCTCCTCTTCTCCAGGCTGAGCTGTCCCAGTTCTTTCAGCCTCTCTTCACAGGAGAGGTGCTCCAGGCCCTTTGTCAGGCTGTTCTCCAGGGTAGCTGTTGAAGCTGCAGTGCCACAGAAGGTACAATTTATGTGCCACCTCACTTCTGAAACTGTTCAAACTTAGTTTCTTTTATGAATTTTTCTTCTTTCATAATTCTAACCACAAGAGGGCACTGAATATTTTTGGTTTGTGTCTGAGTAAGTGTAGGACTTACTGATGCTAATTCACTAAGTAGCCGTACTCCTAGATGCTTTTAGATATATTTCTATCCAGAGATTTCATAAAACGTAATAAATCTTTTACACATTTTAGGAGGTTGAGAAGCTTTCTGTAGATTGGAACAATCCCAGTAAGAATATTTCTAGTTTACTTTAAAACCCGCAGCTCGTAAAGTGTGTTTCATCACTCAGGCAAGTAAGCTGTGCTCACCCAGGACGGTGCCCTGGGAAGAACTGCAAGCTCCCCAGGTGACGAGCGGACACAGAAAGTAGCATGGTCAAGCAAGCTCTTCCCTTGCAAGTCCCCTTCTTCCCCAAACGCCTTTTTGATAGGTCTTTACAATGAAAGCGTTGTAGCAGTGCAGCCAGGAATCACAAGGGGGCATCTGAGGATTGTTGCTTTCTGTGCTCATGAGCAATATCGCTGATTCTTGACTCCTTGCTTTATGAAACTGCACCCCAGGCCAACAACCTCCCTCATCACACTTGGGTTGAGCTGCTCACAGCTGCTGTGGTGGTGAGGTGGCGAGGTGTGCCTGCTGCCAGCTGCAGGGAGGCTTCGGTACCCCCCGTATTACTTAGGCCTGGTGAACCACTCTCTGCCTGCACGCTCGGTTTGGGGTTGCCACGGAGTGAAGAGAGAAATTCTCCCAGCCACGTCTCTCGATCTGCCATCTGAAAGAGAGCAAAGTGTCTCTGGAGCGGGCTCCTGGAGCGGTGTGATGCTTCGTGGCCAGCTGCAGCTGCTGTAGGGCTGCATGCCGCTCACTGCTTTGCGCCGTAACCTCACTTGTGCTTACCTTAAAACGCACTTGTGTGAAAACATGTCAGATGTGGTTCGGGTTCCAGCGGAGGGGGAGAGGTGTAATCCTGTGTGAGTAATTACCTACTTTGTGAAGACACTTTTGTGAAAGACACTTTGTGAAAGACACTACCTCTTTGTGAAAGACACTTTTCTCACACAAATGAAAAGAGAACGGTTAAAGTACATCTGAAGTGGCAGCGGGCAGTAAAGGGTAAAATGGTGTACGCCCAGGCTTCATCTGGATGCTTATTAATGTTGCTTTTTAATTCCCCTGTAGTGGGAGGAAGCTGGAGGTTTGTTTCATATTCTTAGTAGCTATTAATGAAAGCAAACACTGTATTTCATAGAATCATAGGAAGGTTTGGGTCAGAAGGGACCTTAAAGATCCCCCAGTTCCAGCCCCCTGCCATGGGCAGGGACAGCCCCCTCCACACCAGGTTGCCCACAGCCCCATCCAGCCTGGCCTTGAGCACCTCCAGGCATGGGGCATCCACAGCTTCTCTGGGCAGGCTGTTCAAGTTTTTTTCCCCTGAAAGAAGATAGAACACCTGTATTTGGTATCTGTTGTAATTTTCACTTTCTTACATTATTTCCATTCGACACCTGCTGGGTTTGTAAACATTGGAGTTTCTTAACTTGAAATACTTACATGTTCAACTTGAAACATTTTGGGTTTGGATGAAGGTCTCTTATCTTGAAGGTTTATCTGACAGCCCTTATCTTTATTGGTGCTTGTGCCTCATCAGCCAAGGAGATAGCTTTTCAGTGTTATCCCCTTTCATGAGTTTAACTGAAAAAGTGAAGCTAATTTGTGCAAGATAGCACAGGAAGTTTGAGATAGGGCAAGGAACAATCTGCTATCTGAGAGTAATAGGCCTTTTGAATATCCTCCTGCTCTTTAACAATAGCTCTACAAGAACTCCTAAATGGGGAACAAGCCAGCTATTTTCAAGATTACTTAATTAATTCATATCACTTGAGTTCACACTGAAACTCACAATCAGTCAGGTTTCTCCCAAATGTCAACAAGCAGCCATGAATCACACTTGTTCACTGAGCAGTATACTGATGGCAAAATTATCAAAGCATCTGTGCTGAAATACAGATCAACAAAAATAACCAAGTATAAAACTACCTATCAAAAATGCTAGAAAATCTCTGTCCATCTAGAGCTATTTTTTATTGTTTTTATGGTTCTCTGTATTTAGCTGAGATTGCATTTTGAAATTAAGTTCTTTTGGCTTTATAAGGAGCACCTGCAAGCAAAATAGGACTTTTTTATAGCTCCCCTGTACTTCATTTTTTTTTTCCAGTATGTCTACCAGCATTACTGTCTGTTCCTGTGTTTTTATCCCCAGATCTAGCTTTACTAAGCAGTCTAAAGCAGCTGTAGCTTTCCATCTGCATTGGGCAATGCCTGGTGAATGTTCCTTATTCTGCAACAAGGCAATAGGATAAGGACTGCAGGATTACCATTACTGGTGGTACAGTAGTGCCCACCTGCGATGGTGCTGCTCTGCAGACACCAGAAGACAGTGCCTGTCCAAGGGAACGTGCAGCCTGCTCAGTGATGTTGCCCATCTGCCTGGCAATAGGGATCCAAGAGGTCACTGCAGGACTTCTGCAGCAACCTCCACATTGATTTCTGATGTCTTTCCTTGTCACTGCTTGCACCACCAGCACAGGAGCATGTGGGTTTATGGGGGAAAATCTAATTGACTAGAATCTACCAGCTAAAGACCTGCTGGATACAGAGCTTCTAGTCAGTGGACACTACCTGCAGATTAAAATGGTAATGGAAACAGCATCCTTGGAATCCACAGCTCCCTGACTGTGTCAAGAAAGGATATGTGTTACTTTTGGCTGTTATATGTCCTGGTAATTGTTGAATAAATTCATAATGTAAGACTGCCATTCTTTTTGTACGTTTGAAAAAGCACACCATCTATTCAAATAAGTTTCACTCTCCTTCATTAATTCATCTCCAGCAATACTCAGTTATTTCCTACTGTGGAACTTGGTCTTAGAAGTATGATATGGCACGTAGTGCTTTTCAACTTTAAAGTAAAATACAGAGCCACGTAGCAAAACCCTTTAGTAAAATAAGGGGCAGGTATATTGCTTGAATACAGAAAGTCAGTAATAAACCAAGGTGTTTGTCATTGTAGAGAATGTGGTCACAAAAGCAGATAAGTTCCATGGAAAAGCTTTTTGTCAACTTCTTGAAGACTGCCCACTTATTTATGACCATCGTCTCAGCATGTATTAAAAAATCCATTTAGCTACTTCATGGAGGACATTGGACTTTATGCAAATAATTTTGGACTTAGAATTTCAGACATTCTGTTGTTCATCTATTGTTTATCTATCATATCTTGGCTTGTTATATTAGATAACTGGTTGAAAAGCTGAAGAAATTGGAAGGAAAGTATGTGTATGGACAGTATAACAATGCAGGGTTAGCTGTTTAACTGTGTGCAGTGGTTAACTTTGGCTGTGCCTTCTCTCTTTTGTGTTACCATTTACCAATTCTTACACTTTGTAGTGTTTTCTTTGGGTAACACACTTTTTAGCCAGTACTCCAAGCAGCAATGATCATGACAGAGGTTTATCGCGCCCCTCTTTGTGACAGGGAAATCATCCTTTTATCTCCTATTGTACAGAGGCTGGTGTGAGGTCTCGGTGCTGGTTGATGCATCTTACAGGTGAGGAAGTGGGAACAGAGAGCAGACTGTCTTGATTAGTTACATGTAGAAGGGACCAAAGAAGTAGAAAAACAGTCTTCTAGGCTTTCTTCCAACACCAAGAGACCAGACCAAAAAATGTTTTGGTTCTTTTGAGTTCACTGTAAGCCATTTATAAGGAGCTATAATGAAGGAACAACGGTTGCAGCTATAGTAGTCTTTTACTTTGGATAAGAAATGTATTTTTAAACAAGTATCATCATCATCTCCACTTACCATACTTTAGTTCACATCACAAAGCAGTGTTGGAGCACACAAATTGAATTCCTTTGGTCTGAAACTAAACCAGAATATGTGCTTCAAATCCTTGCTTAATGCAGTCCAGTTGCCACCACTGACTTGCAATCCTCGGGATCAGATCAGAGCTCGGCTGAAGTAAAACCCTTTGAAATGTGTACAGCATAGATGCCAGGTTCTTAGTATCAAATCCTTCGATTTAGAAATCTGTTCCAGTTGGTTCAAAGTGGTTGTTACTATAGCCATAGCCAGTCCAACCTACTGAGCCTCCAAAAGGAGAATTACTGGCTTCACCCAGCAGCTGCAGAAGGCAGCAGGCAGAATTCAAGTACTGCTGAACTTGCAGAAAAAAAAAAAAAAAAAACACCACCACCACCAAAAAAAAAAACCAACTTCGAAAAAAGTTTTCTAGCCTTCCAAATACTACTGATCTGATAACAATTGACAGTGTCATTGTTGGTGGCTAGAGGACTACAATATTTAGTATTATTTTTTGTAGGAAAAAGCTAATCCTGTAAGAATAATGATATCAACAACTGCTGCTTCTCAGTGGATCAACAATGTAATAAGCATGGATCTGAGCAGCTAAAAGCTGTCTTAGCTTGGCAATTGCTTGAGACCAGCCAGTTGTTTCTTATCAGTTCTGATACTAGTATGAGAAATGTTATTCATTTTTATATAATCATGTGGATTTTTTTTTTCTTGCATTTGCAGTACAAAATTTAAATGCTATTTTAGTTTTTATGAAATTCTAGCCAGATAACTAGTCTGGGAAAATAAACAGCTAGCCAAGTTTGATCATACCATTACCACAAGTACCTAAAATTTAAGCATAATAGGGAACTTAAGGGGCAATTTCAGCACTCCCTGTCAGTTAGTAGAGAGAATAATGAAGCTGGAATAAAACTCCAAACAGTGACAAGGGTGATAGTACAATAGCTATAGTAACATTTTTTTTTAAATTAATTTGTAAGGATTTTTTACATAAAGACAGAAGAATGCCACCACCTGATTTACTGACAAGTACAGTGTCTCACCTTTATCAACAATAGAAACAGCATTGCCTATTCTAAAAACAAGCCCCTGAAATCATGTTCCTGGCAGATTGTTTTTATGTGCACACATGTACCATTTTCACTTTCTGTCACAAACCACATAATTCATATAATAAAGCCTTCCCTGCCAAGCGTCTTACCAGCTTTCAGCTTTTCTGAGTGTTTTACTGCCAGCTTTATTCGGAGTCACGTAACGGCTGAGGTGGGAAGGCACCTCTGGAGACTCTCTGATGTGACCCCCCTGTTCGAAGCAGGGTCACCTACAGCAGGTTGCTCGGGGCTGTGGCCAGCTGGATCTTGAATATCTTCAAGGAGGTTGCTCCGCAACCTCTCTGGGCAACTTGTTCTAGTGTTTAATTATCCTAATAATAAAAAAAAAATAATAAATGTTTTCTTATATTTAAATGGATTTTTTTATATTTCTGTTTGTGTCCATTCCCTTTCTTTTTCCATTTTCTTGTGTTCGTTTCTTCTTGTATCTCAGTTTGTGCCTGATAGGTTTTCTCACAGCAGCGCTTAAAAATAATTAAAGAATATGTTAGTTGCCTTAATGTACTTATGATGGACTTCATCTTTAAAACAACACAGAGGAAGGTAAGTTAATCATTGATGAAAGGACAAAGGTTTTGATTTATGATATTTGCCATCTTAAGTACCAAGTTGGTCTCAAATTTTGTCAATGCACCTGCCTGCTGAGTGGATAACAACATGGACTGGTTTTCTGTGCCTGTGCTCCTAACGTGGCTTCTCCTGCAGGTGGTCTGGAGCCAGGTAAGAAAGCAAAGAATGCATATTCTTTATATGCTTAAGAAAGCAATGCATCTTGAGATGAGTTTGAGAGGAAAAGACTTAAGTATGTGGCTGTTGCAAAATAAGAATTTTGTTGCCTTTTTATTTATTTATTTATTTATTTTTGTGGAGTATAAAAAGATTTCTTTGTCCTTGGGATCCTAGAGCTGCTATTTTTAATAGGTTTCGCTATACATCAGAAGAGCCTATTTGCACTCCCCATCTAATCAAAATTTCCACTAGCATTCAAAGTTATGTTACCAGAATTGTAAGTCTAGAGTTAGAGCCAAGATAAGTATTAAAATTTATTTTGCTACTCCATATCTGACTAGAAATACGGTGTGCACGTGTTGTTGTTGTTCTTTGTTTGTTTTTAACTACAACACAGTACATTTTATATTGAAATTGATGCATTTTTAGCTGCTAGATTTACTTTTTAATGACCATTCTCTGTTCCTTCAGTCCAGCTAAACTACTTAATGCCAAAAAATAGCAATGACAGCTTTGAGATTTTGTAAGTTCACTTCTGCTGTTAATAGCTTCAGGGTAATTTACAGAGTAAGGTATTCCTTAAAGTGAAATAATCTTATCTATTTTAATTTATACAACTTAACAGTCTGATTTTGTGAATCCAGCTCCAATATCTTGCTGTGACAGTCACATATTTTTCCTCTCCATTAACAGATATTCAGATATCTCCCTAAGTCAAGAGTTTAACCCCAAGCCCCCAACTCACATAGTTTCCTGTATCCCCCACAGCCTTGAGTCCTACACCTCTGTTTCCTCCCACATCACAACTTCTTCCCCTGTTACCAAATCTTTGGACACTCAACCCTCAGCCTTGTTTATATTCCACTGAAGGCTTTTGTAAATCATATAACAGGTGGTGCAGACTGCTACCAGCATCTACAAGCTCACGCATCCAGCTGACTCCTAATAACCAGTTCCTGTGTGAGGCAGGAGCTTAAGATCCCCAGGGCTAATTACTTGGTTTCCATGTTCATTATGGTCAGGAAGAGCTCCTTTCATACTTCTGGATGCCAGTACCATAAGTTACACAGTCTGGAGAAAACACTGGTAAGTTAGGATGTCTCATCCAAACTGGCTGACCATATTCCACCTGAAGTCTGTGGTGTGACCAGGAAAATTTCATCAGGTGATTCATCACATCTTTGAGTAGAAGCTTGGTGAGGTACATCATCTTTTAGACATGCCAGGACATCATGGCAGTGCCATACCTATTTTCAGGAGAGATGAATTATGTATACAATTACCCATTTATTTCTCCACTGATTACATGTCTAATTTTAATGACTAAAATAGGTGAGGTGTTTTTCCCAACCGTTCAAGATGCACTTGAATTATTAAACAGTTAAATGTGCTGACAAGCCATGGTTTGACCCACCTTTAAAGTAACTTAATTCACATGAATCATGTTGTTTGTCAAAGTTAGGGAAAAATATTATAAATGTTCTTGGTAGATTTAAAAGTAGTGTTGGTTAGACTAAATTAGATTCCTCCTTGGTAAACCTCAGTTAATGTAACCTCCCCCTGTATGTGACTGTGGACTGTGAATCTGTTATTTGTTCACAACATTTTCAGAGACTAGAAATTCATCGTGTGGGTCTCAGTTGCCAGACTGGTGCTGAAACTGAAGCTGTTACTACTTGAACAAGTAATACACAGATACTCCTTTGGGAGCTCAGTGTTTTGCTGTTCGGATTCACATGCATAAGGACCTAGTTTTGTTCAGAAACAAGTAGAGAGGAATGATGAAAGGAATTCCTTCTGTGTAAAACATTCAGCAATAGTTTTCAGATACGGGGGACCAGCCTGGATTTCAGTTGATTGCCGAATGTAGTATTCTTCAGTGATGGATTCATACTTTGGTTTATGCACCATAAATACCACAGGACTTAGCTACAGTTATTTCAGTTTATGAGCTTTGGCTGCAGATAGAGGAGCTTTTCCATGAGCTAGCCAGTTTTTACCTTCAGAGCAGTTACATTTTATGGTTAGTAGATATGGGAACATTGTAGTTTGTAATTACTGAAACTGTAAAAATATTTTACTCCCTGTTAATGACTGTAAGGTTATTCAATATATATGGCTATGATTCCTTTCCTCCATCAACAATCTTTAACAGGAAAGACCACAATGAGATTTTAATTTTTTAATATCTCAAAGTTTACTTTGCAATGTTTTGCTTTCACATTACCTAGAAATCTGTATGAGAGTGTGAGTTTAAAAGCAAATAAATCGCTCAAAGAATGTATGACACATTTCACTTGCATAATTTCAGCTTGTTTTATAAGCTTCAGTTTCATTTCAAATCTTGAATACATGGATCAGATACTGTCTTACAGATATCTTGTGGTAAAGGAACATGATATAAGAGGAATAGAATTTCAGAATATAAGAGACATCTATCAACATTACATATTTATGGGTGATTTGTCTGAAAAATATATTCTGTTGTATTGAACTGTATCCATATATACTTATATGATTATTCTTTTTCTGAAGTCACAGTCTTTATTTCTCATGTATCAGTGTAAACCTGAATAATACCAGTTAACTCAGTGAAACAGGAGATCAAAATCAATCCTTCAGCATTTGTGCTTTTGCATTTGCACAACTCTAGCAAGGGTTTTACAATGGACTTACTCACTTTTCCACAATGACACTAGTTTTTTAAGAGTCAGATATATTGAAACCTGCCAAAATCTGAAAAAAACTGTGAGGTACTTTTTCTCTACTAACATGTCTGCTTCAGGAGAAATTGGGTTAGGAAACAGATTCTACCAATGGTTTCTGGAACTGACACCTCAAGGTAAAAAATCTTCCTATAGACTGATTAAGGACATATATTGGTGGTAGTTTTCATTGCAAAAATTAAGAATTTTTGATTAAAATCTTTGCCTGTTTATATAAGATTTAAATATTAAGCATTTGATTATGCTATCTCACGCCCATGAGGCATTAGCTATCTTAAATTTATAAATTATACCCTCCAGTTGGTTAGGAAAAAAAATGTTTTTCCCCTCTTAAGCAATCAGAATAAATTATTAAAAACAGAAAAATGGTGAAGCAACAATTTGAAATCATTTCAGTTCAGATGAATCAAAAGGATAAAATGAGATTTCAGGCTTTTGCATTTATAGTATTTTTTGTGCCATTTGCTGATATTTTTACAAGACAGTTATTTCAGATTGAAAATGGAATCTTTCATTCTGGCAATTTCAATACTTTCTTCCTGAACCTTTCCCAAATGAAAAAAAGAAAACATTAAAATTATTCTTTTTTTTTCTTTTTTCTTTTTTTTTTTCTTTTTTTTTCTGCATTTGGTTACCATATTTATATGAATTCAAACAGTTTTAGGGCCCTCAGTTATGTTTGCCTTCAAAATTGTTCCTATCATTATGTGCCAAAATTCATGTATAAAAAAACACATGCATTTAAATGTCTCTTGAACATTCTAGCCATACAATTTTCTTATCCATTATACAGATGAAAGAACTGACCAAAATTTAATGTTGTGGATTACATGGACTTGTTTTTTAAAGTTTTTCAATATTCTGAGCTTGTACTGTTCATTGCTTTTAATGGAGGCTGCAGATATTTACCACTCTGGAAAAATACATTCTAAAACATATTACATGCAAAATTACATATATGAAAGATGGGAAATTATTTATACAGAGAACGAAGTCAGTCAGGAGTAGGGGAGGAAACTATAGCAAGAATGAAAGCAAAAATCCCACCCTGCTATACAGAATTGGAGGTATAACTTAGTATTTGATGTATCCACAACCTATATTGTCAGGCCTTGAAAATTTAATCAGGCCTTGAAAATTTAAGTGTTTACCTTCAGTTTTTGAACTTCTTTTCAAACATGCAAATAAAAACATACAAATTTCATAGAAGTAATAGGTTGAGTTGCTAAGTGCTGTTAGCTAAGTGCTAAGTGCTGTTAGCTGAGCATAAAACTTATAATGTTATGCTCTTAAACTGTTGAGAGAGTAATGATAGTTGCATTTTGTTGTGTGCCTTTCTAATAATACTTTTTTTTTCTTCCCTCTCCCCAGCCTGCTCCAGAGACTACTGGTGAGTTCTGCTTACAGATCTATTTGTATGCGTGGGAGGCAGTCAAAAAACCCAGCTGCTCATAAACATCACTAGGACAGACACAGATTTATAATTACTGTTATTGTTATTGCATTAATTTTCACACATCATAAATATAACAGCAAGGGCTAATGTCCTACCTCACTTGTCTTTTTATTTTTCAGAAATAGACGTAGATGGAGGAATTGATCAAGACATCTTTGACATCAATGAAGGTATTTCCTTTTTAAATTCAGTTTCTCTTTATTCTTTTATTATTATTATTATTATTATTATTATTATTATTATTATTATTATTTTGTAGCCATAGATCAATAGAATAACTGTATGTTGATCTCCTCTTCCCTTTAGCTTTAGGACTAGACCTTTTTGAGGGAGACATCAAACTTGATGGGGTGAGTTCAAATATTAAATATAAAACAAGAACTGTGTCATCGACTTATGCAATCTAAAGTGTTAGTGGCATGAAAACGGCTGATGCATCCTGCTCATACTAACAGTAAATACTGTTTATGTTACAATAAACTGAAAATGTTTGGGGATAGATTTCTACAAATGTCATAGACAATGAAGGATTTGGGTGCATTTGCAGAAACATTATCCAGAATAAGGTCAGTCAAGCCATTAGTTGATATTATTAGCATCGTGTTTTCTTCACTGTGGTTTTCATGTTTTTATTTTTAAGATATTCAGCAGCACAGATCATATCCAGACAGGGTTATATAAAAGATTCTTAATTTATCTGCACAATATTTATTATAAGCCAATTAACGTTACAGACCAGTGCTGCAAAACCTTCATCATATAAGTAGATTCACCACAGCCATTGGGAAATTAGATCTGTGAGTAATACCACATTTTAAATCATCTGTCCTATATCCCTGTCCAATCAATAATATTAAAAAATATTTGCATAGCTAGTCACACCTCAAAGATACCTAGTGAAAACACCAAAATTGCCTTATACCCCTAAAAGGGGTACAGTTTTCCTCTCCCTTTTGGTGAACTGCTTCTGCCCAGGCATATCAATGGAAGTGAAGAAAGCACTGGTTAAGGGCACAGGAACAAACCCTTGCATTATGAAAAACTAGAGAGTTATTGATGTCTGTGCTCATTTCAGGACTTTAGATCTTAATGCTTCCCACAGGAGCTGAAGTTCTGCTCAAATGTATCAAAATCTCAGGTAATCTGTATGGAGAAAATGCTGCAGAAATCAGAGTCATTAGTAGAAGAGAGTGAAAGGACTTCAAACCTGAGCCATAGACCTCTGAGTGATCTGTCAAAGTTTTTGAATTCTTTGGTTCCTTGTATGTCTTAAACGGACTTGTAAGAGACATAATGCATGCTTTGCGTTAGCATTTTGCATTAGCACTATTTTAGTCTT
Organism: Heteronetta atricapilla; assembly: GCA_011075105.1. Taxonomy (NCBI): domain Eukaryota; kingdom Metazoa; phylum Chordata; class Aves; order Anseriformes; family Anatidae; genus Heteronetta; species Heteronetta atricapilla. Next base: position 113,543,151 of record CM021732.1, read on the forward strand.
TGATCATAGATCAGTTTTTACTGAAAACTGCATACTTATTTTCTTTCTCAGATGCAGGAGCGAAACTCCATCATTGGTGACAACTATCGGTGGCCCCACGTTATCCCCTATGTCCTTGATGATAGCCTGGGTACAGTATTTGCTCTTGACAATGTGTTTATGTCATGTTGATTGAAATGTTAAATATGGGTCAGCAAGTATCTGTGGCATCCTTTCCTCTTCCCAGTGCCACACTATAAGTCTAGAACATTTCCCACAGCAGGATTAGGCTTGGGTGTGTACCAGCAGGATATATCACCTTGGTCTTGGTGCTGGGTTCCCACCTCCTTTCTTAACCTGGATGCTTCTTAACCCACCATAACCCAGCAGACTGGTTTGTTTTTAAAGGCATTTGTCTAAGACATGAAACTGTACTAAGCAGAAGAAATAAAATGGCACTGAAGGTCTTTGTAAAACCAGGAAGCTTACTTGGTCACTTAGAGCACTGATGGCAACTTGGTATTCTGTCTTGCAATGAAGTTTGCAATGACACATTGCTGGGTGCCCTGCTGTGGCGCTGGGGACGCATCACAGCCAGTCTCCATCCCTTCACTTCCACCCAGCTGTGGCTTTGCATGGCAGAGGTGAGTGGTGAGACAGGGAGTATGAATCCTTGCTGCATACCAGGTGAGAAAAATGTGCCCTCACTACACAGTGTGGGATCATCCTTCTGGCCTATGACAGAAAAAAAAATCACCCACCCCCAGTTTAGGTTAGGAGATAAAACATTGAGGGGTTTGAAATCATGCAAGCTGCTCAGAAGAGATAAGCCAGACACAAAGTCAGCAAGTTGAAGTCCTGGAGAGATTCTATGACAGATATGTAGCTTGCAGTTTGCACTAGGTGAAATCCATTGTCTTTGTTCCCTGTTTGTTTAATACTTGCTCAGATAAATCTCAGCAAAGTAAGTGAAAGAATTTACAAAATTAAGAACCATGCACTACCATATATTATATATTCAACATGTCATATTATATACTGAAGTACCAAGGCAAAATTACAGAGAAGAAAAACTGGAGCAAGATAAATTGCCACAACAACCTAATTCATGGTTTTTAGGTTCCTAACCAGGTCTTAATCTAGCAAAAAGCTTGGTTATTTTAATCAAAGATTGCTGAAGCAAAATCCACCCTTAGGACTTGCTCTATGCAGGCAGGACAATCCGATTGGCTCAATATTGACAAGAACACTGTTTGCTTTGCAGAAATTAATGCTAAGGGACTCATCCTCAAGGCATTTGAACAGTATCGACTCAAAACCTGTATTGATTTCAAACCTTGGGAAGGAGAGAAGAATTATATATCTGTGTTCAAAGGAAGTGGGTAAGAGGAATAATATAAAATAATTTTAATCCCTTTTGACTACGGACTGTTTTTATTACCAATATTCACGCTAAAACTCATCTGATTGTAATTTTCTAGTTTTATTGTGTCCTATTTCCAGTCTTTTTTAACTAGAAATCGTAGTAGTTTCCAAAACAGATATTACCTTGGTAGTAATTAACAATTTCTGGCTGATGTTTATTTCTAAATACAAGAAGCAATTAAGTCCTTAAAGAGGTAATTTTCTTGCCATGACAAAAGATCTGAAACAAGCCAATTACTTTCTTGACTGATCTTTGGCTATATGGAGTGTCACTTTCACATGGCCATAATAAGCATACCTTAGTTTTTAGAAAAAAATATATATACCCAGTGGAAATGTGATTGTTTTAACTGTGGGACAACAAATTTGTTTCACTGTAACAAATGGAATTCTGTTTGAACAGTGTCAGATCAGCATTCAGATATTTTTATATGCTGCACATTGTTGAGACATTTAATGGAGGTTTCAGTTTATTTACCTATTTGAATCAATAGTTATGCTATTTCACCTCAAGTTTTGCAAAATAAGATTCTAGAAAAGGTGTCAAAATTGCATCAACTTCTTCACTTTCTAAGAAAGTCTCTACCAAACAGTGCAACAGAAAAATATGTTCTCCAAGCTATGCTGGACTATTTCTCTCCTGATAGAGAAGGAGGTCAGGGAAATCCTGAGAGCCTAGTGAGGAAATTTGCTTTCAGAAAATCATTTCCTGATACGAGAATGCACTCATAAATGGGAAAAGATTTTCTGTAAATCGAAATATTTCCCATTCCCTTTATCTTGTTCTGAGATATTTATAGCAGATAATTGTTTCAAAATTTCTTCAGTCTCTACATTTTCTACTCTTCATACTAAGCACGTGACATTGAAACTCAGCCCTAAAAGATGTATAAGTGGAGAACTTGCAAGCAATGTGTTTTCCCAGTCTAATGACTCTTTGGCTGTACCTGAAAAAAAAAAAAAAAAAAAAAACAAAAAACAACCAACAACCACAACATTTAGCCTATGACAATTCAGAGACTTCTGCACAATGGTTCATTTATTAACTTATTATTGATTTCCTATTAGAAATAAATGAGTCATGGTGATTAAGACAAGTCAGACTGTTTGGATAATGTGTCTTTCCTTCTTGTCAGGTGTGTTGCTTGCCCTGAAATGTTTCTGTTATCTCAGTTATCATAGTTATTATAGCACTAAAACTATCCATGGTCACCATACTTTTTACAAGCCTGAAGCTAAACTCTGCAGACTCCTAAAATGGCTGTCCAGTTTCAGTGAGCTAGCTTTGGGCTGTACAAAGAAATGACCAGAACAAACCCTGCATTAACTGCCTTTCATTTCATTCCATTCCTATGGTCGGGTATGGACAAGGTAAAGAGTATGTGAAACAACCTATTTCCACTCTGCCATTCCTAGTTTTTTGTTTTTTTCAGCTAGGACTCCCCTGGCTGCAGACTGAAGAACTCAGTCCAGAGGGTACAGCACACATGGAAGCACAAAGGTCTTGGCAACACCAGCCAGATTCATAATGTTTTATTGCACCAAAAAAAAGATGACAAATCATCTTCGCCTTTCTGATCTGGCTTGCATCTATGAAACATATAAAAGAAGGTGAAGGAACTTTCCTAGCAGGTCATAAAATCGTCACCTGGATTATCTTTTTGAATTCAAATGAAGCCAACCACAAAGGAAACCAACTGTCATTCTCTTGTCTGCCCTGTATAAAAACAAGCCTGCAGTCTCTGATACACATACACAGTGTCATCAAACCCTACACAAAAAGCTCTCTCCTTGTCTACATAGTTTATCTAACATATGCCAGCACATGGCTACCACCTCTATTATATTTACATATACATTTACTTATATCACTAAGCAATAGAGGTATATGTAAGATTTTCTAGCAGACAGTCTGCCACTTCATCCCTCTATTCAGGTCTATGCATCCGCATCAGAGGTTAGACTGTGGATCAATTTAAAGATCTTTTCTTTCCTCCTTCCCTATGATAAGCAAAATACATGAGGAATGCTTGTGAATGATAGAAATGCAGGAGCATCAGATGTGGCATGTACCCACAAAGCTCACATAACAGTCTGGAAAATTGCAATGGATATGACATTTCTACTCTTCTCATGAAGAACGGGACTTATTCAGCAAGAAAACTAGCATGGTTTGGTCAAATGGTTAGCAGACCAGGGAAGATAAACCCTTGTCTCTAGTATTTCCAGATAGGAGATCAGGTTTTCATGGAGCTGTCCTAGGAGGTCACTTCAGCTCTTTGCCACTATGACACAGGACAAAAGAACTCATACAGAAGAGGACTGATACAGGTGCCTGGCTAACCAGCTTGCTGCTGGTAAGTCAGAGAGTCTGTGTGCTAATCCTGGTGATCCGTGATGCTACAGGTAGTCATTTGCTAGGAGGACGTTGGTGTAAAAATGTGTCTGGAATAATCACTGCTAATAATTTGTAGACAGTATCATCACTATTGATGGCATGTATCACCTAATCACCTGTCTTCCAAAAGTCAGGTTGGTGAGATGCGTGTGAGCAGTTATGCCCGTGCTCTTCTAGCCTCTGATAGAGCAACTAGCAGTGCAGAAAGCATTGAATTGGTGAAACAGACTCTAACACGTGTGGAGAAGCTGGCATTTTCCACCATTTTCTCCCTTCCTAAAGACATTGCTCCCATGGGGTAACCCTAGGTGTCCCTTGTCCCACTCATATGGTTTTATTCTCAGCACTGAGGGATGCAGAGTGCACATTTACTCCTTCTGTGGTTGCAGAAGGAGTGTTGTAGGCATCTAGCACACTGAAGGTAAAGTGACACTTCATCCCCTGGTGTTTGGATGATGATATTAACAAGTGTCCTGGATGTGCTTGTAGCCTGCGGCACTCTACATAACAGCTGTAAAGCCAGAGGCATCTGCTGTGGTATAAAGTGGGCCCAGAACTATAATGGACTTTTTAGGTTTTTGCAGAATCAGAAAAAAATGCATAATCAATACAAGGCCTTATTCAAGTGAAGCCAATGAAATTATGGATGCTGTATATGCTCCCTCCCAGGCCTCGTGCTGTGATTTTAATGAGTAATCAATAGCTAAGGCCTGTGCTGGTTTGTGGAAAGAGGAATCCTATAGAGTATGTTGCACTAATAAGTTGTAGGGTCCTACAGTGCCTGGTGTGCTTGCGTTTTACATTTCTGGGGTGATGGGACTGCAAATTCTGTAGCATATTTTGTGCGCTATTAATTTTATGGACCACATTGTGTAGGTGTTGATTTATTTGCTGCGTAAAATATCAATTTAAATGTGCTTGCTAGTTTGTGGACATGGGGTGCCATCTTATTGGCTTGTGCAGATAGCTCATAGATTTATTTATTTTATTCTTTAATAAAAACTTCCAGCATAGCTGTGGTTTTGCACTGCCTTGTGAGTGTGTCAGCAACAAGTGCCCTAGCACCACCTCTCACAAACAGCAAGAAAGAAAAGAGGTTATGCAAAGCCCTGTCAGACCCACCAGACTTTCAGAGAGCAAGTGCAGTCTCCCGGGATGGAACTGGCCTGGCAGTCTCAAGTCTCAACCCCTCACCAAATCAGAAGGCCAACACAATGGCCCATAGTCTTTGATGTTTGTCCTCGTTGCTTTTTCCTTTTTTTTTTTTTTTCTGTCACAAATAGTTAAACTTTTTTTTTTCTTTTTCTTTTTTCTGCTAATGAAAACCCATTAAAAGCAATCCAGACAGAGTGGGAGAACTGCTTATTCATCAAAGCAGAGCTAAGTGTGGGAGGAAAGGATCCAGTAAGGAACAGATCAATGAAGAAGTGCTCACTGTAGAAGCTGCAACTTTAGCACTCAAAATGTACCTGTTGAATGGACTGAATCTGGATTTGCGTGGCACAGGGGTGGCATGTGCTTCACAGATCCATCTTTCAATCTTATTTCCACATTAGTTGCTGGTCCTCAGTGGGAAACCGCCAGATGGGCTTGCAGCAGCTCTCGATCGGAGCCAACTGTGACAGGATTGGGACCATTCAGCACGAGTTCCTTCACGCTCTGGGCTTCTGGCACGAGCAGTCACGGTCCGACCGGGATGACTACGTGTCCATCATCTGGGACAGGATTCAGTCTGGTCAGTCACACTGTTGGTTTCCCATTCGGGCTCTGGTGTGATGTATTTTTGATGTGGAACATCTCTTTCTGCCTTCCTCCCATGGCTGAAATATTCTCCCACCTTGACTTAATTTTCAAGGCCAGCATATCAAGAAGTTAAATGTCAACTGGCATCTATGTGGGACAGACAGCCTCATTTGTTGTTGCTGTGGTTATTACTTGTGTCACAGCAGTTCCCAGAGTCCTAACCAGAGATCTGAGGCCTACTGTGCTAAAAGTCATACAGGCAAGCAACAAAAGAGAGTAATTTCATTTGTTTGATACTACAAAATCACTATTACCGAGGGAGCCTTTAAATAATTAAAAAATAATCCTGCCCTGAAAAACCTGCTGTGACCAAAACCAGCAGAAAATCTGGAGGGGAGGGGTCGGCCTTTCTCTTTCTCCCCTGCTTGCATGCCCAGGGAGGGCACACAGGCTAGAGAGACCCTTTTTATGTTCCCATCACGCAAGCTGTTATTTCAGCAACACAGCTTCCCATTACCAGCACGTTGTGGCATATTTGGCACAAGCCAGCCTGAGGCACAGGGTTCCTTAGGACTGTGGTCGATGCCTGCTTCTTTGGCACACCATAGTCCTGCGTGGCTTCCAGGCAGCTCTGAAAACAAGCCTGAGCCCAGACACGGTGCTGGCCTGGCTCAGGCACACTCAGAGGACTCGCAAGTCCATCAGTGTTATGAGTAGCTTCATGGTGAAAACATTTCTGATTTCTGAAAAAATCCTTCCTTCGTGCTGCAGAAATCATCATGTTACATTCCAGTGGTTGAAAAGGGAAGCTAAATAAATCTAGGCTAGGAATAAAACAGTTTTACAGAGTACGTACAAGAAAATGATTACCAAAATAACTCCTGGGGGGTCTAATGGATTATCTGACACCGTATGTACATCAAAACTTGGTCATCTTCAGCAATAAACAATTTTTTCCTTTTATTTTTCCCATTTAGGTAAAGAACATAATTTCAATAAATATGATGATAAAACATCAGACTCCCTGAATGTTCCCTATGACTACACGTCTGTGATGCACTATAGCCAAACTGCATTCAGGAACGGGACTGAACCAACAATAGTGACAAACATACCAGACTTCATGGATGTAATAGGGCAGCGAATGGATTTCAGCGATTATGATCTCCAGAAACTGAATCGGCTGTACAATTGCTGTAAGTTTCTCCATTTTCTTTAAATTCTTGCTTCTGGTAGTTGAAAGAAATAAGGGTGATACCTACATGCTGGACTCATCCAGCCACAAGTAAAAGATATGTAAACATATCTGGAGAAGTGAATTGTGTTAAAAACTCCAGAAATAATGGTACAGCTAGAAATAGCATAGCCCTCCTGCAGAAACACTGCTGTGTAGCTGAGTTTTCTGTGCAGTTCCATTTGACCTTTAGTTAAAAACCAGCTTCTCTCAGCAGCTGATTTTGTTCATCCCTTCGCTGGCTGTTTAAAATATGTGCTTCTGAACAAAGCTTTTTATTTCTTCACCCCCATTATTCCAAAGCTGTTCAGACAGCATACAGAAATGAGTGTCTTTGCTGTGGCTTTCATACCTACTCAGCTCTCAGTCTGTGAGACAGAATGTATGTCCACGCAAATAGATTATGGATGCTGTTACGAAGAAAATGTGAGCATTGAAAATATTTGGTTTTAGTTTCAAACCAGCCCCTTAGAAAAGTGGTCAAAAGAGTGTTTTTGCTAGCATGGGATTTCTTTTAGAAATTTGAGTGAAAAAAAAAAGAGACTGAGGAATGTAATTCTGTAATTGTGACTACATCAGTTGTGCCCTGGCACTCAGATGAAAACTTTTACTTCATTGCCTCAGTATATATACCAAGTAGTGAGTAAGATTTTACAATTACATTAAAAAACAACAACAAAACAAAACAAAACAAAATGTATTTTTATGAGTATATGGTTCTGATGGAAATATTTCTGTTCGCATGGGTCTAAACCAAACACACACTTTCACTCAGCCTTAGCTTCCAGCACTTGGCACACAGTCAATTAGCTCTTACGTAAGTGCTTAAAGCTAAGGATGTCTTTAACAGCGGACAGGGTCCTTCTTACTCTCCATTAATCTTATATACTTTCCATAATTCTCACACATTATATAATTGCCTCATGACATTATAACTGTGTTCTTAAACAACAGTCACATTTCCTTAGTGAAAAAAACTCCACACATGCTGAAACTAGTGATAAAACTCCCACCACCTTCAGGGCAATCAGGATTTACCCTTCTCCCTGCTCTGTCCCTTGGCATAGTATAGAGTGTATGATATTCACAGAGCCATAAGTGGTCTTCAGACCATCCACTGTTTGCTCAAGTGGCCCCTGTGCCATGGAGGACAGGTTCTTTGTGGGTCCCAGCCCTCACCCACCCAGCTGCTAACCTGATCCTTTCAAATTAGAGGAAAGACCAAGAAAGCCAGGCAGGTGTTCTCCCAGAGGAATCAAAAGATTGACTTTTTATTTTGCTGAGCAGGATTTTAGGAAAACTTTAAGCTGAATTCCTGCTAAAGGCCTTTAATGTTAGGAATTGACATTAAAAATTGAAAACTGAAACAAAGAAAAACCAACAACCTACAACCAACAGCATAAGTATTCCTGGCTGCTACTTTAGTTCTGCTCTGATTTCTTCTTCAGGACATATGATAAAGGTAGATTTTAGAATGTTTTCCTTTCTAGCATATTATGTAACAGAAAAGATCATGACGTTCCTCAGCCACTGGAAGTCAGGACTCAGCACTCATCCCCCCATGTACTGTCTTCCAGTCCAGCCTTTCACTAAACATTCAGAAAGTATCTGTCTTTTAGTGCAGATGAGGTTCAAAAAGCCCTTCTCTTATGTCATTAATTAATCTAAGAAATGGATTGAATGCTGTTGGGTCTTGCTTTTCTTTCTTCTTGTCCTTCAGTTCAGCATGCCATGCCAGCCAGCACTTTTTAATTAGTTAGGCTACAGTTTTCTTGTTTGGGCAAACTGGTTTCATATTTTGTTTCATGTTTTGATTTCAAAGAGTTCTTTCATTTAATAATTCACAATTCTTCTTGCTTTCTTGTTGACACCTTTGCTGCTTTTTATTTAATTTCTTTCTCCAACCTTCAATGTAATATTTACTGCAAAAATCTTTCCTTGTTTTATTTTATTTTTTTTTACAGCATCATACAAATACTGTATCTTAAAAAGTATCAGTTATACAACACTTCTGATAGCATTGCTATCTTACAGAGTATTGTTATCTTTCTATGAGGACAGTACAAAATAGCTCAGCAGTGCAAGTGATTTGGCAGCAGTCCAATTTAAGTGCTTCCCTGAGCTACAGTCTAAGTGAAACATTTGGCATGCCATTGAGGTTGATTTTTGTGATACTCAAGGTCCATTTTTTTGTGGTGCAATGAAATCTTAAAACCCAACACAATATTTTATACATAGGTTGAAAAGCAATAATCATGAAACATTTTATTAACTTAGTTGTTTTCAAACCATAGCTGGTGTTACACAGAACTCAGTTGTAGTACAATGGGAAATAAATATATGAATAGGGATAAACCTGTACTGTGGGTCTGTGTCTTCTTTTACTCATAAAGAGTTTGATTTAAACAGAGAAAACATTTCATACAGTATTTTCCCTTTCCTAGTCAATGGCAGACTTCCATCACTTTATTTTTGACTTGTTAATATGCAAACCAGATCTTCAGAATTTGTATGAGATGAGATATCCACCACTCTCAAATGTACCTTTACCAAATGTTTTTCCAATTCTGCATTCTGAAAATCAAGCAGAATGAGCAATTGCTCATTGCAGTGAAATATCTCTTGCTGTACTGTATTTCAAAATAAGTGCTCCAGTAGGTAAGTTAGTGAAACTTTACCAAAAGCTGTGACCACGTATCACAGCCTAAAGAAAGCAGAGGAGTGAATGGTAAGTCCTCAGACCTTTTGGCTGTGTGAAGGTTGATATGTCAGGGCTGGTATTAGCATTCCTTTAAAAAATAAAAGATATCTTATGATAATTAGCTGGCAGCCTCCTGTGCTTGCTAAGTGCCCAGAGTGGTCCCAATGACATCTTATTAAAGTCAATGTTAATTGCCAAATGCTTTGAGTTCCTGAACTTTATATGTATGACTGCTGATGGTATTTGAAGCCACTGATTATTTTGTGTTTGCATTTCTTAGTCTGTCTCTGCTCTTGACTTTGAATGTCTTGTACTAAATGTGTGCTGTGTAACAGAGATTCACGCTTTTATTTTATTTATTTATTTATTTAATATTATAGCCTCCTCCCTAAGTTTCATGGACACATGCAGTTTTGAACTGGAAAACATTTGTGGCATGATTCAAAGTTCAGATGATAACAGTGACTGGCAGCGTTTGTCTCAGGTTCCTACTGGGCCTCATACTGATCATACTAACATGGGAGAATGTGAAGGTATGAAAAATCACTCTTCTTATCTCTCTGGGAAATTTTTTCTGCAAAGGCAAATGAGTTGACTTTGCTCTTGGCCTTGTTCTATGTTTATTTGTTGACAGGCTACAGTTAACTTTTGAACCAAGCAATATAAAACTGTATAGTTAGGGATGTCATGTGACACATACTGTTTTCTGCTTGTTTGAGAAGATTCAATGTTCTTATCTCTTTTGATCTGTTCTTTATTCTTAGTGTCACATCCTCACAAGAGAATTATGTAACGTGTTCTAACCTATGGTACAGGCACATCAGAAAGTCTGCTGCTTTTCTCAATAATTGCTCAGTAAATTTTTGGAAAGGATTGGGATTTAGAAATTACGTATGTTATCAGGGCTCAGGTGAGCAATCCATAGAGAATCATAGAATTGTAGAACCATAGAATGTCCTGAGGTGGAAGGGAGCCACAAGGATCATGGAGTTCAGCTCCTGGCTCCACACAGGGCCACCTCAAAATCAGACCATGTGTCTGAGAGCACTGTCCAAACACTTACTGAACTCCAGCAGCTCAGTGCTGTGACCACTGCCCTGGGGAGCTTGTCCCAGTGCTAGACCACCGTCTGGGTGCAAACCCTTTCCCTAACCCCCAGCCTGTCCCCCCCCTGTCCCAGCTCCATGCCATTCCCTCGGGTCCTGTCGCTGTCCCCAGAGAGCAGAGCTCAACGCCTGACCTTCCGCTCCCCTCATGAGGGAGCTGCAGGCCGCTATGAGGCCTCCCCTCAGCCTGCTCTGGGCTGAAAAGAATGTACCAGTTTCCTAACATGTCAAAGAAAACGGTGAGTTCAGGAGCTTACACCAGTCCTCCAGAGACAATGTCAACTGTGAATTACTGGCTCTGGGTGAACAGTTAAATGAGAGCACCCATGCTTTTCAGTACAAATTTCTTGAGACAGCCCCCCCAAAAAGAGAAAAATAGAGTTCAAAGGAGAAAAGTTCTGCCCCTGAAGAACACGAACAAGTAACAGCCCTCAGTCTGAAGATTTGGACAAGATCTAGCTTACTGTAAACCTAACTTTACTGCCTTGTAGCATTGTCAACATATGATGTTAAGAACATGTGCACCAGGAAAAATTTGTTTTCACTCTTCTCTACCATTCATTTCTCATTCAATTTTGACAGGTTCTGGCTACTTCATGCATTTCAATACCAGTGCTGTCACACAGGGAAGCACAGCTTTCCTGGAGAGTCGAATTCTGTATCCCAAAAGAGGCTTTCAGTGCTTGCAATTCTATTTCTATCACAGTGGAAATGAAAGCGATCTGCTCCATGTCTGGGTCAGGGAGTATTCTTCAGCACATCCAAATGGTACTTTGAGATTCATTGAACAGATAAAAGGTATGGAATAAAATTTCATCTATACTCGGTATCCTTTTCAAAGTTTGGGGGGAAATACTGTATCAAAGTGACTCATCTCCTAGTTTTATTCTTTTGCTTCTTCTCTAACTAAGTAATTGAATCTCTGCTGGTGAAATTATATTTGATGGATCCTCAGTCAACCATTTTACTATAATATAATCAATTACAACAAATTACAAACTCTTGCATTATCAAGATAGTTTTCTCACCAAAATAGCTGAAATTCCACGAGCAGTCATTTTTACTGTTATAGAATTGCTGGTATCAATAGCAACAGATGAAGTTGGTCATTAGACTAAATTACAATGAATAAGAGAGAAGTAATAAAGAAATGGAAAGTATAAGTGCCCTGGAATACCTAACATACAAAGACAAAAAAAAAAAAAAAAAAAAAAAAAAAAGATAAATACAATAAATACAATTCATCTTACTTTTTAAGCAAGGTTTAGAGTGACTTATCTGAAATACAGAATCATAGAATCATTTAAGTTGGAAAAGACCCACAAGATCATCAAGTCCAACCATCACCTAACACTACCAAGTCCACCACTAAAGCATGTCCTTAAGCACCATATCCACAAGTCTCTTAAGTACTTCCGGGGATGGTGACAGATGGTGACTCTACCACCTCCCTGGGCCATGATTTGTATTTTGAAGAAAACTAAGTTTTTATGGATTTAGGAGTCTATGGTCTACAAAATGAGCAACAGATATCAGTTAATGAATAAGATGGAATTGCCAAAGTCACCTTTTGATTAAACCATATTCTCAGATATTTCACTATTATTTGATCTCCGTTACAGCTATGACTAATTCAGTCTGTTAGTTACACAAAGGTCTTGGGAAGTTCTTTCACACAATAGATATCAAGGCTGCTTCTTCTGCCTCTTTCTGTGCCTTTTGGCTCAGCTACTACTCATGCCTGTTTACAAACCCCAAACACTTTTTGCTGTTCTGCAGCAGCTCTGGTTGCTTTCAGCCAGGAGCAGGGCAGGCAGTGGGGACAGGACAAATTACACTGCAGTAGCTGTTTTGCTCATGGAACATGAGTCAGAAACACCAGTCTTGCATATAATCTGTGCAGTTCAAATAGGCATTACCTAACACAGAAGGATATCTAATGGAAAATAGTGGGGTGTTTTGTTCTTGTTTCTGGGTTTATTTTTTCTCCTCCTAATTAAAACAACAATAATGAAAAACATCAAAAAAAAAAAAAAAAGAGAGAGAGAGATTCATATCTGAAATACATTATATTGTGTTTAGAACTGTTAGGAAAGTGAAGCATGAGTTCTGTACTTGGGATTGGCACTGCCTAGTCCAGAAATGTAGCTGAAAGCCTGGCCTTCCATTCAGGTGAACAGAAACCAGCCAGAAAAAAAAAATAAAAAAATTTGCTGCACGTACTATTAACAAAGGATGTCCTACTTTCACTGCTTTCACTTGCCTTAAAAGGCCTATGTGCAAAAGTCTTTGCTTTTGTACAAACTGTTTGTGCAGTCAAGTGGGATTTACTAGTGCAGGCACTTCTGGATGCAGAACCAGACTTGCGCTGAGGTTTTATTACATGAAGTAGGTTTTACAATTGCCTGGCTCTAATTTGAACTTAATATCATTAATCATTTGATGGGTGAATACTGATTATGCAGAGGCAAATTTCCAGCAAGCCATTTAAATATTAAAAAAAAAAAAAAGTAATATTGAATGAGCATATCTTGCAGTTCTAGTCTCCCAGAATCCTCTGCAGCTATTTTTTTTTTTGACTGAGATCTGTTGTTATTCAGTTACCTGAATATATTTAGCTCCATTTTTTTTTCTTTACAGTACTACAAGTGACACTTTGTAATTTTAATTATCACAACATTTGGACTAATTTAATGCAATGTTCTTTAAAAATGTAAAAGAAAAAGCAGTCTGAAAACATTACCATTGTTTTCACTCTAATTAGAGAGCTGCTATGCATATTAAATCTGGTGAAAAAATGAATCGAAAGAGTATGATTTTGCACTGAAAACAGTAACATCTAGAAGAAAAATGTTCCATCGCTTCAATGCCAGTGGAATTGAGGAATTCATACATAACATTAAGATAGGCTCTCTAGACCTGTACAGTATTTGATTGTACTGCTTACTTAGAAATCCCTACTCTTGTTTTTCAGGTGCTCCTGCAAATTACTGGCAGCTCCATCATGTTTCTTTGAATGTCACAACTAAATTCCGGGTGGTGTTTGAAGGTGTGAGAGGAACTGGCTTGTCAAATGGAGGCCTTTCTATTGATGACATCAACTTGTCAGAAACACAGTGTCCTCACCACATCTGGCATATCAGAAACTTCACACATCTCCTCAACACAAGTCCTGCAGGGACTGCAGGAAGAATATTCAGTCCACCTTTTTACTCTAGTAAAGGATATGCTTATCAGGTCAGCTTGTATGTAAATGGTACCGTTGATAACCCATTTAATTTAGCAATGTACTTGTATTTGATTTCTGGAGCAAATGATGATCAGTTGCAATGGCCCTGTGCATGGCAACAAGGTACCATGATTCTGCTTGACCAGCATCCTGATATTCGTCAACGCATGTCAAACCAAAGAAGTATAACAACAGACCCTCTGCAATTATCAGGTTTGTTAAATTCAGATGTGCTATCTAATACATTTAAAACAGCCAAAAGATAAGGAGTCAAATTTTCTCTTTGTGCAAATTAGAACAGCTTTTTTAGCTTCTGGAATGGGTCATTTCCTTGCAGCAGCAATATAATTGATCCACAGACAAGAAAAATTTGAACATATAAGGTAGGTTAAGCTGGGACCCTCAGTTTTGAATTAGATTCACGTAAGAAAGAGGTGGGTCATCCATGCCTAACATTTATTTCATATGCTTTGTGAAGATGCATTTATATCTGCTTTAATGAGAATGCAAGTCTTCCAGAAGGCTTGAAGAGAAAAATACTGAATTAACAATATGCACAGATGATAGCAGATGAAAGTGTAGCCTTTAAACACATCATCTCCCTCCTTGCAAAAGGAACTGGTGTCAGCGCAAATCCAGAAACCAGATGGACAAAGTACTGATTCACATTACATAATCTGCACATGTTCGAGGTGTGACAAGATAAGGAGCAATTGTCCACAATAACTTGGAAAGGAGGCAAATTAGGTAAAGGTGTAACACTGAGAAATGCTAGGAAACTCTATAAGGAGATAAATTGAAACCACATATTCAGCATTGGATAAAGATTGAATTTAAGCAAAATGACTTTCTGCACCTTTTTTTTTTTTTTTTGGAAAAAAAAAAAAATCACCTCTGCCACTGAATTCATTTCCTGGTAATTCAGATTACAATATTCATAAAGGAAGGAATACACTAAAATTTCTATTTCTTGGTATTATTTAAAAAAAATAATCATTCATGGTTGACATTCATTATTCTGTGACACTCTGTTTGTACATCAAAACCATGTGGGTGATCTAGAAAGAATAAATGACCTTCCCTGTAAATGAATGATGATCACACTAGGTTCCCCACAGATGGATCACATTTTCTCTGTGCTTTCTGCTGTTATGGCCACAGCCCTCAGCCCTTTTCCTTCTTTAATGCTGTGGACTTGCAGTCTGTTTGTGCTCTGCCCCTTATCCCTTGTTCATTCATATATTGCTTGTAGCCCCAGATTCCTGAGATAAACCTTGTAACTCTTATCCTTTCTCTAACCAGTAGAAGTACTGGAGCAAGAAGCTTGATCTCCCTGCTGGATACTTTTATAGACAACCATGCTCAGCTTTGAGATTTAGATTTAGGGTCTGATGAAGGGGACATCAGCAGCTTGTGACCAGTTGTGTTGTTCAAGTACCCTCTGTCCTCCTTCCACATCAGCAGAGGCTCTTTTATTTTGAGAATCACTGAATTAATACATTTTAGAGATGACTCATGTGCTACTCATCTTCTTGCTCACTATACTTGAAACAGACTAAAAGAAAAAAATAAATAAATAACACAACAGGTTTTCAACCAGCACTCCAATAACTTCATCTCCAGCAGGCTCTTTTCTCAATACCTCAGATCAACCCACTGAAATACTTCATTGTCTTATGTGTTTCATCAGAGTGGAATCCCAAACAAAAAAAAAATAATCTACAGATTGTAGGCAGTTTCAGCATTGTTTCTGCTCCTTGAGTTTCAGGTAATATATTCTCATCTTCCTCTTCATGATATCCATGAGCAGAAGCAGGCAAAATAGGGTGTAGTTTGTTTTCAGTGTTGAGAGAAACCTTAGTACTACTTTGCAGCAGAGATTAACTGAGAAGGAAAGAACCCTACTGAGAAAAAAGTCCAGAGTTGTCCCACACTCATATTCAGGTGTTTTTGTTTGTTTGTTTGTTTTCTTTTCAGATTCTTCATCAAATTATTTTTGGGATAGGCCTGATAAAGTGGGATCAATAGCTTCTTTTCCTAATGGAACAACATTCATGAGAGGTCCAGGAAGTGGAACAAGTGCATTCTTAACTCATCAGAGACTTAGAAGCCGCGACTTTATTAAAGAAGACAGTATTTATATTCTTTTAACAATGGAAGGTATGTGAACATTGATGTTAGCTGATAATAATATAGATAATACACAGTGTCACATACTAGCTAGTCACAAGTACTGTAGATATAAATACATGATGTACGTTATGCATGAGCAATTTTGGTGTTACTCATGTATCTAAAGTCAAATCATGTGTAAATAAATGTGTGGGTAGCTCTATCCTTTTTCTAATCCATTATCTCATGTGTAGGTTGAAATCTAAGTGTATAAAATGATGCTACTCCTGCGCAAATTATTTTGAATAGACTACTTTGAATAAGATTGTCTGTTTAAAAAATTAAAAAAATTAGGACATTTCCAAAATACATCATGCTCTTGAAAGTTAAAAAAAGACCATTATACCAGATCCATTATACCAGAGGAAGAAGTTGGGTAGTTCACAGAATATCTGCTCTTTACTGCTAGAACTTATCATTCAAATAAGAGGAAAAAAAGACATAAAGCAAAGGCCTTGTTTCTTGTGTTTTCTCATGCAGATATATCACATCTAGTATCAGCTCAGCCAAGTATTTCACCAACCTTTGTTATGAATAGTTCCACTGCCAACACTGTTAGACCTACCTCTATTGCCACCACCACCAAGCCCACCACCAAGCCCACCACCAAGCCCACCACCAAGCCCACCACCACCACCAAGCCCACCACCAAGCCCACCACCAAGCCCACCACCAAGCCCACCACCACCACCAAGCCCACCACCAAGCCCACCACCACCACCACCACCACCAAGACCACCACCACCACCACCAAGCCCACCACCACCAAAACACCCATCACAACAGCCTCTGGCACCCGGACTGAAGAGCCAGACATGGATACTCCAGATTACTGTCCAGATAATCCATGTGAAAATGACAGTGTCTGCGTTATTGTAGATAGAAAAGCAGTGTGCAGGTAACTGTCTTTATTCACTCAAATACAAGTTTAGTCATGAAAGTTTCTAGTAGAGTACATCCTTGTTCCTAATGAAAAGAAAGACAGACTATAGCTAATTAAAACAAAAATCTCCAAAATCTATTACTGCAAGAGATTTATGACCAGTTTGGGCAACAAAGTTGCTATCCTTGACATAGGACCATTTTGATGTACTCTGACTTTTCTGTAAAATATGTTTAGAACGTACTTCTTATTTTGAGTGATATGTTAGTCCAATGTTATAAAATGGACTGCACATCTCCTCAGAAGTCTATAGCAAAATCAAGAGTTAAATATAAATGCATATGAAACAAAATAGGATTTGTATCAGTAGAAAGTATTTTAATAGCTCTCAGGCAGTGTAAATAGAATAACTATTTTAAAATTTTATTCAGAAATATTACGTACAGCAAATTATGATCACAAATTAACCATTTCTAGTTGCTTGCCTTTTAAACCAATGACGAAGTCTGAGGACCAAAACGCTTGTTTACCCTGCAAGAAAATGAATAGCAACTTTTATTTAATCCTCTGTGGATTCATTTATGCAACCCACCTGGCTGATTAGCATTGTTCCTGCTCTCAGACAAACTCTAAGGCTGAAGATAGTAACAACATGCTGCAAAGCAGTGCCAAGGCAGGTAGACTGGGGGAGTGCTGTGAGGCAAATGTCTAAAGGCCAAGAGCAACAAGAGCCAGTATGACTCACTGTTATATCTTCCCACTTAGGAACCTTTTAAAAAACAATTCTGTAAAGGGGCTTGTGCAACACATCAGAAGCAGGTCATGAGTGCAAGAAAATGTCAAGAAGCTGTTCCAAGAAGCCAAAGAAAAAAAAAAAAAAGTCATTCTGAATGTTACACTTGATTTCAGAATTTTCTGACATCTGTGCTCTATTTGAAGCTCAAGTGCCTATGTGTCCTACATGCCACGCTGGAGAAGTGTGTGAGCAGCAGTCACTTTCTGCTCTAATTTTTCTACTGGAAAACTAGAGGGGATGTGATAATAACTCTCTTTAAGCCTGATCACATAAAGTCCAGTGGACTCATTTTCAGGGCTGAGCATGTAGTTCTGAACAAATGATTTAGACAGAAAATGGAAAAAACAATGACATAAGTTATAAAAAGTGTTAGAAAAATAGGTGCAGGTGTGAATTCAGCAGTACTGCACATATGTTTTTTCAATTAGATCATTGGGAGCCTCACATGTTCATGATAAAAAGTTTCAGAGCTGAAAGTGATGCTGAATAAGGTGAAGGACTCAAGGTTTGGAGGCTGTGCTGAATGCAAAACCAGAAGATTGCTAGAATGTTAATCTTGCCTTCTTTGGGGGAAGGCAGAGACACCTCATGCACAGTCTTAGAAAATAAGCCCCTTCTGGCAATGAGAAGGTCTGACCAGAACTTACCACATCTGCTAATGGAGAAGTACTGACCAGGGAGAGGGCAATGTGACAGGAACATCTTCAGCTAGGTCAGTCTTAGAAAGGGGAAATTCCTGCACCTAAATTTTGCTTCAGGTGCTATCAGGTTGATGATCACGTCTGGCCTTGACCCCATTTATCTCGCAAGTTTGAATTGCTGCATAAGATGAACTAAGAATTAAGAAGGCAAAGAGCATAAGAGGAATCAGGAGGATGAAATTTCCTGGAGGCTGGTAGATGTGGCTTGATGGTCCAGTGTAAAGCTTCTGGACCAGTATCCCTCTGAGTTTATTCAGCTACTACCTATAAAGGCTTTTTTAACTGACTGAGTGAAGAAGATAGAAGGGCTTTGTGTAAAAGCTGAGCATGCCAAAGGCAGAATTGCATCTGGATAGGAGGCAATTAGTATAATGGAAGCAAATATTACATGATAGTGGTTCTAGTGACAGGTATCAGTTTCATGGAGTGAAAAATGAGCTTTCTAGCAGCAGAAGTGCTATAAACTTAAAGGAAAAGGAAGAAAATGAGTGAACTGAGTGACCCTTGGGACTTGTCTGTTGGTAGCAAAAGAAGACCATTCTGTAGCAACAGCTCTGTAGATCAGCTGTGGCCAAACCTGAAACAGACAAGAAAAAACGGGCTGCAGCTCAGGCTTTCAAGCAAAGGCTCTCTTTGTCTTGTAGAAGAGATGACCTGTAAAACAGTGGGAAGCTGAAGAAAGGGCACAGTCTGTCCAAATATGTAATCTGGATACGGTTTGGGATATAGAAACAGCAGATCAGATAGGCAATATTTTCAGTAGTCTTTTCATGCCTTCAATCCTTAAGTGATACCACACATTTGTTCTTTTACTTTCTAGATGTCCAGCAGGGGACAACTGGTGGTACATGGGAGAAAAGTGTGAAAGGAAAGGCTCAACTCGAGAAAACACAATAATAGCTGTTTCTTCAACCATAACTGTATTCGTTGTTATGCTTATTGTCACTACCACAACTGCAGTTTGCCTTAAAAAGAAATACAGCAAAGGAAAGGAAAAAGTAGAGAGCCTGACTCTAGAAGAAGAAGTAAGTGCTTTGTCTTTTCAACAAAGGTGATATATATATATATGTTAAAAGTAAACGGTCAAATTCAGTAAAAAGTAAGCTGGGGTATTTCACATTTTTTAAGTCTGAAGGCTCTAGCTTACGAATTAAAGAGCTCTAATTAAATGCTACTATTTTTTCAAACACCAAAAAGCCACTTAATTCAAAACTCCTCCTCCACCCGCACCAATCTTACTGCCCTGATGTTAGTCTACGTCGAGTGGGAGATTGTGAACAAATGCATTCATTTTCAGCTTGTAACTAAATAGTGTCTTTCACTTAGTGAATTTGTCTTTCATCTATTATGGCATTTTCTGCTAAATATCTCCCCTTAACACACCTGGGTATAACAGTAAAAGAAACCAACCCAAAATGCCAAAACAACAACAAAAAAAAAGCAAATTAATATCGATTTCCTTATTCAATGGACTTTCTGTGTGCAAGGAATGAAGTAGCCATGGAAATCATGGCTTAAGAACAGGTGAAGATACAGACAGAAGGTTAAAACTGTTTGAATGACTGGATCAGAAGTGAATAAGATGTTCAACACTGGTTTTGATAGGAAATTTCATAAAGTTTCAGGCATCCAGACCCTTAGTTTAAATGGTGACTTAATCTTGGAACTAGCAAGAATGACATAGCTTAGAGGGACTTACAAGGCCCAGGAGGAATTTCGTAAGCAAATTGATGGGAATAGCCATCCAGAGATCAATTTGAATTCTGTTCTAACATTGTTTGTGTGATGTCCTGTTGAAGTGCAGTACCTCTTTTTAATGCCAGATACTGTCACTGTTACCTTATGTCTTCCAAAAAAATATTTCATTTTTTTTGAAGGTAATGCTTTTATATTGTACACATACTTCCCTTCCCAACATACTTGTCTTTTAAGATTTTTTTTTTCCTATTTAGAATAAAACATCCTTCTGAAAATAATTCAAACAAGCATCAAAGACACAAGATGCAGATCACTGAAAAACCCCAACTATGTCATCGTTCTTGCTGGTACTTTAAGCTCAGCCATCATGATAAAGGTTTGTAAAGTGTGGAAGATAATACATCATCTGGATAAAATATTGGGCTAATGCCAGTGAAACTTCTGATAACATTGTGTGTTGTTGCCATGCAATGGAGAAAAATAGAAATGTGTTGTGTGATATGCCTGTCCTGTTCTTTAAGTCTCTCTGAACCTGAAAGAAGCATGTAAAACTATGTCTTTGAATCAACACAGTAAAGTCCAAGTTTACCGTCTTATGATAGAGTTGCCCATCATAAAAGGGAACTGGACTCTGTGATCCAGAGGTACCCAGGAGTTCTGAGTTCTGCTACAGTTGTCAGCAGTGTGAGAATGTGTGGGGTGTGAGAACATCTATTTCATGAATTCATTTGGTTTTGATCTACTAAATATATATATATATATATTTAAAAAAAAAGAAGTAATGAGGAAAGTGCTAAATTAACCACACAGACACACAAATAGAAGAGACAATAATGAGGACCCAGAACTCTTCAGCCACCGATTGATGGGCCATTAAAGGAACTATTCAGGTGTAGCCCTGAAGAATGTGAACCTGAACTGCAAATCAGAACTGATTAGAAGGGGAAAACACAATTTGCATGAATATTATGGGTTATTTGAGGCTTGTTGGGATATTGGCTTATAGGCTATCAGAAGGGGACTGTGGGTTTATGTAAAAACTTGTTATGGGACATTTAGGAGAAGGGATAAAGGGTCCAAATGAAAGGGGAGGATTGTGATGGATCAGAGAGGTAAGCGTGTGGGAATATAGTGCCAGCAACTGCAGAGAACAGCATACAAAAGAGATCTGCATGTCAACAACTGGAGGTCACAGGTCTTAGGGCACCTAAGTCTGGATGCTAGCATGTGGAAGGATGGCAATGCAAGAGGTCTGTGTGCCAGTTAATGGGGGACTGTGGGCTGCAGAGCTTGGAGGTCTGAAATGCCAGTGGCTGGAGGGACTGGGGTGTGTGTGTCAAAAGGTCTGAGTGCCAGCAGCTGGAGCCAAAGCCATGGGAAACAGGGGTACAGGTCTAGATGGCAGCAACCAGAGAGCTTGGGGTGTGTGTGGGGGTGTAAGAAGCTTTAAGTGCCAGCAACTAGAGACCTGTGCTTTTATTTCCTCGGTTAACTCAAGCCTTTGTTTGTGTGTGTATAATTAGTTAGCAAACCTCACGCTGGACTAGCTGGCAAGTAGGAGGAAATGCACATATGGAAAGACTTCTGGTGTGAGCCAGTGGTTAGGTTAGGGAGCCCAGGGTTCAGACGTGGGTATTAGGCAGACCATGAGCTGCTTCCCACACTGCTCTGTGTGTGTGGCAGTCTGTGTAGCCAGCTGCATTAGGGACCTGTCTGTATGTGTGATGTGTGTCTTGAATGCACTGTACCCTTGCTACAGGCAGACCTGCCAGCTGGAAGAGCAGCTGCATCCCTGGGACTGGGATGGAGAGATCATCTGGGTCTGGGTCTTCTCCTGGTGGGGCATGGCAGCCAGGGAGGAGGGATTCCAGGTCTGATGAATTTGTTGGCTTCCTTAGCACCCCTAATGAATGGGCTGCAATTCAGGTGGGGGGTTGAGAACAGGGTAGGCTTGGAAATAGAAGGGACAGAAAAAGCAAACTGTTCTTTCCAAGGATATTTGCAGGGTAAGAGAGCAGTCACCATGGACAAAAATCATCACATCTGCAGCAGTTGGAGTCAAGGGGACTCCAAGAGACAGGAGTGCTAGTGATAGAAATGTCAGGTCGCACCAGATGGTTGGTAGATTGGTATGTGAATATGTTCACATTTAAAGGTCAGCAGCTACTTTGATTCCCCGGAATGGATGTTGACAATCATAACATGTATTGTGTAATTTAACCCTAACTCTGGGCAAGAGCAGTTCAAATATGTGGAAATATATGGAGCTAGTCTTCCTCTGAATGCTACTGCACAATACAAAGCAACAAATGTGTATGGTTCTGTACTGACATTACTTTTCTAGTCCTCTGATTAATATTCTGTGAAAAGTAGTTATATTTTAAGCTTTCATAGCTGGTTTTATGAGCTTTTGTTGGAACCCAAAGATTCATGAAAACAGTCAGACAAAATTAACAAAGATTTGTCAGAGCTGACAAACATCCTGGATAGGAAGATACCCTACTATAGCTGTCTTAAAATAACTTTCCTATTTTGACATGTCTTCATCAGCAGTTTTCATGCAAATAACTCTCCAAATGTGCCGTCAATTAAGATATGCACATAGATTTACATGGAGTTAAGAAGACACAAATGAGACTGTTCATAAATCCAACCCTGGCTAAAATACTTAGCATTATAAACAGTGAGCATTTCATCATTTCAAACATGAAATACTGGATTTGTGACTGCAGACATTGTTTGATTTTTTTTGGAATCCAAATTACATGAAGTGGCATAAATACTACCTGAATTGTAAATGCTTTAGTGCTGTCATTAGAAGAAAGCTTACTACGTAGAACAATACATGACAACACATCGTCTAAGATACAAATTCCATAGAGGATATCTTGAAACGGTGAACTTCCATGGAGGAAGAAACAAACAAACAAACAAAAAACCTTGAAGCTTCTGCTTATTCATTTCAAACAGGAGTCAGTGAAGAGCACAATCTGAAACTGAATTTCACAGTCCAAATAATAACACCTCACTTTTCTTTTTTTTTTTTTTTCTGTGCAGATTCCATAGAGCCAAAAAGGGCTGACGTTTTATTAATGACATTAACTGAGCTAAGGGTTTAATCAGACTCTGATTTTTGTGAAAAAGAAAGAAGTCTAAAAATATGCAAAAGGAAAATACATTTTTTTCCCACTTCCAGTGCAGAAAAACTACTCAGGAAGTCCTGCATCAGATTCAGTGTCTCGTTTCTTTGTGTATTAGAAAAGTTATACTACTACTAGCTTAAGTTCCTGAATACAGACGTATTTCTTACAAAAGCTGTAGCACAACTGACTTACAATGATGGCATTTTCTGTGAAGAATAGAAGTGAGATATTAAAAACCCGTAAGTGGTTTGGGAAATGAAGTGGTTCAGCTGGACTCTTCTTTAAGAGCTGATGCTTTACTTGGATTTGTAATTTAACTGGTTGACATTGCAATATCCCAGTAGAGGTCAGCACGTGTAAAAACAGAAAATTCACCAGCCCAGGTCATAATGTCCTCCTCTGGAACTGACTTCTGTGCTTTACTGAGACATTTCCTACATGGTTACTAGGACTGTGTTTATTATTTCTCATGTAACGGTTTAAGTTTGGAGACCTACATATGACCCTTTTACAGATAATATGGATATTCACCACAACTCAGATAGTACGTTGACCAGTTGGAGAGCCATCCATGAGGTAGCAGCCCTTTGCAAAAAGACTGGGTGTTTATTCTTTCTAAAGCAGATTAATTCACAGAATCCTTATTGTAACCTTCTCTGTATGAAATCAATGAGATGAAAGATACTAATACGGTGATAAACCCCACCAGCATTAAGTCTCCACAAAATTCCACTTCTTTTTCCCATCCTTCTCACACTGTGATGATTTGGGTTAAAATTTGTAACAAGGAATTGCACTGCCGTGTCCCTGGAGCTATGCAAAGCAGACACACTCCACTCTCTACCCATCAGGACTTGTGTAAAAGTCTACTGCTGGGCTCCCACAGTGTATTTGAGCTGTGGATGTTGACATCCTAGGTTGACTACCTTGCTCCTGTTCCTCATTCAAGTGTGGGTCTCAGCTGGTACCCAATGATGAAGCCCCTAGCAGAGACCCCAGTTTAAGGGAATGGTGGCTTCTCTGCTCTTTATAGCTCCTTCTGCTCTGGGCTCTGGGCTGTCAGTATGGTACAGCCAGAGCCAGCAGAGTATATGTGTGTTGTACTTTGAGCTGTGTGTGTGATTCATTCCCCAGTGTGGAGTCTATCAGGAGTTACAGTATGAGCTTAGAAAGAAATAAATATACAAATACCTACATTTCTAGCTAATGGCTCAGGTTTGGAGGAAAAAAAACATGCATACATACACACACACACAAAAGCAAAGGTAAGTTGCTCTATGTACTCATTTGTCTTTCTTCAAGAACCTCAGCATTGCAGAAAATCTAGGCATGCTACCTCATATCTATGCAAAATATTATGCACAGCCTCCTATTCCTGTTACAGGCAAACCAGACCAATTTCAGTGCTATTTGCATCACACAGATGGATCGGCTTGCTCAGTTTAGCTTTTGCACAAGTAGCAAATAACTGAATCGTAATGCTCTGGCTGGCACTGCCCTGCCTATGTGCAAAAAAAGGGACCGATCAAGACACAAGTTATCTTATGTCAGCTAGAAATTTCAGGCTTCTAGTGCTACACATAGCAGATAGTTGAGGTTCCATTGTGCAGGGCAGGAGTCAGGAGGTGTATTTTCTTTAGGTGCAGACCGCCTGTGATTTGAGAACAGAGAAGGGCTACTTCTCCATTTTTTCGCTGTTAGAGCTAAGGGCCTTACCTAAGATGCAGATGCTATCTGTCTGTTAAAATAGCTTTGATTTTCTTAAATATAATCTTAAGTCTACTGTCTACTTGGACTGCACTTTCAGTCTACCTGTCTTTACTTCCAGTAGCACAGATAGTCAGGTATCAAAAGAAGACAACTGCCAAACAACCTGCCTTTTCTGAATAGTCCTGCAGTCAATTGCTGTTTCTCAAGTCTAGAGTGGTTGCTTAGAGATTTTCTAGCATTTGATGTAGTAATGGCAAAATATCCATATTATGCTCTGATTGTGTTTGGAAATTATGAAGAAATTAAATATATGATGATCTAATTTTCCCACTTCTTTCAATTTCATATTCTAGTTTATTGCAAAAGAGAGAGCTAAAGTCAAGCTTTAACAGTTCCTTTTGTGCAAGGAGATTAGGAATTCTTTGCAGCAGACATATTCCACATGGCTGCTATCCTTGTCCTCTCTTCCTTCTGAGAATCAACAGAATGAACTGGGTAAAAATAACTATTACCACACCAATTCAGACTGATCACCCCACCTACACACAAATTAATAATATGCTGGAGCACACACAGATCAGTCTCCTTTGTGCTAAAATTCTTCAAAACCATTTCCGGTGCCTTGTTTCTCTGTTTTCCTTATTTCTTTTTCAAAATGCATGTTTTATTTTGGTTTCCCAGTCAGTTTCATTACTTACACCAAACACACTGTAACTGGTAGCAAAAAGGTTGCAGACGGGTTTTCATTTTCACTTGCTCATAATTCCTAAACTCCCTCCAATTGGGATGAAATGTTCCGTGCTTGATCTCTGCCTTTGACTTCACCTCCTGTGAAGACAAAATAACGTCAAAGATGTTTAACTTGAATGTCTGGAACTTGAAAGAACAAAACCAAACTTCACTGTTTCCCAAGGTTGCAGTGCTTAATCATACAATACATAAACATTATTGCTCTTCCAGTGAAATACTCATGGGAAAAATGTAGTTGTGTGCTCCTTATCAGATTTGAATCTTATCTCTGAACAATTTGATGGAACGTTTTGATTAACATCTTAGTGATGGCATTTCTGCTGAGAGGCTACTAGCGTGTAACCAGAACCAGCCATCTTGCTCTGCTAGAGCTCCGTGTGTGTGCATTTCTCCTCGATTTTTTTTTTTTATTTTAGCACCATCTGGATCCATGTCGTCTATGATGGGAAAAAAAAAAAAAAAGATCAAATCCTGTTAGCAATACGTCTCCCTCTTCATCTGTGATTGCTTTTTTTTTTTCATACATCTCATCATGTTGCGAACACCAGAGCTTGGCGTCAGCTTTCACTCATGTAAATGATGTTTGTTCATTCAGAACAGAGAGTGATGAGTTACACAAAATAACGTCAGGAATTCAGTTTAGTTTGTTAAGTAAGCTGTTAGTTTATTAAGCCTGGTAGTTATTACATTGCTTGGTAAACTTCACTTTATTAATTGTGGTAAGAGTTTCTGTTGCCACTTGGAAAAATCAGGCTGCTACTTTTACGTCTTCTTCACTAGCAAAGATTTGTCTGGGTAAGGTGGAATTAAGGAGAGGAGCCAAAAATGAGTGCATCTATTTCCTCAGCTGGTTGAAGAGTCATCTCTGTGGGCACTTATGACAGCTGCAGGTTTGCCTTGGCTGCAAGAATAGTGATCATGCTTAAGCTTTAGCTTCTGCGATTGCATGGATGTGGAAACAGAAAAGCCACTGGGATAAGAAAATATGATTTTTCTTAAGTGAAAAAGAGCTCTGAGAGAGAGAAAGAGGGGGAGAGAGAGAGAGAGAGAGGGAGAAGGAGAGGATACAATTAAGATAGCAACCCGCCACTATGGGTCACTGCATGGTAGTTTATAGGCCACTTCTCCCAAGCAGATGCTGAGCTGCAACATGAAGCGCAAACAGTTCCTGCTGCTCAGGAGCCCACTGGTTTGCTCCACATTCTATAGGTTCCCACCTCACAGCAACTGACACTATGCACCTCCATTTTCCATTAGCTTCTAGCAATGCACACCTCTCACGCTTACAAGCACCACGACTCAAAGGCTGCACGAGCAACACAAAAACATATGTCATTGCTGGAAGCTGCAAGAATGAAGAAAAACTCTGAAGCATAACACCTCCCAAGGCTTCTGCTGAGGAGAAAGCCAGCGGTGGTACCCCGTGGTGCCAGCTCTGCTGGCCCTGAGGAGCGCCCTTTCCTCCACAGGCTGCTGCCCACGAGAGGCAGGCTGAGCACCAGCACGAAGCCGCCTTCCCCCTGAGAAAGGAGCCTGACCTTTGGAACGAATTTGAATTTCTGAGAAATACAAATTGCCACAGACGCATTCATTTTGAATGTAGTCCCAGCAACCTCAAAGGTACTTCTGAACCGAACTGTGGGGAAAGGAGGAACAGAGGTTTATTTACCTTTTTTTTTCCTCAAGGAGATCAGGATGAGCGCAAGAGCAGCTTTGAATACATGAGCAGGCTGGGATTCTGATGAACAAGTTCCAGTCCCTTTGTGCTAGCAGAGCTGTATAAACTCCTTCATTTAACTATAATCCTACCCTGGTGCCCAGACGTGGTGGTGCCACTTGCTTTTCCAAGTGCATGTCAGATCACTCTCAGACTGGCTGTGGATGGACCTTACTTACACATTTGCTTTCTGTCTTGCTTCCCACAGCATCTCAGTGATCTGGTGGAATAGGGCTGGGCTAAAAATGACTTTTTTTTTTTTTTTTTTTTTTTTTTTCTCCATTCCACAGCTATTCTTTGGCTGTAAAATCCTTTCACCTTCCTTAATAGGGTGGCACTGGGACTATTTCAAGGTGTTATTACAAAAAAATACCGAGGACACACTGCCAGAGAATAGCCAATAACGTTAGCATCCAGGTCTGGTCTGGTGATATCTGAGGCTGAGCCCAGCTATAACCTTCCTTCTGTGGGACAGAAACACCACCTCAGGCCCAGCAAGCCCATTCCTACGGCAGCAGCAGCCCAGATTTTCCCTGGGCAGCATCTCCTTGGGGAGGGATGGCCACGCTGGTGGCACCAGGGCAGGTCCGTGGTGCAGGGGCCAAGTGTGCAGCCAGCTGCGTGGGGCCTGGTGCACGGCAGGAGGGTTGTAGAGCTCGAAAGACAGAAAGTTTGCTATCTTTGGAAATGCAAGACTGAGCATCAGTTTCTTAATCAGCAGTTACAGCTGCTGCCAACTGCCTTCCTGGGGACCCCCTGCTGCCGGTGGAAGCGATTTAGGGAATATTTTGCCATGCAAAGAACACCTCTTAAAGGGGAACACAAAGCTCTTCGCCGTCCCTCAGCTGCAGGGTCAAAGCCTTTTGCACACTGGTCTCAGAGCACTGCAAAAATGGAATGGCCTAGTAAGCAGTAGAGAAATCCTCTCCGTTCTATACTACCATTTTATTCAGCATATACATGAATGACTAATTTCTACTGAAGACCTTGTGCGGTGTCTGTCAGTGCACCATTTATTTCCCTTATATTGTTAAATATTGCTACAAACATGCCCTCCCTCCCCACCGCCTTAGGCTTTTGTCACGAGGGATGCTGCAAGTATTTGAAATGTAAGTAGGCACGGATGAAGTCAAAATATTTTTTGCATGTTTTCCCCCCACCAATAGTTGCTGTGCTCAAAGAGGCCACGAACTCCTGAGGGCCTGGGTAGTATCAGATGGAGCCACACATCAGCAGGACTCCTGCTGCCAAAGGTCTTGTCCCAGCTGCAGCAGGGCTGTTTATCTTCAAACCTGAAACTCTGGTGATGTTTAACAACCCAGCATGCCCTATGCAAACACACAGGAAGCTATTATGGAAAGGGAAACATTGTGGGTCCCAGCAGCTGAGGCCCCGACTCCTCTCCATGGATGTGCAAAAGAGACACGAGCAGGAGGAGCGTCATGGTCAGGGATTGCAGGATGTGGGCCCAGACCTTTCAGTCAGGGACAATCATCAACCATTTGCTGATGATGGCAGGGGCTAAACACCCCGATAAACTTGAATCTTGGGACATCCAAGCCCTGGAAGAAATGAACTTGAATGAGATAAATGATCTTGCACTTACAAAGTATTTTTGCAATTAATTGTCCAAGTGCCCCTGGGAAATGGGAAATCAGTTTCCTCAATTTATTGGAAAGACAGCTAAATCAGGACTGTTTGGAGATGTAAGAGCTCAGAGTAAATCGGATTGAGAAAAGACAACACACCAGCACCTGGCTGTGCATCTGATCCTTGCTGCCCCAGCAATGCCGTTCAGCCCAGGGGTGCCTGCACGAGCAGGGACATGGCCCGGGCCAGCCCCAGGACACTTCTTGCCCCTAGTACCCAAACCCCAACAACCAGTGGCTCTGTCCCTGCTAATGGGTCAAGGGTTGCTAACCCTGGTCCTGTGAACTCCAGAGGAGTTTGATGCAGCCAGCATGCAGTTATCAAGGCAGCCAACACTGACAAGGTACTACCATAAGCATTTTTTTATTCAGTGTTTCTAACCACCTTCCTGGTACAAGGAGAGAGATGACTCTGAAAGTGTTGTAAGAACATCATTAGTATCAGGTGAGACCTGAATGCTGAGGTGGATATTGAGAAGTGGCAGAGTTGTTCTGTTTTTCAATTAATGAAGATCAAAACTTCTGAAGTTTAAAGCATTCACTTAAACCTTGTTAATAACTTAAAACATCATTGGTGCATTTTTTTTTTAAGATTGCAGGCTTTTTTTCATGTGTTATTTGCAAACGGCTGCCATATAAACACCATGAGGTGTAATTTTCAACTCCAGCTGAACTTCGGAGCAGGAGAAAATTGCAAGCAAATTAAATCAGCACCTTTCATTACTGCAGGTGCAGGAGCCTGCCATGCTCCACCAGGATCTCCAAGACCACAGGTTCAGGCCACTGGAAGTAGATAAAGTATTACAGAGACACATGCTTGAGCCTTAAAGTTCTCAAAACTGAAAGGCTCTTGTAAGAAATCAGGTTAATTTAGAGTTTCAGTTTGCTTTCCCAGCATTTCCTCCCCAGAATGCTCCTGATTCTTAGCAAACTTGAAAATCTTGCACCACTGATAAGTTTCTAATTTGCATTAGCTAGTGGTAAGGTTACACCAACATTATTGGAGTATAAGAAGTATTACAGTTGCTCGCTTTGGCCCATACTAAAAAAAAGGAAAGAAGGAGAAGCTGACATTTCTAAGGTAAAGAATGTAAACATATATTTAAAAGAACCACAGCTGCTTTCTTAAGGATAAGTATATATATTACTACACTATTTTTACATAGCTACCACCCCTCTACACATCACTGCAATACAGGTAGATACTACAGACTTCCTCAGAAATCCTGCTGTCTCAGTAAATTGGAGAGAAATGCTTTCTATAAAACTATACTTTCTTCAAGTTCTTGCTTCAAAATCCTCCCAGAATAATATTTTTCCCCTCTTTTTTTCTTTAAGATCTCATTCCAAATTTTGAAGAGGTAAGTCATTGTCCAATCCAGCTCTCTGTTTTTTTAAGGGAGCAGCTTTTGGCTTTATTAAGCTTCACTGGATCGTCCTTTGGATTACAAAGCCCAGCAGCTCAGCATGTCATTGATTGCCAGTACACAAATGTGGCACACAAATGTGGCCCTGCTCACACTATTTTTGGAGGCACAGCAAGGTAATTCAGGTGCTCGGCGAGCTCTTTTGACATGAAGTCATTGGGTAACAACAGATCACGGCAATTTCTGTCTGTACTGACATGGCCAAAATGCAGTGCAGAGTGGATGAAGAGTTGTTTCAGTGCTGCCAATAGGTAAGCATGCGAGTTGTTCTCTTCAAGAGAGAAAGGGTGTATTCAAATAAAAAAGGATTATTGGTTTAGGTTTGTCCATTTGTAAAGCAAGTTCTCAGAAATCTGATTGAACCTCAGTAGAGCTTGATTTCTGCAAGGAAGCCAGTACTTCTGCCAGGAGCTTCTCTGTTACCAGGTGAGCATTGTCAGGTTAATGTAACTTAATTATGAGTACTGAACACAATGCATTTAGAAATGAAGTCACAACTGAACAGCCAACGTGCCTACAAGTGACAGAAGCAGAACAGTTCCATCAACTTGAGCAATAAACCAAAGACCATTCATGAAAACAGTGGGTGTCTTGCCCGAATAAACAGTGCAGGATTAGACTCTATTGCACTTCATGCCAACACTAGCTAGAAACATAGAACAGATGTCAAGTAAATAGGGAAGTGTGGGACAAAACAGAAATAATTGTAAAAATGTGCCCAAGGATAAAATAAATTGATCCTAAGACACTAACAAACATTCTTGTATGAGACAAAATGAGTCTTTGTACTGGTTTGGCTTTTATTTTCTTGCTAATATTGCATAACAGAACTACGCTGGCATGATGAGGAGGGGGGATAATAAAATAACTTATCAATGCACTATTAACTCTACATGCTCTTACCTAATAATAAGATATTGATGTCTCCTTTAATGCGTGTCCCATTGTTGAGAACTTTCTCATTACCCTGAAGTAGCATACACAAAATGGCTTTTTTAATATACTCATGGCCATGAATGTTTGGTGCTAAAGACTTGCTTAAATGGTCAAAGATATCCTATTTAAGAAACAGCAAACACTTACATTGCACATTACCAACATTAGAATGGAATCTCATTATCCATTAGCCGGTATTAGTGCAATTTATAACTTACTTTAGTCTGAGCTTTGCAGAATTTCTTGATCTTTGCCACATCATCAGCTGAGAATGTGGGTGCTATTTCTTTGCTCATCAGTTTGATATTATTAGCCAGCATTATTGTCCTGGGTATTTTCCTTCAGATTAATGTCATGAGATTAACTATTGTATAGGTTAACTATTGAATACATACTGGACTATTGTTTTCATGATACCAAAAGCTGCTTAGGAAAGAGAACGTACAAGTGGAATCAAATTCAAAGAAATTATTAGGTTTATCCATTTTGCTATGGCTTAGCAAGTGAAATCCACACTAAAAGAGGATTTAATGAAGTTTCAACATCAGAATTCAAAAGAACCAGAACGATGCAGCACAGCTGCAGAGCACCGGGGATTTTCCTTCTTTCCCTACCCCTAAATGCTAGGGGATTGGATATCTGTATTTGGTGAAGCATGGGACATCCCACCGAAGGATGTATTTTGATGTATTTTGGAGTTAGGGCTAACTTTGATAGAACAAGAGAGGACAACTGATTTTTTGCTTTGTTTGCAAAAGGCTGGTTGGGCTGCTGGGCTTTGTCAGACGCACTCCTAAACACTGATCGGACAAGTCTGGTAAACCCCAAGGAGTGAGAAAAAATAATCATTTTGGAAACTTAATTTGTAAAACAAAAAAACAGGGAAATGCCACCTCAGCTTCTGCTTTGTGAAACCATCAGCCTGCTCGGGCATTGAGATTGGGGGACCTGGCTCTTGGCATCCAGGCTCTCCCAGCCAGACCCAGCCTTTCAAACAGGAACCAAGCCCTTTTCTGGCTCCAAAACATATGGGGTCTCGGTGAGTGGGTCCTTAAGAGAAAACTCTCAAGGTTTTTTGGTAATAATTGACCTATTTGACACCATGGTCCTGATGGAAAGCTGCTTTGCTGACATGCCCAGATGTGCAGCCATCCGGCAGTGCCTTGGGAAGGGCTGGTCGGCTAAAAGCACCTGCATGCAAGATGTTTGTGAGCGTGTATTCCTCCTGTACATTCTCCAAGAGAAATTAATTTTAATGTAAGTACCATCCATGCAGTCTTTGCAATGTGGTAAGCAGAACTGGTTGCTCATGGGATAGGTGATACTCGGATATTTCCCTGCTTGGGTCAATGAGGCCAGACATTGGCTCTCATAGTTGCGGTCACAAAACCATATGGCAAGGAAGGGAGCAGAGCACATAACAGCATTTCAGCTGCCTGTATTGTTATTCCTATGCCCTCTCTACCCTGACCTGGAGCTCACCTCAGGAACAAAATGGTCCCAAGCCTGTAGGATGCCCCCCCCGGCTCCCTTCTTCTGGGCAGGACCAGCGACACCAGCAGCACAGACGGAAAGCGCCACACTAACACTCGTCAATTAAAAACCCCGACAAGTGGTGCATATTGCCTTTACACAGCTGAGAGAAAAAACACAGATGGAGCTACAACAAAGCTTAAATCCAAAATAATTACATTTTGTCACAATTCCTTCCACACGGCCCAAGCTACCAAGGAAGCGAGCTGCTGGCGTAGGAGGAGAGACATGATTTGCTCCACAGCTTCCTTCAACCCCAACACGAGCATTTCCAAATGTTTGAAATAGGGAGAGACTAAATCTTTTAATGCTCTCTGAAAAGCAATCAGCTCACCGAATGCATCATTCAACAGCCTCCAATATAAAATAATTAAACCATGAAAAGCTGCTACAGTAATCTTACTTTAAAATCCTAAATTCCTTTACATTTTGAGGATCTGATGGCATTGACTACAGTCAGGCACAGGCAGCCAGCTTCTCCCCACTCAGCTACACGCACCTCTTCCACTCCCTGAGCAGAGACAGCTTAACTTTATGAAGATTTGTTGTTGCAGCAGAACTATCCAGGAGATACAGCTAAACCCAAATTCATTTCGCTTCCAGCCAAATTAGATTTTGACGCAGGTCGCCAGAAGCTAATCTTTCATCTCTATTTTTCATACATGAAAATGAAAAAAAAAAAAAATCAGATTCAAAAGCATTTATCATACTAAATAGAATTAAATCAAACGGAGAATTGCATGAAGAAGCTCAGTTAAAACAATCAAATTTAAAAGCCCTTTACTTGTGTGAATATAATCTTTGATTTCTTAGAAGAGAAGAAAACATTATTAAACAAACTTGAAAGGGAGGCTGGATCAGCCCTTCCCTGTTTCCCTGCTCTTGAACTGTCAGTCTGTCTTCACAAACAGATTTTGCTTCCTGTCTGTCAGGCAGGTTCACTTGCTTGCTCTCACACACTAGAAAAACTTGTGTTTTCAGTATTGTAGGAGTGCTCGAGCTGCACAGTAAGTAGCAGGCAAGTAGCAGATGATTTTTTATTCATGATTTTTTTTTTTTACTTACATGCATATGCACGCATACGTTCAGGTGCACACACATACGCACACCTGCAGTCAGTAATGCAACGCAGCTTGAGCAGAAAATGAGCTAATCAGGGGCCAGCCAGCTTTTATTGATGCTCTGACTTTTAAAGAGCTCTCATCTCAAACAGCTTGTGGTAAGTATTAAAAACTAAGAAATTGCAAAGCCTTCTAGATGAAACCTATTTAAAATTATATCAGAAATAATATTTCAGCAAAATCGAAGGAATTATAATCCATTTTTTCAAAAAAAAAAAAAATCCAAGTCTTCCATTACATCAATTAAAATGCATTTATGGACTTGGCTTGCGGCAAAATTGAGAGCAATAAACAGTGGCTGCTATGGAGAATGGCTCTCTGGAAACAATTTTCCTGATGTATAACACAGGCCTAAGAGGCTCAATAATGTCTTGGGTCAGAATTTGCTGATGAACATTGTCTCAATTTCTTGGCTGGAATCCCCTTTAGCTTCAAAAGATCCTATTTCATTTCAGGGTGAATTTTGCCAGCGGAAGAAATGCAGAAACTCACGCAGTAAGTTTGGTTTCACAAAGAACTTGAGAGGTGCTGGGGTTGGGGTCCAGGACAACGGTCATGTTGAGCCTTATATTTGGGACTTTTCCTTCAGCACCACATGAATGAGTGGGTATAAAGCGCCTCTCTTGAGAACTGGGAGTGCTTTTTTCTCCCCAGTCGTACAACTGTAGAATCATCTAGGTTGGAAAATACCTTCAAGATCATCCAACCATTATCCTGACCTACTGAGTCTCAGCACTAAACCATGTCCTTAGTGCCACATCCAAGTGTCTCAGGCAGGGCCACCAGGGCTTCTCCTAGGCTTGCTTTTATTCTGTGTGGGGGTCCTTTGCACTCAGAGATGGCAGTGTGGCAGAAGGGCCTCTCCTCTCTCTTAGAAAGTTCCTCCTCACCACTGGTTTGCCACACTTCAAACATAAGACTTTCCAAAAGAAATTTCAAGGTTAAACCTTGTATATGGAAATTCATGGCTACGGGAAGGTTCTGCATCAAGCCCTATGGTTTCAGGCATAAGAGTAAGAACCAGAGCCCTAAATATAATCCTTTTCACTTATGTTATGCCCTTTAATTTTTCTATTTAAAGCCATCAGTTGGAATGATATCATTTTTCATGGATCATCTATATGGTTTTACTTCAGGTAGATATTTTTTCTTATAAAAACACTGGTTTAAGGAAATATGAACACAAGCTATTTGGCCAAGTTACAAAAATAAAATTCCAGCTGCTAGCCATCAAAGATAAATGAAGTGATATGTGCTTGTGAAACTGAACTCCATGCAGCTAGGTGGTAGCTGGGGATGACTCAGTATTCCCCAGAGTGGGGGAAAAAACAGAGTGCTTTCAGGGAGGTAGGAGCAAAAATACCATGCCATATAGTGGGCTTGGTTGGGATAGGTTGATTTTTCACATGAAGAACTGGTAAAGAAGTACTTTTATTTATTTATTTATTTATTTATTTATTTATTTATTTATTTATTACTGTTTTGTACTGTTTCCTTGCTCTCTCAGTTAGAGGAATTTGTATGCTTGGTCCACCGCACTCCTGTGGAGGTTCAGTTTCCAAGCCCTAGCTTTGGCACTACACAGGCAGATCAGATTGAGCTCTGTAAAGCTCAAAGCTCACTTCATGGGGAGATCCCATGAAGTCACACTTTCTTCTTTCAAGAAAAATAAAATAAAGAAATATTAGAAAAGAATCAAAAGAAGAAACATTACGTACCTAAGATTGTACCTAAGATTTTTTTGATTTTTTTTTTTTTTTTTTTTTTCCAGGAAGGAAAAAAGGCTATTGGAAAGCTTACTGGATCGGTAAGAGAAGACTGCTTAACTGCCATTGCCTTTCATTGCAGGAACCAGAAGTGATAAACATTCAAGAAATCAATAGTAAGGCAAGAGGATGTCCATGACATAGATGTAGACATGCTTGTCTCTATTGCAGTCCCACCAATCTGTTAACAAAGGGAGAAATGCTAATCCAGTACGACTTTCCAGACTGTTTAAGGAACAAGAATACCCTTTGTCTTCAGGAGGAACCTGGAGGGACGGCTAACAGGATGGCCTATGCTTCGCCTGCCAGGAGCAGAAGCTGTCTAGCACTAGCATTTGTGATCATTTCTCTCTGTCAGATGTTTCCTCTGTCAGATGTTTCTCCCGCTTGCAGATCTGCAGTTAAACAAATAAGGTTAGCCAAGATATATGCAGTTCTTCAGGGCTCTGCCAGTGTCGACCCATTAGAGTTTTCTCCTGCTTTCTGTTTGCATGAACCCACTGGAAACCTCGCCCTGGCAACCTGCCTCGCCGACCCCTGTATTCATTAAGAGTAATTGTTGATGCTGTATAATGGAACAGCAGCAGCGCAATTAAAACAGATCCTTCTTGTGGCAGTGCATTTATGGGATTGGCAATGAGTCCTGATGAGTTCCCTGACCCCATCTGTCTTTCTCCACCACCCTTACTGCAGGTTTCATCTTCTGGCAGCCGTGTGCCGGTCTGACCCTGTGTGGCATGTAGAAGTACTACATGAAGCAAGAGCATGCTTCCCTCCGCTTCCTTGCCACCTCCTCAGACTTGGCATGTTAAATGTGTTTTCTCCTTCCTCCCAGTTTTCTGTTCTTTTGTTCTTCTTCCTCCTACCCCAGACTCCCTCAGAGGAATGGTTTTCATTTAATCCAAGCGTGTTTGGCACCAGATTCCTTTTGTCCCGCCCGCGAGTCAAGGGCATTTTGAGGTCTTGTTGAGCAATACATAAGGACTTGGGTCATATTTCTATTGCTCACATTGTGCTGGCCTGGATGCCCATCTTGAGCTTTCCACCTTTGGAATTTCACAGCGAGAATGGGGAGAAAGACACCCCTCTGTCAAACCCACTCTTCACATCAGCTCTTCACTGCGTTGAGTGAAAATGGGTAGCAATGCTTTATCCTGGCAAAGGATAAGCACTGGTTCCTGGCAACTGAATAAAAATATAAATACTGTCGATGTTCAGCAAAAAGAGGCCTTGTTTGAGCATAGCAAGGGAAAAAATATATATATATATATATATATATATATATATATAGAATAAAATTAATCTTGACATTTTGAGCAACCAGAAGAGTTGCCATTTCAATGCCCACCATACAAGCAGAGGCAGCGTTTAGCAAGGGATCCCAAGGGAATCCCTAAAAACCATGCTGGCGTGGGAGCAAGGCTGCCAGGGAGCTGGTCCAGCAGTGCCGAGGGCCTGGGCAAGGCCACCTAATGGCAACCACCCTGGCAGCCCAGATTTTCTGTTCATTCAGCAGCTGCTAATCCCGCTGACTGTTCATGGCGTGGAAGAATCATAGTCATAGAATGGCTGGGGTTGGAAGGGACCTTAAAGATCATCTAATTCCACCCCCCCGCCATAGGCAGGGACACCATCCACTAGGTTAGGTGGGCCAAGAGGTAGAGGAAAGAATCGCTGTGCCCAGGTTTGCAGCTTTCAGTCGCACAGGAGGAAGCAGTTGTGTAGGCCGTGGGCATCTGGCGGTACACAGCGTCTGCCTACCAGGGCAACAGAGCACGGTGACGAGTGCCCCAGGCTGGCGATGACCTGAGTGAGCACAGTCAGCCGCAGATAAGCACTTGGGCCTCTAGTCACAGCATGGCAGGAAGGGACGGCTGGCTCCTGACACATCCTGAAGGCCACAGCATCTCAGTTTGAGGACAGGAGCCCCCGTGAGAGGGAGAAGGGGAAACCGCTCACCTGAAAGACCTGCAGGAGGTTTTCTTGGCAAGTGTGTCGTACCGAGAGGGGAGACATGCCCACGGGTATTAAGCTTGCATTTCCCCAAAGGAAGTCCCCATCCTACAATCCCAACTGGTATTTGCTGGTAGCCACAGTGACTAGAAGCAGACAGGAGACTGGTGTCAGGGCTGATGACAGCCGTAACACGTACACAGAAAATACCTCTCTTCGAATAGCACTTTCCTGACAGGGAGACAGACACATCTTGCAGTGGGTAGAGCCTTTCCACTTCACGCACCGAATACTTCCCATCAGACCCTTTCGCACAAGCCTGGAGCAAAGCGATGGCAGCGTTAACAAAGCTAAATATTTTCCTTCCCCCTCTTCGAAGATGTGTCCTAGACAGCTTTGCTCTTGGTGAGCACAGAGATTTCAGTTGACTTCCGAAAGCAATTCTGCCTCCCGCCCCCACACTGTGCGCATCCTGCCTCCACACATGCTGCTTGCCTATCCCAGATGTGAAGGTTGGAGGCAAGCAGACCCCATCTGTCTCAAATCCGAGGGCAACCACTGTGGCAGATCCTGCCCTGCTTTATTTCTCATAAACATATATTAACGAGTCCCACCATAAAACCCTCCACAACTACTGCTGTGCTGGAGAAAACTTTTCTTTTGGCCTAGCATCAGTGAGCTTTGTGCCGACGGGGAATTTGGCACGACGAGCAGCTTATCCGCACGACACATGGAGGGCTGTGGAACTGACGATTTCCCCTGTTGCTGATATTGGAGGAAACGTAAACAGGCAACCTAGAGAACATTGCTTTTTCTCTAGTTCTTTCCCCAGCCAATACATGATTTAGAGACTTCTTGCAAATCAGAAATACTTGTGCATGGTCTTGTGCTTAAAAGCATATCCAAACTACAAATGAATACATTTTCTAAAATATAGATAATAGATTGAGGGCTCAGGAAAATATGGTTTTAGGTGAATGTCTGCTGGAAACAGGAAAGCTGTGTGGCAACAAATTCTTTGGGGAACACACAGCTCTTCTTGATGCTCAGGGGATCAAGCGAAATTACAAGACAGGGAAAACCTGCAGTGTGTCTTGAGAGGTTCAGTGCAGGAGCCTGACTGCGCTTCTCAATTGCCCCCATCCTACTTTGTGAGCTCAGTGTTTGAGAAGTGGTTATTTCTGACTTGTACTGCGATGAGCAGAAGGATAAGCCAGTGAAATTACTAAATGAAAAACAACCACTTTATGTAGCATGTGCAACCCAAACGATTTAGTACAACAAACTCAGTACACGTTTAAAGTATCATGAAAATAGTGTCTTTAATATACAGTTTATATACTTACAATACACGGTTTAAATTTGTTCATATACATTACAGGGATATTTATTTGCACCTGGTTTAAATAATAATCTGCCTTCAGCCTTTTACACAAAAGCCCAAAACAGCACAGAATTCCACAAAAACCAAGCTTTGTTTTATAACGGAAATGTACTAAGCTGAAGTTTTGGGGCTTTCTCTCTCTTTTCTTTTTGTTCTTTTTTTATTATTATTATTTATTTTTTCCCAAATGTTACTTTTTTGACCTACCCAAAGTGAATCTAAAGAACTAAGAACTAACAGATAAATTTAATATAATTCAGAAGATTGTCCAAGCCAAGAGAATCACTCTGCAGATTTTTGCTCTGAAGATTTGGTTATTATGCACAGAAACAGTAAAGTCTGAACAACTTCCAGATTATTAGAAGCTTAAGACATAACAAAGAGTCATTTATTGCTAGGTCTCGACAAGGGGCCTGAATTTCCTTACTGCCCTGACATCCCTAACACCACAAATAAAATGGACAA
The DNA here is from genome assembly GCA_011075105.1 of Heteronetta atricapilla. Lineage (NCBI taxonomy): Eukaryota > Metazoa > Chordata > Aves > Anseriformes > Anatidae > Heteronetta > Heteronetta atricapilla. Next base: position 113,582,770 of record CM021732.1, read on the forward strand.
CTCCTTGCTTCAATTAAGATTTCATTTGTACCTGCCAGTTCGTACATGGGAATGCTGCAGCTTGCAGAGCATCAAAGCGACAAGCCAGGAGAGCGGGGCTAAGCCCTTGTCCTTCCCCAGGTGGCTGGTGCTTGGAGTTTAGGCAGCCTGGCCCACGGGCACCCCACCGGGCACTTACAGCCTCCGCTTTCCCCCTGCACGCAAGAAACTGGTGCCAGCAGGCTTTGTGTAGCGGGAGGCAGTCGAGGAGTTGATTCAAGAAGAAGACAGAGGAGAAAACACTTCAAGTATTTACAGACAGAATGAAAATATGCTGTTTTTGAAACAGTATTGCTATTTACACTGTTTTTCTTGAAGCTGTTGTGGAATAAAGTCAATTAAAATGGCAAATAAAACTTGTTTTGAAAAAAATCAAACCCTTGCTTCTAGCTGCAAGAACACCTCAAAATACATTTTCCTTCTAATTTTGATGGACCAAATGTTTTCTCTCTCTAAATTTCTAGCCACAGGCAATCTGCACAATACAGCGAGAACGCAAATAGGCATTTTGAGTTGATGTCAATATAGCTTTGGTTAGCCAGGCAGGCAGCAATACAAAGAATCTTAATCCTAGGCACGAGTGCTTAAAGGAAACAAGCATTTCCCCTCAAATTGTCTTCCTGTCCCTTCCCTTGCCCATTCTGTTTCCACTCCAGAAAAGCCCCGTTGCCAGAATCTAGCTTTTGCAGCTGAAGGCGACATCAGTACTTGTGCCACAAGAATGTTGCATAGAAAGGATGTGTTTCCTGGTGTGGGATAAAGAGACAACTCCTTACATAACAACAGGCAAGAATTTTTGCTACCAAAACCCCCAGACAAACAAGAACCCCGATGGTAATACACAACTTCAGACACCACTAATGAAGTAAGCACCAGAGGCCTTGCATTTATTTAAAGAGAGGAAAGAAATCCATAGTTAGGACTGGCCTATTTTAGCAGGGCGTTTCTAAAACATAAGGTTTTTTCAGCCCACTGTGTCAGACAGGCTTTCTCTGGACACAATGGCTACACCTCTACTAGCAGACAAAACAGGCCAGAGCCCACTTTTGGACCCCGAGGACACCCAACACAGCTACCACTTGCCGGTGACAAACTGGAGTCGTTAGTACTGTTGTGAACTTGTGTTCAAAGCACAGACCTGGCTGAGTGCGTTGTCCACATCAAACACCAACGGGGCCACAGCCTGCATCTTGTTTAGGCTCAAAACGCGTCAGTAACTTGCATGAGTGCACGAATCATTAAATGCCTCTAAAATCACAACAAGCGCCCTTAAAGGCACGTGTGGAACTAGGAAGCCGACCGGCTACAACCAACACAAGGTGACCAACACTAAAATCAGTGAAGGCAGGTCTGACCAAACGCGGAGGGCCGTCTCCTCTACTCGCATCAGCTGGTAAGAAGTCTGTACCACAGGGATACTCCTCAGAGCCTGCAGATCTTTCTAACCACAGTGAGAATATTGAAGTGACTTTCCATCTTGAAGTACCGTAAGGGGTGCAGCATTTTGTACCTTTTATAGATTGAAGTCTCCAGGTTTTACACCCCACCTCTATAAAGAGACCGCGTGCTTCTCTGCTGCGGCCTGACGGACTCCTCTGCTCCTCTCCCACTTCAGAAGTGCCACCTTCTCCTTAATGCTAGAGACTTGGGGTGGGACTGACGCGGTTACATCGGTCTGCTGTATTCAGGCTACCTTTTACAGTGCCAAAGGCACCAGAACAGCAGCTTCAGTCCCGCCTGGGCATTTGTGCAGGTGGCTCCATGCTGCAGTCCCATCACTCACACAGCACATTTAGGCTGGGAACACCTAAATCTCTTTAAAAGGTTTGGAAAGTTAAGCTGATGGGCTGCTCAGGGCCACAGTAAAGGTCAAATGCTAGCACACTATGCATAAAAATAAGTATGCAGTGCCAAGCCAGAACAAGACTACTGGGAGGACATCGACAGCAAGTGTGCAATTAGAGGTTTCAGCTGTAGTTGTGTACCTAGGGTCTGCTTCTGAAATCGTGGCACACTTCTGTGCCTTTCTACAGGCCAGCTTTATTTTGGTCTATGGCTACTGGATATCAGTGCAGCATACCCATTAATGCAGATTCACCAGGCTCTTTTTTTTATTCTTTCTTTTTTTTTTTTTTTTTTTTCAAGAAAAAGACCTTCTAAGCAGGCAAGCACAGATGATATGACAAGTAACCATCTGTAGCCAAGGAACACTGTTTTCTCAGGGATGACAATTTCCTGAGGCCATCTGACATATTTAATGTTATCAAGACTACAATCCCAGAGAGAGAGCTTTTACTTTTTTACCCAGAATTAACAAGCCAAGGAAAACAGAGGTACCCGGTATTTAAAATCTGGCCCCTTTGGATTTGAATGTTCATTGACATAGTGAGGGTTAAAAAAACAATCAGCTTTACTTTGCATGTGCCTACCAACAAGCACACATATCAGAACAGTACTTGAATTTGACTTAGTCTTAATTGCAGTTAAAATATTTTAGGACAGTAATTAAAAAGCATCCAGAAAAAGCTATCGATCTCTTTCTAAAAGTCAATACATTAACAAAAAGATTAAGATTATGAACTCTTGGGGTTTTGCTATTGGGATAGATTTTGGCTCACTGCCTCCTAGTACCCACATCCAGTTGCGCTTTATTCTCTGCTTGGGAACTGGTGGTTTGCATTATTGCAAGACAAATGATGCATCTTGGCTTCAGCATGGAGACATGACATGAAATTTGCCCAGGCAACAGAAAGCTCCACTTGCTCCACGTTTGTTTTAATGAGTCCATGTAATTGAGAAAACAGGCAAAATGTCCCTGCACTCCATTTTCTCTTGACTCTCCCACTACGTGCCCTGGAGGAAGAGAGATTCGCTGTCCTTCCAGACAAGAAAGGCAGGTGATGGTGTCACCCCAGGCAGGGCTCTGATCTGCAGCGGATGAAGGAGACAGAGCAAGGTGAAGCTGCTCCAGCTTCCCTGGCTTTGACCCCTGAGGACCCAGGACATGCAGCTGCAGAAGACGGACTCTACAGACTTTCCTGAGGGCCTCCACAAATCCTTGCCTTCAGCACTACAAAGGCAGAAGACCCTGGGGTTCTGAGGTTATTTGGACATGTTTCTGAGAGGTCTGCCAACCACAGGATGTCAGCAACAGATTATCAAAAGTCAGTCCTGTTTCTAGCCTTCTGCACATTAAATTCAGAAGTTCTCCAGGGGCAGCCTCATACCCCCTTCCTATGTCTGCCCTCACCTGACTACTGTGTGGCTTCAATAGACAAATTTTTGCATCTGGGCAAATGAGTTAGCACATCTTAACGACGCTACGGTCCTTCCACTTTGACACCCATGTTCTCCCAGTCCACTGCAAGTAAGACAGGTGAACATCACAAGCATTTCCTGAGGCATGGCCCAAGCTTTCACTTGCCCCCCTCTTATCAGCGTGGCATGTACTGCTTCTGTTCCTTCCCACCTCACCAACGTTTTATTTCAAAGGCATCCTACAGGAGTACTATCACCTTCCCACACAGATCCGACTCCAGGAATAGCACGGCACATAGAGCACATTTTCAGATGGTTGTAACAGCAGCAGAGGAAACGTAACAGGTTTCCCTTGGCCAGAGCAAGATAAATGGAAGGGCCGCACTAACAGGCTCCTCTGATGGATGTGCTGGCAGCTGCGAGGGGCAGGATCTGCTGGGAAGGGTCTGTGCAGGGAGCTGCCTTTCCCATGAGAAAGCTGCACAACCCGAAGTCGTGCTGCTGACTGCAGCCATCTGACTACAAAAGCAACTTTTGAAATCCACAGGTCATAAACTTTTAATTGGCCAGGGCAGAGTGGCTCAGTAGGAAAATCCCCCTTCTCCCTCCCCTTTGGGCACTGAGCTAAGCAAGACTTTTTTTCTTTTAAACATTTAACTCTTTTTGTTCAAAGTAAGATGGAAAACATATCCACATTACAGATAGTCAGGAAGATCCTGTTAATAAAAATATGCTGCAAGAGTAGTGTATTAGTGGCACTTCACAGCAATTCATAACATTTTCAGATGTAGTGTCAAAACCATGTTTTTGTATATCTGAACATGCTTTTTGTTAACAGAGAAGGAAAAAAGTCACAGCATGTTGCCAAATATTATTCGAACAGAAATAATCCTGTAAGAAATACATTTTTTTTGCAGTTAACACAAAACTGTAAACTGGATTGGTATGTGTCTTTCAGCATCAAATTGTTCAGTAATAAATACGAGTAAGTCTTAACAGACTACAGAGTAAGTTCCCTTAGTGTCCAGTTTTTAGCAGCTGTTGAATGTTCAGGGATGCACAAGGCACACCTCTGCAGATTCTCTACCTTTATTATCAACATACAAAAAAAAATCCGTTCACCACTCAAAAACTTTTATCTGCATAGTAAGAATTTTTCTACTACTATTTACAGGAAGGGCTTTTAGTGCAAAAAACAGGAAGTGATGTATGAGCTAGATGTATGATGCATCTAGCACATCTCGCACAGTTCCACTGAAAACTAGTCAGCATCACATCTTGGGCCGCCAGCCGTTAATGAACTGCAGTATTTTCTTCACCTGCAATTTGCTTAGTTTAAAGTCTTCTGACAGAATTTCTTCCGTAAGCTGAACCAGTAAGTTGCCATCAATCTTCTCTGTAACAAAAAACGATATGACATCTTCTGACAGACCAATGAACCTCAGAGATTTAGACACTTCCTCTATCGAGAGTCCAGAAAGGTCTGTGGGTGGCTGCCACGGAGAACCATCCCCGCAAGACCTTGGTGCTAACTGGAGGTGGAGGGGAGACGAGAAGGGATAGGACACAGAGAATGTGTCCTGCATGCCCTTTTTAACGAGATACTGATCTTCCAAGAGGTCCGGAGAACCAGTTTTCGATTCCTCCTCAGCACCATCTATTTTTAGTGGCAAGGGACCCATGTCTGTAACTGGTTTCTCTTCGCTCGGCTTCGGTGCCCGAGGAGGTAAGGCAGGACATGAATGACTCTGCTTTGTGTCGCTGACTCCCAGAGTTTTCTCATCAGTGCAGTCTAGAGAGTAACTTGCTGACTTTGGACAGCTGGAGATGGTGTTAGTGAGCTCTGCTGGGGTCAGCTGGGAGTACCCCGCAGGGAGCTCACACCCATCGAAGTCAAAAGTCAAAGGTGCTGGACAGTTTCTCTTTGGCGTGCCTGGAGTCTTCTGTCTGGGGTAACTGTAGCTCCTGCTTGGATCGAGCAGGAAATCGCTCCTATTCAGGCCCTCTGCAGTTCCAGAAAAATGGTTTGGCCAAGATAACCTAGAAGGCAGAGCTTCAGTTGAAGGGCTTCCAAAAGGCATCGTGCTCTCAGGCTCTTTGGATTCAGTTTTCATCATGGTACAAGGGTAGCAGGAAACAGGTGTGCCGCTCTCGGCTGGGTTCGCGTTGTCGCTCTCTGTGACATTGCTTAAGGAACAAAGCAGAAAGGATGTAGTTAGTACAAAAAAATTGTGGCATTTGAATAAATTCATAAATCATCTGACAAAATCAGAGGGTGGCTGTCACAAGGAAAGAATATTTTTTCCTCCGGCAAAATGTTTCAGATTTGAATTAACAATACGTTTGAATTCCACACTGACAGTTCTTTTACTCTTTCTACAAGCCTGACAAGATGTTGATGTACCCAAAAGCCTCATGAGGAAGACTCATGTCTTGCATCTTCAAGCTCAGAAAAAAAAAAGATGTCTCAATCCAGTTTTGTGTCATCTCCCAGATATTCAGTTTTTCCGCTGCTGAACTCCTGAGGGACATCACCACGGTAAAGGAACGGCCTCATGGCATACTAGAAGAGTTTTTAATCCTGCATTTTATATTTATACACTGCAGATGTGTCACAGGAGGCAAAAGTTCACCACAAGGGCAGGTTACCATTGTGCTAGACACAAGCTTGACTGCCATAAGAGATGACCAATATTTTGGGGCCAGCATTTTCATTTGGAATTGCACCAGCTACAGTACAATAACATGGCGTACATCATTGTTTATTGCCAAAGGAAGGTTTTCACCTGGAAGACTAAGTAGACCTAGCTGCATTTGTTGAAATACCAGTCTTCAAGCTTAACCCACAGTAAGTTGTTTGTCCTCACCTTTACAAAGTCATGACAAAGAAACACTTGCTTTTCAAAGGCACCTAAAGTCAGCCTGACCTACTTCCAGGCAGTAAATTAAGCTCAGCCTGCCCAAGGAAATTGATGGTTTATATCCAAGTTTTCCCAAAAGACTGAGATGCTAACAGAAGCATGCAATCTGTTACCAAAAGTGAATGTTTGCTGCTTTTATGCCACTTTCTAAAAGAGAGTCTGAAGGATTTGGTTGATCTTTGGAATTCTGGCCAATTAAGCCAAGAACACCGCAAAAACAATTAACAGACTTATAAAATCCTTACCTAACACAACAGAGAGAAAACAACAGTTGAAATAATTGTTTTAATTACTCACCTCTCTCTCCTGGAAACTAATTACTCAAGAAATAAACTAGGCAGCCATTCTGTGACAGCTCAATGAAAACTGCTTGAAGAGGGCAGCAGCTTTCAAAAAAGAGCATGGTTTTGAATAGATTGCCACAGTTTTCAGAGGCTGAAAGAGGAAGCCAACCTGGACTTGCCCAACTCAAATGCAAAGGACAGACGCATAAAAGCAGATCTAATCTTCATCACTGGAAAATTAGTCATTAAACTCAGTTCCATCACAGGCAGTTTCCCTCTCTAACCACTTGTTCTCCACTCCATGCTCTCCAAAGTTTTCTCTTTTTCCTGCACAAAGCTACCAGTTAAAGCAGCTGAACATTAACAATAGACCTTTTTAAAAACTCTTAACAAGGATACGCCATCCACTGGTCATCTCTGGCATTTAAAGGCCAGTGGGTGTAACATACGCATTCAAAAGCATTTTTTCACAGATCTAGGTATTGGGCTGTTCAATTCAGAGTAGACAGTCAATGAGGTGTTACAAACAGCTAACCATAAAGAGGAATTAAAACGATTGATCCCGCTTCTGTTCTCTAATCCAATATTAGAAATGGGAACATTTAATGATTTAAAAGAGTAATGGAATTATGGAAAACTGATGAAGTAACATTTTTGAAGTGCTTCCTTACTCATCCTGTACCAGAATTAACCAAATGGGACTCAATGCCAAAGGATGCAAGAGAAACCTCAAATTTAGAGGCGTATAAATATGTCAATAAGGAGAAATCATATTGTTCTTGTTTGTTGAAAATATTGGTTGCAACCCTTCATGATCTAGAGAATAAGATCACCAATCAAAATGGCAAGACTTGAAAAGCAACTTTCTAGCAGCTTCCTCTGCAGCACTAGGTCAATGCCACCAAAGTGGAGATATCTGGACTGGACCCAAACTGCAGATGAACTTAATACAAATTTTGTGAAATCCTTGGCAAACAGTATCACCTGAGTTCTTGTGAAACCACACTTCTCATTGTTCTCCTGGTTTCTTGGGAGGCAGATGTATTGTTAGCTCTGAGGACAGAGAAAACAGCATTTGGTGGGCCCCAAATTCTGGGAGGTCTTGTGCTCAGCCTCCTGTGGAGTAGACCTTGACAGAACTACCCAACAGGCTTTCATAAAAATAAATGAGTAGCCTTGATCTAGAGTGATCGTTGCCAGATACACAACACTAAGCTGCAAATATGCAGTATGGTTTAGAAAAGCAATTCCAGTATAAGTTGTTATACCAATTGCATCTAGACTAAAACGATTGCAGTGGCATTTCTGATCAATTCATAAGACTCGGACAGGCGTTATCTTCATACTCTCTTAGAAACAAGACTGAAGAGGTACTGTAACTAATGGCAGCAAGACATTCAAGTAAAAAATGAGGTAAGGCTTCAGAAGGTATATACGCTTTCTCAAGGCAAAGGAAGAACACTGCATTGATAAAAAAGATATGCAGCTATTTAATGCAAAATCCACCCTCAATGTTCGACTGGCTTGAGTGGATTTTCCAGTCTGTGCTTTAAGTTTGTGCTGAAGTGGGTTTGATCTACAGGCTGCCTGGCTGCGTTTTGCTTTACCTCACTATGCAGTCAGTGGTGTCTATTGACCTCTCTGTTCTCCATCCCACCCACCTCTAGGTTCACATGTAGTTGGCACAAAACATTTCCAGATTACCACGTCCCCCAGTTAGCAAGAGCTGGTTGCACTAGATGCATACAGGACTGAATTTCCTCCTGAAAACTAGCTTTGAGTTAATCTGGTTGGAAGATTCATGCCATTCAAGAAATATATGTAACTGTAAAGTATTTTCCACTCAAATAGTCTCTGCCATCGTATGGTGAGATTATCTATAGCAGCATGTGCAGGCATTTAATATAAATTGCTATGTTGTATGTAATAAAACCTAGTTTCTGCTGGAGCTCTGCCTCCTCTTCATTTAGAAGTAACGTGATAGGTTGGCCCATTTCAAGAAAAGTCAGCAACTCTGACTCAGTGCCTTTACAAACAAGTGCCTTCAAGAAGATGACACCAGTTTCAATACTGCTAAATGTTAACTTTCTCAAAATGCCAAGTGCTAGCATGGGGCTCCCACAGCTCACACACATACATGTTGTGCAGTCCTGAAGAATAGTAGGACAGAGTAGGGCTGGGAGAGCGGGTCTGTTGTCGTGCAGGTTTGACTGTGCGAGGAGGGATGGAAGGGCTGGTGGAGGATGGCTTTGAACTCCGTGGTGGGACAGGGGGAGCGTTCAGGAGCCTGCATTCCTCTTTCACCTGTGCAAAAGAAGAACACGTAAGTAAGCAGCTAGAAAATCTGGGCAACAGCGCTCTCAGCCAGATGAAACACATCTGGTTCAGGCTTATTCCACGAAAGGAAATAATTAAAAAGGGAGGGGAAAAGAAAAATGATGCTAAGTATATACATTTGCAACAGTATGTGGCTGTCATAAGGAAGACCAAAAGAATGCCTTATTACCAGTAGAGCTATTAACAATCCTTTTGGGGTACTTTGAAGTAGCTTGATATCCACTCATTTAAAAAACAGCAGCAATGAAACTATATAAAAAAACCTTCCAGTAACATACAAAACCAGACAGACTGTACCAGATATTTTACATTCTGTAAGAAGCAATTCATTAAGCTTAAATTCTATTAGTGTTGTTTATTTAGATGTAATAAATCAAGCTTACGTAATGAAAAGATCTCAGCAGACTCTGATGTTTCCTGACTTATTTCACCAGCGATACCCAGCCATCCAGCTCTAGGATAACTCCCTGCATACCTCCCCAAGGACTAGTACACGCATCACGTATTTACCACATGCACTCAGGACATATTTATCTGCAGGAGAGCACTAACACAGACTCATCTTGGTGGCCATTCTCACTTCTTGCTGCTGCTACTTGCCCTTTGTTCCTTGTGAGAATGCTGCTGTGGTTGGGCTGCTCGTCCCTTCCCATGCACTGCCCAGCAGAGGCCATGCCACCACCAGTCGTGCTCCCTGTCCCTGGCATTCTTTCATGGCATACTTCTAATGCCAGACCTGATGTAGCAGGTGTGTGGAACTGCTTTTCACTATGTAAATTATATACAGATATATAAAAACCTACACCACACAACAACAAAACCAAACCAAAACAAAGAAGTCCCACTTCCTTCACCCTCCTCTGTGTGTATAAACTGAGTTCAAGCTGGGAGACTGCAATGTTCCGATTATTTTGATGCTGGCATTCAAATCTGGAGCTTCAGTCCTTCTGCCACTGCCAAAGCAGTCCCGGATAAGGTTAACTACAAACTGTACGAGGTAAAAGGTGTGGAGTGGAAAAGGCTGCTCAAATAAGGCACCCAAAAGGACTTCAAGCAGAAGGACTTATTGTTGCCAGCCACATTTCCAGATCACACAAACCTTGCTTCTAGGATCAGGGTAGCAGTGGACAGTTTTGGTAAAGCAAAAAAAAAAAAAAAACGGACTGGGGACCACAAGGACTTTTGCTGAAAAGCTGTATAAAGCAAAAACTACTCGTGAGCTGCATTATGAAAATGCAGCAGGTACAGTCTACATTCCTTCAGAACTGACTTAAACACTAGGAACAGAGCCAACAGGTCTACTTACTGCGGGCCGCTAACTTTTCAGCTCAAAATTCATGACCAGAGTACTGTTTATATAAAGTTTAGTTTGGTCCTGCACAGGAAGAAGCAAAATGCCAGGATCTATCCCCACAGTAGAAACGATGGAGCGAAGACCTTGATCTCGTCAGGACACACCAAGGAGAGCAACTTTACTTAGCAGGGCTAGAGGTGCGTGAGGCTACTGAGAATTAGGCTGGGGGGGGCAGCATTTTGGGGACTCACCGCCTGCCCCAGGCAGCAGCAGATCTCCACGGTCTCCTTGGTTGACATCATCTCAGATGCAGCAGAACGGGGAAATTGTGTTTGGAAAGTTAGAGTTTATTTTTAAATTTAACAACGCTGCAGAACTAAAAGTTATGTTAGCAGTTCTGCAACACATAATTAGCAATTAAAGTGATTTAATTTATTTAAAAACAAAATAAATGCAGAACCTTTTGCAATCCACTTCAGTGCTTTCAGAATGCAACAGCCCGTTTAGTACTTAAGTAAAATGGAAAATCGGGGACTGGGACATTGTAGTACATTTTTCCCTAATTCAGAACAAGACAAAATTAGAGGAACTGCCTGACAACATAAAATACTGAAATAAATCTTGCTCTAAGGGTTCTTATTTGCTCTTGCAAGAAAAAAAAAAAATCAATTTTATTCATGTTTGTTATTGAATTCAGGCATAAAGCTCTTCAACCATTTTAGTGCTGTGCCCCAAGGATGCCTAAGGACTTTTTTTCTCCCCAAGCCAGACTAGGCAAAGTTAATACTGCATGCTATTGAATGTGTGCCCATGGGGTTACAGAGACCGCTCAGGGGAGCTCTCAGAGCACAGCGGCTGGTCAAGGGGTTAAAGAAATTCTTTCCTGGGAAGACTACTGGCATTCAGAGGTACTGGCAGCGCAAACTGTGCCAAGCTCCTCCGCTGACCTAGATTGCAGATCAGAACTGGGCTGTAAATAATGCCAGTTTGCAGTCCCAGTTGGTCCCTGTCACAAGTCTGCGATTACAGCTGCCAGGCACAGCTCTCGGGAAAGGCGGCAGAGGAACGAAAAGGAGATTTTGCAGATTAAACCGACAAGAGCAAGGGGAAACCTTGCAGGAGATCCGCGCTTGCAGGGTCCAAACGAGAAGCAATGACACCGAGGAGGGAGAGGAGGGGAAGAGCGGCAGGGTGACACGACAGCTGCCTGGGTGACTGCTGCTACTGCACAGAAACACGCTTTCACCCAGCAGCACTCGATGCCGTGAGGCTTCCAGATACAGATAAAGTGCATGTGCAACGAGAGCCCCGGGACTTTCACTCCCAGCCTCCAACGCTCCTTTCAGCGGCGATCCCGGTGACGGCGACCCGTCCCGACAGTGCGAGGTGCCTCAAGGATTTTAGGCGGCACTGCAGCTCGTCTCATCCTGCTGGGTGCCACAAGCCCCCAGGGAGCAGCCCGGGCGACCCCCCCCGCTGCTGGCACGCAGCGCAGCGTGCCTCGCCTGCGGGAGCGGGAACCTGCGGCACGCTCCGGCCCGGACACGCCGTAAATCCATCAGGAAAACAGCCTCTGGTTTTATGCAGATTAGCGCTCTGGGACTGCAGCAATTGCTGATTTACAGGCCTGAATCCAGAGGGCATTTTCGTTCTCTCTTCCCCCTTCATGCTGCTTTGGTTTTCTGAAAGGTATTTCGGAAATACACATTGTATCACACCACCTCACCCTGCAGGTGAGGAGAAAGACAGAAGAGCTCCCAAAACACCTGAATGTCCTTTTCTCCTACAAACAGCTCCTGCACACATATTTCAAATTTAGTGCATTGCAAGAATACAATTGCCTGCCAACCTTTATAGAGAAATGCTATGGAATATCATTCTGGAGGGAGTGATGACTAAACCTCATGTTCACCAGCAGCTACCGAGATCCACTTATTCTATAAATACCCTGCAAGGAGAGCGTGCAAGCATCTTGTCGGCCCCAGCCCCCTGATGAACTCGGTCTGTCACTGACACTCACTCCAGCGCTGTCCCAGGAAGCCACAGAACTGATTCTAAATTATTATCCCATCTACAGAGGCGCGATTCTTATTTTATTTTACGAGGTTACACCCCTGCCCACCTCTAAATGCCATTTCATAGCGTTAGCAGAAATCAGTTCTCCTGCATGGCTAGGAAACTGTGCTGAAATTGCTGACAGCACTCATGCCCATCACCTCGGCTTTGGTAAAACAGACACGACAAAAACACACGAGACAGGGGTGTACCCCAAATGCCACCCCGCGGCCCCCAGGAGAGCTCGCTGTGCTGCGTGCCGCCGGCCTTCCTCCGCGCCCTCCTCTCTGCCCCTCGGGCCTGGCCCTGTTGCTCCTGCGGCCCCGCGCCGAAGCGGGTCAGCTCGCAGAAACCAGCGGGGAGCTAATCATTTTCCACATCCAGACCTGGCTCTCTGCCCAGGTGCAGGAGTGCCAGAGCCAGCGCATAAAACAGAAGCCAGGACCATGAGGCTGGGAAAGGAGGAGGAGGATGAGGAGGAGGGTGGGATCAGCCCCATGGCGGTTCACAACAGCGCAGGCTGCCGGGGAACCTCATCCCGACACGGTGCGAGTGGGCACTTCTCCAAAACCATCTGGACAAAGCTTCGGCTCATACCTGACCTCGAAGGCAAGGAAGCGCTCTTGGGCTCCAGCACTTAGATATCACATGTGAATGCTCTTTGTGCTAAGAAGATGTAGCGCCTTGACTTCCCTGTCTTTGCTGAAGCTGCTGCGGCTGCTTTTTGGGGAAGTTTTGAAGGGCTGCGGTTGTGCTTTCCCCACCTGTGCTGGCGTTTGTGCCTCCCCTCTCCTCACCGGGCTGCATAGCCCGGTGGCGGGAGCAGCACGTTCGTCCACTGAAAGCTAACCCAGCACAAAGAAATAAAACACAGTTTTCAACCAGATCAGGTTTTCAGCCAGGCTGTGACCTGCCTCATGATGGAAAGGCTGCTGCCAGCACTGCCAAGACTGTGAGACTGCAGCGGCAGAGGGATGGGATCACCACGGTGTGCTGCCGTTTGGTGAGCCCCAGCTTACTGTGCAGCCATGGTTTTGGAAATACCGCAAAATTTGCAAGTGGGATGTTTTTATTTAAACTCCATCAAAAAAAACCTGCAAAATTGATTTATTGATTTGTTAAATAATATCTGCCAAGATTCACTTGATCTAGGTGTGTGTCCTTTTAACTTCCTAAAGATCCCTAGAGACTCTTTTTTTGGGGGAAGTTTTCTTCCTTTTTTTAAAATTTTAAAATAATGTGTAGGACTGTATCAAGGGACTTTGCAATGGGTGGATTTTCCACCAAGGCTGCAACATTTTAATGTTTTTGCCACTGAAGTCTCCAAAACATTTCGGGTTTGGAAAAGTGATTTATCCCGAGTTTTTATTAGAAACCCTTGGGCAGTAAACACATTCTGTTTAAAATTGAGTCTTCTATAAGGCTAATTTCTGAAGTCTGCAGAGTTCCCATTTAAACATATTTTCCTTCAATGAACACTACAGAGTGATTATGTTAGCTCTGGTTTGGTAGAGTGTGGTTGAGGATAATGACACTTAATATCCCCTCAAATTTAGCAGGAAAGACAATCTCTCATTAACAAACATTGCAAATCTGTAAAAATTCTAGCTGTCTTTATTACAGCCTGTTAATCAAAGGTGCACACACTAAGGTAACCTGTGGCAGTTCCAAGGGGGTTCATGTCCCACACACGTGTTCATGTCACACACTTCAGCCACGGAAAAATGAGAAAACATGGAACACATGTGGAGAAGTGATGTTGAAAGCAAGGGAAGGAAATAACCTAAAAAAATCTTAGATTTTGTTTGTAGGAGCAAAAAAGCAGTAGATAACACCTGGAAGTATCAAGATTAAGCTACAAGATCTCTTATATTAAATATAATCTGATATTTTTAGGACTTACAGTTGGTAGGAGATTGCACACCTCTTACCATTTCCTTGCCCTGCATGTGCCCCACCCCATCAAAGTCTTCCCTAAAGAATTCCCAAGCAAACATTCATCTGCTGGAAAAGAAACAAACTGACATGAACAACCCTGACTTACTGCTTCAGATTTGGGAGGCACTGGAGGTGGAGGTAGGGAAACATCCGAAGACTTTGTTGTTGCTCCGACGGTCCCAGGCACAGGAAGAGATGCAGTACCACACTTTGATCGGAAGGACCCTCTGTAATTGTCACATTTGCTCTTCTCACTTAGCGAGCGAATGAGAGGCTGCTCTCCAGGCTTTCCAGAGCCTTGGTCCAACCACAGCTCTTCGTAAGGAAGTTCTGGTTTCGTAGGCAGAAACATCGATTCCTCGCTAACCTCAGGAAAAAGATAGTCGCTGCTACTGTCCCCGGAATCCTGGTACTGAAGAGCATCGTGAGAAAAGAGGGCCCATTCGTTACACAGATCCCTGCAGCCGTGCAGGTTTACCTCGCTGTTGCCGTGCAGGTTGTTTCCGTAGACGCACACCGACAGCCGGTGGAAGGACTGCGTGAGCTCGTCCCGCGCGTAGCTGAGGGAGTTGGGCACGTGAGTGTGCCCGCTGCACCGGCTTTTCTTCGGGCTCTTGCAGTCTTCGCTCCAGTCAGCTTTCACATCGCGCACGGCACGGGAATACTCGTCTATGTCGAACTGTTCCTGGCATATATTAAACCAATGCTGGATGAGGGATTCGTGCCACAGCTCCCCCTTCACAAGACTGTCAGGTAGGGTAAATTTTGGAAGCGTCAAATGCAAGGGAAAGTGCATCGGAATAATTTTGTTGCCACGAAGCACGCAACAAACCACCACAGTCTTGGTCTGAATGTTGACGAACTTGTACCTGTGTCCTTCACGGATAAAATGCAGGTCATAAGGGTTTCTCGGTGTAGGACTCGGCACAGTCACATTAACAGGCAGCCTGGTTTTTTCTACTATATTGCGAATTGTGTGCTCACCTTCTTGCATCTGCACCTCCAACGGGCTGCGGGTGCTGAACTTGCCCTTACACTGGAAAGGGAGACTGATGCTTTCATTGGTCCTGTGGTTCATGCAGATGAGGCAGGGCATTTTGCCTCTGCCGAGCTTGCTAATTGAATTAAGTTTCCCAATTTTCTTGAAGATGGTGTTGAGACGGGACTTCTCCTTAGAAGATTTTGCATAAAGGATTTCTGCTTGCCCCATTAAAGTCAGCTCATCCCCAGTACTAAGGGTAATGTTGTAAACTTCAGTGTCTTCATTGCATTCACCTGAAGCCACCTGCAAAATAGTAATAAAAAATTGTTTTTCCCTCACTGAAGACAATATCCCAAATCAAATCAAACCTATTAAGACTAGACTTAGGAGAAACTAATTTCATTTGAACAGCTGAGTAGTCAAGTGTGAGGTGTTTAACACAAAGCTCGGCCAAGTAACTTTTTTATTGTTTTACACGTTCTTCCATCACACTTGAGGAGAATCAGCCACCTGGAACTGTCAAAGAAGGCATGAGAACAAACACAACTAACTTCTAAAGAAAAGATAAATCCCAGCAATTCAAATTTATTTGTGTCATACGGCTTGGAGAGAGCCTGTCTGGATTCACTTGCGTATCTTTTTCCGCCCCCCTTGTTTTTTCTGTAACTTATTTGCCAGGCTCTTGAGGGAAGCAAACATTTTTCTTCCACCATCTTCAGCTCCCTGAGGAGCAGAGAAGGTGATCTCATCATTACAGATGAAGCACATCCCTTTGATATAATCTCTTCCAGGCCAGGGCGAATGACAGATGACATCTAGTCCCTGAAGGAGAAGGGAAAGATATTGGTTCTATCCCACATGCCTAACTCCCCCTCTGCCTTGCTCTCCCAGTCATACACTTCCTTCCTCATTTTTTGATCATAATTACAATTTAAGAGATTAAACAACATATGCACAGCCATGTGTGTGCGTTTCTACTATGGAAATTATACTGGAAAGAAAAAAAAAAAAAGCAAAACAAAACAGATGTCCAAGGCTCATTTGCTCCTGAAGTTATTTCCTTAACACTGGAATAACTCTTTATGCACAAGATTGCTCTGCTTCCTATTTGAGTGGCTTAATGTGAAAGGCCTTTTTCAGGGACCTAACAGAACTCACCCAGCTGTTCCTCAACAGCAGCAGATGCTTGATCATAAAGGGAGGTGCATCAGGTAACTACCACTGGCCTGTTATACTGTTTTATTCAGGAATACTGAATAAAAAAAATATATATTTTTAAAAAACTAATTGTATATGCAAAAATAAGGTAGAATAACATATTGCTTCCTCATCTACACAGCCACTAGAGACTTCATGTGGCTGCGTGAAGCCCAAATTCCAGCCTTCAGAATTGGATGTCATCACAGGACAGCCACTGCATGAAATCAGGGCTGTAATTCCAATTAGTTAATAATTGAGAAGTGCTGTAAATAATCTTCCCCTTGTAAAACACGATCTGCAGCTCACCCGTATTTGTAAAGTCATGATTGTCTTCTGGAAACCTCACAGAGCAAATGGCCAGGCGGCTCAGAAGAGGTGTGCCTCCCGAGCAGTTCAGCTTCAGCGCTTCCTGACAGGAAGCCATTCAAGCCCTGAATTATCTAAACAAACACTAATTGGTCTAATCCAGGAAACCACTAGGATTTTATCATACATAACACCCATTCACAGCTTACACCACCGGCCAGACAATATATTGAAACGCAGAGACATGAAAGGAAAGCACTCGGATGTTTATGCCGGTAACAGCGGAATGACGCTTTTTCCCATTTTCTCCTCAAAACCGCGACTGAGCTGTCAAGGCAGGCCCTGACCTCGGGGGCTGAGGACACCCAGGGCTTTGTGCACGTCCCGTTCAGTCCCCTTTTCTCTTCTTGAATGGGCACATTCTGTCAGAATGGTGTTTTCTAGTAACAACAAATCCCCACAGATGGCTTCTCCGGGCAGCACCGTCCGTAATTTTAACGCGAGCCGGCAGTGTCCCGGCTTCTTCTCACCCTCTATATGGCAGGAGCGAGGGAGGTGTCACCACCTACGGCTTTGCTGCTCTGCTGCTCTGCCGACAGGCGTTTCCTTAGCGAGTCCCAAACAAACAACCTCTGCACAAGGACGCCGCTGCGCAGATACCGAGAGGATCGACTTCACCTCGAAGGGCTCCTCAAGTGCTGGCTTATTAGAGGTATCCACTTCTACCAGCTGACAGCATGGGGATTTTTACATTGGATGTGTTTAAAGACAAAATTACTCTAAATCCCCAAATCTGGAAAATATTATTTCCTTTTTTTGCAATGCAATCACAGGGTAATAATAAGCAAATGTGGTTGAATGTTGCCGTGCTGGAGCAGAAGAAGAATCGTGCCACTGTTCTAGTTTGGCATTCTGAGGAAAATACTGCTGTGCACGCCTCGTAAGGAACAAAAATCTGTTA
Organism: Heteronetta atricapilla; assembly: GCA_011075105.1. Taxonomy (NCBI): domain Eukaryota; kingdom Metazoa; phylum Chordata; class Aves; order Anseriformes; family Anatidae; genus Heteronetta; species Heteronetta atricapilla. Next base: position 113,600,345 of record CM021732.1, read on the forward strand.
GGCGCCAGCTGCTGTCCAAAACTGTAACAAAGAACTGAAAAAGTGAAACCAAAAGTCTATGAGTGCACAACTCTGATTTCACTTCAATTCCCAAAACCTTACTCCGCTGAAATTAAGGCTGCAGATACACCTCAGCAGGCCAAGGGCATTTTAAAATTTAAGTCCTGAAAAGAAAGCTAACTCCTCTCTTCTGGTGTGAGGTTACTTCATCTTTTATTTTTATATTTGCCACATGCTAGTTAATGTCTACAAACCATACACGGTAGGTAAATATTTGTTGCAGTACGTTAGCAACAAACATATCCCTTGTTCATACCATACATAGCAAACCCTCTAAAATCATCTAGAAACACATGCACAGATATTTCTCAGTTTTTAATTCCCAAATTACACAGCTAAATGACCTCTACTTCATGCCTGCAGCAGAGACCTACGAAAATCAAACATGCTCTGTCTTGCTCTCTCAAATATTTTACTTTATTGGTGGCCACAAAACTTTCAAAACCATTAATAGGGCCATGGACTTCAGCACGGGTTATTGGGTAAGGCTTGTAGCATCCTCCAAGTTGGACAGCACCTCCAGAAGTCACCTAGTCCAACCTGCTCCTCAAAGCAAGTGTAGTTACAGTGGGCTGATCAGGGCCACATCCAGTTAAAATGTTCAGTTTCTCCAAAGATGGAGAATCCACATCTTCTCTGGGCATCTCTTTCTGTATTTGACCACCCTCATGTTAAAAACTACTACAAAAGGCACAATGGACAACACCACACTGAGCTCAGCTCCCTCTATTGTCTAAAATTCCAGCACCAACCCAACAGGATCTGTACCTTCAGGCACCCCTACATACCTTCATGTCACCTCTCAGAGCCCGGACACCCTGCAGCTGTAACTACCATACCTCTGGATGCTGTGTTACACACAAAGTCTTCTCCAATTATTAGCCTTGGGAATAAACCCTTCCCCAAATACATTTCTCTTCTTGGTGGTTCTCTCTACAAGTGCTGCTTTACACATTAAACCAGTGAGTCTTTTAGTTTTACTCCTCCCTCAGCCCTCTTGCCCTTCCCAGCCAATCTTCACTTTCTGGTAATAGGTGAGAGCAACTAGTGCCCCCAGCTCTGAGGCAGGGTCTGCCACGTTGCCCTGCAAACCATTTAGAAACCACTAGATGCTCCGATCGAACAACCCCTAGTGGAAGAGGGGACCCACACAACCAGAAGCAGCCTACTCCGTACCACGTTCACCCTCCACCTTCCAGGTGCTGGTTCATACTATTGGTTCAGTACCGATGCCAGGAGGATGACAGAAAGGTTGCTGGCTTACAGACAGACGTCTCGTCAAACATGTTCCAAAGCAGCGGCGGGTTCCGTCACTATAATGCTCTAAACTTGCAATTCAATAACCACTCAGAAGCCAATTATATCTACTGCAGAAGACAGGCATCAGCAAAATGATGAATGATTATTTAGGCAACATGTTCTTTTGGGAAAGCTCAAGCATATTTTTTCTTTTGCTTAAGGAAAGGTTAACTCAGAAATAGATTTTGGTAACACCTGAGTCAATACCCTGTCTCGAGCTCCAATTGTTCTAATTTGTTATAGTTTGAAGCAGAAGTCTTTGATCACTTGGGCATGTAAGAACTCCTTATAAAAATGATTTGTAGTTTTATATAGCTTGTTATACCTGCTAGATCTTATTAGAGCAACACAAGCATCACATTGCCAGTGAAAATTCACAGTTAGGACTTTTCTTAGAGCTCTTTTTTTTTTTTTTTTTTTTTTTTTTTAACCACGAGGCCTCTGATGCAGTTACTGCATACAGTTTTTTACTATTAAAGCCTAGGGACCAATTACAGCATAATTTTTTTTACAGAGCATAAGAAGTGATAAAGATTTTTATTTTTATTTAATATAAAATAGACAGTGTCCAGAAGATCTATAAACAGAAAAAATAAGCAAACTTTTTCAAGGATGTTGATTAAATTCACTGTGACAGCATCCCATTTTCCTTTCTTTTATAAATGTTTGTCTCACAAGCCAGAACCAGCAAGCACAACTCTCTGTGGTAGTGTATGTGTGCTTCCCTCTCAGCCGGCTGGGACTTTGCCCTGATTACTACATTAAAAGCTGGCTTTGGTGTTGTTTTAAGGATGTCTCAAATAAATCAATGTTCCAAAGTAATGACCTGAAATGCAATAGATACCACTGCAGAGCTGTGATATGACACACCTCTCCACGCGGGATGTCAGGAAGGCCAGCACAAGTCACCACAAGGCAACGGAAGCAGCAGCTCTGCTTCTCTCTCAACCCAAACTACGCACCAGACCCTGGAGGAGAGGCTGGTAGGCTCGTGACGCTGACATGAAGCTGCTGGGCGGTGAGGGGACCGAAGCACTCATTCCCAAGATGCAGTACTATGAACTGCCAGCAAACCTGCACACAGGCTGAATTCATCAAGTCACTGTTGCAGCATTTCAAAACGTATGATTTGCAGTTTTTGTTCTCCACCAGTCTTAATGCAAGCTTCCTGGACATTTGCATAGACTGCTACCTCTATGGGACCTCAGCATCCAACTACAGAAACCTACTGTTGTTGGTTCAGCAAAAGCTAGGGCCCTGGGGTACCTCAGCTTTCTTAGTAATATTTTTCGTCCAAGCATAAAGAGCTAGAAGCACCTAATCTTTGTAGCATAATGCTGCCACGTAAACAAAATTCTCTGCAATTTTGCATTGACTGTTAACACAAGAAAGGCCATCAGCTATCTGTTCAGTGAAGAATTGACAGAATGCCTCTAATTTTCAATTAAGAATAGATTAAATACCTATCAACTGAGTGCCATTAGCTTATCCCCAGATCACTCTGAATTACTGTGCCTGTAGACGCAGCTGGCTACCAGGTACCTGAGGCAACCTATTGGGTATACAAGCACAGTACCAATACATATGCACATCCAAAGAAACTAACAGAAGTAGTTCTATCCATTATATAAAGTTGGTTTAATTTAAAATTCTGGTTTGCAAAAGTACTTGGGACTCTACCTTCTACTCCCAGCTCTGCTTGATCATCCATTACAGCACTGCTTCACAAATACCACAGGTCCTAAATGTCCTGCCCCAGCACACTTCCCACAAAGCCTGCCCAGCTGGGACACAAGGAGGGAAAGGAGATTCATCTCCTCTGCCTCCCCCGGGGTAAGGTGGCTCGTTCTTCCCTTTAACAATGAATATACAAATTAAAATAAAACCACCCCCGTGGAGAAGATGCCATGGCACATCATAATGAGAAGGTAGGTCTCTAAGCTACAGAGCTCGTTGCAAAATCCTGCCTAAGCAGCAAAGGATTTACAAGGAGGAGCAAGGTTCGCACAGAGCCAACCACAGCAGTGGCACATTGCCTTGTTTAGGCAGACCTCAACAAGCACAGACAAAATTATACAGCGACTGTCCAGTGGCATCCTGTAACTCTACAGGCTCTTTCTTCAAAAATTATCCGTAGAAGTTTTGAGTGTTTCAGAACAAGAAGGAATTCCCAGACTTCAGGATTCCTCCTCACCTTAAGTGCTTCATTAGGCATTTTAGACATTTCTTCTTTTTGTATCAGATTAGCTACCTTCTGACACACTTCTCTGAATTTAAAGTGCACACTTACTGGACAGAAACCAACTGCACTTAGTATTCTTCCCTTGGCTCTAATCAGTTTGACACAATCTCCCTTATACTAAAATTTTAGTGTATGTCATTCTGTTGCATATAAGGAGTTATTAAACACTTAACAAGTCTGGTTAAGTTCATTCATTTTTTGGAAGATGACAACCTTGGAACAGACTTCTATGAAACTGGAAAAACTGCCAGGAGAAATACTGCCAAGATAACTGTTTAACTAGGTTAAACCTGGATTATTATTACTGTTATTTACATGAAAGAGTATGAGTATAACATCTTTTAAAATGGATTTGATGTCTAACAGTAGGCTATGCTTAATTCGGAGCTTGCTAAATGACAGAGGTTTAGGAACACTTGTGTTAAACTCAAGACACAATGTTTTAAAGTTTAAAAAGCCTTCTTATAAAATCATAGCTGCATATTTTATTGTGCCACACTCTTGATTTGGTCATAGATCAACTGAGAAATATTGGCACAGCACTGGATAAAGCTAGCAGCTCCAAGATAATACTGATTACCTGGGTAGAAATGAAATTTTCTTGTTGCCTTGATTTGGCTAATTATATCCTAAAATACAAAATCATTTTAACTTTCTCCTGTGGTCTTCATTTGTGAAAGGCTCTGTTACACAGCTCCAGGTTAATTGACAGCATAAATGAAAATAAACTACTGTCTTGAAAGGCACAAGTCTGTGTCACTAAATGAATTAACTAATGAGCTTTTACAGTTACAGCAGTCTTCAGCAATCTTGTTTCACACCTATAAAAATTGCAGACTAGCTGATGTCCCTCAGCTCTAGCAGTGCAAGAAAGAGAAAAAGACATTGAAAGACTTACAAAAACCCCACACCACTACACAGGAACAGGGAACTCTGTACTGGCTTTGCACCAGCAGCATCAGCCATTTTCCCTCATGGAGTACACAATGTGGATATGCACCAGTGCATCCCAGCTCTAAGATGCTGTTCAACCAGCCTCAGGTAGTGTAACAGAAGCAAAACAGGTAGGTTTGAAGGCTGCTCTGCTCTGTTCCCAGAGCTGACCTACCTTGTGTGGTGTCTTGCTGGAAATATAGGTAAGGCAAGGGTGAGGAGCATGTTGTCATTGTCTTGTGCCACCACACGACAATGCTTGGTGATGGGAAGCCCTCTCGTGGGCTATGATGAGCCCAACAGGTGTGTGTGCACAAACTCACACACACGGAACAAGTCTGTCTTTTTTGTAGTTGTTGGTTTTATTCACAATGTCACTTAGCTGCAGTGATACTGAGAGAAGCAACCCCATCATTTCACTCTGCAGGCTATCTGAGAATAAGGCTTTCTGGACAGGGATTTGAGCAGCTGCTGCTTAGCAGAGAATAAAATTCAGACTGCTGGAGGGGGGAGGAGAAAAGGGGCAACAAGCAACATTTGTTTAAAATCTGGCAGCAGCATCCCAATTAGATGAATTATTGGATAGATCATCAGGACTGCTCCCCAAAGTGCCATAGGATAGGAGAGCCCTTAGAGGACGTGTTGATTTAGCACTGCAGAAATGATCCTGAAGAGCACCACCGCAGAAGGCAGAACTGAAGACTCGTTTGTCTTAAAAATCACACTTCCCACACAGTGCCGTTGCTCACTTGCCATGTATATAAAGGTTGTAACAGTTAATCATTTAGACAGAGATAAATATTTATTCAGGGACTACCTTAACGTTGAATGTTATTTCCTCCATGACGTAAACTCGTTCAGGAAATGCTTTAGCCACCTCCTCCACACTGTTAAAATACTGCACTGGCTCCTTAATATCTCGGTCTTGTTCCAGCAGCTTAAACTGCCCTGAAAACAGATGATAAACAGAAGAGTTGTAAGATATTTACATTGGACAACTGTCACTGTGGCAACTGCTGGCTCCACTTCTTCACTATTTTGCTCGGTCAATTTTTCCGGTTATTAGCAGCCAAAATACGGAATGAAAGATTGCAAAGAGCCTTCTGAACCTGCCATGAAAGGCACCCAGTTCCACCAGGGCAGGACGAGAAGAACGTGTGGGAGTTGAAGTCAAATTTAAAAGGGCCCTTCTATCACATGCTGTCTAGAAATAGTAAATAACTATTGAGGCGTCTGTGTTTGTGTACTTAATTCCCTCTAACAGCATCTGTACAGATAGCATTTTTGGCCCCGAACATTAGAAAAGATTTACAGAAAGAAAACACACCCATTACAGTAAAACCCCAAAACAGTAAACATATTTCTTTTTTTCTTTTTTTATACATATTTTAGCATCATCAAAGAGCTATGAAAAAAATGCGGGGCTACAGCCCTTTTCCCCTAGGCTTCCCTAATGGTGGAACAGCACCTAACTTTCCTTAATCATGAGCTAAGCCCTTTGAGAACTTTTAACACAGCAAGAAAGGAAACCACACACGCTTAAAACTCTTTTGCAGGTGGTCACCTTTGGAAAAGCATTATGAAGCAGCGTTCCTCGCTGCCTTTCCCCCGCAGCAAGGCCATATGCTCAGTGTTGGGAGAGGCCAAGAACCAGCAGGGAGGGAAGCACCGGCGGCTTGGGACAGCCAGGCACTTCGATCACTCCTGACAGGTCATGAACATAAAGTTTAAAAGCTTTTTTTTATAAATACAGTGTTAATGGAAAGCTCAGACAGATACATTTGCTGTTTATACGACATAAATCAGTGGAGGGATCTTCCCAAGTTCAGAAGCATTAACTACTACTACGCTGAAGGATGATCTCGGCGAGAGAACAGCACAGCAGGTCTCCTTGTAAGAAACAACTTGAGACAATGAGTAAAAGTCTGACTGAAATCTATGGTTTGCACACCTTCTGTAAATCATGTTTTAAAATTAGCAAGGCACCCAGCCGCTGGATTATTATTCACAGCGCTCAACTTCATGAAAATTCACCCGATACGTCAGGACGTCAGCCACCTACAGAAATAGCTTCTCGCTCCTTCAGCATTTTTGTGAACCACACTCTGCTGCTCCTACGTACCCCATCAGACCTGAGGCTTCTGCCATCTGTCCTGAGGACTCACCCACACACAAGGATTTTGGGAGCTCGGCAGGTCCCGAGGCCCCATGAGAAAGGCTCGTCCCACCCCTGCCAGCCGTGGGCACAGGCACGCTCCCGGAGAGAGCAGGAGTTCCCTGCTGCTCACCCAGCTCCAGCACCTTGCAGGCCGGGGCACACTTAACTGGCGTGCTACAACGCTGCGGTTGGAGCCTGAATATCAGCTTTTAAGCCAAAAGACTTCCTTTAATTCCCTTCTCTACATTATTTCTTTCTGAAGTGACCACAGTAACTTTAAAGTATTATTAGCAGGGCTTGGGGTGCTGTATAGAGCAGCTAAAGATGCTGACATCTCCCGCTTGCTGTTTTGCAATTGTTTAATAAACTTCACCGCACTTCAAAAATCAGTTGCCTTGGAGTTTTCCTAACTAACGCCATGTCTGCTTCAGGACACGCTTTTATTTGAAGTTCAGCCAAGACTGGTGAAGTACTTCAAAGACCAACACTAATGCTCCTGTAGCAGGAACTGGCAGACCTTTGGTCTGACCTGGTGAAGCCATTCCTGTAGTGAACTATGTTGCTGTAATACAGTGTAGGAGTGGCTTCACCAGGTCAGACCGAAGGTTTGCCTTGTGCAAGGTTCTGCCTTTGTCAGAGGTCATCAGCAGATGTGCAAGGAGGGCTCTGAGAACAATTATAGCAATCCCTCAGTCCCTCTTCTGTGCCCCTAGGAGGAACCTGTGGCTCAAGGATGTGCAGAGCAGGGAAGAGTCACCTTTGGGCTTAGTAGCTCCAAATTCCTTCCCTGTCAGCTTAATTGCTTAGTGAAGGCATCTAAAGCTTTCAACATACACAGGCCCTCTACCTGAAAATATTCTGGCAACCTCTTCTTCCACAGGTTTTACAGTGCCTCTGACATAGAGAGTAGAAATTTCAGGATAGCAAAGCTGTCTGTGCCTGGCAGACACTCCAGATAGCCTGAGGAAATCTGTAGCAGATGGGCATTTAAAAAAAACCACCTCACATGCTCAGCAGAACCATGTCAGCATCCTCCCGCTGAATTCCTCAGCGCACTGCTCTGAGCCTGTTCTGCTGCAAAGCAATAGAAGGGCCGAACAGATGCACCCCTGGACAACAAGCAGGGAGGTGCCCTGGCAAAAGAAGCTGTAGTTGTGGTGTGACTGATGCACGAGGCGTGGAGAGGGAGAGATGAGGAGAGGAGAACCACGCTGTTTAATCCCCTGGCCACATGACGGTGCAGTCCTGGTTTGGGGATTTCCCTGTCAGCCACATCCTAGCTAGGAGGAAGATGCTTTCCCCAGCTCTGCAGGTTCTCCTCTCTCCAGGAGGGAGGAGAATTTCCTACAAAGGAAATTCAGGTGTGTGGGGGAACCGAGTGCAGGCAGACCTTTACCTACGTGGATCCAGGATATCGCACAGCAGAGGAGCTGTGAGTTGCACCTGGGAGCACCTGATAGCACAGAAAAAGGACCGCTCCAGAGCACAGAGCCCAAGCCCATGTTTTGCAAATAGAAATTAAGGGCAAGACATTCTTAAATGTTACAGAGGTCATCACATAGTGGTCTCCATGGGTTGACCAGAGGCTGTTGCTCTTTCCTGCTTACTTCTCAATTGCTCTTCAGGGAGCGCTGTTGTCCACTTCAGCTAACAACCTGGCTGTGACCCTAACTGACTGCCCAGGTTGGGGTCTGGGAGTCTGATTTGCAGGATTCCCAGCTGTAGCCACTATTCAAGGCAAGCTGTGATTACAATTTATAGTGGCGTTTTATACTTAAAAGTCCCCTGAGGAAAAACACAAACAACACCACTGCAAGTTTTAGTCACCTCAGACAGATCTAAACCCAGCGGGCTTACCTCCGATTAAACCCCCTTAAAGAGTTGAGTTGAATACAACACTGCATGAAAGCTCTGTAAGTTTCTGAAACTGTGGGGTATTGCAGGGATAACATTTTGTTAGTCCAGAAATAAATTAGGAAGTCTCACTTGAAGGCTGGAATTGAGTTGGGTGCAGTAAAAAGGCGTGAATTCGCATGAAAAATGGAGGAAAACATCATCTTGAATAATAGCATTACCCAAACAATATTCATTCAGCAATTTGAATGAGGTCTTTAATTCTAGGTCCTCTAGTTCCTCTGTCTAGAAGCATACCAATATTATTTTACTACAACTGTGATGTATTTAACAATAGATAGTCTGGTGGCAAAACAAAAAACCAAAAAACAGTCTCCCATCACAACCCAAACTTCTCTAGAGAACAGCCCCGAATTCCTCACCACAGAACAAACACTTGAGGGCTGCGAGCAACTGGGAGCAGGGTCTGCTAGCTACCGCAGACTTGCACATGTCCTCGTAAAAAAAAAAAATCATCTGGAGCTTTGCTTCGGTACAAAGAGATGCTCAGAACCATCTATGTAGCTATCTGTGTCATCCTCCCCTTCCTTCAGCCGAGCTGCACAAACACAAAGTTGTCTGTGCCTTCACTGCTAATAAGCAGCAGTTCACGAGGGGGTTGACTACAGAGGAGTACATACAGATCCCAAAGCACATAATAGAAGGGCAGCATTAATCTCCTCCTGTTATGAAATCAAGAAGCATTCTGCGCATGGAAGCTGTCAGGACTGGATGTTAAAATGCTTCGCCTTTGGAAAAGTGCATTTATAACCCCAGATTTTCTATAAATGCTTTTTTGAAATTTATATCTTCCTTGAAAAAGGCAGACTTTTTATTGGAAGGAGAGAAAGAAGGGCAGAAGAGGGGCCTGCAATACACATTTAAGCCAGATGTCAAGTAACTAACTAATGGGGAGGAAGGAGACAATTTCTTATTATGTTCCTCCCCAGCCTCTACTCAAAGTGCCATAAAACAGTTTGAAATACAAGTCAAACGGACGTAAGTCTGTCTCGACTCCAAGTTGAAGTGAAATTTTATCATCCTTCAAAAAAGAAAAGGTTTCATCAAGAGACATTACAAGACTGACAGCAAGCTTAAACAAATCACGGTACAATTTAACCGTGTTAATTTGGAAACCTAAAGCTAAAGCCATACAATCATAGAAGCACCCCTCCTCCCTCTTTCTGGTAGAAAAAGAGTAATGAAATGTTCCTCTAGTAAATCAGGGCAGGTTCAGAGAGATCAAAGATTTGTTCTATCTGCACGGTCCACTGAGCAGGTATGGTTACCCCTTTGCAGCCAAGTGCAAGGGAGTAATGAACTACTACTGCAAGCTTTATATCTCTTTATCTTTCAGTCTGGCCTCTGGCAGACAGGTTATTGGAACAGTTTCATTCTAGTATATATTATCTGCACAGATGATGAAATCTTATTTCCGTGTGAAGGTACTTAGAGCAGAGATGGTAAATCCACTACTGATGGAAATGAATACAGGAAGATAAAACACGGGTGAAGACCTAAACCAGGGCTTATCCCCCAGTTTATGGAAGCATTTATTAAAAATGAGTAAGGAGACCAGTCCATCTTCCTTCTTGCCAGAAGTCAGACACTTGTGAGCAGGATCTGCCCTGGCTCATTAACTAGCCTCTTCCAGTGCTTAGGCTCTTGCAAGTGCAACCCATCTCATCTGGGTATTTCTGTAACATAAGGTCCACTGCTTTTAGCCCCAGTCTACTTCTCACACCCAAATAGTCTAGCTGTTTTACATGATCTCACTTGTACATAAAAAAAATAAATCTCCCTGTTCTGTAAATAATAAGAAAAAAAGTAGCTGCATGTCATCAGTAGAAAATATGGAAGGTCACCAAAACATCTGTTTAGCTGTGCTCACGGGTAAATGTTTCTCTAAGGAGGCAGGAGTTGTATTGTCTTTCAGCAGCTTTGGTTATTTAGCAAGTCTCACATCTCTCTATGTGAGCCTACATGCAAAGCCCTGTGCTTCCCAAGAATGTGCAGACAGCACAGCAGGGTAGCCAAAGCACTGCAGAGGTTTATGTTTCATACTCTGTTGACTGCTGACTGCATGTCAGTATTGCAAAGAATGGCAGACTTGATTCAAAGAGAAAAGGCTCTCTACCTGCCAGAACACCACCATTTTGGAAAAAGACATTTTTTGTCTACATTTTTTAGCATTCCCATGCATCAAGATGATAGGAAATAACTGTCTTCCACTGCAAAAGGGTGATCTTTGACAGAACTCAGCAGATATAAATAGGATAAAGCTGGAGAGTAAATAAGACGTGGTAAAGGAGGGCACACAGAGGTGGCTCTCTAGATGCCAGGGAGAACGTCAGCTTATTTACTCACTTTTCACCCCATCAGCTGTCACATGCTAGGGTTATTCTCCCCTACCTAATCCTCAGACAAGGCAGCTGGTCAAGAAAGAGCATGGCAAACCAAGACTCTAAAATAATAGATTGGACGCAGTCCCAAATTCAGCCACTCCAGCATCCTTATATATATATATATAAGGACGTCCATATAAAAAAAAATATATAGTCATTTTTTAAAATTTAAATTGACATGTGCCCAAATGCTCCTGCACAGAGCCCACATTTTGTCATTTCAAGGCGTGTTGGTGTGACAGTAGTTGTAGGTGTCTAGACCTGAGAAAAGGGAGAACAAAAAAGAACCTGTCTCATCTTTGATGCAGCTATTGTGTGATCGGAACCATGGTGTAACACTAATATTGTAGCTCTTTTGGGGATGTATTACTAAATAAATGAGAAATGGTTTGGCAGACACGCAGAAGTAAGAGTGAGTGGGAAATTAATGCCTTCCTTTGCTTTTATCATCTTCCAGCTTGCTGTAATCCAGGGCTTGTTCACAGCTCTCCACAGGACAGAAGATCACCACCGGGTTCAGGTGTTGTGGAGCGGAAAAGCTCCCAGACCCCATGGCAGAGGAGACAGTGGAGGGAGAAAAGATTCATTATGGAGAGCAACCCCAAGTATAAATGGAATTACAGAACACTTTGTTCAACAACAGGAGCAGACAGTAGTCCTTAAGTCAACTTGTTCAGACAGGCTCAAAGCTTAGTGCCCACGGAGAGGACAGGAAAGCTTATCCCCTGCTGCCTCACCTGGGGTTCACCATCAAAGGAGCTACCAGCTTCACCTCAGACTGGGACCTGCCAGCAAGCTCACATGGATATGATGCTATGGTTAAGTTAATCGCCTCAATCAAATAAAGAGGAAGATAACCCAATGGTACGGATTCATCCCTATCTGCCACACCGACAGCTTCTGAGAGCTATATAAAAAAAGGCAGGAAGGGAGGGTGCAAAGAGGGAAGAAGTTTTTCTGAGTTATTCGTAAGAATTTCTTTATTTGTGTATTGCAGCCTGCTGAAAGCATGCAGGCTATGAAACGGTAGAGAATACAGTGGGAAAATACAAGAGTCTCAGGTACACAGCTTCCAAAGAGTAGCAACTGGGCCACAAACCAGAAAAGCTACAATCGATTCTTACATTGTAATCACCATAAAATAGCTATCCAGCAGGCTTTGAAGTACTGCCTCTGTTCTTCAAGAGCTGCCTGCCTGTCCTTTTTCTTGAGGGGAGGAAGGGGGGTAGAAAAGGACTTCCCGTGTCCCCATCTGTCCCCAGTCTTTTGGAAATGTTGGGAATGGATTAAAAAAAAGCAACACAGATGAAACATGAACTAGGGCCCTATCTAAGTAAACACAATACAATTAGAATTCATCAAGAGTACTGGAGCTAAACTTATGGCCCTGCAAAGCAGAGGGCAAGGCACAATGGCACATTCAGTCAGAGATTGTGCAACACTTTATGGGGAAGGAGACCATCGGATTAATAGTTTTGCTTCTCGGAAGTATTATCGAGATTTTGAAACCTTAAATGCCTTTATTCCTCTCTGTGTTATGTCTGCTGTACAAATACACATTCAACCGTGGCAGCATGAGTCAAGCATCACAACCTAGTGAGACATGTCGAAGCAGAGCATCAGCACACTGACGCATCGCCTGCACGTATGAACACCGTTTGAGAGATCAAGGAAGGGAATCCAACCAAGTTTCCCACACAGCAACACAATGGTTGCATTTCTCATCAAAACCTCTAATCCCGTGCTGCTGAAGTGAAGGAGATGATACAGTCCAGCGTTTTCTTTTCCAAATCTTACTTCTATGACTCTTAAGCGGAATAACAACAACAAAAAAAATCTGATTCTATTGGCAGCATAACAAAGAAAAATCAGTTCAAATGATGACTGATGATAGTTTAAGGTAGATTTAACTAACAGATACTGTATGAGAGGGAAATTTAGGTTACTGATTATGTAAAAGGACAGACAGGGAAAACAAGTCTAACCTCTAACCTTTGTTTCGTAAGTTATTATCATCACAAATACTAGATTACCACAATGAAACGTTCCATTTTGTGGGGCCACATGTTGGAGTGTCTGGACTGTAAGAAGTTAACTAAATTCAAGTTACTCACTGGGTGAACATCGATCTAACTTGTAATTAACATCATTTCATTCCTTTCCCACGTGCTGCCAACAGACACCATGAATGCTCCATAGGCAGCTTTCTGTCTGCGTGTGAGTTCACACACTACAGTGGTCATGCAGAGCAGTCTGGTGACTATTGCACTGTCTGACTTTCTTAATTATTACTAACAGAAGCTGTTGTTGGTTTCCTGTTGAAAAGTAAGACCATACACACACACACACACACACACACACACACACACACACAAAGATGGCA
>CM021732.1:113613727-113751143 GCA_011075105.1 Heteronetta atricapilla
CACACACACACACACACACACACACACACACACACAAAGATGGCATGATCTCCTGGTGAACAGCAGGGCTAATTCAGATTGCAGCACAGCAAGGCATCAAGAGAAAGAGAGAAAAGTTACAGAAAGCCCAAATAAAACAACCCAGAGCTTACATGACACAGTGGTGAGATGACTTTATTTACCAGCAGCTGTCTGCTGACAAAAGCTTATCTTACGTGACTGTTAGTGCTGCTCCTTCCATGCTGCAGCGGAGGCCCACCTACACCTCAGTTATAAAAATGGTAAGTCACCAAATGCTGACAGCGCTGATTACTGTAGCAGCATCCAGAATCTTTACAAGAACATCTGCTGGAACTGCCTGACACCGAAGGAGATCTGAAATGAAGGTAAAGCCAATGTGTCCCTCTCTTAACAGAAGTCTCCACCAAAAATTGCTTTCTTCTATATGACAGGCTGGAAAATGACTTAGAACCAAAGATGAAAAAGTATGTGAGAATAATTCTTACTGTACTTTCAATCACTTGTCTTAGCAAATATGTCACCTTCATTTATACATTAACACTGACTCAGGGCTAAGGATCAGTCCTAACGAGTGGTGACTCAGCTCACATATGTCAAGTCGAAGTTTAGGATCAAACCTTGCCTGGGATGGCAAACAAGTCCCTTAACATTGGCCCAGGAAATTGAACATGACAGATATGACACTGAATGGAAAGAGAAGAAAAGTCACCAAAACACACACGCACAAAAACCAAACAAAACCCACTAAAACCCTGTATTAATATTTATTGGAAAATATGGATGATTTTTGAAACTGCAAATTCAGAAACAATTTTTTGCATTATTCTGCCCAAGTAGATTTTCCAATTTTAGTGAAATACATTACCTACATTTAAAGATAAGGGGCAGCACAGACTTAATCTCCCTTTAGACTTGTTCTTAGCTAGGTGATCTCCTCCCCAGTCATCAGTAGACACCAGTCTCAAGTCATTCATTAAAAGAACAGGGCTGTCTAGAATAGATTAACATTTAATTAATGCAGAGAAGAAAGCTAAGATGAGAGTAACAGAATAAACTCCTGGTTAACATTTGAAATGAATATTACTAGTTTCAAGCAGGCTTCAACAGGCCATATTAGAATACCTGTTACACGTTAGCCAGGCATGCTAGAGATTTTGTATCACAGCTGCATCAAAAAAAAACCTACCTTTATCACAGATTTCCTCATTAACATTGATTTGAGCTGATGTTGCCACCAGCTCAGTCCTTCCCTTTAGAGGACACCTTCTCATGGGAAATCCACAGGGGAAGAGTCTTCTTCCCTTCCACTCATCTTGGTTGGTATAATGGACTTCAGTTTCTTATGCAACTGAAGTGTCAAGAAGAGAAACTAGAGTGGTTTTTAAAAGTAGCAGTATTTCACAGCCTGAGCTCAGTTTGAGTAGTACTGTTCTACTTTTGGTATCTCAATTTGTTCAAAAAGGTTAAGAGGAATTCTGTGATGATAGAGAATTAGAGTATTTTAAACAGATCGTGCTTACAAATAGTTTAATATATATCCTTATTACTAATTGACACAAGTAAGTGAGAACATTTATTTGAGGCTAAGATAAAAGCATTCAAAATGCATTTTGTCCACTACTGGCCTGAAGAAATCTTATATGGAGAGATAGAAGAAACATCATTCCCAGAAGAACAACTGAGTTTGGAAAGAGGGCAAATCATTTTAGAGGACCAAAAGTTTATTGCACTGAAGGAAGCAAACTTTTGCAATACAAACTACCAGGTCCCAATCGTTGCGTGAGGCCTGTTCAGAATTGTATCACAGCTGCAGTTATGAGGAAGAAATTAAGATGTGCTGGAATGAAGAAGCACATTTTTGGTCACAACACGGATTTCAGAGACTCTAAACAAGCGACTTGTGGATTTACATCAGCCGTGAGTTTCAGGATGTGGTAGCCACCTCTGTACATTTGACAGAACTGAAGCTGCTTTTCCAAACAACTTCATACACATTCTTCTTGGCAAGTCAAAGCTTTTGCTAAAGTAACAGAAGCAACTGCTAAGCTTAATCATTAACTTCGTGTTACTCAAGAACAGTTTTTATTTATTTTACAGTGCTAACGCTCACCAACATGCAGCTACACTGCTACGAGTGTTTCTGCCCCGGTACAAAGACATTGCCTGCAGTCACCAGCCCACCACCTTCTCTTTCCGCTCTCTTGCTGACAAAACTTTTTCCTCCTGCTACTCCCACACCAGGATCTACATTTCTATGGCCTGACTTTAACTTCATTCATTGCTATCTTGCTTGCTGAGCAGTCCTTTGTGCCCTTCAGGTTTTGACCCCGTCCCCCTCTACACAGGCCGCGGCGCAAGTGTAGGCCGGTGCGCAGCAAGGCCTCCCAGCTGACAAGGACAGCCATGTAAACAGCCCGGCCTCTGGCAGGCACGTTCAGCGCGAGACACAAAGCTAAAGAAAAACTGCATTCACGGAGCAGAAATCTTGAAAATGTACATAGCCCAGTACCGTATAAAAAGTGCTTTTGTTTCACGTTCAGGAACAGGTTTTTTAATTAACTGAATGGGAGGAGTTTTAAAAACCAGGAACAATGACTGAGTCAGCAGCTCCAGCTCTTAGTAACTTGCAGGGCTTTTTATGAGGCAGAATAAACATATTTCATTCAGAGTTAAGTCATTTTTTATCAATGTGGAGAGAGACTTCAGAGCTTGGGCTTGGTAGCCTGAAAGAACGTCTGTGCATTATAGAGCAGCTTATTGTTTCAAAGCTCGTATCTCATTTACTCACTGAATACACATGTGGTTTACAATCTCTAGCAGCGTCTCTGCATTCCCCCCCTCTCCACAGCCCCCCAACTTAAAACTACTGAAATACTTCACACAAATTACTGGAGAACCTGTTGCTCAAACAGTTCCCAACATTTGGGTATCAACAACAGAAGGGATGCAATTTTGTTTTTCTAGGCAATTTTCAATTCTCCTATGAAAGGCACTATCCCTTTTTATTTTTCAATGCTCAGCACAGCCTGTAACTTAGCTTACATATTTACAAAGTGTATAAAATAGGAGAGAATGCAATTTATTATAGTTCTGACCACCAGAAATCATGAGTAAACTCTGAAAAACAAGTTCACTTTACTTCTGGAATGAATTAGACAAAATATTTCAAACTGAAAGGAAGCCAATTTCCAAAGAAACTCCTTATTTGCACAATAGATCCGGTTTATTCAACTGAAGTCCTTTGTCAAAGAGAATATTCAGTGTTAAATATATTAATGCTACAGCTAAAACTATATTACAGTGAATTTAGACAAGTGTAAAGCCAAAATAATAGACAATCTGAAATTCACTGTAATGAAATACATGTAAGAAATTACGCCCCCAAATTTTGTTATCCATAAACTGGAATATCTATTAAGCACGCAAAGGAACTTACAGCAAACATTTCTAACATTTTATTTACAATCAGCAGCCACATTTACTTCATCACCTCAGCTGAGAAGCAGAAGGTGCTTTGCCACCTGTATTCTGCATGTGGTAAGACATCTTTTCAACCACTCTGAATAAACGCAGTCGAGTCTGTCAGAATTGTTTGTCTGGCTTCCAGTATAAGATAACACAGATTCATGGTTGTGCAATTTATATACAAAGTCAAGAAAGCTCTCAATAGCAGCTCAAGATGAATGAAGGGAGCTTTTAAGAATGAAGATTTTGGCGTATGTTCACAGCATGTATGGAAGTGTCACTAAAAAAATATTCAGATAGGCTGAAAAGATGTGTGTAGAGATGGTGAATAAGAGCATACTGCTTCAGCACTGTTACCTCACTTAATTTCCATTTCTCCTCAAAAAAGCAATGAAGACAATAAATCTAAAATTCAGATCTAAGCAAGGCTTGCATCTGCCACAGCTCTTCTGAACGCATTCCGTCACACACATTTTAGTTCATTACTTGGTTCAATAAAATTTCTTACATAATTTGGTTACCATCTAAAGCTCTCTTTTGCAGTTCACATGATTACAGCTGAACCCAAAAGATGTAAACAAACAGGATGCCCAACAAATTTTTCCCTCTTGTAAGATGTCTGCCAACTTGCTGAGAGCTAAATGAAACCAGTTAGTAGAGTCAGCCTGGCCTAAAACTGCTTGACAGAAAATAAATGCTACAGACTACACACTGGATGCTTTAATTTTTACAAGTGTTTCTAGAAGAGCACTCAGGTGATTTTGTTTTTTCCATGTAAATGATAATTCATGATTTAAGAGTTGTACTATGCCTTGGTAATGCTTTCTGAAATCATACTGAATATTTATCTTGTCTGTGTTTCCAATTAAACCTTTTCATTAATACTGGCTTGGGGCATCTGTGTCTGAAAGCCATTTTTGCACCAATTCCATTTTGTAGCCTTTCCCAGAAAGGGCTGTGAAGTGGTAATTATCAAAGTGGCTGGTCCCCTATTTGTCTTTGAATGCATATGGACTTCCCCAGCTGCTAGATTATCATGATGTTATTACATACTAATTTCTAAGTACACAAGCTAACATTAGCAGCTGCAAATGCACTACAGAAATTTTGTGCATTAGAATTCTATGAAATAACTTTTCCTTTAAAACAAGGTGACCCTAAAGCTACCTCTTGGACTTTGAGAAATACTATTAATACCTTTGGGCTGCAAAAAAAAGTTAGTCATTGAATAATGAAACTAAACCAACACTAGGCAGTTTGTGTGAGCAGACAGATTTAAGGTGGTGAAGAAGCCATGAATGCAGGGGAAAAATAGAGTAGGGTTTCAGACGCTTGGAATGGGTTACCGTATGTGTTATGAGAGAGAAAGAGAGAACAGGTTATGCTTAGAGACCAGAAAGACTGGTACATCAAGCTAAAAGCAACTCAAAACACAGAACTGTCAAAAGAGCAGTCTTTGCTAGCATTATCACAGAGTATCGTAGTTTTCTTACCAGCTTAACACTCCTTTCAGGAAAATGAATGTTTCAGTTTAGTTTTCTGAGCATAGGGAGCAGAGCTGCAATGACACAGTAAGAAACCGTACCTTTCAAATGACAAGAATTGCACTCCTTGAAGCAGTGATTTCATAAAAACGTCCTTTCCTTTCTTTTTCAAATACACTACTGCACACCCAGCAAGAGCAAAGCCCAACAACACACATGGCCTCCCACACACTGAGCCTCCACAGACGTGCAGCAGTACAGAAATTATCATGCTGAAAATCGTTTGGAGAAGGATCACCTGCTTCAAGGAAGCACCCCAACACTTTTCTCACACTTTCATAGAATCATAGAGTGGTTTGGGTTGGAAGGAACCTTCAAAGACCATCTAGTCCACCCCCCTGCCATGGGCTGGGACACCTTCCACTAGATCAGGATGGGGCTTTGAGCCCCATTCAACTTGATCTTGAACACCAGGGATGGGGCATCCACAACTTCTCTGGGCAACCTGTTTCAGTGTCTCAGCAGCCTCTTACTGAAGAATTTCTTATATCAAATCTAAATCTACCCTCTGTTATCTTAAAACTGTTACTCATTGTCCTATTGCTACATGCCCTTGTAAAAAGTGTCTCCATCTTTCATATAAGCCCCCTTTAAGTATTGAAAGGCTGCAATGAGGTCTCGGAGCTTCCTCTTCTTCAGACCGTCCAACCCCATCTCTCTCAGCCTTTCTTAGTGGGAGAAGTGCTCCAGTCCTCAGACCCTTTTTGTGGCCTTCCTCTGGACCCACTGCAATACATGCATGTCTGTCTTGTGCTTAGGGCCCCAGAGCTGGATGCAGTCTAGCACACTGCATAGCCTTGAGGGCAACAAACCCTGTCATTGAAAGCAAGTCTACCAGCAGTAAACTTGGCCAACAGTACTTGCTGGGTCCACAGAAAGTAGTCAGAGGCATGGACTGCTCTGCCTGTACCCATGGCTAACAAGCTTATCGACATGCAGTTTCAATGTCCATTTAACTAAACTGATATACAGCACGTTTAGGTCGGTTGCTGGACAGACAGTGACCAGCTCAGCTACGTCAGGTATAGTAGGACCCATGTCACCTTACCAGCAGGATGCTCTCTGGCTAAGGGAAGTCAAAGAGAGTAATTCCATGGTCCTCACCTTTCTTCCTGGTAATTGCTTGCTCTTTATGCACAATATGCAAGCTTCCCTAGTGACTCTTCAGTCTGAATTGCCCAAATCATCGGGAGCCTAAATACCTATGAAGTTAGCTAACATCTCACTTATGGGATATTCTTCATCGTAGCCTAGTGTTGTGCTCCTGCCTGCTACAAGCTCTTCACGGCTGACCATGCATCTCAGTTGGCAGCTCCAAGAAGGCTCAGCTGAGCCAACTTTCACAAAGCTGCATGCCAGCTGACCCAAGATTTTTCTTGGACAGGAGTCAGGAAACCAGTCTATGTACTTTCCATCTGATTCACATTAAACGAGCCTTATGATAGCCCAACACCACAAAGTGACAAACGTCTGCAATGCGATAGGAAGGTGGCTATTTTCCTTTTTCCACAGCAGAGACGAGTAGTGTATCTCAACAGATTGAAGGCATATAAGCGTCACATACGCTATCACAGACATCTGCTTCCTTGAACTATCATGCCTGACAGCAGCAACGCAGATACAGCAGCATGGGCTTTAATCCTCAGCAGTGCAGTCAGTCTTCCAGGGACTCCAGGCATGCAAACCTTGGTTGCTACCACACACTGAGCTGCTCCTGCTTCCCCACTATTGTGAACCAGGCAAGCCAGGACATGCTGTGATCTTCAGTGTTCATTGTGCTGTGTGGGCAGACCCAAAACGCCTCACTTTCAGGGTTTACCAGGGGAAGGTCTAAGGCCACATCAGAAAGCTGATCTGTAAAGCTGCACACATCTTTGTGCGAAGCTAAAGGCTTAGCATTGCCCTTTATATGCTACTTCTTCCCTGAAAAACATTATGGGATGTGCCAATTCCCCCTGTTCCCCCTCTCTCTCTTGCAGAATTATTTTCCTCTGAAGAGAATGAAAAGCAAACAAAGGAATATGTTGAAAATACCATCTGTGATCCTCCTCTAAAAGTAGTATACCTGGAAATTGTTATGACCAAAATTTCACAGTAAAAGTGTGAAACTTAAAGTGAACAAATCAATGCCACTAAAAATGTTTTTCCTCAGCTACTATTAAAAAAGTTTTAGAATTACTATTTCTATTGAGAGAAATAAAAATTAAAAGGCATTGTTCCCAGAAAATAATAGAGCATGAGTTTATCTATGACCATATCACCCCGTAATGATCAACAAAAATAAACTGAGCCAGATACTAATCCTTCACAACAGAAAAGCTACAGAATTAGCAGCTTACATACAACAGAAATAGCAAAACCACACAATTAAAGTCTTTATGCAAGATTATAGCATGAAGCACTATGGGCTAATCCAGGAACACAAAATAATTTAATTACACTTCTACTGAAAAATTAAACCATATGTATAGCTCATAAGATCAAGCTTTCTAACATGTTTCTGCTTTTGATATCCAACATCTGTCTGAAAATGAGATTTTCACTTCCCTTATGAAATCTGATTCCACCTCCACGGCTGAACTCAGGCAGTGTTGATGGAAATTACGTGAGGGAAAATGAGCAAGTGCTGGATCATCTGATCTATCCTTACAGCAGAGTTCAACCTCTAAATAGTAAAAATGTGTTAGAATACAACTCTTTCTGTACAGGCGAAGGCACTACGGTGATACAAGAATAATCTGAATTTCTTTCCCCCAGCATCCTAAATTTTCTTCAGCTTCTTCCTTCACAATTAGGATCCCATTCCTCATTAAGTAATTCCTCCAACACTATATAGTGCCAGCTCATCAGTCTGGGCTGTGTCCTTGAGAAAAACATGTAAAAGGACTGCACATGTGCAATATAAAGACAAGAAAGAGACAGCATTTCTGCTGGATCAGCTCACCCATCATCCTCAAGACCTGCTGTCTGCTGTCACTGGCCAACTTTAGAAACCTTCCCATCATGAAGGTCTGGGCAACGCACAGCGCTCCAGCTCCTATGAGCTGAACACCCACACTAAGGAGAACCATATGAGCAGATTCAACCAAGAAATTCTTTCTGTAAGCATTATTTTTACAAAGTTTCTACACCAATAAAAACAGTGTTTTTCTGAAGGAAGGAAACAAGCCTGCATATCTCATCTGTACTTTACTTTGGCAATTTGTTTGTCCATTTTTTTCAGCAGTGTCTTTCTAAGGGACTTAAACTTCCTATGAAAAATACTTTGCTGAGCACACAAAATTCAGGAACTTGTTTAAATGTTCCTGAATTTAAATGTATGAATGTTCACACCCTCATACAGATGTGAAGTTTTAGTGTTACTTCTTTGTTTTCTGCAGCAGAACTATTCTGAGATACTTTCTCAGTCCCCACATGCACACTTGCTTGTGCGCCCGGTGCCCCCAGGCAGGTCTAAACAACCTTAAAAACTGGCGAGCAAGTTGCATTCGCACTACACCTCTACGGTGTCCTCTGAGCTGGTGATTTGAACCCAGTTTCTCCCATCCCAGCTACAGACCCGATCTTTCTGCCCCAGTCAGGACCGTATATACGCAAATAGGGAGAACTGCTCCAAGTGATCCTTGGGGCTGAGCAGCCGATTACACAACCTTACGGCCAGGGAAGCACGAATGTGGGAACCAAATTTCAAGGCGCTGCTTCAAACGCAGCAGGGCAGGAAATGCCTGAGTATAGACATCGTGCACGTTACATGCAGCTTGCAGTCACTGATTATTGTGTGGAATTTCCATTATGGATCTGAGAAGCCTTTCAATTAAAATGGAAACAAAACAACAAAACCAAAAAAACCCCCACACCCAACTTCAAATTGAACTCAGTATGGTCCTGCAATAGTTGCAACAGGTCAGCATGCCCCCAAAAAACATGGCATGGCTGAAATTAATTCTGCCAACTCTGATTTCAAACTGCTATGAAGAAATCATTACGTATGTCGTATGTTCACTTGCAATGTTCACCCATACTTACACTAATAGCGTGCAGTTGACTACAGATTTCCTGGGATGGAAATGCGATACAAAGCAACAGCAAAATGTCTTACCCATGATGCTGTCGATTTAGCAGAGAAAAAATTAACCTGCATCCATCTGGTTAAAGAAAAGTTTCATCAATACATGCCAGGCAGCAGTATCTGGAGTTATGTATATGTTCTTTTAATGACTTTCAAGTAGTGTTTGCTCATTACAGTAATTAAAATAATAGCTCAATCCTTCCAGGGTCGCCAGTTTTCTAAAAATTAAACTGCTTTATTCCAGCACCATCCATCATCCAGAGTAGGAGATCACTCTTAAACCAGAAGGGGGTTCCTTCTCACCAGGCAATTTACAGGATAATCCTCGATTTTGCAGCGTGAAGAGCAGGCAGCCAGCACAAGGGGTGCATTGTTAGACCCCCCCTGCCTCGCAGGGGCACGCTGGCTCCCCTTGGGGCAAGGGTTCAAAGGCCTTGTACAAAGCAGTGGAAGGGGCAAGCTGCAATTCATCCTCAGCCCTGCCTTTCTCCGTGCTCTGGGTGCCAGAGCTGACGCCTTGGAGACAAGTTTCAAGGATCAGGTCTCGTCCTTGACTTTCTTGGCTCTTCTGACTGGACGACAAATTCTCCCCAAGGCTGGTGGCAAGGAGAGGGCTATGGCTGCATCTCCCACCCTGTCAGGACTTGCCCTGCAGGAGCAGAGACACAGTTATGCTTCTACACGCACCAGAGTTTTGTTTTCACTTGGCATCAGAACTGATATGGAGAATCAAAGGCAGCATCGGCACAGAACATTTATTTGTGTATCAAGGGGAAATCCAGAAGCCACCGAAAAAGTTTAAAGCAGGCTCTAAGAATAGTACAAAGAACAAACATTGCACCGACAGAGAGCGGTTGTAGGCAAACCTCAATGCCTTTACCCTAGCTAAGTTTCATTAACATTTACGTATATTTTCAGAATTTTATTTCTAATATTTAAAATCACCAAATAATAAAGTTTTCAGAGAAACAGGGGTGATTGTGTCTGACTGCCATGTTCCCCCCCCCATGCCAACTTTGTTCTGTGACTGAATTGAATTTACCTGGCAAAGCAAAACAATGAGAGCCACTTTTTTTTTCTTTAATAAACTTTGAGGAAGAATGGTCCGGGAGCATACCAACCGCAGGCAAAAAAGCAGCAATTCAGGAATACAGACAAAGAGGGGAACAGAGTAAAAGGTGGAAGTAAAGGATGCTGCTGCACATCCCCAGGGCTTCTGTGTAAACGTGCTCCACAGAGTCCCTGCAAAGTTCCAGGAAGAGGCTACACACTGTTTGTGAAAAGGCAAAACACATCCAGTAGGAGAACGCATGTCTACCCATTAAGTCCATCGCCTTTTGTCCAAGCACTTAATTTTTCCAGTTCTTTCTACATAAACTCACCCTGGTAATGTCTATTCTTATTTGAAAGCCTTGTGCCTAGGAAGATGATGACAAACCACAGCAAGGCATTTCTCCATACCAGGTACAGGAGCAAGCCAGAAGAATGCGTAAAGGGCTTTCAATAGTCTGTGGACTTGTTTTAAGACAAAGAGCAATGGAAGTGGAAAATATCCATCCAAGATTTGTATGAGTTAAGAGTTTACCAGGCAAACCCTCTCTTTCCACTGCCTCATTTTGTGATTTTCTTTACTTATGTACCAATGCATTACCTGTTACATCACTGACAGTTTTTTTCATGCACTAGGTATGACTAGTGTAGAAATACTTGACATTTTTCCTATCCTTATTTATAGCCACCTTTTCATTCACATTATTGTAAGGCCTGTATCCCAGACCTGTTTGATATCCCTCAAAAACAAAACAAAACTAACACCACAAAAGAGCTGGGGGCAGGAGATGGGGAAACCAAAAAGTTTTTGAATCCGGCTTTTTGGGTTCAGGTGCCTTTCATGGGACCCAAAACCCAGCATTGCTGGCAAATGCACATCCAGGACCCTCGGCGTGCATGTTAACAGCAGGTAGAGACTTTGGATAAGGTGGTTGTTAATACTCACATCAGGCTGCTCAAACAAACATCCCCTGCCAAAGGGCACAGGGCTACAGACTGAATCTTCCTAGCTTGCTGCAGGAGGTAGGGAAGGACCAAAAAGCAGCGCCGAATCCTTTGCTTTTGTGTAATAGCACTGAAGCTAAAAATAGATTTATATAATATTTATAATCCTTAATCTCCCTTCAAATCGGAGTGATGGCTAGATTCGCTAGCGATTAGAGACCCCAAGAGATTTATTTGTAAATGGCTGGCTCAGATGCTGCCAAATCCTCCTTGCTTCTATTTAGCCAGTTTGCTGACCTGGTAACTATGCAAAACATAAATTTTAATGAGAAAAATATCCAGCTACCTCCACCACAGAAAGCCTCTGTGAGGAACATTATAAAGAGAAAAAATAAGGTGTGGGTTCACAGAGCACTGGAGGGGGAAGGGAGAGCTTCCCAGCAGTAGATGAATTCAATGTTGAGAAAAGGCCCAAATCTCCCATATAGGCAGTGTATTTAGTGGTTCCCTGCACAACTAATCTGTTGTTACTTATTCTTCTTCGTTCAGTATAGATGGACCCTGTGTAGCAGGGACCAGGCTCCAGAGAACAGCCCTCATTTTGTTCAGCACAATACAGCCTTCTGGGGCCTTCGCTGCCACTTGAACTGTCAAGTTGTACGCAGGCGAGAGAAGGACAATTTTGCAATGAATAAAGCAAATAACTGATTTGAGTCCCGTTGGGGCGTAACGCCTCATCCCTGCTAAGGGATGGTAAAAAACTTTTTACGTCATGTTTTCTTCTTGGGGTAGTTTATACAAGCGTGCAGCATGGGTATTTCTTTGCTTTCCAGTAAAGAGGCAGTCAGCAGCACAACAAACAGATTCCCAGTCAGACGTCGGGTGAAGGTCGGAGAGGAAGGCACCAAGGGTCTGCTTCACAGGGCTCATTAGCATCCACTGCAGCCTAGTGGATAGCTGCATTTATCTAAGCACAAGATTTTAGGGTTCAGTCAAGGAAAGCTTGCTGATCTCCCATGACTCACTCAGATTAATATTTCCCATAACAAAGTCAGTAATACAGAGAGAAATGTAAGAGCACCCACAGGATCCCAGAAAAAATTCCCACCAAAATCCATTTTTGGTCCACGTCAATAATTTTATATCTAACGCCCAAGAACACAATTCACATACTAAATGTGTTCCACTTCGATAAAGTTTTAACAGATTTTTATCCATCAAGGCCCAGAGAAATGCAAGCGCAATTCCCAGATGATGAAGGAATTCTCATTCTCAGAGCTGGGAGTGAAAGGAGTGGGCTGGAGAGGGAAGTGCCTGGAGTTAAAATTGTCAAGGAGCCTCCAAGAATGAAAATGCATTGCCTGACCTGAACCTATTCCAGTTTCACATGGTATGAGAACAGAACATTTGTTTCCAGCTGAAGAACAAAAAAAATAAATGTTTCCATGGCTTTGCTGGGTAAAGCTATATTTGAATCTGTTTTGAGATGGGGCCTTGGGTAAAATGGTTCAGTTAATACTAAATAGTTCGGAGCACTTCTAGATGGTAAAGGGTGAAGATGTTAGATTGCTGGATCACTAAAATGACACTGCTTTCAAGTGCTGTACAGTAATCATTTTTTTTTTTTTTTTTTAAAAGCAAGTTAGCAAGTTAGCAAGTTAGCCAAGGGAGGCCATCTGTTGAGAGAACCTCAGCTCTGAACTCAAGACCTGCCCATACTAGGCTCAAACATTTAAAAAAAAAAAACAAAAAAAAAAAAAAACACCTTAATTTCAAGCAAAGAAAACCATAATCAGCAGGAGATCTCTGTTCATACTTCATTAAGCAGGATGGAAGCTACTGCTCAACAAAAAAGTCCAGGATGCCACACTTTTGCCATTTGCTCTAAAGCTGGATATTGGTGCAAGAAGCAGGTGGGACGCAGTAAGGAGCTGTTCAAGCACGCTGAAGCAAGCATTTCCCGTGAATGCCTCCAGAGCACCAAGATTTCATTTAAGAAGCTTGTCGTCTTAAAGTGGCACTTGTAAGCTCTAGGTTTCAGAGTCCAAATGTGCCAGAGCATGGTTTTGGCACTTCACACACTCACCTCTGAGCAGAACGTATGTCTCAGTGACCCCATAGCCTTGAGACATGGGGCAGCAATCCAGAGTTCACTCTTCTGGGAAATTCTGCACTGAGAGAGATTTTGTTTCATTTTCTAACAATTTTTGGCAAGTGATGTTACCAGCACTGTAACAAAGAAATTGTGGAAGATAAAAAAGGGGATAAAAGAAGGTTGGGGATATTATTGGTAATATGTAACAAGGAATTAAGTTCACAAACTAAAACCTTTACTATGAAGCTCTGAAATTACAGTCCTTTAGCTAGAAAAGGGAAGTCTATGCTGCCTGGTGGCAGTACATCTATCATACCCCAAGGAACGGGGCTAAAAGAGAGGTGAGGACTCAGAGGAAGGAAGCTATTTAGCATCTCTCCCAGACGGCCACTGTGCCACCAGATCGCACTGATGGACTCC
Source organism: Heteronetta atricapilla (assembly GCA_011075105.1). NCBI lineage: Eukaryota > Metazoa > Chordata > Aves > Anseriformes > Anatidae > Heteronetta > Heteronetta atricapilla. The sequence goes on from CM021732.1 coordinate 113,627,337, forward strand.
CACGGAACTACATTGTGTCCCTGCGTAAGGGAAATACAGAACAGCACATACTGAAAAGGACACAACGTGGCTCAAACTTATCAGGGTTACTACATAAGATGACAGGAAAGCTTGAGTGCACAGATATTTTGGGGGAGATGATATAAAAATAAGCAAAAAGGTGTTTATTTATATAAAAAAAAAAATCCTAGGTTACGGAGCTTACTTTATTGTCTTAACTGGTCACCCCTTGAAAAACCAAGAGGATGTCTGAGTAGCCTCAGAGACAGCCAGTGGGGAGGCAGGGAAGAGTTCCCGGACGAAGAAAACAAGAAGGGTGAAGGAGGATGAAAAGTGTGTGCATCAGAACAACCACTCGGATGAACGTGAGTATTCCCGACTTGGGAGCCTGAGGACGTAAAGCAGCAGGATCCAGCTTTCACAAGTTAGCAGCCACGAGCACTGGGACCTTTCGGAGAAGAGGGGAGAGAGGGGGAGGAGAGCAAGCAAGTTAGCCAAGGAAGGCCATCTGTTGAGAGAACCTCAGCTCTGAACTCAAGACCTGCCCATACTAGGCTCAAACATTAATAGAAATGTCCGGAAAACACCAACAGCTAAGCAGAAAGATTCCTTTGCATCAACAAAAGTGACTAAAAATCAAAGCATCTCATTTCAAAATAGTTTCACCATGTGCAATAGCCAATTAGTCACAAATTACGTACAAAATAAACCTTACAACAAACTGCAAAATGAGAACGTTCTTGGTATTTTTAAAAGCATATTCCTGTCAATTAGGAATAAGTGAATGGTTAAATTATACGCATATGCCAAATTTTCTCCTGGCAGCATTTGTAAACTTTAGAAAGTGCTATTTTGGAGGGATACAAGGAAGAAGAAGGGAGGGGGAGAGAAACCTCCCACACAAATCCCCAGCTCCTAGCAGGACTAGAGAAAAAAAGTGAATCTGAACGCAGACACGTTCTCATACATCGCCCCTTCACCACGCACCTCTGAGAGGAGCCTGACTTGGCCTCTCTACAACCCCCCTTTGGCTGGTGGAAGACCGCCCCGACCTCCCTCTTCTCCAGGCTGAACTCTCTCTGTCTTCCCTCAAATTTCACGAGCTACAGCCCCTAACCATCTGACTGACTGTCTTGGACTCTGTGGGTCACTAATCCCAGGCACACTAAAATCTGTGGAGAGCTCTTCATGGCTAAAGAAGTTTGCCAATGGGATCGTTTTGAAGTCAACAATCTTCCTTGACATCCCCCAGCTTCCTTTATACAGTATGTTGTTGCCATTTCCCTCAACATGAAGTGGTCATACTTTCATGCTTCTATCTATAAAGGGGTTAACAAACACTGGATATGTAAGCCAAGCCTCCTCTACCCCAAAATAAGTCATGATATATATTTAACATGAGAAACAGCCACACCACCAACTGCTTGGTTCCAGTTTTTCCTCAGATTTTTTTTAATACTTTCTTAATGGAGAAAAGCAAGAAAATACAAATGCATCCTGAATGTTATAAACTTGTATTGGTAGTTATGTGACTCCAGAAACTGGGGTGTTAGATAAAGTAAAAAATGAAACAATTATTGAAATCAAAAATAAAATAAATAAAACAAGAGACCTGACAGGAATTTCTTTGATGGTAACTGAACAATGCCCTCCTTGCTCTAAGAAGAAAAGAGCTTAAAGATGCTTCTCTGACATAAAAAAAAAAAAAAAAAAAAAACTTAAAAGTACAGGCAGAAAGACTGAAACAAACACTTTAACAGAGATATTACAGAATGCCAGTCATGGGAAAACCCTCTTTCTACTCTCATGAGAGCTGCTAATCTCTCATTTAACTCCCCCACCATTTTGCAAAATAAATCATGTAACCAGAAGGAGCCAATGTAATCATCTAAGTCTAATCTCGTTGATAGCAGAAGCCATAGGATTGCAATGAATTATTTCTTTGGGGTTAATGCGTATGGATTTTTGCTTTTTCCAAAGGGAAGAAAAATTTCCTCCTTCAATTCTGATAGAAATATTTCCATGGAAGGAAGTTCTACCCTCAAATTCACTTTTTTTTTTTTTTTTTTCCAAGTTCATTGCTAACATTTTGCTCACTTTCACTGCTAGTTCTGCCGTGACTTGGTCTAACAGGCACACTCAGCTCTCACATTACATAGCTTAATTTCACAGCTTTGATAAGGGAAAGCACTTTGAGACCACAGCTGAATAAAACTAACTTCCCTTCCAACCCCCTGGAGTCTGCAAGCAATGTATTATTTTCCAGCCTATCATGTTTATGCCTCTTCTAGGAACCCTGCTTTTCCCCCAGTGTCTCTTCCACTGTGAAAATCAGCCATAAATTGTATTCCAGTTGCAGTCACATCAGTCCTAAAGAGAGGAGATTTGTGTATGCCCCTCTTTTATATACCCATTGATTACATTAGGGCCACTTACCACAGAAATCAGACAATCTCACAGTGGGTAAGCAAGACATTTTCGGAACTGGTGCTTCTTAAAATAGCATTTCACTATTCTGTAAGCATAACTCGCATTTCTTTGTTCCTGGACATATAATTTTTATATTTGTCTGTACTGAAATAAATACTGTTTGAGTGCAGATCGATATGTAACCTGATTTCATTTACTTCCTACGTCCTGTTTCCCAGCCATTTAATTCATTCATAAAAAATACTAAAAACACAAAGATGAGACAGAATGGATATAAATACAGCTTTATGGAACCCCAAATCTTAAACAACAGAAGACCAGATGTCTACAGGTTCTCTCTTCCATCCTTTCACTTCCCTCCCTTCCATCGCTTCCAGTGCCGAATTTATTGTCTCTAAATTAATTCCCGTAAATGTTGGATCTCTTCTTAAGAACATCCAGAATGGAGCATTTCTCAAACTGCCTCAACATTTCATGCCGGTATGCTGCATCATCACACTTGGTAAAGTTTTTGGAATACCTGGAATAACTCACTTCCATCTCCTTTGCTAGAATTTAAGTCCTCTGTGTTGTCTTATGCACAGCATAAGGGAGGGGTGAGGGAGTAATTCCTTTGACATCCTTGAAACCACTTCACAATTTTCTCCTTCTCTAGAAGGAGCAAACCAGAGTCTCCTTTAGAGGTTGCATTTCCTACTCTGTCATTATCCTTGCTGCTGTGTTCTGGATTTTCAGTTCTCTGAGTTTTTCTGGAGGTTAAGCATGGACAGTGAACACACTACTGAGCTGATGCCTTGCCAAGAACGAAGAGAGCAGAATGATATCATCCTACAAACCAAAAGTTTTATCTCAGACACGTCACCCCTCCCCTTTCCTTGAGGCAACATCACGACACTGTTGACTCATGTTCAGATTTATAAACAGAAGTAAACTATTACTGAATTTGTTTTCCATACTTAAATATCCAGCTTAAAATAAGGTCTTTGATGTCTGCTGCCAGCAATGTTCTTGAAGCCTGCCTTTCAACCTTTTTTTCACGCTCTCATTCTAAAGTGGATTCCCTTTCAGCTGTCAACAATTTTCCAACTGCAACCATCAGTGACTGGAATGGTGATTTTCAGACATATCAGAGGGTCATTTTCTGAATAAATAAATGTGGTAGACACGCCACAAATACTACTTGCTTGAATCCTAATTCTCTGCATGGGTGAAAGAGAAGGATTTATTTTTGGTTACCCCCAACCAGTTCAGCATGGCCATTTTATTTGTCATTTCTTCAGGAAAACAAGAAAATCTACCATTAAAAAACAACCAAAGAAGATGGGAAAAAAACTAACAAACACAACAACACAGCAACTGATGGCAAATGAAGTTTAAAACAAACAAACAAGAAAATGAACTCAACTGTTGTATGGAACAGGAAAAGAAACTTTCTGTTTCTTTATTTGCCCTATTCTTTGAAGTTACAATGAGGTAGAACATCTTAGAGAACTGGACCATAACTGGGAAAAAATCACCTGCAATGATCACTCTGGTAAACAAGCGGATGGTTCAGTTGCACACATTGATTTCTGCCTTTGTAGAGACACGAAAATAGACTGTAAAAACCCAGTAAGGGAGCAGTCAGACTACAACTCTCTAAAACATTCCTGAGTTTAGACAGCTTCCTTATATAGAAAAAGGACTGTCTTCATCATCCAGATACTCCCAATCTTTTATAAATAATGTTATAAATAATATTCACTCCAAAACCTTTTGGTAGAATAGATGATGTCCTTGATAAGTATCAGCACAATAGTTTTCCAAATGGGGTGCTGACATGCAAGAGCAGGGAGGGCAATGTAAAATGTGCAGTGAGCTGAGGAGGAGTCAAAGGAAATGTTCCAAAAACGTGAAGCAATTGGGCAGGAGAGAGATTATGGATATGTAAGTGCGAGGGTCCTGAAGATCCCAAAGAACAGATGAATAAAATCTAGGAGGCAAGTCTTAATTTTAATGAAAAGATTCCTATTTTTTTCGGAATGCAGTTGGACAGACAGACTGGTAGTGAATGACAATCTGTTGTTGCCTGAAGTAATGAAATATATATTTTTATTTGTCACTTTGGAAGATACACTTAAAGTTCTGACACAGGCCTTGAATTTCCCAAAGTAAATTAATAGAAGAAATTGAGAAAACAAAGGAGGCTCTGTTAATATCCTCCTTCTGAAAGGTGTCAGGAAAACGTGTTTTTTTTTTTTTTCCCCTCTCCTAAGGAAAGAAGTCACAAGCAGCATTAAGAATACGTAAGAGTTTATAGAAATAAACACTGAAGTAATTCCATAAAAGGCAGAAATGAGCCAGAAAATTAAGAACTACAAAATGTGACATCTCAATGATGCCTCCCAAGTAATGATTAATCTTTTCCTTGCCTCATGTATCTATAGAAGTTTTGGAAGGTGCTCTGTGCCAGGCTGTAGCCTTCTTCCTGTAAAGAAATAAAAATCCCTGGATTTCTCTTTTAAAAGCAGTAAGCCAGAGTAGCAGGAAGGAGTTTGAGTGAGCCAACTCTTGTACTTGGTACACTGAGTGAAGAGGCCATCCTTACAACAGCTTGCATCTTCAAAGCTGCTTTCAAATATTAGCAATTAGAGTAGTAGTCCTCTCGATTCTAGAAAGGTACAGCATTTAAGAAACAGTTCAGCCTGCCTGATTTCTGAACGGCTAATTAAGGCAAACTTTATTGAATAGCTCCAAATAGAGTATTTCATAACAGCATTCAAATCTGACAGGGTAAGAAAGGGCAATTCTAAACTGTAGTAAATACCATTAAACCCATACTCATTCATAATGAACGATGCTACTCTCTTATGTGAGAGCAGCAGACATGAATTACACTTTCTGTCAATGGACATCGTTTATCCTTTCCTTCAAACATGTTTTTCTGCATTTTGCCAAACAATGTTTTCTACTACAAACATAATTTTTCCAGTTTGCCTCTTGTGTTCCCATGCTCAGCTGTAGGACAAGAATGACCTAACTTTAGATAAGGTTTCAGAGTCCTTCATAGAAGCAATGTTATTTTACTAAGTATACCAAGAGAAACACTTTACTAATTTCAACAGCAATCCTCTCTAGTAACAACATACTAAAGTGCTCCAAGTTATAAATATTTATAGATGACTAGCCAATATTCTTGTAAATCAAGCGATTAGCCCCCCTCCTTTCCCCTCAAAATCCATCAACAACAAGCATCTTTAAGAAGCTTTTGGCTCATCTGATGTTTCAGGATGCTGCCTGAACCTCAATACGACTAAACCTGCGACTCCCAGTACAAACTAATGAAAGAAATCTAGAAAAGTCAAATACTTAATTTCTGGTATAGCCTCAGGGCCGTGCTTTTCCCTGTATGGATACAGGAAGTAGCTCAGTGTGCCTGTAATGCATCTTTACACACTCATCTTCTACTACATTCCCAACATACCGTATTTTCCTTTATTCCCTGGCACCTGATGCTTATCACAACTATAGTATTTGGCATTTGAATTCAATCAGAAGTAAAGCAGTGCTAGGGTGCTATTTAGAGAACTGAAATTTTCTTACAGTAGATTTAAGTTCAGACTCATTAGAAGACACCAATAAGGTTTTTCACAAGGTTAAAGTGCCTAAATTAAATATTTGCATTTGTGGCCTCTTTAATCCAGATTAATCAAGAGATGGTGAATGCATGCAGTGTAAGATCATGCACCTAGCTCACTCTCTGAGCCCTTCTTTTACTGGTAGCTAGTAAATGAATACTATTGAGAAGTCCTTGCAGAACAAAAATCCTCTTTAACCCATTCTCAATCAGTTAAGTGTAAAATTACATTGTAAACAACCCAAGTAATGTGCTTATTTCTAAGAAATCTTCACTGGATGTTTTTACTAGAGTCACTGGGTCCCAGATCCTACCACATCCTTCCTCACAATACTCAGATTTGGGACTAGAGGCTACGCCCCTCTTCCATGCCTCAAAAGCCAGGCAGTCAGTAGGCACACCTGCAATACAAGAGTTTATGTATGGTCTGTTTCCAGCCTGCCAGAGCAGGGACTGTAGTGGAGGTGACCCATGTTCAGGTGAGCGCTGCTGGCTACTCTCTAAGAAGGTCTCTATCAGGGCTTTTTTTCCTGCCCATCAGACATGGAAGTCTCCCCTTCTCTCTTGCTCTTTCCCACAAAAGAAAAAATTCCCAGGTGTCAGAGCACCAGGAGCCAGAGAAATTCGTAGCAGAATGCACTGCTACAAAAATAACGGGGTGTGCAGAGCACTGACCTGAGCTCTTTCCAATCTGCTATCTGCTGAGTAACAACAATGGCCAGTGACACAGAAACAGTGTCGAGTCCTACCCTTTAAGATGGTGATTTAATTTAAGTATCTGAATTGGCAGCAGATGTGTTTCATTGCCTCTGCATGCTGTACGTACACACTGGCACCACCATGCATTCCTCCACTATCTGACACCAGCTCTCTGTATGCACATTCCCAAATTTCCAGAGTTCCCCATGTACTCCTCATCTCCCCCACCCTGCAGCAGAGGCCGTAAGGAGCTCTTAATCTTCCTAACCCCCCCTTTTTCCTCTGTATCAGAGGCTACGTGCGAGCACCTCTTTTCCCGTCTACTTCAATGCTTCCACCCTCCATTTCTTCCTTCCACCAAGGACTCTGTGTGCCTCATCCCACCCATGCACAGCAAAAATAGCTGTTCCTCCCTAAGGACTGTGTGCCCAAAAATCTGCCTGCTTTTTCCAACTGTATCTTATGAAATTCCAGCTGGTCTAACAAAAATATTTTGCCTCACTGTATAACTTGTTGTTGCAGAGAAACAACGTACCTACAAACACTACAGCTACCAGCCCTCTTCTGCTTGAATTTTTCCTTCCTTCTCACTCTTTCCACAGAGAAAGTAGAAATAAGTTGTTCCAGGGTATCCAAGTTTTAACTTTTTTAGGGCTCAGACTGCTATGCAGAAAGCTGTCAGTTATTTGACCAGAGAGCATGGACCAAACCTGCTCAGAGCACTGCCCAAAGGCCTTCTGGCCCTCAGGCATCCATCAGCTAGATGCAGCACCAACAGAAACACGGGACTGGGAAGAGTCACCTGAGCCATTAAAAGTTCACATCTTTGAGCAACGGCAGAGCATCACAGCATCGTAGCACCTGCTTCTCCGAGACCAGCAGAGAGCTACCCTATAGTTTTACAGAAGGACCCAAACGATTCTCCTGCAAAAGAGATCATTTTGTTGGAAAGCATTACCAACCTCCGTTTTCCACAGAGGTAATTCAGGGATGTAGCTCTCGGACAGTCTCAGCAGAGAAGTAAATGGCTCGGGTTTATGTTCCAAGTTTCAGAAGTGTATCTCCCCACGTTCTTCCAAGGGTTCTCTCTGCCTCCCAGCGAGGAGGAGCGCTCTCCCTGCAGAGCAGCAGCGATTTCACGGCCTGCCTGTGAGCTGCACCACGCAGACTGCCTGCCAACAGACCGTGGGACCCTTCAGAAAGGGGAGCTGACCAGGTTTAGAGGGTCCTTACAGTAAGGTCTCTACCACTGCTACCAGACCAGACGTACTTCCCCAAGATTTATTTTCACACTGACATCACTCTTGTTCTACAGCTAGGCCAAGTAAGAGTTATCTGTCACCATCCTCAAGTCTCAGCCCTACACATAGGGCTGGAGCCTCTCCTGTGACCACAGCTGGCCAAGGCCACCTCACCTCTTCCAACAAGGTCTGCCCACCCCTCAAAAGCTTGTTTTCCTGTTAATAACATACACTATGGCACATATCCCATAGTCTGGCTCACCTGGACAGGATTTCCAGCCCGAGTGCATGAACCAATGCACCACTTGCAAGCCATGACCACCTAGTTTCAATTCAGACTGAGGACAATCAGTGAATTTAAGCTCCTTTTGGATGCTCTAACAAGCCTACTTATATTTATCCACCCATGCAAAATTGTTTGACATCTTTCTTATTTGCTGCAAAACATTTGTAATTATCTATAAACCTTAGGTCCTTGACAGATTTTAATTAAATGAGTTTATAAACTGATTTATAAGACTACAGACACCATTTCAGTCTCCAGAAAAGCCCTTAGCAAGCATTTAGTAAAGTAAGAGAGCTCACAAACAACAACACACCTGGAAAAAGCTAGATAACACTGTTTTGGCTGGCCCCCAGCAATTCCTTTTACTGGCAGCAATAACCATGCACCACAGACTGCCTTGTCAACTACACCTTGAAAGTCATAAAGCCAATCCAGTATCCACAAGTACCACCTTCAGCTAAAACCTCTCTCAATTATTTTTCCAGAAAAACTCTGAGCTAGGAAATGTTCCCTTCTCCATTCTTGTTAAGTAAAAGCTAACACACACACTACAAAAACTTTATGCTTCAGAGTACTGACGCGACAAAAATCAAGTACTTGGTAGTCAAAGCTACCCTTGATTAGTCCGGAAGTAATATGCAAATACTTTAATTTGGTATAGTGTCATCTCAATCAGCTAGGCATAACTGAGTCAATATGCAATCAAGAATACTCATAAACAAAAGTTTCATGATCCAAGACTAGCGTAATCCTTTTCCTGATGCAAGCACACTTCAGCCTGCATAGCAGCTACAATTTTTATATATTAAATGCTCTAAAGACGAATGAACTCTACATCCTACTCACACAGTAAGGAAGAATCAGACTAGCAGAGAACTTGACAGCAAACAACATATTTAGCAACTGAAACTTGGCTTTGTCCTCCTACTCTGCCAGGCTTCCTATTCTCACCATGTCAACATTTCGTATTGCCAGGTTTTCTCCATCACTATCTCAACTTGATTTTCATTTAAATTCACTACATACTGTAGTGAAAATATACCCAATGGACACAGCTGGAGATGATTTTCAGGACTGTCTAACACAAAATAGCTCACACCTACCACAGGAGAGCAGAGGGTAGAAACACCCTACTTAACTGGCTTGAGGATGGTCTGATGAGTATCATGTTGCTTAAAGTACTTGTTTCAAGTATGCTTAATCAGGGAGGTGTGACCCTTAATTTTTGCTACGTATTTAATTTTCTACCAATTACCTATATTTTGCTGCAGAGGTGTAGAGAAGACACTTGATGGGGGCATGAACAGTTCAATACACAAGTGAGTCCTAAGGAAAAGGGAAGATTTCCAAGTTTGTACTGTTTGCAACAAAGGCTTTTAATGGTCCATTGACCACGTTTAACACCATTGTGAAAAGCAGTTTCTTTGTGTCACTAGCCCTAAATAATCCCCAGAAATACCAGGATCGCCGCTGAAAAACATTCAGATAAGTTGACAAAGACATAACATGAAGAGGAGAACCCTGTACAACTTCAGCAGCAGGTAAGTGGTCAGGCCCCGCTGGTGAAGTTACAATAACCATCTCCAACTCCACAGGTCTGCCTGCCAACATAATGAGTTTGCTGTATTGAAACAGCCTCCTGGGTGGTCCTCAGGGGTTTGATGAAAGATGCTTTTCCTTAGAAGGGAAGACAGGCTGTCCATGAAGGCACTACCATTCGCAGGATTAAAATTATACACAAAAAAAAGTCAAACAATTCAGTAGTTACATGGGGCAATGGTGCAAAACGGTCTTACAATAGTAAAACAGGCCAATGCTACAGAACAGGTAATTGCTGAATGAAGAAAATTATCCCAGACCGGTTTCCTATTGCTGCCTTGTAGAACGCAGCAAGCATAGCTGCCACTTACAGGTAATAAGGCAATAGCACTGCTATTAACCTTCAAATGTTAGGTAAAGATTGGAAATGAGAAACAGGATGGTGTCACCAGCCTGGTAATTCTCCGGAGACCACCACGTAAGTAACACCTCCCAGAACTAGTTAACTTGGTAGACTTGAGAAGAGTAGCAATGAATGAATGAAGTCTAAGACACCCGGCTCCACATAAGCATAATTAATGTATCCAACTATCATGCTTAGGACTGACATTATCTTGGAAAAACTCCAAGGGTCACAGGCGTGATACAGGAAAGGAAGCTACAGAAGGAGCTACTGTATTTGCTTAATAAATCTACTGCATAGACTGCTGTCAGTGGATTTTGTTCCAAGAAACTATACAAACAGAACAGTCTTTACAGACAGAAGAGGAGGAAGGGGGTGGGAGAGAGGCAAGAAGGATTTGATCTCGTGATCTCTAACAAAGTTGAACAGCTGAGCCATTCACAGACAATGTCTGTGGAACTCACAAGTTTTCCGAATTATTGTGACAAACTTCAATTTCACAACTTGGAGATGAAGACTACCAAGATTTTTTTTTTTTTTCTTTCAAAAGAAATCAATCAAGTGCCACAGTTTGTCATTTAGGCATGAGGATGTCAATGAAAATAACATTTGTATTTTGTTAAGCTGTTTGCATTCTTTGGTATATTTTCCATCTTTTTCCAAGTTAAAAGTCATTCATTCACTGTCTTTTATAGCTTTCCTAATGGAATAAGTGGACAAATTTTATACCGTTGTTTTTCTTGTAAGACCGGTGGAGAACTCGAAACGATCTAACATTTGATCTTTCACATTACTTTCTCAAATCACTTCAGTTTAACTAGTACATTTAACCTATGTTCTCTCTGCACAGAAAAATAAATGTTAAGCATAAAAAGGTGTCCTCATCACAAGACTTCCTCAATTTAAGAACACATACACTGCAAATGTAAGGGTCGCCTAAAGACTACAAAAAATAATTCCCCTTCAGTCAGCTGTAGAAGTGAAAAAGTGCCAAAGAATAATCAGTTCTCATTATATCATTCAGCTATGCTGCCTTTCAGTGAAATTTAGCTAATATACCCCCAAATTGCTACGTTCATATCAGACTTGAAAATCTGTTTGTAGGTGTGACTCTTCTAGGAGTCACTGAAACACAGCCTTTAACCTTTAGCTAAATTAATTATGTACAAATAGGGTAAGCACTAATGGCTCTCTCAAAGTAGTGCTAAAAAACACTTTAGACAGAACGCTCAGAAGTTCTGGTAGATGGCAAAATTCTACATACTGCCAATTATTAATTGAGGCTTAAGAGAATTAAGCTCATATACAAGTGTCTTTTATAACTCAAACTCCCTGCAACAAAGCTTTAGCATGTGATTCTAGTGCTGATTACCTTCTCAACAGCTTTAATTGTTCTACAGAAATACTTTTTTCCTTCACTTGTTATTATTAAGGAAGCTTGGTATTGCTACCCTATTATTTGTCAGTTCTCTGTAACAAAAAAATTGGTCTTCGGTGGCAGCATCACACAACTGCAGACTGCTAAGGATCACTAAAAGAGGTAGCAGTAATTAGTAATCATAGTTGCATGTATATATAAAGACATACATTTTTATATATGCACAAGCATATACACATATGTTATATACATATAAAAAAACCACAGACCTAGCCCTTCAACTAATAATTCCACTTCATAAACCCCTTAAAAAAAATCCCCCCAATTTTTCCCACCTCCACAGCCACCGCGATACACTTAACGCATCTGTACATGTCGGAATAGCATATCCCTCCCTCCTTCAACACATAACCCTGACCCACTTCACTGCAGAAAGCTAGTGAAACAGGCTCCAAATATTTCACTCTGCAGCTGGTCGTTAAGCCCTAATAACCAAGGGAGGTTGAAGTCACTCTCTAATCTCCTAATGTGTAAGAATCAACAGAGCTCCCCTTTGAGCACCCAGCCTACGCCAGAGCACAGAACAGATTGTGTCAAATGACAGCTGCTTTCTGGCAGAACACACAGATTCCCTACCAAGAAAGGGAGGCAGGAAGCATCACTCAGTTGTTGAAGAGGTTGCCAGCTTTAAATTTTTTTATTAAAAAAAAAATAAATCAAATCATACAGGCACTCAAACAAGATCTGTGCAGCAACCAGAGCACTATATTTATGTACTCCGTTGCCACCTCCTCTTCCCTGTCATGTGCCTTTAGTAGGGTGAACGCTTCTCACAAGGACTATTTGCCTGTGGTATCTGAGTGGTGCTCAAGATACGGCTGCTCTACAAGGACTATTTGCCCATGTGTCCAAATGGTCCTTAAGATGTTATGACTGCTCTGAGAAGACAAATAATAAAGCAGTGTCCACCTCTCTACTAAAATCCAGTTTGAAATCAAATGTGATACAGTTGCTCACTTTTCCTTAAAAAGAATAATTGCATAGTGCAGCACAAAGGGTCCATACACGTCATTGAAAATGGTTTCATAGCTCCATCTTCTAACCATCTTGTGTGTTTTTTTTTAATTTGAAAGGTGCCACTACATACAAATTAAGACCACTCAGTTTAATTAAAGAGGTTTTTGAAGGTATGTAACCATATTTTTCCATGTAGCCTTAATTTCCTGCAGCTTGAGGTTAGAATGTTTTAAAAATTGTATTTTTCAAGACCAGTTGCTGGAATTACACTTCTGTACTTCTGGGTGTATTAGGTTCCAAGCTGGGGGGAATAAAATCTAGCCTGAACAACTTTCCCATTAAAGAAATCCTGAACTCTCTGTTGTAGAAATAAAAAGTTCTTCAAGAAAAACTTGTGAGAAAATCACCAACATTTTTTAAAGAGCCATTTAGAAATTATGACTACAACTTGACAACTTGTACATTCGTACACTTTAGCTGTATGATTTAAGGCCTTGTTGGCTAGATTTTAGCACTGCTTAAAAACTTTGTCAACATGTTTGGCATAACTAACTGCTAAGTCAAACCTATGCTTTTTATTATTTTTGCAAGTGGTCCATACAGACCCGAAGGCTTTTTACTGGCCAGCTTTAGCAGGAGGAAGAAAGAGATGGAAAAGGGCCTAGAATTAAGTATTTTTAGAGGAAATTAACTGTCCAGATTATGTGTTACTCTGAAAGCAGAATGTCATATATATCAGACTCAAACCAGTTCTGACACTACATGGTTGGTGGACAATGTTAAAATGCAGACTGGAATCCTCCAAGAACTCAGAAATGGCAAAATGGGTGTAACCTAAACACACCAGACATTAACAGTTTAATTTGTGGATGAAAGAAAAGTTCCAACCCTTACGAATAAACACACCTACAAACAGATGCTGTAATAGGAACAGTTTTGCAATAAAAGATAATACTAATAAAACAGGAAGCATGGTTACAAAATCCCCTCTTGTAAGCGTCCTGATTACATCATGAATTCGAGATTATAAATTATTGTCTTTACTACTTCCTCTAGTGATTTACATGCTGTTTACCAAACAGAAATAGCACACGAAGGTTTTGTAACAGGTGTCCTACTCCGGGCACCTCTGCTGACCAGTTGCTGCAGGATGCCGATGGAGATGAGGCACGCCAACGGAGCTCAGATTCAGACTTGTGGGCTGTGCTGCCAAAAGCTGCTGCTGATGCTGGGATGTTGGTGGCCGAACAGACATTTTCCTTCTCAGCTACATGATGCTCTTCTAGTTTTGCGTGTGTGTCCATGCATGTGACTTGGTGCCAGATTGTAACTGCTCTCACAGATATTCCCCTCTAGACTAAGAGCTTTTATATCAGGTTTTAATTCACATCAGGCTAGTTTTAGTTGCTATCCTTAATACAGAGTCTCTCCGGCACAAGCACCCATGAATACTTCAGTTTAACATCAGAAATTCCTTCTCAACTTCCACCACCTGCTGTACAGTCTCTCAGCCTCAAGAAGCCACATCTCTATATATGGGTTATAACCCTCCCTTGCCACAAGTCTGTCCTTGAGGGATTTCAGTTTCATCCATATTCCTGCTTCCCCTGGAAGTTCTCCATCTCCTCCCACTGGGCCTAATGGTTGAGAAACATCCGTGTCCAAAGCTCCAAGGTGGGCTCCCCATCAGGGAAGCAACGCGCCTGGCGAAGAGCATCAAGAACGGCTCCGTCTCATCCCTGCACGGATACACCTACAACTAGTCTCTTACTGGAAAGTCTGACAAAACTGAACAAGCCACAGGAAACCTACTGACATTTTGGACTTGAGCAGGTTTTATTCTAACACAAAGGAACCTTTAAGACTGTATCCCTGTATTATTTATTTATTTTTATTAGGGAAGTAATAATGACCTTTGCCCAAATAACCTACAGGTCATGTTAATTGCACAGTGAAAGGGGGAAGTGTTTAATCTTTTACAAACCACTCTCACGTTTAACAGCTATTCAAAAAGATCATTAAAATTTTCTCTAGTCAGCCACAGTGTAATGATATTCTTTAAACTATGACCTTTCACGGTTCTCAAGATAAGAATGCCTTTACTTAAAACCTAACGAGTAACGTATTGAACGTGGAGGATGGTGGTTCTTAAGAGATCACAGCCGAACATACATCCCTGAATAATTTCAAAACAAACAGGAGAGAACAGTCTAAAAGTGACTTTGCTATATTTAGGAGTAGTACAATCAATACAATACAGACATCAACTCCACAAATATAACTCGGGTCAGTCGCTGATGCCTGAAGGCAACACAACTGCAGGAAAAAAAAGAAAGGAAGAAAAAAAATGAAAAAAAAATCAGTCTGATAGTATAAGGTAGAAAAAAATCTAACTGACTTTGCAGCTCAAGGGGGTATGTTGCATTATAATCTGGATGCAATCAAATTTCTGGTGGGATTGTAAATCACTACAAAGATGAATCTGTCTGGTTGTTTACACAATTTAAAAGAACACTGGTGTCAACACCCGAAGTTTGATTTCCATGTTAGTGTGAATTCCTGCATCTGCAACTGTTTGCAGACAAATTTGTCATCTTTATTAGTCAGACATTCTGCAATAGTCAAGCATTGTATTTATTAGGTGTCCACAAATTGAAACTCCAAAAAGTGCTTCCAATACGATAAAGTTCATAAATGAAACTGAAAATATAAACCCAAAATCTCCATCCAAAGATCTATCATCAGATTGAAAGAGGTCTAAGGAAACAGCACTGTGGGGTTTTACATTTACTGTCTAATGACTTCTGTATCAAACACATTCCATTCATGATCATTCATGATAAAAACTTTTATTAATTTACATGACCATGAAAACAAACAGATTTGACTACTTACGTAAAGCAACAATCTAGGTGTCCCCCCCCACCCCCAAAGTAATAAAATACATAGAATTAATTGTTACAAACTAATTTTAATACGTGCAATTACATCAACTGGAAGAGAGGAGCCACAACAAGAGAGTGCATCTGTTTCTAAATATTTGATTGGATATGGTTTAGTCTGCAGCCCAACCCTTATGAGAAGAGGTGCTCTTATTAAATAATAAGAGTCCTTTATACATGCTGTTGCACCTGCTCTTTTCCGTGGAAAACACATTTATTCTTCACTCCTACAGCATTTTCCAAGCTGCACGAGCTATGAGTAAGGAACCTAGATTTGGTGCTCCAGCACACAATACCTACAAATCCATGACTGCGGGTTGTGGGGAGTGACTGATTTAGTGCATTTAAAATGAATAGTTGTACTTACATATCCTGAGTTTGTAGGCACATGTTTTTTTTTGTTGCCATTATATCTGAAATGCATTTAGCATGGAATCAGCTGAGCAATGAGATGTGTATTTGCTACATCCATCCTTTTGCATTAAACTGATTAGCTACAATTTATTTCTACATAGACACAGATGGACATTCTTTTATCGCTTCTAAATTACTATTTAAAAGTTTAAGACAGTTTAATTTGAAACTTCAATTAAGTTTCAAATCTTAATAGTTTCTCAAAAAGATTTGAAAACTTTCCCATTCATAACCTCTGCCCCCTCTCTTGGCAATGAGCTCTCAGATCCAGGGCAGTGTGTTCAAATATCTGAATAGCATCCAACATTGCTTCCTTACATTTCTCACTTTTTGAACTACAGTAGTATCAGCAGAATGCCAGAGAATTCAAGTGTTTTCAAATACTCAGAAACAGGTGCTTCTTGAGAGTCCTTACCAGTAACCTAGCTCTGCTCCCAGGGAAAATAGAGGGACTTTTATTACTCTATTGAAAAATATATATATATATCCATGGCTCAACTCAGGAAACATACTTCTGTAAAATTACTTACGAGAGAGAAAGCACAGAGAGAGCTTTCCTTTGACCTGAGAAGCCAGGTAAGAGCTTCATCTAATCACTCCCTGATGCTGCTTATTTTTTCACTTACTCCAAATATTATCCAAAAGTTCTGGTATGAAGCATGAACCCTAACCACTCTCCCTCTATAGAAGAGAAAAAAGAAGGATTTTCTCCTCCAGAGAGGAATGACCAAGATAAAAGACACATGAACTGTTCAAATGAAGACTATACTTCATGAGGACTTACCCAATGAGAGTTAGTAAGCCCTAGGACTACAAAAACAATAATTCAATTTCTGAGTTACAGCATTTGTTAATTGTAGACACAACTCATTTGTGAAGCTTGTGTAGTCTAAGGAACCACGATATGGCATGTGCTATCATGCAATAACACAGGGCTGTGGCTGCATATAGAGAACAAACCCCAAATAAAAGAAATCAGCACACAAGGTTATTTTAAAATCAGTCTCAAAAAAAAAAAAAAAAAACTAAACCAAAAACATTTGAGGACACAGGTAACAACATATGTTTGTATTCATTTTAATGATTCCTCACATAAAAGGACACATTTCTTAAAAAAAAACAACAACAAAAAAAAAAACATTTTTGTTTGTTTGGTACAGAGAATTCCTGGAGGGGATACTACTGCTTATAGCAACACTAGTCAAAAGTGTTCTCAGCTCCCAAGACCATCCCTCCAACCAAGGAAAACAACAAACAAGAACTTCATCTGCCAAAACCATCCCAAGTCATTTCTGTTGTTGATTTCTTTTGAAGTCGATGACATTGCAGCCTAAGGCAAACATTAACCAATCAGATCCCACATATTAGTCTTCCAAACAGCTATCCAGGCAAGATTTTGAGCTTTGAAAACACCTAAATTCACCTTTAAAAAGTTTGCTTTAACCGGATCCAACTAAACTGTGATCATGATCAAGTATTACTCTAGTGCTGCCTTTCTAAATGCAATAGCTGAAACTTGCAATTCAGATTTTGATGACTTTTTTTTTCCCCCAAGGTAAGACCCCAATCAGTACTTGTAATTTTTCTCCTCCACATTATCCAGTATGTTGAATTATTAAAAACAATCAGTAGTAATCATCAGCACAGAAAACAGTGAGTATCAGATGGCGCACATTTGGTTCCTATGATGCCCACAGCTCCCAGACATAGTAATTACTTTAAGAACTTAAAGTTTTTTGACAGTAATGTATTTTAGCTCCATGAGTCTGAAGAACTGTATTTTTATTGAAAACTGCATATCAAAGAGATTTCTTTTGGTTATTTTTGAGTAACCACAGATACAGAAAATTTTAAAGCCTGTTTTTGTGTTGCATTAAGTTTACCCTGCCCTTTTCAGACTAATTTAGGACAGTGGAAATAAACTACTGAAGCTCCCTGATTAGTTTATTCCAGAGAGGAAAGAATCAGTCACTACTAAAACTTTCTACCACTTAGTCTACAGCAAGGATGTAGCAACCCCTCCTTGATCTTATTTCACTTATCTTACTATCAAAGCGTACATTCCCTTTATGCTTTACAATGGAACAAGAAGCATTTTTTTTAATAATAAATTTTAAAAAATCCTTACATGCATCCCAGCAAAAAAACACAGTTCATCTCAGCCACACTGGCAAAACTGTGTATTGCTTTGTCAGCTATTTTCCCTATGAAGGAAGTGCATAACTTCCTTAAAAGCAAAATTATTATTATTTTTTATGAACACCTCCCCCCGTCTCAGTCCCCCAGAACTCAACCGTCTGACACTGAATGGTTTTTACTGCTCATGCATGAAGAAAAGGTATCTGGAAGCAGTCCGCTTTCTGGCATACAGATACCTTGGAAATCAAATCACAGCACGGATCTGGCACTTGTGTGTGTGTATATATATAGTGGCTATTACTCACACCTTACTACGATAATATGACTTGGCAAATAGACGGAGTCAAATGCCTTCCCCACCCTCCCCTTCGTGCTGCCCGGCTGGAATCGGTCACCAGAAGTTTGCAGCAGCGAGGGCTGCAAGTGCCGCGCACGGCTGGCCCACGGCCAGGCAAGGTCTGGGAAGGCAGAGCTGAGCAGGAGTCACACGCAGCCAGAAGAAAAGCCTGTGAGACTGCAGATTAACAGCCTCCAAGAAAAAAAAAAAAAAAAAAACAAAAAAAAAAAAACATACCCAGACAGTGTTGGCCAGCTGAAATCTCGTCCTCAGCTTTGTGAGCGGTCTGTCAGACGCTAGACCTGGCAGCATGTGAGGCCGGCGGCACGGCTCCGTTTGCAGGCTGCTCGGGTAACAACCGCACGGCTAACAAGATGGACTCAGAGAAGTTATTTTGAGTTGCAACAGCTAGTGCCTATCTTATCGAAAGAGCTGGATGCGCACAATCACCGCTGTTATTTGCTTCACATCTTCTCATGAAGGACCAAAGAATTTTATTCATGGCACCAAGTGACAGAGCACACAGCACCCAGGGAAGCAGGGCGCATAGTCTGCAGTCACCCATACCTCCCCTTCTCCTCACAGGCAGTCCCACTGACACAGGTTTGAACCATAGCTCTTGTTTCCTTGTAGAAATTCCCACCCAGGCTCTTCCTAGCAGTGACAAAGGCCCCAACAGAATCGCCATGTGGTGGCGCTGCTCAAAGCTGCAGCCTGCAAAACAAGCCCTTCCTCTGTAGCCAAGGGCTGGGAAGCCCCCCAGCTGCAAGCAGGAGGTGGCGAAGTGCTTTGCACTTTCAATGCAGTCCTTGAGTGGCAGGGAGAAGTGTTAGAAAGCACAACCAGAAGGAAAAGTGGCACTGCTGCACCTCGGATGAAGCAGTGCTTCAGAGGCGAGCAGCAGGGTGACAGAGCACAGCACTCCCCATTTGCTCCACACAAACTTACTGCACTTGGAGAACAAGCACCAGATCCAACGCTAAACGCCATTGCCGTAGCGTATGGCATACTGAATGTTCCTCACCAGGCAAGGTTAAGCACTGAAGGACAGCCTGACCTTGCTACAAGTTCAGATGAAGTCATAAAGGCTGCATGAGGAAGTTTGGCATAAATAAATAAATATGTTGGTACTTGCATGACTCCTTATGCAGCTACACCTTGGCAGTGGATTGCTCTTAGTTCTGTCACGCAGCTACTACCAAAAGGGAAGAATGGTCATCATAAATCTTATTCTCGCATATTGGTGGCACCTATAGTTTAGGAACAATGGTCCCATCAATCTTCCACACCCACTGCTGTCTACCAAATACCATATTTTCCATTAAGTGTTTCATGAGTTGATTTAATATGATTCGATAGACCAGCTGCAATCACACGGCCTTTTGGACTACTGTGACTTTCAAAAGTCAGGCATTATGTTACTTATTTATTATTAGAAAACCCTACATGCTGTAAAAAAGGTACATACGGTACCTAACTACCAGTAAGAGGTAAAGAATAGGTGCTTTCCAGCTCTCTAAACTACATTCTGTTGTCTTTTTTGTTTTTAATAGTTGGGGTAACAAATTGTGGAAGAACCTAGTACGAGGCTTTGTTTCTAACACATGTATTATGATCTGTTCCCCCTCTTCCCAAAAGAAAACCCACCAAAAGGTTGCAGGATTTTTTTTTTTTTTCCTGGCAAGAAGACACTGCTCTAACAGTGCCACACACAAACTGGATGAGCAGCCAACTGCTGAGTGGGAGGCTCATTAAAAAAGGCCATTTGCTTGCCATATGTCTCTTTCTTCTAGACGAGACTAATTCTAGTCATTAGAGCTCCAACCAGAAATAGAGATTAGTAAAGCCACTTTTTGTTAAGACGGTACCAGAAAAGAGCTTCAGGCCCACCACCTCTTCCTGCTCCTGTCCTCCACCGCCACCCAGACTGCTGCTGTCGTCTCTTTCCACCACCACCACCTCCCTTTCATTGCTCTCTCTCCCCGGCACCACTGCAGTACTTCCCTTGCTCTTTCCCACACCCAGCATGATGACTGCAGCAGGGTAAGCCGACGGGATCAGCTGAGCTTGTCTGCCACCCAGCAGCCTGCACACTGTGCTCCCGCCTTGGGAAGGCAGCACAAACACATCTGCTCCCAACCGTGCACCCAGAGCAGCTCCGGTGGGCCTTCGGGTCCACACCGAGCATCTTCGGCAGCGTGGGTCCCACCACACCAGCAGGGAAACAAGTAAATCAGAGGCATCCGCAGGATTCCTGCAACGGTCCATTGACAAAAATAAGTGTCAAAAAGAAAAGTCAAAAAATGAAATAACAGAAACACCAGAGAAAATCCACCCTAGGATTTCAAGTACATCTCTAAGCCTCTTTTTTAGATTAAGATAAGGCAGTTTTTCAGATGGGAACATATGCACACTAGATCTTATTATAAATGTCAGTCTCTTCTATTTACATACTGTTTTAAGACACTGCCAGTCTGAAGTCAAATTCGGGTTCTCCATCAATTTTCAGTTAGCAAGTTTGTCTAAATTCCTGGTATGTTTCTATAGCAACTGTCCTCCTGGAGGATCTGAAAGTGCTTCACAGGAAAACCAATACCCTGCACAGCTCCAAGAAACGTCCGTCTCACCCATCTAGCATCTCAGCAATGTCTCGAGAAGATGAGAGCTGATTTATTGTCACATGGAGACTTTAATTCATAGCATTCCTCATCGCACACTACAGGATATGCTGTACACCTCCCCCTCCTCGGTCTGAGGAGCGCGTCCTTCACAGTAGCCGGATCTGGGTTTCCGTGTCACAGTCCTAAGAGTCTCACAACTCAGACACAAAGGTCAAGCGAAGCACTGCCTCGTTTCTCTTTGGCGATGCCATTTGTACAGCAAGCGTCATAGTGTCGTAATTCCCCACCCATGCTCCCCTTTGAACCCCAGCAATGAACAGGAACACGGCAGCTACAGAACTGGATTATTACCCTGCACACCCATCTCACCAACATTTCATTTTTCCTATCATGCTGCACAGAAGTCCCACTGAGCCTACACAGCCCTTGTTTACAGAGCAGAGGCCTGTGCTGTATTTTATCAGAGAGGGTTTCCCCAGTTGCTACTTCCTCCTGCGCTCCCTTTCTCCCCCATAGATACACATCCCACACTCGCTTTTGCTTAGAAGTTTGTTAATGTAAAAATAAAGTAGAAAAATCTCTCTTCTGGCAGAAGATGACAACCATGGTTCCTGTCATGTTGGTGAAGACCTTCAGAAACCTTCAGGTGTGACTGTGCATCCTAATGGCCTGTTCCTCTTCCTTTCTTCTGCACGTGTGCAGCCACTGTGACTAAAATGGGACCTTTCACGTGGTGAGCTGGTCCACACACCTGCTAGGAGAGGGATCAGGTGAGCATGGTGCTACAAGGCAACAACGAACAGCCACGGCCAGCTTGAATTGTTCCAGCCACCCAAAGGCAGCTAGCCCTGGCTGGCTATTCCCAGTCTATTGCAGTAGGAATCCATGGGAGATGGACCGGAAAAGGTTGAACCAGCAAGAAAGAGACTGCTGTGAAGGTGACTCCCCTGAAAAACATAACCTTTCTGGTAGATGGATTATAAAAGGCCCTTCTTACTCCACGTAGGCTCACCAGGCAACCGTTCCAAGTTTGAGGACCCTCATGAAGGCCCCCATACCGTATACACACATGCTCTGCATCTCCTTCTTTGCCCCAGCTTTGCCTTTCTTTGGAACCACGCAGTCTGGTTCACAAGAAAAGTTAAGTCTCATTGCAGAGGAAATAAGGCACAGGCTTCAGTTTCCATCTGTTGCTTATGCCCCTCAGAACGAGAAGATAATTACCTCTGTTGCTCCCAGTCAGGTAAAAATGGTCACCTTTACTATTAGCTTTAATAGCTTTCCCCCTCCCAGCACACACTGGAACAAGTTAATCTCTGCCACCTGAGAAGAGTGAGTCTCCGCACAACAGTTCACAGCAGAGGAAAAAAAGCCAGTTCTTCCACTCCTCGAAGTTTCAAAGCTCACAGAAGTGCCTTTCCCTGACACAGCAGAATCACCGTCTTGGATCACAGGCTAAATTAAACACACAAATTACATTCTCCATATAAACAGAGTTATACAGGGCTTAAATAGCACGGTTTTATTTTACTGTTGGCACCAATAGGTACAGTAGTTCAGCCGAAGCCCAAGCCGTCCGTGATGTCAGTTGCTTTAATAGGCAGCGCTGACGCGACCAGCTTTCGTTCCCAGACGTGAAGTGTGCTGGTTTCCATGGGGAGGATGCTGACTGAAGAATTCCTACCACACTTCCTATCAGTTGTTTTGAGCAGCAAATACTGACTCCAGGGAAAAAAAAAAAAAAAAAAAAAAAAAAAAAAAGTCTTCTCCGGCATCCAAAAATTCAGAAGATGACATCATCCTGTGCAGCGGATTTCTCTGCTGCTCCCCCCCAAGCGCACACAACCCATTGAGAACCCTGCTGCAGATTCCTGCCAGCTGGGTTGTGTATTTAAGGAAGGGAAAGACATTCATAATTTCTGGCTTGCTCGTTTGCCATGTTAGCTCAGCTACAGCAGTCCCTCTCCAAGCCCGAGGAGCAAAGGGACACTCGGTCTGTAAGATCTCCTAGACTAATCGTAAAACCTCATGGCAATTTCTTCTGTCCCAAATTCCCATGCAGATTTAGACTGTGCAACAAGTCAGGGCATCAGCAAAAGAAAAAGAGGCAAAGTAAAACTATACGCAGAAGAGACAGTCAAATGTTTTTTTTGATTGTTTAAAACAGTATGCAATAAACCATACCACAATCCCCTAAACATTAAGGATTGTACTTCTCTGCAAAAACCTTCACCTGCTATCAGCACGCACTATGATCCAGGTAAGATTAAGAGTCACGGGACAGTCAAATTGGATTCTGCATCACTCTTTGCAAGGATTTTATAGCGGTCACGTGTGCTTTCTTTCCTCATTCGGTACCTGCTGCTCTATTCATACAAAAGCACAAAACCCAACTTCATGCACTGGAGTTAAGAGATTAGCAAAAGACATCATTATCAAGATGAACTATCAACTCAAAACATACCAGTTTCCAGCTGAAACAGTCTTTTTTTAAACAAAAATTCAAGTTTTGCACAGAAGAAAAGGCAAATATATTTTGCAGATTAAACCATGACCACGCCTTTACAACTGACTTTATTGCCTTCTCTCATCAAGGGCCAACTGTAAGGCCAGGTAGATGGTATTAAACCTAGAAAAATTAGGTGATTATATGAGTCAGCAAGATGCCCTTGTGGCCAAGAAGGCCGACGGTATCCTGGGCTGTATTCAGAAGTGTTGCCAGCAGGTCGAGGCAGGTGACCCTGCCCCTCCACTCAGCCCTGGTGAGGCCTCACCTGGAGCACTGTGTCCAGTTCTGGGCTCCCCAGTACAGGAGGGATGTGGAGCTCCTGGAGTGAGTCCAGAGGAGGGCTACGAAGATGATCAGGGGAGTGGAGCAACTCCCTCATGAGGAAAGGCTGAGGGATCTGGGCCTGGTTAGCCTGGAGAAGACTGGGAGGAGATCTTCCTGATGTATATAAATATCTTAAGGAATTGCATCAAGAGGATGGAGCCAGACTCAGCGGTGCCCAGTGACAGGACAAGAGGCAATGGGCACAAACTGAAATGTGAGAAATTCCAACCAAGTATGAGGAAAAACTTCACTGTGAGGGTGACAGGGCACTGGCACTGATTGCCCAGACAGACTGTGGACCTTTTTCTCTAGAGGTATGCCAAGCCTACCGCCTGGACATGATCCTGCGAAACGTGCTCTAGATGACCCTGCTTGAGCAGGGGGTTAGACTGGATGATCTCCAGAGATCCCTTCCACCCTCAACCATCCTGTGATTGTGATATATATGCATGTATACATGCACATGCACTCTTCTACTTCAGGAAAACAGGTGTGAATTACAGACCTGCAATTACAGACTACAGGCTAACAGAGCTTCTCTCTTTGAGCTTCTAATTATCCTTCAGATTTTCTAACAGTATGGTTAAACCTGCGTAAACATTTACTTCAGGGTAGGAAAGGATTAAGCAGCTTTGCACTTCCTTCATGTCTAGTTCCCAAACGATGCCTAAAACAGAGTTTTTCCCCCATCTCACTCCCAGGATGCAGGAGGGAGGTACTTTGGCAAAGAACATAGGGTCTTGCTTTGCAGGCATATCTCCATCTCCAGCTGTCCTATCTGGAAACCTGTGCATGTACAGAAATGCTCGTCCCTCCCCAGCTTAACCGGCAGGAGGTTAACAACCAGGTAGGCTGCTGTGCTCACGTACCTCCTCCCTTTTAAAGCCTTAATTTACAGCTCACGGAGGAAGTGAACAGCTTCCTCTTGGGAACTCGGGAGCCACATTCCCAGCTTCCTCGTAGCTGGTACTTAGGGCAGTCTCAAGTGGTTGGAAACGTGGGAGTAAACCGGAACCTCGCGCGTAGCTCTAAATATATGTCAAATTCCAGGGTGGATTAGCCTTTTCCCCGGAGCTCCCTAGCAGTTGTGTTAGGCAACTTTTAAGAGCACTTCAGCCTTTCTGCTGTCACACAGATGAGCCCAGTGCTCCACTGTACCAGCCAAGAGCTAGGGCAAAGTAATTCAAGCAATGCTGAGCAAATCCTGTGTGATTTCGCCCATCTCCCAGTCTTCTGGGAACCAGTTTCCTGGCTGCTGTTCTAACCTTCCCTCAACTGCAATCTTTTAAGTCATCCTCCCCAGTTAATTTCTTTTGTATAAGCCTCTAGAGTTCTCTCCTAATTGATGCAGCTCCTATCGGCTTCTTCACTGCCCCCAGAGATCTGAAGCAAACAAACAAAAACCTTACAGTGAATGCTTCTAAGGTCACAGCTGAATTTCAGCAAGCTGCAAGTTTGCAGACTTGGAGTAACAGCCAAGAAGCATCTGAGAAGAACATGTGATACTTCAAATCAGCAGTTGTAAAAGCTGCAAGTTTTCCTCTCTCCTCCTACTCCCTTTCCCTCTCACCAATAAAACATGAAGTTCAGTGCTGAGGCAAACCTTAGGCTTTTTAACAAGGGCAAGGTTGCACTCAGAAGACAAAGTAGAGAAAAGGAAAATGTCTGTATCTAAAGACAAACACCTCTTCTGCCTAATATGTCACTGAAACAGTATAGAAAAATATCACTAGCATCACAAGCTTTTGTTTCTTTCAAGGCACCAAGCAAATCCCATGGAACAAATCAAATTTAATACAAACTTGAGTCTACAAATCACAAACTCTTCTCCTAGGTTGGAAAGGAAGACAGAAAAATCAGGTGCTCTCTCTCTGTGAGCTTCTGGGACATAATACGACTCTTCCTCCATCCCTGGCAGAAATCCCACCCTGTGAACTAACCCTACCTTTCCGATTGCACCGCAGAGCAGCAGCCTGTGATAGCTGCAGACTCCACAGCAGTTTCAGACCTTTCAGCTGGGCCAGGACTGGAGGTAGATGGGAGCTCAGACAGAGCTGAATGGGATTTCACTGGTATGCTGAGTATGAACTTTGATACTTCCATCAGCCACTCTGGAAGTCAAGTAAATGCTGCAAACTCTGTAGATAGGAGACAACACAAATCTCACAGTCTGCTGATTTTAATAAGGATGGTAATTTCAAAGAAACTGGACACTGCAAAAAAAGGCCGGCTGATTTCAGAGATACAAAGTTGAAAGTACTTCAAAAGATTATCAGCAGTTCAGCCTGATGAAGAATGGTACACTGCTGTTTCACCAGAAGCTGGATTTGAATCATCTCCCCACACAGAAGAGGTATTTCTGATCCATAGCGTGCATCCTGGGAAGCTGCCAGCACACAGTGCTACAAATCTTGCACTGTACATATTCCTTAATAGGTTAAAAAAAAAACCAACAACACAAAGAAGAGATTCTTCACTTTTATCTGACCACCTGTATTGGAATGTTTCATTAAAACTTATGTAAAATACTGCTACTTCATCTGACTGGGTGCTGGTGGGCAGGGGAAGGATGAAGAAACAGGAAGAATGCGATCCTGGAGGTGTGAAAGAAATGGGAAATTTTTGCCAGCATTTTCTGTGCCTGCATTTTTTATCCTGTGACTTGACATTGCACTGCTGGTCAATGGAGAGATGTCTGCCAAAGGTTAAAAGGCACAGAAATGTGGAATAACAAACAGATAGGGCCGTGGTGAATCATGGCAAGTCTGACATCAGCCTAACTTTACGGTAAGTCTATGGAAGAAAAAAATAACACCATAAAAATTAGGAACATAGAGATTTGTTCATGTATGGAAGAGCAATTCACTCATTATTCCTCAATGACAGATTTAAAAAATCCAGGAATATGAAGACAGTTGACAGACCACAAGGCCTTGATTCCCTAGAAAAGAAAAACAGAGTCTTAGCAAGGAAAAAGAAGAGAAAAACTAAACAAGAAAACGAAATAGATAAATACAGATTAAGACAGTTATTGCTCTGGCAGAGAAAGCATGGAATGGTGCTCTGTGAGCAACACAAAGCGTTTTGGAGATTACTGTTCTCAGACTTCCCAACTGAAGAGACAAACTCTGCAATACCCAGGCACCATTCTACACTGACACTTTCAATTGAATATTAAAGATATATTTTTATCTCCAGTTATGGGGAGAAAAGGGTTGCAGTTCTCAAGAAACTTCACAAAATCAAGTATTTAGTGTTACAAGCCTCCTATTTCTGTTTTAAAACCATGAAGACCATATGCTGGTGGCAGTGTTTTTATTAGCAGTACCTGTGAAAAAAAGCCTTCATACCTCTGACTGCTTTTAAGATCAAACAACCTTTTTGAAGAAAACAAAACAAAAACAAAACTTGAGTACCGGGGGGGTTAAACGTGGGGGTTGTTTTTTTGTCTTGGTTTTCTTCTGAGGACACACACTCATTAATCATTCACCAGCCCATACACACACCACAGCCTGCCTCTTTCAGAACCACTGAATTCAGGCCCCATTCTCTAGAAGCTGTAGGCACTTGTACAGCATAAATGCCCCAGAACTATGTGATAGTTGGGTGCCAGGTTAAGTTCAAAGCAAAACAAATTAAAATGCAAAACATTCATATCAGGGAGTGGTGTACCTATTTGCTGGAGAGGACTCACCTAAGTAAGTTCCCTACTCCAAAGTAGTGTCCCTCCCTGTTCCAGATCTCACCCACTTCTTTGAACTTAAAAGTTACTCCACCAGAGTTGTACTCCCCCACTTATACAAAGGAACAAGCTTACCTCTTCCTGACACCATCTTCTGTTTGCAGTGAGGCAAAGGTGAGTAAAAGGGCCCTTTGTCCATCACTACCTGAACTGAACTTAGGCCAACAAAGCACCCCATCTGTCCCCAGAGTGATTCAGGCTGGTAATAGCTACCCCAAAGTCATTAAGCAATGAACACTTGCCAGCCTAGAGTATGCTTTTCTCTCCAAAGCCATGAAGGTCGCCACAGAGCATATTTATAACAGAGCTAACGTACAACTAAACACCTAACAGCGTTTGGCATCACCACATCTTGGATGGAGGAGATTCAAGGGTTGACCTGTTGTCAATAGCTCAAGACAACTAGGAGATGCCTAACTCCCACCACACTTCAGCACTCTCCTGTGTCCACATCCTCAACATTCCGGAGTGGGCAGCAGTAGGCTTGGTGGCACGGCACAACTGCCTCAGAGGCAGGCATGCCTTCGGACAGGAGATAGGAACTGCTGATGCTGCACATTGCAATGTCTCGGGGAGTTCTCCAGCTCCGCAGCTGCAAAGGCAAGTTCACTCCTGAGAAGACCTGCAGAGAGAGCCTTCCTCCGTGTTAACAGGATGCAGCGAGGCACGGCCATGATTAACAGATCAAACTAGTAGAAACAGGTTTCAGTAGGATGTTCATTCACACTGGTTCAAAAGCCAGAGAAGGGATTTCTGACTCATTCCCACCAGCTGCCCCACCTGGGGAAGGCTCACACGATGAGGCTGTGTATTTCTTCATGTAAAAGACATTAAGAAAGCTATCGGTATTCTTAGGTAAGCAGCCGGACAGAGCACAGGTGATTACTCTGTATTAGTAATTGTACACCTTCACTTTGTGGCTGGGAGGCATGAGGTCACAGGAAGAGTATTTCCAACACCCCGGATATGTTACAACACGGCACACCCTGGAAAAGGGTGTTACTTTCTAGTGTCTTAATAGAAGTATTTTCTTTATTACTTGCCTTGTACGAACACACAGATGGCAGCACTGATGCAAGAGCTGTTTCCCTCCAAACTCTGGACAAAGCTGGAAGTAAGTGGTAGGAAGGTTGATTTTTTATTTACCTTTTTTTTTTTTTTTTTAATGAAGTCATCGTTTTGAGGGAACAGCTTAGCTGTCAGAAGGGAAAACACTCTCTAACAGAGAGGACAAGAGAGCAAATGAACCATCAGTTACAACAACAGAGATAAGGCACTAGAAAACAACAGTAAAGGCCCTGTTACGATTTGATTAAATATGGGAGGGAGTATCTGGGGCAAAGTAACCTCGATGCTGCCAGCTCATCCCACAGTATTTCTTTCACTGTGTATGCTCACCAGTACTATTTTGGCCTCTGAAAGAAAAGACCGTGCAGTGTAGGCAAGAGTACGCACACACTCGTGTCTGGTTCCACAGCCCTCTGTGCTGCTTTACCTGCACAGAAAGTTTAGATAACCACATCCAGCTCCGTCCAACTTCGAAGCAGTGATCTGCACCCAGAATGAACCATGGCCATGTAGCGCAGGCACGTACAACAGCCTGAACCTGGGATCTTTACAGTCAGAGCAGGGGACCTCTGGGGCTTGAGCTGATAAAACCTCAGTAGCGCTTTTGGTTTGAGCTCTATAGCCCCAGAACAAGACACAAGAAGGATCAGACATATCTGAGGCCCATGGTGTTCAAGCCCTCTGATGGTGGCTTCAATCACTTCCAGTTATCACAGAATATGTGCAAGAAGCAGCCACGAACGCCTGCAGCTCCCCACACAGCTACCTCCGCACAGAGAGCAAGAGGCATTTGTCTTGACAAAAAGCAGCCCAGCAAAGTTTAATTCTGCATGATACCAAATTCAGATCATACAACAGCATTTTTCAGAGGTTACTACAGGAGTCGTTTATCAAGGTAAAGATAACACAGCGCTGCCTCAGCCCAAACTAGTGGTAACATTTGTTGTCAGCTGGAGGGTACAGGTGATGCACACTCATTTCTGGAGTAGAAATTTAATATTAGGGATATAGTAGCAGGAACAGTATAAAGCTAGCTCAGAGAGCAGGTAAGGCCTTGTTTACAAGTATCAAGTGTGAATTATGGAAACTTGAGGAGGGGAAAGTAAAGGACGCCAAGCAATGCCTGTATGCTGCAATGGTTTGCCCAGGAGTCTTGTAAGTCTGCTCTCTTACAGCACGACAGGAGACTACCAGGACAGTAATTTTGACCCACTCTTCATTCTACATGCACATGAAGACCTCCTTTGTTTCAGGAGGCAGAAACACATCAGCCATTTGTTTTTAATTACATGAGAATTGAACTTGATGCTACATTAACTTTAGTTTTTACTCTAAGGAGAAGCAGACTGGAAAGAATATTCAAGAGGGAGTGCTTAGACTAACAGCTATCATATATGAGTCTTCTCTGACAGCAACAGCAAAAATTAGCTGTGTGTCAGACACCCCCAAACGAAACAACTGGGGTAGTAGCTGCCCAATAACAGGACTGCAGAACAGAGGTTCTGTTAAGGAAATGTCACATAAATATAAAATACAGCATTTTCTTTCTTTAACAATGCTTTATTATATTTAGGTCTAATAAGTGTATCAAAACCTGATCTAGCAAATAGCAAAATAAGATTATGTTATACTAGTATTTACATATGTGAGTGATGACTTTGTGGTACTTATACCCATAATCTCAGGGGAATAAAATCAGTTTCAACTTCCCTTTCTACTAAACAGTAGCAACCAAAATGATGTTATGATTTTATGATTTGCTTCTTTAAAATCTTGGGGGGGGTGGAATTAACTTATTGCATTAAATGTGAAAGAAACCCGGAAGGTCACTTTAATAAATGTTTATGTTCAACATCTGAGGACCTTTCTGGTAGTATAAGCAACAATGCCAATTGCATGTTTGTAGTTGATGTCTTACTTGACAGAAGTTAAAAATCAGGAGTCATAATCCAAAATTTATAGGCAAATTTTTGTGAACTGTATTGTTGTATGAAGACGTAAAATCCCACCTCTAAAACCAAAAACTAATGGCTGAACCCCATAAAAACAGCCTGCCACGTGTTCCAGTTGTGTTTTCTGCAAAGATGGGAAGCTCTTGCATGTAAATGGAGAGCTGTGCCAGCAAGTTCACAAGGCTACAGCTGAACACCCTATCTTTTGGTAGCAGCACATCCTGCTCAGAGAAGTTCATGATTCTGGAGCACTCCCACTGCCCAGCCTTCTCATGGCTTACCACAGAGCAGATGCCCAGCCTGGCTCCTGAGCTAGCAGCATAAATGCATCAGGGCAGTACCCAGCCTAAGAAGCCTTCTGCGGCAGTAATATTAAGCATAGCCACCTTGGTGTGCACCTGGTTGCAGTGCTTTTCTAGCTAAGCCTTCACATCCTTAGACACATCTCTCCTTTCGCAGAGGCAAACTTACATTGCGTGCTCTGATAGTGCAAGTTAGCACTGCCCATTTCCGTGAGGTTCCTTTGGCAGCACTGGATCGCACCACTTGTTCAGTATGTGCCTTTACTACGTGGCAACTTCTGATTTTTTCCTGTATTTTTGTCTCATAAATGAGGAGTTCATGGCAGGGAACTTTCTGGAGATTGTTTGACAGCAAAATGTGTTCTGTCAACTAAACACACTCTTCCTGCACTAACACAAGCCAGGAACAAAACCACATCAATAGTTTTTGCAATATCCTAGGGAACAGACTTTGAGTTTACATAGATATCAGCAAAATCAAGCCAAGCATGAACAAAACATGAAGAACCAGGAAACTCTGACTCGCAGATCTTTAAGTTCTTTAAAAATTAAGAATCAAGCTTTAGTAAACCCCTTAGGAGTCCAACCTTCTTTTATACCAATAACCAGTTTATTTTCTGTTCTTCCAGGAATCAGGGGGAATTTTAAAATGCACCATTCAGTCTGAAAAAAGTAAAGTGTTTATCTGGCCATGGCATTGAAGCTTATGGAGTCAGGAGGTGTGAAAAAAGACGGGTTACTAAGCACCCGCACTAGAAACTGCTTATACTAAAAAAGTTAAGCTCATAGAATTTTAATGCCACGTATATTATGACACTACGTGCTAACAGACCAAAGCTTTTAAACATGTCTTAAGAAAATTAACCTTTCAGAAGCCAGCTCCAAGGAGAAACAGCATAAGTTCCATCACTGAAATGCAGTGCATCACTGCAGTTGCTGCACTGGTGCGATTAAAGCAAATCTCAGTCAGCTCTCATACAACTCATCCCACCGTCATTACACCAACATTTAAAAAAGAGACAGTAGGACAGCTGAATTGATTAATCAATCGACAACTGGCTATATGAAAGACAAAGAGAAAGCACAGTGCTAAGCACACACCTTTGCTCCGTAGCCATGTCTCTTTGAAATTACACTTCCCAGCCTCCTACGTTTTTGCATCTGAACTGCAGCAAGATAAGTACACCCCAGTCAGACAGTACTGCTCTTCAGCTTGTCAATAAGGACATTAAGCAGTGGGAAGTTATTAAAATAATTTCTTAGGAAAGTAAAACTGATTTGAAATTGTAAAATATTTACTAGTCGTGCCATACCTACCTACTGGGAACAATGGTATTACTGCAACTTCCAAAAAGGCAGGCAGCAACAAAGAAATGTCAAGGAGCAGCAATGTAAAACTGCAGTATTGTTATGAATGCTCCCTAGCTTTTAACACACATATTTTTAAAAAATCCCCTCCAGCCTGAGTATGTAAGTCCCATTCCATCTTTGACTGATCATTTCAGGGCATTTTGAAACTTTCATACTTTTGCTACCATGTTCACAGCTGAGAAAGGCTGGCAATTCATTAAGCTCAAATTAAAACCGATTCCTCTACATCTCTATGTGTTCTCTAAGCATGCTACCCAATGACACACATCTATTTAGTACCCCTGGGAGTACACCGGTTTTTCTTGCACTCGGTAGCATTATCAAAAGGTCATGGTCACCAATATCAGAGACTTAGCTTCACTCCATCAATTAAAGTGACCAGTGTACGTGGTAGGTGATTCATTCTCTTTGAATTTGTGTTTCAGGTTAACAACAACTTTACCTGCATAATGTACAGGGATTTCTATCTTTGGCCCTATGACGTAGTGGCCCTCCTCCAGACTGTGAGCTGTAATTGTTGTCCACTGCCGACATGAATGAATCAGAAGGTAATCACTCTCCCGAAGGCCTTCTACAGTTTCTCCTGCAAAACAGATGTATTTTTTTTAATTAATTGCATATAAAATTAGGAAAACTTCACAATAAGCATTTTCTTCTTATTAATGCACATTTTTCAGATGTTTTGATATTTAAAAATCCAATTAATTTTTAATTCTAAACAGTATTCATTTTGCAATGTAAGCACGTAATCTTCAAGGAAACAAACATAAAACAACACAATGCCTGCCTACAAGTACCACAGAGATGTACTCTTGATTACTCAGCAGTGGCTCTCAGGCTACTTTTTCAGTTTTCTGCATGAACAGACTATTCATATCCCTGTTTATGTCTGCCTATCTCGCTTAATACATATGCTTGAGACTTCTTCACTTTTAAATAAAGGAAAGCTATAAATAGAAGTATCTGTTATGAGGTTTTGGAGGTATCAGAAGAAAAGCACATTTTCATATGTTTAAACATCAGCACCACATTAATCTATAGCCACCTGAAGCCAAACCTTGTTCATCACTGTTAAGTAACTGGGTACCTCACTTGCAGAGATACAGAGATCTCAGGTCTCTCACTCTATCCCTTTGCAAGTCACTAGGTAATCAGCCGTTCCTATACATGTAAAAACTAATTAAGAGGGCTTATAAAAAAGATGGAGAGCAACTTCTTGTTCAGTCAAAGATAGGACGAGGAGGGGCAGAGAGGGAAACATAAACATGCACCAATGTCTTCTCTGAGATAAATGCCCCCACAGATCATGCCTACCTCACCTCTGCAATGCCCCTTCTCATGCCCTGGTGCCTGCCAAGTCCATCCCAAGTATCACCAGACAGAGGGCTCTCCTTTATTCCCATCTATCCCAAATCTGTTGCATTTCCACAAACACCCTTCCCTCCTCTTCCGTGACTGCAGTGCCTGACCTGGACAGCACTGCTTTGCTTGGCTTTCCAGCGATTGCAAGAGACTTAGACTATTGCACATTAGACTACTCACAGTACTAGATATACATACCAAGGATGATATAGGAGCAAAATTTTATGGAGAAAGGGATACCATAGCAGAATGCTCTCCTCCATTCCTGGCCTTACACAACCAGACAAGACACCCTTCTCAAGGTGTCTTGAAAGCAGTCACATGAAGTTTCAGAAACACTTAGCAGACACTAACCACAGGCCAAGAATAACAAAGCTTTAAGTTTCATTTTTGCTCTCCCACCGACTCTCTGCTGTTGCAGCCAGAAATAAAGCAATCAGTTTAGCCCTGAAACCACATTTGGACAAACCCCATTCCCTTCAGCTACTACAGCAACCTACACTTCCTCCTCACTGTCCTCCCATGTTTTTAAGGCAGAGGAAGCATCAGACTTTCTGTCTCGAGCAGCAGACGTTTCCCTGCTCAGGCTCGACAAAGGAGAGAGACTTCCCATTGTGCTCCTTCTGCCCACACCAGGCAATCTTTTCCACGGCGTGCAGTGCTTACTGCACACTCCATTCCTGCCTGATTTCATGCTCTCATTCTATCAAGAAACACCCTCCTACACGAATCAAAATACAGCAACTGGCGGGTGTGAGAACTGCTGGATTTCAAGTCAGGAGAGACCACTGCCACCGACTGCTCTGCCACCCGCGGACCGCCGGACTCTGGCTGATTTCTGCAGCAACGTGGATGTGGCTCACCGAGGGGCAGACCTGTCCCAGGGCTTCCCAGGCCCTGCTAGACCTTAAAACAAGTTCCCATTTTGCACATGTGGGGCTTCAACTTAAAGGAGTGGGTGGGCAACCAAAAAAACCAAACCCAAGGCATATGGAGCTCATCAGTACGAGTTACTCTTTGCCCCGTAGGGGTCCCATTTCCAGTTTTTCTCCTTTTTGACAGTGGAGAGAACAGCTTCCAACCACGCGAACACAGTATTTCAAGAGCTGGTTTCCAAGAGCTACTTGGACCGTGTCTCCATGCCTGCACCCTCACTGTGCTGGGAGCACAGGAGAAGGGACCTCAGAAAGCCTAGGGCAGAGTGACAAAATGGCCAGGCAACACAGGAAAGCTCTGCAGTCCCTTCTTTATCTTGCAGGACATTCAGGTATTTGTTAGAGGAGTCATGCACCAGCTACATTTCACCAAATCATCTGCCTTTGAGCATCTTGCACCCATATCTCCTTCTCTGGAGATATTCAAGGCCCGTCTGGATGCCTACCTGGGCAACCTGCTCTAGGGAACCTGCTTTGGCAGGGGGGGGTGGACCCGATGATCTCCTGAGGTCCCTTCCAATCTCTACAGTTCTGTGATCTTCTGCTCTCTTCTTACAAGGCAACTCCTAATAGATATAAAAATTGTCCTCATCTTAACTGCAGCAGACAGCTGAAATTTTCAGGGAAAACACAATGATAATAATATATGGTGTTACTTCAAACTCCTGTTTCAGTTCAGAGACTTACACTCATGCTTTCTATAATCCATGGCAACAAGTAATTATTCCATCCCACAACAAAACAAAAACAATGACACCTAAGGGAAGAACTAGTATTTTACTAGTTTCACTGACAATGGTAAACAAATTTTGAAGAAAATACAAAGCATCTCTGGTATGCTTTTCTATGCCTTACAATTTGTAGTTATAATTTCAGGCCATTACCTAAAGAAAGGCTGAATTGTACCAGCCAGGATTGCAGGGAAATAATTATAGTATGGGTCATCCTCCCAGAGTCTGAGAAAGATGTTCTCAGGAAAAACAACAACAAAAAAAATACCCATTATGGAAAGGAGCTTCCAACCGTGGCTCACAAGCCATGATCTGTTTAAGTGGTTACTCTTAAAACTGGGTGGGACAGGTGAGTGTAAAAAGATATTACCAAGGCAGGCCCAA
Organism: Heteronetta atricapilla; assembly: GCA_011075105.1. Lineage (NCBI taxonomy): Eukaryota > Metazoa > Chordata > Aves > Anseriformes > Anatidae > Heteronetta > Heteronetta atricapilla. The sequence goes on from CM021732.1 coordinate 113,663,079, forward strand.
GAGTGACTACCTAATTAAGTCTGCAGCTGGAAGTAGATGCATTTTTTTTTCTGTTTGAACCTTGGAAACCACAATTCCTGTTACAACAATCATTCGCTCATGCTGATTAAGTCGGAAACAAATTCTGCACTTTGCCATGGAGCCGGAGCAGAGGAGAGGGGTGGATGCAAGCCTCCTGCACAAGGGCAGGTCTGTCAGTACCATGTCCTGATCTCTTGTAGTAATGGGTGGACTGGTTGTTTGGGGCGGCTTTGTAGGAAGATGCTCCTTGTAGGGATTAATGGACTAGCAAAAACACAAGTACAAGGAAGAGGCAAACATGAATGAGACAACAGAACGTGGTGGTGCAAGCTCTTCTATTTTCTTCTGTTGTCTTGCTCAGTGCCTTTAGAGCAGTCTCCTCCTGGAGAGATGAACCTTTCAGGCAGGAGACATCTCCGAAGCAGGCAGTGCTGCTCAGGTCCTGGCCCAGGCTTCGCCCTTTACACTTTTCTCAGCAAACCGTACCTTGCAAAACAGCCACACGCATCTAATCTGATTTTCCCCCGTCTCAGTAGCACAGGTTATGCAAGCCTTTCATTAATCACATTTCGGCTATGTGGGAGAGAAGTCAGCAGCCTTCACATCCACAAACTATGCAACTCGGTTCTCACCTATTCAACATACTCCTACACGGCTGCTTACATAAAGCCAGACGCCATGAGAAAATAGAGCACAGGCCACTCATCTTTAGTAACAGTTTTGTCTCTTATGATCAAATATGGATTAGCTGTATCTCCTCACCCTCTCCTCCCCACCCCGAATGCCTGCAATATAATTAAACCACTACAAAGAATCTACAGGCAAATACCTGAGTGCCTTTTTTTCTCCTAAATAAAAGTCAGAAGCAATGAATTATCGCATGCGTTTCCCCACCCCTCCTCAAGTTCCCTACCTTTCCAAAACATGAGTCAACTTTATTCATAATAATGCCCAAGACTAAGAAACTCATGATTTGCTAACAGCGTGTAAATCCTAAATAAAAGCATCGACACCCAACTGTGCCTCGCAATAAACGCCTCACACCTCTGAGCTGAGAAGTTAGCCAGTGTTCCTAAACAAGCTGTCATCCTGTAAGCACTGTGACCGAGACCAGGATGCAGGCTATTTCATCACAGATCACCTTAGCAGCATCGTAGCAGCTGCTCATTTATTCATTCTGAATCAGACATATTGCCAGTTTTAGTTATATAATCGGAAAAACTTCATTTCCGCAGTGCTTAAAAACCGTAAATACAGCAAAGCATGCTGCTGTTCAAAGGCTACTGCAGAGGGAATGCTGATCACGAAAACTGTTCACATGCTGGTACAGTTAAAAAGCAAAATAAATTAAAAAAAAAAAAGATAATTGCTTAATCTAGATTCCCATGCTTATTAAATACCACCTACATTAAATGCCAATACATCTTTCATAATTCTTTCCAGTTCCAAAACGGCATCTCCCGCGTTGCCAAACCTTGGCTCTGTCACCGTAAACACTCCAATCTCAGATTAACAGTTAAAAACTGTAGCAAGACCGGGAGCAGGGTAGCTCAATCTGCAAGTTCAGAGATGAATTTCTGTTCTCACCTGCAGTTTTTCAGACCGATGAGGAAACAGTAGCTGGCTACGTGCTGGGTCTGACCTTATACACGGCAATGCTGCGGCATACCAGGAAGCACGTCTCTGTTGAAGGCAGCACTGACCTCCCTGCAAGCTGTAGCAGCCACCTACTTTCTGAGGATGTGCACTTTTATTTCCTTTGACATTTCCCAATTTCTAAATGTTTAGGGTAAAGGCTCTGAGGTAGAGCTGAAGACCTTCCAGTTTTGAAGAGTCTGAGCATCTCCATCTCTTCTTCCACCTCCCTCTGGCTCAACAATGGGCCAAGTCCCATAAAAGAAAACTCATCCTGGTTTCACATACTGTCATTTGCCAAAGACAGCAGTGACTTTTCAATGCTAACCACTGAAGAAAAATAATGAAACAAATGAAAAACATCAAACAAAAACCATCAGAAAAAAAGCCTTTTAGGGTTCTCATTCTAGTATTGAGAAGCTGGCATTCAAGTCACTGCAGAATGTGCAGAATAATGTGACTCATTCACTCACAGAAACTACACTTCTAAAAATAAGCAGCAATCTACACTAATATAAACATTTTTATAATGCCACACACTGCCATCCTGGCTAAGAGTTGACATCACCCCCTTTAAAACACAAGTTTTTCGTCTGGAGACATGGGAATAGCAGGTAAAGAGCAATTCAAAGAAAGAGGAAGTCCATGCAAGGTTCCAGCAACATAACAGATAGCATTTACACGTGCCAGATGAACTGGATACCGTCAGCTCCTGCCAGGAAGATGGTTACGAAGACATTCCTCTCATCTCATTCATCACAGAGGACTGTAAAACGAGCTTAATGCTGTCCCTTGCACATTAGTTCAAGCATGCAGAATTTGCTCTTCCTGGAACAAAAAGGCTTACAGAAAATAGCTCGTGACAATCTTAAGATCACTTCTGTGAAATAGCTGGTGAAGAAGATGCCTGCTAAACCCCAGGGAAAATTCATCAACACTTTATGCCATGTGTTTTCATTAAGTCTGAACTCCATCTGCATCCAGGTAACAGCTGCTGTACAATTAAGTGCATCACCCAGGCTGCCTTGGTCAGTTAAGTAGGTGGTGGGTTTTAATTACTCCATCTAATGTTCCACAATCACATAACATAACATTATACAGGAAAATCTCAGCAACATTAAAAATCACTTCAGTGGGTGCTCAGCCAGGTAACTACAAAAAGACACACAAATGAGCAGCTTCAACTGCCTCCCGCTGGAGCTTGTACCAGCACTTACTAGGACCAAAGGGTTAATCTGAAGAGAGCAAAGAGGTGGCTGCCTGGTCAGGTGAGCATCACTGCTGTGAAGCGTGGTTAATGTTTGGACTCGATGATCTTAGAGGTCTTCTCCAACCCAAATGATTCTATGAAATCACTAGGAAGACCTGTCAGCACATGGCTAATTTCATGAGAGACTAGCAAATAAGGTTTATTTTGCAATAATTGGAAGCTAACAGAAAACACAATGATTACAAAATGGAAAAAAAAAAAAAAAAAAAGAACTCAGGTGCTTATTTATTTATCATGCTATTACAGCACTGAGGAGCCTTACTTGTGCGGTTATCTGCTGCACTGGACAAGCAGAAGGGACTCCTTCCCTGGCTGAGGGCCAAACAAGCCATGTGTTAATATATACCTCAACATTATCCTACAGCACCACAAAAAACAAAGCATAGCTCCAGCCAGGATAAAATGAAATTATAATCCATTGTTATTAAAAAAAAAAAAGAGAGACCATTATTGACTTCATGGCTCTGTGCAGAGATGTTTCAGGTCAGAGGGAGGTCACACTGCTAGAACAAATAGAAATGCCAGCCCTGCTTCTCCACTCCAAAAGAAAGAATCTACGATACCGTGCACCAGCCAACTAGTAAAAGTTGTCTTGTTTTTTGAAAAGGCCAACTTGTGTTTCTGCAAATATTTGCTAGTCACATAGCTCCCACAGAGGCAGCACCCTAAAATGAACTTATTTTCTTTTTAAGTCATTGGCAGATTCACAGCAGGTATAAGCTGCAGCTCCTCCCAGCACACAAGTGCAGGGTTTCCCTTCCAAAGATGGTTTAAATACACACAATGGAGGAAAAATAAAAGAAATGAGACATGACAACTCAAAAGATAAACTAAACTACATGCTACTGGTTATTCACATACCTGCAGTGCTGTGGTATGTGACCATCTGAAGGCAGCTGGTCATCAGACCATCAAGGTGAGGAAAGAAACAAGTGAGCAAATGTCCTCTTTCTTTCAGAAGTGCTGACTTCACCTAAAGTCATCGCATCTTCATGCTGTTTTAGACAGACTGAAGCCATACCAGCACATGGGACAGATTCATCCAACCTGCAACCTACCAGAATGCTATCACCACATACAGTCTTTCATCTCCAACTCTCAGTCATATTACTTTAGCAGAACAGGTACCTCTTCTCCTTCAGTTAAAGCTTTCTTTTATAATGCTGAGTTTGGATTTTACATTTATGGGGAAGAAGCAGAGACTTCTTGCTAACTCTGAATATTCAAACTAGGATAAGGACACACACACACACACACACACACACATATATATATATTTAAATAACAGATTATGCAACCTGCTCACCAAAGTACTCGTCACGGCAAATAACTTCTATCTGAACTCTGAAGGAGGGTGGGGGAAGGAAATCAAACATTTTGTTTTCTGCACGGTGCATCATACTGCAGCGTATCTGTTGGGAATACACCTATAGGGACATATCTCAATGTCAAAGAGCAGTAAGTGTTAAGTTAGGGTGGTTTCCTTGCTTAAACTTTGGCAGTGTATTTGGTTACTGAGTCAAATCTCAATGAGCTGTTCAGCCTGCCAGTGCTATTCTTTCCGCAAAAAAAAAAAAAAAAAAAAAACTTGTCGAAATGTAGGTCAGAGAAAAAAGTTCAATAGGATGAGAACATCTGAATTTTCCATTTTGAAGTAGAAATAGGGTTTTGTATGGAAAAATTTCACATCCTTGTAATTTTTCTTAACAAAGGAATGAAAGAAAACCTCACAACTATTTTGGTACATGAAGAACCCCACTTTTAACAACAGTAGCGAACAGGAAATCTACAAGGATTGAAAGTGTTACTTTTTTGTCACTATGACTGAACAGAGGCTTGGAAAAGTCACTGTTGCATAAAGTGTATAAGGGAAGGAAAGTAAAAAGAGCAGTGAATTGTAGAAAACATTACTTCTGGGAAAAAAAAAAAAAAAAAAAAAAAAAACACAGAACAAAACAAAAACACACCTTCCTTGAAAGCCTCTCCACCTTATCAGTCTCACTTTGTCATTCCATACAGACATTAAAAAAAAAAAAATAAAAGGTAAGAATTATCTAGCAGATCAGATAAACTTATTCATTTAAAAAAAAGCAAAACAACGTGCGTGGGTGTGGATCATGCGTAATCTAAATGCAGGATGCCAGTGAGTTAGAAGAGTAAATATTGTAGTTTCTGGGAGCAAGGCGGAAAAAAAAAATTAACATTTAATCATCTCTGGGATATAAAGCGTAGTATACTAAATTTTTAATTTAAAGTGGGCCAATTCATTAGGAAAGCCTGTCTGTGGTCTCATCTGTGTCTGAGCACAGTGGATAGAAGTAGAGGTCTCTATCCCCAGCTGCACAACCTTCTGAGCTAGCAACACAAAGATCTGGAATAAAAATTGCAGTTTTATCAAGGACTGTTGATAATCAACCTCACTTTTCAGCTTCCTTTCTTAATTTGCTGAGTAGTTTTCAATATGTTTCTGTTTAACTGCTTCATTCCAGCAGCACATTCATTTGCCCTGGTTCCTATCACCTGGATCAAGAAGTATTTCTGTCACGATTCAAATTGCTATGAAACCCCCCCTCTCTCAAAAGAAATACAATGCTGATTTGAAGTGCCATCAACTGAACAGATCCACATCTTCCAGCAGATGAAAGGCTTCCCCTGACAGCACAAGAGCAGCACCCAAACTGCTCTTCCACAGCATGGCCCAGTACTGGTACTGGGTACCGGTATCACACTTCCCTGAGCCTCAGATGGTGGAGGGAGGGAACCCGTGTTCATTTCACAGGCAAGGCACAAATAAGCCAAGAGCTCAACGAGCTGAATGCCAAGTAGTGCCCAGTATCCATAATCCCAAACCTGATTTTAGCAAAGGCCACGAAGCTTAAACACTGTGCTCACTGCCAGGAAGGCAACAGAGAGAGCGCAGCAGGCCAAGGCCCGGCCTGCAGTCAGTGCTCTCCCCGATCCCCTGCAGCGTGGTCAGACAGCTCCGAAGCTGTCCATGGCAGGCTGCACCCACAGCACGGCTGGGAACAGGCCACAAAAATCACTCCGTGTCTCTCTTAATGCCGGATCAACCCGGCTTCAAGCACAACACGCAGCACCAGGCTGAATGCACACCACACAGCAATGCTTCGCTGTGGGAGGCAAGGCACCACATCTTCCTGCCGCTTTAGGATGAGCTCCTCAAGAGTTTTGCTTTGGCTGGAACAACTGTTGTTGGCTACAGCTCGCCAAATTGCAACAATTTTCAGTGGTGTCCCAACAACAGGGCATCCGGTTTGCCTCACTGATCCTACCTGCAAGCAAGGGTGCAAGGAGAGTGCTGCCCTCAGACTGCCCAACCACTTCTTGCAGCGCTTCCTGCACTTCTGTAATCCCTCAGCCTCACAGCACTGTGATCAAACATTGCTTTGGGTGACCATTAAATATTTCACAATCAAGAGAAAGGAGATAAGGCTTTGCTTCTGCAATTTCCAATCCCTCTGCAAAAGACAGATAGAATCAAATTGCTTCAATCCAACTGATGCTGAACTCAGGCTATCATCCACTAATACCCAAAAAGAGAGCAGGGACTCCCATCCCCCTATTCTTTTTATGCCTGCCAGCAAGAAGACAGATTTATTTCTTCAGGATTAGCATTTTGCTATTGGAACAACTAGATATACCAGTACTATTGCAACAAATCAGCATAAACCATAATCTTGTTATAAGGCTATGGGACAGATTAATCCACTGAAAAATCCAGTTTGTTCCAATACAAGCTTTCCTCTAGCTGCGAATGCAGAGACATCATCTCAGAGAGTCTCAAAAAACCTGTTCGACCTACTGAGGGGAGAGGAGTGCAAATATTTCAAATAAACACAAAGCTGAACGCTGGTGGCACTGCCATCGGTGGGGAATGCTCCACTGACTTCATCCCTCCCACAGATTGAACCTTGGCATCTTGCTTTCTTTGTGTTCATAAAGAACCAGTGGAAAAAAAGAGTAAGGGTAACACCACAGATTGCACTGAGTTTTGTTTGCGTTTGTTTCAAGCCTTCAGAGCAAACATCCCAGAATGAGAAACCTTACTTTTTATGAACTCCAGCCAAGCAAGCCAAAGCACATCTTTCAACACAGCCTGCTCTCCACCCCCACACGGGGAAAAAAATAACAACAAAACAACACTCAGAACAACAATTTCTTAACATGTGCATTCCAAAACACAGTAACTTTCTGTCGCTATCATATTTACTCTTATTAATGCTGAACATCAAACGTAACTGTATGTTTGCTGTATCTGCATTACAGATTTAGCTGTAAGATTGATCCAACGGAGCAGTCCATTACCCTGGTTACTTACAAACTACTGTGGAAAGTCTCAGCAATTCTTTAAAATACTCTAATACCCTACAACATGTGGAATAGTGCTAACTATTTATTGTTTTATTTTAGACTTTAAGGGAAAAAATATCTGAGAATTACCCAATTAATTGAAAACTAAGTTTCTTATGGAATAAAGTTTTCTGTGTCTGAAGTTACCTAAGATCACAAATCTGAAGCTGGAAGACTGAGAGCAGAGAATCCCATGTTACCTACAACTAAAATGTTTGCAGGTTAACAGTACTGAGAATGAAAAAGCTGAACAACTTTTCACTGCATGTAAGACAGGCTCCAGCCTCCTTTAGTGTTAGTGGAGAGAGAGAGAGAGAGAGAGAGAGAGAGAGAGAGAGAGAGAGAGAGAGAGAGAGAGAGAAATTTACATGTAGATCTAATGTTTAGCTTTTTTTTTTCCATTTTTAATTCTCATTGACAAAGTCCAGGAAAGGAGATTTAAAACATTTGCCTTGCAATCAGGGCACCACCTCTAGAAATTAAGACCCCAACCAGTAACTTTCACAAGCAATCTGATCAGCATGGTTAAGAGAATGACAGCACTACCTGACCAAAAGCAAAGTATGGCAGTAATGGGACTTCTGAGCAGCATGCTGCCGTCCAAAGCAGCTCCTTTAAATACTTCATTAAGAGAGCTGAGGATTTCCTTTACTAGAGGCAAACATTCCTCATGCTAGAAAGCTCCTGCTCAGAAGCATCTATAAATATTGTGAGGGCCACTGGAGGATACACTTCCAAGCGCCTGTTTAACATCGGCTGCCTAGTTGGAGAAGCTTAATACTTAGAGGTGGGAGGTCAGCATTTAGCATTGCACTACGTGCTTTCATTGGCTTCCTATTTATTTCCAAGTACAGCAACAAAATGGTTGCTTTAATTGAGAAACCGATGGCAGCTGCACAACTTTATGGCTGCAGAAGCCATCTCTCCCCATGTGGGATGATTGGAGCCTGGTCAGGGAAGCATGGCTAGAGCTCCCTAGATTCAGGATGCCCAGGAAGAAACCTTTAACCCTGCCAACCTCATGGCTTTAAGATCTAGAATGCGATTCTAGATTGCCCTGGCAGACAGAAAAGCAGCCTATTCATTCAGACTTTTCCTGGGCACAGCATGAGAGCTGGGGAACTGCCTATTGTCAGTTATTTATAATTAGATGATATTTTAAAATACTAGCCAAGTAAGCATGCTCAGTCCTCTCATTATCTATCCAAGTCCTAAAGAGACACTGAGCTTCTTTGTGCTGCACGGCAGTGATCCCTGTTTGAACTTCGGGCATCTTGGACAAACTCCCAATTAAAAATAAAGTAGCCAAAACGCAGGAGCTGCTCAAGCATAGTTTGCTTTGGCTTTGAAAGAACTCATCTTCAATTTGCCTCCGATTTCTGCAGCCAGGCTAGGGACGAGAATAAAACCAGCTGGAAGAAAGCAAGCAGAAGTTCAGCTCCGTGCCGAAGCTGGGCTGCCCGCTGGCTGCTCTCCAAGCCGCCCGCACTGTTTCCCTGGGCTGCCAGGGACGGTGTGGGCATCGATTGAGGGCACGGACATGGTGCCTGCTTGCTGGGGGTTGCTCTCTCCATGCTTTGGGTCCGTCAGTCGTGCTCCTCCTGGTAAAACACAAGCATCAGAAATGGCAGGGCAATGTCTCCTCTTCAAATCCGGACTGACCACATACGTGTGCAGAGACTGTAGGGGTTTGAGGGTGATGAGGAACCCGCTCACTTTGCCTAGGGTTCAGGTACAGGAGGAGTATCTGAGCAATATGGGGACACTAACGTGAGAAGTGCAGCCAGAGCTGCACCTCGCTCTTTCCTGGTCAAGAACAGTCCTAATCCTGAGCACGATTTATTCTTAATGTTTCAGAGGAATCTACACCAACTGTAAGGTATGAAAAGAATGGCTCTGTTTTTAATAAAACATAAGAGATAAGAGGACGCTCTCCCTTTGGTAATACCTTTATCATCTTCACAATGCACAAAAAGACAAAACACACCTCCCATGAAGAGGGAAAGCTTCTAGGTTTGGTGAGCAGCATACTGAAATGACAGCAAAGAAAACCCCATCATGCCTCACTTTCCCCTTGAGGATAAATTTATCTTTGCCCACAGGCTATTCAGTCTTAAGATATTTCGTTACGTATTGACAGGAAGACAAATGATATTTGACAATACAACCCATAAAGCACACAACAAAGATGATCTTTTCCTCCGGATTGCCCTACATTCAGCTGCAGTGGGATTGCAGCTTTGCTATTCGTCTGCAGCCACAACCTGGGTTCGCTGACTGCAACACCATATGTAGCTAGTCACGTATGGTATTCCATACGTAGCCCTAACAGCTCTCCGATTCACCTATATGGTAGAAAAATACAGGAAGCACCGGTATAATGCAGATCCGTATTTGGAGACTAGGGCAGAAATAGCCTGACCATAAAAAAATGACACAAACACACCTCAGACAGGAGCACAGGAATTCGCCAGCATGTGTGTTGATAGCCTCTTGCAGAGAGCAAAAGGGGCGTTTTGACCTTTTACTAAATAGATGCCTGAGCAGAACAGTTAAGGAAGAAGCAGGAATAATTTAATGTTTTAGTAACCAGCCTCTCAGCAACAAGAAGCAGTGGCTTACACACACCAAATTCTCCTTCCAGCCAGTCACACCACATAACAAATGGACAAGGATTAGTACTGCTCTTACAAACACACAGTTATCTCCACGCACTCGCTGCAGGTCAAGCGAGCAGTCAGTGCTGGCTGAGAAAAGGAAGAACAACATGCAAAACCTTCCAATTCGTGCTCGAGTCCTGCCAGCAAAACTGTCTTTACTGCGTTAAACCAAACAGCAGGTCAACATGTGAGAAAGAGTAGAAGCCGAGGGAGATCCCGCATTATCTGCACCGATATGTACCACCTCTCTGCTGCAAAGTCCAGAATACTTGCTTCTTTCCCACTGCAACTAGTTGAAGGTTGAATTTCTGGTCACGGTGACTAGAAACTTTCAAGTCTCTAGCAATGTCTGAACGGACTTTCCCTGCTTGTTTTCTCACTGGTGGTAGCACAGGCACCGCTGTCTCTCCTGGTACGCCCACAGCCAAACACCACGCTGCTGAAGAGGTGAAAAGGAGAAATGTCCTATCTGAAAGCAAGAGAGGACAACAGAAAACCCACAGAAGCTCCTTGCCCTGCTCCATTCTGCTACTGCTAGACTGTACTGGATGTTTTGTCTTACAGCAATGCTGGAAATGCCTGCAGATAATTCCTAACACCTACTGGAAGCCCACTGGTGCAGGCCAGGAGTGCAGGGCACAGGCTGAATGGTGCTGACTGGAAAGCCAGCAGGTCCAGGGACCCAACCATGCCCTGAGAGGGAGCCATCAGGAGAGGCAACAGGATTTCTGGGCAAGAAGGAAAGATCTGTGCACATATGGCTTTTATATATATAATATATAAATATATATATTACATATATATATATATATATATATATACACACACACATATTAAGGAAAAAAAGTTCTTGCTTGCAGATAAAAGGTTTCCTTTATGAATCTTCCCACAAACAAAACCTTCCCTCTTTCATCCTCAAAATGGTGAACTGCCAGAAAGCAACACGAATATTCAGTGCTTGCTTTTACTGGGACAATTACGTAAAAATTCCCATTGGGGGGAAAAGAAGGCAAAAAAAGCTGCTAAACAGAAAAACAAATACATGGCAGGGGATATCTGAGGATTTATGGATTACTTTAAAATAGTTCCTGGAAGCAGTTAGTAATTAAGTATGTAGACTGTATGATTTTTACAAACCTAGATGTAAAGAGACCATGTTCTGTTTGGGTCCAACAGCCCAGCACCACACTCAGCAACTGAGTGAGGGGCACAGACTCTCAGACAAGGACAGCTGGAACAGTTTGGAAATGCCTACCTAATGCCTACCTAATGCCTACACAGCTACCATTCTCCACCTGTACTCTCAGGTCTGTTTTGGGCATGCATGGTCTTTCTTCTCAGGAAAGAGGCCAATAAAGTTACAAAGCAATTGTTCCAATTGTTCTTGAAAGGCGGGCTCATACTACAAGGAGATTTTCCAGTTCACAGAGGCTGAACACTTCTTCATTCCATTCCCAGCGAGCTCTGGACATACCATCCTGTAAAGAGGCCAGCACATGCAAAACTATGGCACAAAAAAAAGAGATCAGATCCGGGACCACAGTGATCCACAACAAGAGTAGTTTAATTTACTGTACTCATTACCCAGGGAAGCCAGTCACTCTCCACTCTCCTACAGAGTTGAGAGTGTTCTTGAACTGCCCTAAAGGATGAGAACTATTGAGCAGTTATGGAGTACTTTATTAATATTATTATTTAAAGCACAGAACTTGTCCAGAAAACCACAGGCAACTTTCTCACCTGCTTAGTTTGGCAGATGGCCCTTTAAATGTCACATATTTGAGAGGTACCTATTACATGCTGCTCAAACAGCAACCTAAACCCCCCCAAAAGAAACAAAACCCAACATGGCTGAACGTGTTCTTTTCTCTTTTTGGGATTCTCAAGGCCTCACAATGCCGGGTCAGAGGCCAGGTGAGAGCAGGACCCAGGGTGCACCCAGAGACTCACTCCGTGTGCTCGGCCCCTCCATGAAGGAGGGAGGAGAGGCAAGTCATGCGTGCGTGCTCTGAGCACCATCCCAGCACGGCAGGACTTGGCCTTTCAGCACTTTGAAAGAATTTCTGGAAGTGTTTAACCAAAATCTGAATATAGCTAAAACCCTCTCAACTCCCTGAACCATCCTACAAAGACCAGTTTAGTCATTTTTTCCTGTACCAGCAGCACAATAAATATTTTGTGAATGAACAGCTCAGGGGTGTTACTCCCCCAGCTCTCCAATCAGCCCACGTCCTCCCCAAAACATCCCAGTTGCCCAAGTTGCAGAGCAGAGCCACGACCCGGCACCACATGCCCTTGCACAGCACCTCGGTGTGGGCGACTGCTGCTCAGCCAAGGAGCAGGCACAGCCCCGGGGTCCTCTGTGGAAAAGCTACAGCCTAGCGAGTTATTTCCTCACCCAAACCAGGTGTACGTTTTGTCGTGACACAAAGCAGAGCAGTGCACGATGCAGGCTGCCCCGTCAATGACAGGTCTCGGTCCCTGGCTTCACTTGGGTTCCCCCATTTTGGCTGCAAAGAGAAACCCCCAGCTTCCTCGCTGCAGCCACCAAGGCTTCCCCTGCTCACCTTGCAGATATTCTTGCAGCGTGCTGTGTTTCAGATAGCATCTAGGTTTGTGTCACTGAGATTCAGCCCCGGCATGAGGCAATTCCAGGATCAACTTCAGCAACCAAGCAAGCTCTCGGGCATCTTCTAGCCTCTGAGACTGTTTAAATATTCACCGAGAACCGAATCCTCTGTTCTCTTTCAGAGCCCAATGACATGTTCACAGCTCAAGGAAACATGCACAAGTGCAAGTTCTTCGTGATTACAACTTGCACTAATTAGAACAGGAAGGATAAACCCAACAAACAAATATCACTTTTAAACCTATTTTCCATTTCCTGAAGATGAGCACTTTGAGGAAGCTCCATGCAACCCTACGCTACCATCAGAGCACCTTCCCTACCATTCTTCCAAGACCCTTTTGATTACACACCCAGAAGCAAGGTCTGGGCACAGGGGAATAAAACAGACAGCAGAAGCAGCCCCACAAGAGCAATTGGCACACGCCTTTCTGCACCAGAAAGCCTGGAGAGCAAGGAGCACAGGTCTTTGCTACACACCTTGCTACACCAAAACTCTTCACAGCGATTTGTGCATGACCTTCCCTGCCACAATAGCAGGGCTTGCTGCTTTCCCCCGTGAAATCATCGTGGGTTTCTTGCTGAGAGCAGAGCAGCTCTCAGGTGGGCATGTGCACGATGCCCAACCGTGGCACAGAGCTGCACAGGCTGCCCAACAGCAGCTCCTGGGGCTCGCATCAGGTCCATGCAGTGGCCCGATCCAGATGCTGAGTGTGTTTTGCAGGGCTTGGAGGCATCGCTCTCCACACAACAGATGTGGTCCAGAACCAAATCCTGTAGGATACATTTCTTCCCTGCCACCCGCAGCCTCTGTAACACCTCCACTCGCAGGATGCCACAGGGCTGGAGGCAGAGCAGCTCTTCTGGCCGACCCTGTGCCTCAGCCGAGAGTGCAGGTGCTCTGGCAAAGACACAGCATTAGAAGTTTTATGCTGACATGCACACACCACCATGAAGACCGCAAGGCAGACGTGCCGCTGGTCCTCAGCAGAGAGGCACTCTTCATTCTGCTCATTCGGCTCGATTTCATGCTTCTGCACCGTGCCTTCAAACCCCAGCATCAGCTGCTCTAAGGAGCAGATTTGGCTTACAGGTGAAGGTGCAGCGAAGTCAGTGCCCCAGGCTTCTCCTTCTATAAATGGTACGAAAAATGCAGGCTGAACACGCCAAAGGGGAACACCATTCCAAGCACAAAATTCAGACGGGAAATATTGGCTCACTGCATTTTATGGAGGTTGGTTTTTGACTCATATGCAATGCACACTACGATGATGAATATTTTCCTATAGGGGAGAGACTTAAGCTTCCCTAATCCAGCCGACTTACTGCTCCTAATGCCAAAAGGAAATGCAGCAACACCCATGCCCTTTGCTGCTGACAAACCACTGCAGGAATGACTGGAACACGGCACAGCTCTTCTCACAGCTCGCATCGAATCCTGGAGCACCAGAGCACGTTGTCCAGTGTCCTCTAGCACTGCTTCTTGGCATGCTCCCTTGGGTTGCCTTCACTGGGCCATTACAGGGAGTGCCAACACGTGTAATCACTGAAGCAGGAACACCTAGTCCCAGAACAGCATTTACAGACAAAGCATGAGAAAAACAACAAAGCCCTCCTCTCCTACACTAGACGTGTACCATTCCTCACTTCCATATTTTGTAACAACAGCCTATGATTCATCGCACCACATTTGTTTTAAGATTAAGGGTTTTACTAACCATTGAGGACACTAATTCTTTTCATTTTATGTACATCTTGTGCCTTATCTAAAAGCTACATGTAATTTAAATTGGGGAAAAAAAAAAAAAAGCCAAGACACTGAGCTTCCCCTAGGACTTTATCCAAGGATTTAAAGATACATGTCTTGAACCCTAGTTAGGAAAAGAAGAATAACATTTCACCATCCGATACCTGAACTACTTAACTGTCCAGGAAGAGTTTGCTCTGGTACATACGCAGGGGCATTGCTTAATAGAGCCAGAAATTTAGAAGCCAAAATCATGATCATCATGCACATCAGTGAGAAAACTGAACATTTATTAAGTGTATAGTATAACTATTAAGTGTATTTATTAAGAGGAAGGCAACTATTTGCATCTTAGCAGCCCTACAGCACGACCAAGATCCAGCGTAGTGCAAATGACCCACCGGTTAGAGAGCATACAGTACACGTGAAACCACTGCCAAACATGAAAGCATCTCAGAAAAACCCTCCAATTTTTAGGTGTAAAGCAGGTACGCTGCTGAACTGTCATTTGCCTCATTTGGAAGCCAGTGTTACTCCTGGGAATGGGTGTTGCCAAGTTACTGGACTCCATCTCCAGGAGGGCACTGTGATTTTCACAGACACCATTCGGTAGCTGCAGATTTTAAATGAATTAAAAGCTTTTTCACTAAAATGTTTCTGGAACACATCTCTGCCAACCGGGGAAAAGGGAAGAAATAAAACAAAACAGTAGCAGTGGTTAGTGGCAACCTGTCAATTGTTTTTTTTTTTTTCATTCAATTGTCTGTGGAGACACAGCAGACAACAGGGTGAAGTAGGAAAGAAGAGAAAGCAAGATGAGTCTGAGACAAGGCTTTAATGGCAGAACACACAGAGCAAGCAGGTGGAGTTTCAAAGCTGCTCAGCGCAAAAGGATGAAATTGAGCCTTATGGATAAAACATACTGTGAGATTGGAAGTTTTTTTTTTTTTTGAAAAAAAAAAAAAAAGAACAAAAAACCACCACACATAGGTATTTTGTCTATCAGCACAGTATAACAGAAGTGTCACCTACCAAGATAATGCACAACAGACAGCCATACCCAGAGTGGGAAGTCAGATCATGGCATTTGCCCCGAGTCTGAGCATATCTGAAACCTCCTTTTGGTCTACCTGAAAGCCTTGTCCCACCCCCTGGTGATTTGTACCCCCCTGCATCAACAGCAGGCTTACAGAGACACTCGGCAACAGCTTCTCGAAAGAAGGAGGTCATTCAAGACAATTAAAGCACGGGCAGCAGCACCCAGACCGTAAAAGAATAAGATTCTTTGTAGTTTCCAAGCATTGTTCAGCCGCACAGATAACTCGCGTTTGTGGAGTGATGCAATATGAAATTTTCATTATGTGCACAGCCAAGCTGTTCTCTGTAGCATGATGTTCTTTGATAAGCTGCGAGGGTGCTCAGTTTCAAGATATTTAGAACTGGAATAAGCCCTACAATAACGTGCTGCAGGGAACAACTGGACACTGAAGGTGCCTGGAGTAGATGGAAGTCACAGTGAAAGGAGAGAAAAAGAGAACCTGAATACCTACAGTAAATAAAATCTCCTTGTGGAAAGCAGCACGAACTCACTATTCACCCCAGCACTGCTCTTTGCAAGAGTTTAGTTAGGGTAAGAAATAGAAAATCTATATAATAGGTAACAATCTATTTTTAAAAAGGTGGTTTCTTTTTTTTTCTTTCTTTTTTATTTTTATAGCCACCAGTTCTGTCGTTTTGTCTTAAAACAACCACACATGTATGCCACAGAGAAAAGAATTTCCTTCTGAGTCTTAATGGCTCATAGCGATCCTCAGACTCCCTTCCGGAAAAAATCATCATCATTTTTTCATAGCGCACGGCAGGGAATCGCTTCTCCACGAGATGAGGTCTTCCCCCAGCTGGCCAAGTACCACGATGTTTGATCCCTACAGCACTGGTCTCCCAAACACGCTTTTAGGGCACGTACAAATATGTTTATTCCTTGTGAAAAAATAAAAAAAATAAAATACCAGAGGATAACCTCTTATCCCATAAAGTTTAGTCTTCATACACAAGGCCTGAACTCTTCGTAGCCAGTCTGTGGGTCAAAACTATCTTCTAGCAAAGCCTCCTTTTCAACTGCTTGCGGAAACAGCAGTGGTGGCAGGGTGAAGGGCAGTCCCACCAAGTACAAGAAAACAGACTCTTGGAGCCTGGAGCACTGAGCTTACAAAGAAAAGTTCGGCCTGAAGGTCAGCTCTATGCAAACGACATTTTCCAGATCTTATCTTTGATAGCATTTCTCTTTCACCCTCCAAAGTTATCCTTAGAAAAATAATCGTCAGAAATTTAAAGCCTTGAGATAATCATACCCAGCATCATTTCAGCATTACAAATCAGCGACAGGCAGTCACGTTTTCACTTTTTGCCTTTCCTAACCATGATCTGAAGACAGCCAGCCCAAGCCATGCCTTCCCAGGGACCAGCTACACGCACCTTCTGCCCTCTCGCAATGGCCAAGCGCTCGGACAAGAGCTCTTTTTGCTGTGGGTTCCCAGAGTGAAATCCTTTCCCCGCTGACCCCAGACACAAGCCTCTCAGTGTCACTGGTGTGGGACTCTGCTGTGACAATGCCACTCGGGGCGGCCGGGGGAAGAGGGCAGGAAAAACACAGCACAAGCCTCTCGCTCTTTGGATCTTGCTTCTTTTCATCTGCAACAGCCCGCTCTGAATTACGCAGTGATTACATAAAGTTCATTCATTTTCCTTGGGATGGTGCTTAGTACTCTTTCAGCAGCTTTACATCTGAGTTGTCCCCTGGAAATATTTAAGTTTATACGTTCAAGTTTATATGTTGGAAAAACATTTGCTTCCTCTTGCGAGTGACTGAATTTTTATCCTGTACTCTGCCCAGTAACGTAACGATATTCACCAGCAAAATAGGGAAACACAAGGCCAATTAAAACAAACTTGGAGGCACAGGCTGTCTTCAAAATGGCCATCTCAAAAAATTGGCATCCAAAAGCATAACCTGGAACCCAACTGTACAGTCTTAAAGTTTCACCTGAAAAAGAGAAGTGCGCGTATTTATCATTTATAGACAGATAAGGTTGGCACTGCTGCCTAATTACTTCCAACTGTACCTTCATGTAGCACAAGAGACTACTTCCTCCCATTCCTCCCTTATCCCATATCATCAAGAAAAATCCTCCCTTCTTAGCAGAGGACCAAATTTAGTGCACATAAATATTTCATAACTTCATTCTGTCAAGAAATCAAACTGAACTACTTAAGGGCATTCTTCCAGGAGCTGCACATCCAGACACTAAGTATGAAACTGCATTCATCATACCCATCCTCCCCCTTCAAACTGAAAGGCCTGAAGGTGAGGCAACGGTGAAAAAATTGAGATCTTGTATGCATATTATCCAAGAACATTATCCATACAGTGCCAAACTCCATTAAGAAACACGGAGACAACACAGTAAGGCTGGCGTCTTCTGAGGAAAATACGTCTCCAGTTTTTCAGTCCCCCTCTACACCCTGATCCTCCACAAGAAATGACTTCTGACTGTCACAAAACCTCACCATGACTGAAACAACCAGTCTCGAAACAGCCCGCTGCTGCAGACAGGGTAGCCAGCCGCACAACCGAAAGGTGACTGAAGACAGACATCTACAGGTGGTTTGACTTCCAACAGCACCGAGCACTCACAGCTTCCGCTGGTCTCAGCGGGAATTCGGCGCTTAAAGCACAGACAAGGCCACTTCCACACAGCTAAAACTTGGACATGTTGGTTTTCTGCAAGCTTTGCCTTCAGCAGTGTGGAGAGCAGAGCTGCACCCTGATAATACTGGCACAAGACCCTACTGTGTTAACAGGGGTAGCCCTAAACTGCCTAAGCATTGGATGACACGCACCGGGAATGGATTTTGCATTTATTTCCTTCAGTACTGCACCAAGTACTGCCTGACAAAGCTCCACTCAGCAGCTTTGCAAGGCAAGGAGGGAGTTGCACAGCACCCACCCCGGGCCAGGAGGTGCTCCCATCATTTGCACGCATGCCGCTCGCTCCCGGCTCGTCTCCTTTCGGAGTCTATGCGCTGACTCGCGGCTGCTTCCTCTTATTGCAAGACAACCTCCTCTGGAAATGGGAAAAGCATCCCCTCCGCACCACCGAGACCACGGCGCCTATGTTCTCTACAAAGTATTGATTTGTCTGCCGTCTGTGGTCCCTTGGGTTAAGAGGTATGTCTGTACAATGAGGTAAAAGCAGACCTGAGAGCCTCTGCCTGCACTCTGACCTGGCTGCACCTTGGCCAGCTCCAGCCCAAAGCCCTTCTGCCACATTAGCTCCCTGCTCTGTCCTAGCAGGGCTTAGCGTGGGGCCAAACTTTATTCGCAGGACAGCTACTCCGCCAGCTGCCACGCGTCTGGCCACCCCAGGACATGGCCAAAGAGAGCTTAAGCGCGGCACACCAGGAGCAAACAGCCCGAGCACAGGCTCAGCAGCATCTCGCCTCGGTTCAGGGATATTCCTCTCGCTGGGTCTGACCCAAGACCACCCCCCCTCAAAAAAAAAGTCCATGGGAGGGGTAGAGGCAAAAAGTTCCTCGCCTCAATACCCACACAAAGCTCTTCCAGGTCCCTCCCAGTGAAGCAATTCAAGAGGAGTGGGGAGACTGGGAAGAAGTCTAACACACAGAGAGGGAAATTAATAAGTCATCAATACATACACCCTGTTAAAGCCTGAATCACTGCCAGGAATCTCAGGCAAATTGACAGCCCTAAGTGCAGTGACTGGAGGCCATCTTAGCTGCTGCCAGTGACAGAAGGTATTACCACGAGGAACTCCTCGGTACAGCAGCTTGGCCAGTATCACTGGACAACACACGTTCACCGGCAGGAAAAATTGCCGGCTGTGGATAAAACGGCAAAGCAGCTCTCCTTTAACCTGCTCCTGAGCACCAGCTCTGAGGAAACAACCAGCACAGCACAACCCGGGGACAAAGTCAACGAAAGCCCCAGCTGACGGGTGCCGGGAGCTGCAGTTAGGCAATAAACCAGCCCCGGTCTCGCTGGCACACCGGGGAGCGGCAGAGGACACTGCCCGTGCCCGTTTTTCACCTCGCCAACGGACGGGAAACTTTGCCAGAGAACCGAGCCACGGCTCCGCGCACCCACCGGGCCACTTCACCGGGCACCGAATTATAAAGCCCGGGCAAAAAAAAAAAAAAAAAAAAAAAAAAAAAAAATCCCGGTTTTGAGTTATCCTCCGCATTCCCTCAGAGACGGGAGGGCTGGACGGGTTTCAGGGAGCTACCACGCAACACTATTGCGAAGCAGCCGTGGGAGTTTGCGGAAAAAAGTCCCCCTCCCGTCCCCCATCTGTCTGTGCCGGCAGGTTACTTCCTAAGGCAAGCGCCCGGGCGAAGCGCTGCTCCCGGCTCTGCTGCCGGGCTGCTCGCTGACGACCCGGAGTAGCGAGAGACGCGCAGACTTCGCAGCTGCAGGTGGGCACCCCCGCCCACAGCAGCAAAAAGTTATCTGGGGGACGGCGCGGGCTCCTCACGCCACCCCTGCTCTTTAACAGCCTTCCTAGCAGGAGGGAAGAAGGGGGATTTGCGAGGCAGCCCGGCGTGCTGCCTCCTTCTCCCTGTCCCCCGGCCCTGAAGCAGCATCTCCCGCCGCCCCCCGCCGGCCGTGCCCCTGCCCCCGCTGCCCCCCGGCCACGCCGGTGCCCGGCGCCGGCCCCAGCCCCCCGCCGCCCCACGCACCGCTGTCCAGCCGGGCGAGCTGCGGCAGGCGGTAGGTGCTGACGAGCAGGTCCAGGGGCACGGCCACCGCGCTCCACTTGACGTCCTTCAGACTGAAGCCCGGACAGGGGCCGGGGTCCATCTTCCCACCCGGGCAGGGCGGGCAGCGCCGGCGGGACGGGAAGGAGGGAGGGAAGGAAGGAAGGAAGAAGGGAAGGAGGGACGGAGCTCGCCTCGCTCAGCGCCGGCCGCCGCGGGACATGCCGGGCTAGGCGGAGGGGGAGGCCCGCCGGGCGGCTGCCGCTGCTCCCGCCGCCCCTCGGCACCGGCTGGGGCCGCCCGCCGCCGCCGCTGCTGCCGCGCCTGGCCCAGGAAGCGCCATCCCAGCACTGACTAATCAACAGGGTGCGAGCAACGCCTGCGCAGCTGCCGCTCCTCCCCGCTCCGAAAAGGAAAGTGCCGGGCCGCCCGCCTGCACGGCGGGGAGCGCGGATCGCCGCCGCCGCCGCCGCCGCAGCCGAGCCCGGCCCTCTCGCTCCACCCTCCGGGCGCTCCCCCGACGCGCAGCCGGGGGGGGACCCGCACCGCGACCGGGGATGGGGGAGCCTCACGCCGGGCCCGGGCCGGGCACCTGGCGCTGCAGCCCGGAGAGTGTGTGGGGAGGTGGTTTTGGGGTGTGCGGGGTGGTTTTGGGGTGGTGTGTGTGTGGGGTTTAGGGCGCCTCCACGGCGGGTTGTGGCCTCCTTGGAGCACTGGGGCTGACAGAAAGCCCCCTGCACGCTCGCAGTTAGCAGGTGAAGCTCATTTCACCCGGGCGGTGCGGATTGCTGCCCCACGGCACCTGGCTGCCAAGGATACTTACCTGTGATGTTCCTGCCTGGTGCAGGAAGTTTACCTGTGAGGTTCATCCTGCGTTCAGAAAAACCCAGTTACAGGCCAATTGTGATTGTTACTTTAGCTTTCACCCATGAACCAAATGGATATTTCAAATATGAAGTGCAGTGGAAGGCAGATCTTCGGTTTCTCTTCACCGCTATTACTGCATGTGCCAGTGCAGTACAGATTAAATATATTCCCTGTTCGATGCTCTTCAGGCCAAAGGAGTACTGAAATCCAACTGCTGGTTCTCCTTTCAAGACGGCTTACGTGAGGAAGCCTCACGAAGTGGTCTCTGTCACCATTTTTATTGCCAGTGCAGGATCCCCAGCAGGTACCAGGGGTGCTTAAACAGGAGCAAATAACTCACAGGTGGCTGCGTTGCACTGCGCTCAAGTTTACTTTGTTCACTTTTGTGTCAAAACTGTTTCAGTGCGGTAAAACACTGTATTTAAGGCTATGTATACGCGTACATTTAATGGCTCTACGTAAGGCTGTACCGTTGACTAGGAACGGTGCCTCCCAGTGATCTGCAAAATGACAGCAGGCATCCCCAGCTGAGGTCTTTCTCCGGGATCCATCTCCCGTGGCACCTCTCTCCCGGACGGCTGGATGAGCTCGCGAGGAGCTGTGGCAAGCAGCCCCCAGCCGCCCGTGCCTCCTCGTGCCCCTTAGCGAGGGGCTGACCGCCGCTGCCTGCTTTGTGGCTGCTGGTGCTGGCACGAGGAGGGCCGAGACAGATCCGCTCTTGTTCTGGTCTGCTGCAAATGGGCCTCATCCGCGCTTTGTGGGATGAAACAAAGTCTGTGGAAGCCAGAGAGGATGACACAAGCCCAAGTTAGCTTGCTTTAAATGGGTCTGGGTTGCTTTGAACTGCATACTGATGTGGGCCCGTACTTCAGCTACTCAGTCTGGCTCTGGGATTTCCCAGCCCCATGAAAAACCTTCATTCTCTGAACTCAGTCATGGTGCTGTTAGATCCTACTCACCAGAATTGCTAGCTTTAAAAGACAATGTGGATTTTTTTTCAAAGTCGATTCCTCTTTATGAAGTTTGCAGAATGCTTTGAACTACTTCAGTGAATTGAGCTATTGAAGTGCAAAGTGATATAATAGCTAAAAGCACTGCTGTTGAAATACGGAAAGCCAAAGAATGGTTTTAACTTGTTCGGGTTTGATGAGGTTACTGGACGCAGTGTGTAAGGTAAAGCAGATCAGGTCAGACTGGGATCCACCAGGACTTGGAGCACTAGTCCATCGAGATGTGTTTTTACAGCATTAATTTCAGGATAGATACGGCCTCGCGGCGTATGCTGCTCGCAGGCATCACGCAGTTCTGCTGTCTGGGAAGAAATACGTCTTTCACACCTGAGACAGTTATTGCTGATTTTTCCTTAAAAAATCATTCCTTCTTCTTTGGTTTAGTTACACAACTCTGTATTCTCCCTCACCAGTGGAAGTTTAGCCTCCTCTAACCCGTTCCATTGGAACAGGACACATTTTTTTCAGTGTAACTTCTAGATACTATCTAAATTTCATTTAGTTATTTCCAGGCAAAGAGACATCACAAAGCCTATTATTATTTAAATGTCTCACTTGAGCTCTTAAATTGACTTTGTAATGAGTCCTATCTGTGCTATAGCTGAACTTTCTTGAAAGATATTATTGCACATACAGTATTCAAATCACAAGAACATATGAATCTCAGACTATTCCGTATTTTAACTGTACTTTATGTATAATTAACACTTTAGATATAATCATTTCTCTGATGTTTAGCAATGCCTCAGTCCTTTAGTATGATCTCTTACTAAAGTCTCCTCCTGTGCAAAATACTAATGAAGCCATCAGACCTCTAGAGAAATTAATGTTAGCAAACCTGCTTCAGGATCAGGGCCTCAGTTATGCAATATCATAATTTTTCTGCATGGGCGTTTCAGGTGGCATTCATTTTTTTTTTTTAATATCTACAGGAAATTGTATCCATAAAACCATAAGCATTGTCAGGGGGACTCGATATAATTCCTAAAACTAGTCTTAAATGCATTCTGAATTGATTGAGTCTCATGTTGGTTTAACAACATATTTATGCAGCAGGCTGCAAAATCCCCAGTATATTTATTCCATTACTAATAAAATGATTTTTAAAGCATTTCAGATCATCATCAGTTCATATCTATTCTAACATTTGTATTGGATCTGTATGAAAAAAGCCTGATTTTAGTATGAATCTGCTAGTTTCCTTTACACTGTAGGATGCATACACCAAGTAAAATTCTGAGCCTTATACAGCAAGCTTTGTGTGAAGCCATTTTAGACAGCATTTCTTTAAACTCCCCCATGAATTGGCATTCCTTCTTCCCACATGTGACTTGCCTTTATCTGAAAGGTCTAATTTTCAGAATAAATATTTACAAGTCCAGTGGAAAACAATGGAAGATTCAGTGATCATTTCAGAATCAGATCCTGAATACCTCCCTTTCTCTGGGGTGAGAGGGGAACTTGAAAGAGAACAGTAGTTTGATACAGTTGACATCCGTGCATCTCATGTTTTCAAAGAGAACACAGTTCCTGCCTTACTGGTAACATCCAAACAACTTTTGCTTGTGCAGGGTATTTTAAAGAAATCTGAACATCCTGGAAACATTTTTTTGTTGCCCAGGAACCTATTTGCACCATTCTTAAGGTGGGCCAGTGACTGGGTAGTACCTAAGCCACAATTAATAGAAAACACTGTGAGAATGCGTAATGTATAGAAGGAACTCCTATTCCACAGGGAAACAAACAAAACCCTACAGATCAATCTGCCCCCCTTCTATTTGCTTGCATTGTTGGGAAGAGGAGGAGGAATTAAACAGAGACCTAAACTCAGAGAACCAGTAGCAAAAGTTGTGTGAGTTCAGGACAGCTTGAAGTTTTTTCAAAGGTCCACTGCTGAAGGCAACACTGCGAAATTTGGTAAACACAGGGAACGGAGAGGAAGTGAAATAACAGACTAGCTTGGCTGAATCATACGATCTTCAATGACATGAAAGAAGTAAAAAGTAGGTCAAATTACATATAGAACATGTACGGACAACGCAGAAAGATAAAGTCCCAGAATGTTAAACCATTGGAATTAAAAGATAGTAAGGAAGCTGGAAAATGGCATAGTGTGAAGACCAAGGTAAAAAATGTTCTATTATTCCACAGAGGGGGCAATCTATTTAATCATCATCACCTAATCACTGGTGATGCTGAGACACTGGTATTCCTAATGTCTTTTTTAACCTTGGTCTTCAATTTAAAAAAGCAGATGTGATTTCACTGCTAGCACCATTGACAAATGACTAAAAGTTTAGGCAAGGAAAATGAAGAAACTACCAGGAAAGTACTTAGATAAGTTAAAGATTTTTGGATAGACTGGACCTGGTGAAACTCCCTTAGGTTTCAAGCAGTGTTAGAGCTGCAGCTCATTTTACCTCCAAGAATAAAGAAGAATGAGTGAGGTTCCAGAAACAAACAAACAAAAAAATGACAGGCAATCCAACCATTTTTAAGCATATTGAAAGTAAAGATGTGAGAAGTAGCAGCATGGGTTTGTCAGTAACATGGAACAGCAGATCAATCTAGCCCACTTCTGCCAGATGGTAACAGGCTTCATGGTCATGGATAGGCTGGAAAAAGTGAGCATCATAGGGTTTCATATGAGTTGCTCTTAACTGAAAGGAAAAAAAAAATGGTTTAGAGGAATACATCATATGAGTGCAAAATGATTTGGAAATAATTGGTATTCCCAAGCCGAAAGGATGTATTGAATGGGATTTCACTGAGATCCATCTTGAATCCAGAGCTGCTCGGCATTTTCATCAATACCTCGGATGACTAAACAGAATGTACTTATTCACATGCAAAGACTGTATCTACAGGAAGAGGCTCCAGCTATGCTGGCGTACAGCATTACAATTCAGACGGATGCTGGCAAATTAGAGAAGCTGAAATGCCACTGAATAAGGAGAAACAGAAGGTTCTACACATACAGAGGAATAATCAACTGCACAAATACCAGGATAGAAAAGCAGTTCTTCCAAGGACAGATTACGGATCACAACCTGAACAGTTAGCAACATTAGGCTGTCTTACATTATGCTGATGCCGGAATGCAGAAGTAGGAGTATCAAAGATAAGACAATGAAAATATCATTTTGATCTCTCCAGCCATTGTTAGTTAAACTGGAATAGTCTGCTCAGTTTTCAGTCCTGCGCTCCAGGATAGTACAGAAGCAACTCAAAAATAATGAGGAGAGCAACAAAAACTGCCAAAAGATTTAGAAAACCCAGCCTACAAGGAAAGGTCAAAGGGACTGGTGTTCACTGGTCTTAAGAGGAGAGAGAGGGCAGAAAGAGGTATTTCACGTATATAAAGAGGGAAGAGAGAACCTGCTTTCCATGTCTACCAGTCAGGTTAGGTATTAGGAAACTTCCTGCTTGCAAAACCAGTTCAGTAAGGATTGTACATTACTCAAAGGGACCAAAATCCCCGTCACTGCAGGTCTTTAAACATCTTCCTGCAATACAGCAGGGACAGCTGATCCAAACATGAGATAAGAGGAGGTACTAGGCAGCCTTTCAGAATCCCTTCCAGCACTATTTTCTTGATCTGACATGGCTGTAACTAAAGCAGGGATTATCCCTTGTTCTTTGTTTTCAGATTTTGCTCTAAATACTAGGTTTAGCGACAGGCCATGAGGAGTAGTCTTAGGAAGCAGCTGTAAATATGTAAACCTTCTTGTCTTTCACTTCTGCAAGGATATTAAATTGTCTGGTGGCACAGTAACTTAACAGTACGTGTACTAGGTCTCACGTGCTTCAGAAAGCAATTTCCAGTTAAGCTCCCTGTCTCGATACCAAATGTGATTGAAGAGACAATCTGAAGACAGCCCTCAAAACAGAAGCAGGCCGGTAGTGGAATCCCACCACTGTAAGCTGATGGAGTTTGTTATCCTGGATGTACTGGGATAGCTCACCACATAACCTTGCACAGCAGTATTATCCATTCACAAATGGTGGTAGAACAATTGCATTTAATAATCAACAAGAACCCCATCTCCCACACCAAAAAAAAAAAAGAGAAAAAGAAAGAAAAAGAAAAAGACTATATGATCACAACAATTCTTCAGATTTCCCAGCTTGTATTTGCTTTGTGTGTCTCCAGCAGGTTTGATTTGTGTTCGGTTTGCTTTTAATTAAAGAAAGTGGCATCATGATTCTGCCCTCATTCAAATGTAACTAAAATGTGGTATCCTCCCCTGAAATTAAAGCTATTACACACCAGTATAAAACAGATCCAAATGAGCAGGATCAGATCCCTGATGTATTTATACTTTAAGAAAATAACATAAATACCTCACATCAAAAAAACACTGCATATGTTTTTAACATAGTGATCATTTACGACTAAATGGCACTTGGAAATACAGGTATGCTGCTAAAACCTGCATAAATTATTCAACAGAACAATAAGGCAAGATAGTTATTACTGGATTCATTCAATTGTTCCATGTTTTCTGCTTTACAAAGAAGGTTCTGCAACATACAGAAATTGCGTATGGTTTATTCTTTTATCTCAGCCCTCATCTTTGCAGCCTCCCTGTTCAAGGGTTTTCAAGTAACACGTACATTTCTGAAATGGACAGAAAAGAAGCAAAGCCAAAAATTTCCAGAAAATTATTTTAGGAGACTACACTAAATATCAACTGCCTAAAGAGATGTTATCTTGTGGATAGCCTAAGTGATTTTTTTATATCAAAAGCTTGTCTGTGTGATGTCAATGTTCATTACATTATGAATCTCGTATAAATAACACAAAAAATGTTAAGGTAAATGCTTTTAATACAAGAAAATTAGTGCACTTAGATTTCATTTGTACAAACATTTGTATGCAAATGAAGTCCTCCTGAGCTGCATCTAATAATTCCAAAGTCAGGTAATTGTTTTAACTTTACATTAAAAATATGAAAATATAATATAAATGTGTAAAAACATTTGGGAGCAATGTTTGTGTAATAAAAAGGATACTTAAATACTGTGTACTGTGATTACAGGCTCCCTTTTACAATCTTTTATATTCCTTTGCAATAGTTAATATTTTCTGAAGAGGAAATGAAATAATAAACAATATTTCAGAATGCACAGCAGGTTCTCTTCTTATTTTCATTTAGTTCCACAACATCTAAGTCATATAATACACAGGACTTCTGTAAAACAAATAAAAGCAAACATTTAATTAAGATAACTGCAGTACAATAGTTGAAAAACTTGAATTTTCACATATTTTAATATGTAAAAGATTTGGTGGGGTCACTAGATATATTTTCCTTTAAATATTTAAATAAAATATTAGAGTTTTCTAATAAATTAGAGGGAGACTGATGCCCCTGCAAGTCACAGCTTGGTGTATTTAAATTCTATAGCTGCCTCAAACATTCTTTCTTATTCTGAAGGTGACAGAGGATAGAAAATGTCTTTTGAGGAGACACTACAAACCATATGAACCAATCCTGTAAATTTTTACTCACACAAATTGTTTAAGATGTGCAGGTTCTTCTGTTGACTTCACTAATTTTCACTGATTTGCTCTTAACTACCCTAATCTTTGAAGTATTGAGCTTGAGGTGCAAAAATCCAATTGAAAGGAATAGGGAAATACGGATCAACAGTACTCATTAGAAAAAGGCATATGCTATTGTTTGTTGAAAAAGATATTGAATTGTTTTGTGAAAATTCTCTACAGCTCTCTACTTTGTTATTATTTTTTTTTTTTAAAGAAATAGGTCCAAATGGAAGCAACCTAGTCTTTATCAGAATAGGACTATCAAAATAGCACTCCACCCTTGTAAAACATTTATTTACAGATTGCAAAAGCAGATTTAAAAAATAAAATCAGCAAAACCAGCACTCTTCCTTTCGGCAATAAACTTAACTAGATAATTAGTGCTGACCAGAGAAACAATCAAAACCAGTTGTGCAATAGAGTACTAGTAAATGTTGCAACTTTGGACTCTAAAAATATGAATATTGAATCCTGAACTCAAGCACAAAGACACTGAGATTACTGTCACATGCCTTGAAAAATGAAGTCCCAACTTTTCTACTTGCCATTCTGCTGTACGCTTCTTGGCAGGTTTACCGAGTATATAATGATATACAGAGAAGTAAGCGCAACCACTGGAATCACCACATTCCTCTCTCAAACCAAACCCAACAGCCATAAACAACCATTTCTCACAATAACAAGAAGATTCCAGAAAGGACAGATATCTGAGTTGGAATTCATGAAATTCAAAGCACAGGAAAAAAAGGAAGAAGAGAAAAAATTGCATCATGTAAGACAATGGTAGTCATGATTTAGAATCCAGAAATTCCACATACAGTGTCAGAAATCAGTCCGACTATATCCAGAAAAGTTCATCTAAAATTATTTAATCGAATCAAAATGAGGGGAAAAACATGTTTCCTCATGATAAAATAAGTACTATTCCCCTTTAGCTAAGAATATTTAACACTAACTAAAATTTTGGAGAAGATGCATGAAATTATTATTTTTTTCTGCTGTGTAGGATGCTTGACTACACACAGTGGCCGTTAGGTTTTGTGTTAGGTGGAGACAGTGTTTGAGAGTCTTCATGTGTAGACTGTAAATGTGAAGTATGAAATCTTTTTCAAAAGAAGGAGCAAGGCAGAAAATAATTTAACCAACCATAAATTTGTCACTTCAAGAACATGACACCACTCTGGCTCAGAGACAAGATGGGGAGAAAAAAGATCTGGAAGATAAGAATACAAAAAGAAATTTAAAATGTACTCTGCTAAGACCAAGCAATAACACTGAGTGTTGATTACCGTGGACATAAGCTAAGGAGGTTTAATTTCACACCTTGTTCTTTGCAAGAAAAAAATCAGTCTAGATAGTAAGAGTGTTTCAGAAAATAAATATTTGAACAATTCCAGTATTCAAGTTTAACTTACTTAACTTTGGAGGAAACAGATAATTTTGAAGTGTTGCTTGTTATATCTAACTTCATGCTTTCAGTTAAAGGGCAGCGATTTGCATATTCCTTAAACACTGACAATGCTTATTTGCAAATATTTTACTGCTGGATAGTACTTCTGGGTGGCCAGTAATAGGTACAGCAAGGATCCTTAGGTGATTAATAATGATGAAACCTATTTCACAATGAAATTGTTCATACCACCTGTAAAATCATTATCTGATAGTAGTTAATCAACAAATTATCCAGGACAGAAAGACAAGAATGACCTCTCCACCAATAAAGAAGAGGTAACATTTTGTTTTAAAAGTCATTGAAATGTTGAAGACTTTAAGGATCACTTCAGTTTGATAAGACTTGTAAAAGATCTTCATCAAGCAGACAAGCTTGGGATTCATTTAAGCAAATGTCCTATGCACACATTTTAAAAGGACATATTCATAACCTGAAGAGATACTACGAGTCCTGCGTGAGGAGCTGAAGCAAAGAGACAGCAGCCCCGAGTAGCGCTGAGATCCAGTCAAGGTCTGTAAGAGGTGCGGCACCCTCCTCTCATGAAATTAAGGAGGGCAGGTATGCAAATTTCCCCCATCTCAGAGAACAAGGCAAGCAACATTCCTTGTTCTGGGCTCCCTCCCTCAAAATACAGCCTCCTAGCTCACATTTCAGCTCAGCCTGTTGAAACTTACTTCCCTACAAGGCAGCCAACAAACAGCAGAAAACAGCGAAAAGGTGAGAATAACCAAAGTGATATGGAGAAGCTCAAGTTTCCACATCTTCAGCATCTTGGGCAAAATGAACTTTTGAACGTACCACCAAAGAAATAGATGCCATTCTACCTCACAGTGATTTCAGTAAGACATTGAAACCTACGGCTATAAAATACTGTTTTTTTCCTGCTAAATACCATAGCAGACACGTCTCACCCAACAGACAGGCATCTGTTTAAGTGTTTTAAGCTCACTGCAGAATCAGTGGAGAAAACCAGGCCAAATGAGGTGCTCCCCACAGCCATCTGGCTCTCCTCACCAGCTCTAAGCAGAGCTTGTACCACTGACTTACAACAGATACCTGGCTTGTAGACAGACAAACTGTGATAAGATGGGAAATAGAAATAGCATCAAAACATAAGCGGGGCTCTTTGAATGGTTTCTAAAGTAGTAAATTTATACTAGTAGTAATTTACTATTAGTAGTGAATTTATTGTTGAAGCAAGTTGGATTCCCCTACTCTTGGCACCAGTTCTTGGTATTTTTATACTGTTTTAGTTATTTTGGAGACAGGGTTCACCATGGGTTTGGAAGAATTATACAATTTTTCAACATTTCAATGCCTCTAGAGTGTCTGCTGGAAAACTATTGGCTTTAGAGAAACATGCAGAAGGGAGTGTAACTGAAGTTAGTGTTCCTTGTAACATCTTAAAATTCTGACAAAGATTGGCGAAGCATGGCAGAGGACCTTGCGCAATGAACTTCATCGGACTTCTGCACCTACACAGCCAGAAGAGAGAACTCAGTTGTTAAGATGTGTCCTACTATTTCTTTAACCTGTATTTTCCTTGTATTCTGCAATTCCAGAATTGAAATTACTTGTTCAAACTACTAAACAGTCATTTCCCAACAGGAATGGCCAGGACAGGGCACAAGAAGGATCAGCAAGAACTGGAGATACATTAGCAGAGAAAGTGATCACTGTTGGGGCAGGGACAAGAGTAGGAAAGGACTAAGGGAGGATAAGATACAACAGGATCCCACTGCTGCAGAACACCTTCAAGAGATGGGAATAGAAGTCTTTGTTCCCAAATCCTACTATTTCACAATGTCTAAGACACATCTAACCCATTGGCAAAGTGTGGATCTCTATCTCCCTCTTCTGTTAATAACACATAGACTTTACAAATGTTGTACTCCAATTATTTCACAAGCTTAAGAAGAGAACTATGCTGTTACTCTAAGAAACCCCAACCCTACTGATATCTGGGTAGGGATTAATATCATTCCACCTCAAAAGCCCTATTTAAGAGAGCAATCAGGTTGCAAAGTCACGATCTTGCAGAAGCAGCAAATTCCAGAAGTAAGCCAACTGTGTAACTTTACTTCGGTTTCCTTGAATTTATTTAACTTTAATCATATGAAACCATAAAGGCTGTGATACAGAGTCCTCTACAATCAATGCAGAGAGAAAGGCACCTCCAAGAACACAATTTTATCCTAAGAAGATGTGTCTCTTCCCATTGAATACAGATGATTTGGCCTTTGAGCAACCCAGTCTAGTGGGAGGTGTCCCTGCCCATGGCAGGGGTGTTGGAACTAGAGGATCCTTAAAGGCCCTTCTGACCCAAGTCTTTCTGTGATTCTATGATTCTAGACGACATCAGACTAGTCATTTTAACTGCCTAAGGTTGCTCACTAAGATGAATCTCATCCTATATGCTCAAACATTATGATTAAGATCCAGAGATTAAGACTCAACATTTGATTCACACAACCTAATTACATGTTAGTCTTTCCAGAAGAATACTTGGCTCATTCAATGTTCAGAACAGACCTTTTTGAATTAAACAAGATGTAGAGCAAAATTAGGCCTTATGTTGCTCCAGTGCTATGTGAGTTGGTACCATTTATCCTTTTTGCTTTAATATATGTACCATGGTTCCCATGTGTGCAATGCTGAATATACTGCCTACTGTTACTAAGAAGGTTATGAAGATAAAAATCTAAAATAGATCTCAAATATAGCATTAAGAGCATTATGAAAAACCTCATGAAGAAATTAATATTCTGTGGTCAGTACAAGATAAATAAGGGGTAAATAAAGCCTGGGGCTTCACGCATGACTAAGGATAATAAATAAACACGGAATGTGCACTGCTTGAGACACAGGGATCTTTAGGACACACAATTCCCAGAATCTCAGCAATAATGAAGTCTGCTTTCCTATGGATTTGTGTCCTGCATTGAGTTAAATTTGATATCTACGATGCAAGCTCCAGCTGGAGTAGCTGGTCAAAGCATTTTTCAGCCTCTGTCTGTGTCTAATACCGTATGAGCTATTGCTGGCGACCTTCCTTCTGCAGAGTGCTCTGCCTCTCCTTCACCCAGCACCTTATTTTCAAGGAAGTAAAATCTCAAAAATCTTGTTGCCTTGGAAAGAAAACTAAAGAGATCAAGGAAGGACAGAGTTCTTAGGAAGGACAGAGCCTATTACTTTTGAATATTCAGATTACATCTAACTGTTAGACCTTACATGTTAACCTCAACAGCACGAGGAAAGTTCTTAAATAGGTTTTGGCTGTTCTGTGCTCAGAAGATATGTATTTATTTAATGTAACGTTAAAACAATCTTAGCAGTTGATCACTTTTGGGAGGTAGGCAGAACATAAATTTCAGATAGTTTTATAGGAGCCTTCAGAAAAGAGCAAGAACTGCATTTTTTTCCTTTTCTTTTTGTTGAATACAGTTTCCATCCCTCTGCTCCTAGTTTAGAAAAATACCAACCACCACACCCACAAAGACAGAAACACAAAGGCTTGTAACATTTTTTTAAAAGCTAGTTGAAGAGAGTACTGCTCGTCAGCCATGAAACCAAACAACGCAGAAGTGCAAATACTAACTGCATTCTGGGTGGTATTTTGGGGGCTTGGTTGTTTTCTGAGGACTGACTCACAAGTACAAATAGCTCACTGGCAACCTGAAGCACTGTTAAGGAACAGCTGTCATCAATTAACAAGCAGGTTTAGGCAAATCTGAGACTTGCAAGAATTGTGAATAATAATAAAAATAAAAAGTTATTTGTCAACATGTCTAAGCAAACCTCTGGAATAAGCTGTAAGTGCCATTAACATTTGTTTCCACCATAGCCCTTCCAATACAATCAAATAAGTTATTACTTGGGGTTTGGAACTAGATGATCTTTAAGGTCATCTTAATCCAATCCAATTCCAATCCTTAATCACCTTCTAATCCAAGCCGTTTCTATGATTCTATGATTCTATGATTTTGTAATTATTAACTGATAACGATTGAAAACTGTGAGTTAACTATTCTCAAAAATATGCCATGATGCCACAGCTGGAACCAATGTAAGCTCTCAAATAGTATCTGATTGTTTTAATGAGATTTTCCATGCAAATTAGAGCCACGGGTTTGAAACCCATCAGAGAATGGTTTTCATGGATTATAAATATCTGAAAAGTTAAGCAGTGCTTTAGCTATATGAATCACTGGGATATGAAAGTCTTCTCCCTCCCCTAAACCAGATAAAAGTAAAGCCACAAAAGAAGACATAGCATGGTCTTACATAAGTAGCATGGTCTGTTGGCTTAAATCCACAGTCTACAATTAGGAAAATGCAGGACAAAATAATGGCAATACAAATCTGCCCTTTAGGTCTGACACAATTTAATGTGTGTGTTTATATACATATATATATATATTTAATTGGGAATCCTCCTTTGAATTGCAACTTGTTCTAAATTTTAAGAGAATCAAGAAGTTCGTTACTTCTATATGACCTCTACATTTCCAGACATTGATTTTCCCCATCCATGTGTGTATTTATAGAACTAGTTAAAAGGAAATGCCTATATTGTAGATGGTGAACAAGAGTGTATATAGAAAATCCTAGATTTCCCAAGATTCATGTAGCCTACTGCAATGCATCTGAAAATGGTCTACTGTCTGCCTGCCTGCCTCTCTTCTGAATGGCCTAAGCCGAATTCCAAAAGGCATGGCCATATGAGACTTCTAAGAGAGCTCCTTCAAACAAGTTTTCCCTGTGGGACTGGTAAAGCAACGGCATGTGTACACTGAAGCATCTCATCAGTCTGGGATAGATGGTCCTACCACAGAAGTAAGCAAGGCCCAACATCCTGCTGCCTCTGATATACGTGTCTTGGGCCAAAACACTGTGTAATGATGTATCTCCTTTTTCAAATCAGCAAGTACGTACTTCACCATTGCAGAATGGATGTATGACTGAAGTGATCTCAGACTGGCAGCTATCATGTCATTTTTCACAGCTACTGGCCACACTTCCTAGCACATTTCTCCTTCTCCAAAATTTCATCAGCTAGAGGAAGTTAAAATTCAAGTAGTACATGCAGATTTCACAGTTTTGTGAACAAGCAAATTATTTTGTTGAACCTGAAAACCATGATGAGACTGTGTTGTAGAGTTATTTATTTATTTTTCCTGTGATTTCTTTCTTATTAGGCCAGTGGCAAAACCAATTGGGCTAAAGGAGTCCTTGTTTAAATCAACAAATGCCTTTCACTACAAATAAATATTTTTTCACCAAAGAAATGGAACGTGAGGCCCCAACAGGGATTGCAAACATTTCTAGATGAAGTGAAATGATATTATAGACAAATTCTTACAAACATTTCTAGACAGGGTGAAATGGTACTACAGACTTGACAAATTCTCATGGACATATTTTCCAAACACACATATATGCACACAGACTGTATAATTGTATTCTCAAGCAGTTCTAATTCAAGCCATGCTGGAGTACAATGGTCTCAATTTGTTTGCATGTACACACTATAATAACCATGCATTTTCACAAAGATTAGTAGGAATACTAAAATTACACCTTAAGTGAAAAAAATAAAGGCAATCTTTGAGTGAGAAATACCCAAACACCATTTCTGAATGCTGCAGAGAATTCTCTCAGATCATACCCAAATGCACTATGCAGAAATGTTAGCTTTGCAGATATTTGTCTTTGCAGCAGTTATGATCATAGCTATTGCTTTGTAGCTTTCATGCTGCATACTAACAAATATATTATTTATTTACAGTAGAAACTGTCTTTTTCATTTACAATAAATTCAAATGTATCTTATTTCAGACTTTTTCTCAGCTATTCAAAGACCTGCCATCCTCCTCTTCTAAATGATATTTGGCAGGTGAGTTTCATTTGAATGCTAAGGGAGTCAAAATCATATATATATATATATATATATATAAAGAAAGAAAACAACAACAAAACACTTCTACAGCTTGTGTTATTGTATACTAGGACAGGACCTTGATTTAGAAGCAGTCCAGCCCTGAGCTATTATTCTGTCCATCCCCTATGGCTATTTAATCAAAACACTGCAACTTGTGACTTTGTCAGTAATTTTGCTCATTTATCTTTATTATGACTTCAAGAGTATTCGGAATGGAAGGCTAGTTTTGTATAACTAATATTGGTGATGAATGGCAATGATAATGCATTTCATGAAGAACATCCATTAATGTCTAAAATAATATTCTACTGTCTAAAAATAAATTGCGATGCAAAACATTTTCATAGCTAATTAACAATAATTCAGTCCTACAAAAGAGTTTTGTATGGCAACTCTGAGTAGCAAGGACCTTTACGCCAACACAATCTAAGTGGTTAGAGATGCCAACTCTGACAGCTACAATATTGATTTTACCACTAATTAACTCAAATCTTTAAGTTCTCAGATCTTCATAAGCACTAGTGTAAATCATCCAAACAAACAACTGTGATCTTTGGATAAAATATTTGATTGCTGAATATAAAAGGTCTGCTCTTTCCATCAGCATGTGGCCTCTTCACAGTATGCATATTCTGAGGACATCTACAGAAAAAAAGGAATCTTCCTGGCACAGAAGTGGAACTACTGTGCAACTCCCCTGTATTAACCCTTCTCTTGAAGAAAACGGTGGGAAGGAAAGCCACTAATGCAGCTTTCCTGAATTTTCACCTTCTCCTTGAACAATATTATACATTTTCCCTTCTTCCTCTGTTCTCTCCTCCCACAATTATTTTTCCCCACATCCTCCCCATACATCTACAGTTACAGGATCCCCCCAAATACAACTACATAATGCAAAAACAGCCCTGCTTGTGCTTTGTTAAAGCTATCCTGCATTTACAATCTTGTTTACCCGATCTCCCCTTTTCTTCCTGCTCAGCCTACCTTTTCCAGTATCTCCTTAGTCAAGAGTGTAAATGCATCATCAATATTCACGTTATCTTTGGCACTGGTTTCAAAAAAGGGTATCCCATGTTCCCAAGCAAGCTGAAAAAGAAATGTAGGCAACGGGATAAACAGTCTTTAGGAAAAAATAAAATATTTACTGATACTAACAGCAATAGATATGTAGATGCTTCTGACAGTTTCTAACATGTTATATAAATATTAAGTAAATGTCAGCTCAGTAAAGTACACTGTATTCATCCTCGTTTCATAAATTTCAGGTAAGTCTTAAATCAGTCTCCTTAAATTTCTGTATTTTCAAAACAATTTTTTGACCTATCTTTACTTGTAAATAAGAACAAACTGCAGTGGCTCTCTCCACAATGTTTTGAATGATTTGGAAAATGAATCGTCTCCTAGGCAATTATTTAGAGGAAATTATTGGAATGCCTGCAGAAAAGGATAGATAAAAATGTGACAAAAATGTATAAAAACAGTCATGATGAAATAAAAAAAGAGATGCAGCATTTCACTAAAGATGCAGAAAAGCACACAGATAACAGACATACAAAGAACAGATGTGTATGCAAAAATGTATTATGGTAATAGGATAACCAGGAAAATACTTAGAATAAATCCACAGCATAGATATTATACTGGTTAATTTTATTTAATTTGTGTCCAGTGTACCTCTCTTACAGCTGGATAGATACAGATTGGCATGAGGAAAAATGAACTACAAAATTCATAGCTTTTTAAGGCCTTGAACTTCTTCTAATTTATACTGTTAAATACATGGAGAAAAATAGTTGACCATTGCCTCCCATGGAAGGAGGCTAAGTTGAGAATATCTGCCAGAGAAAAAACATAGTGGGACAGCCAATATTACTCCCTTTGGAATGAAAACCCTCTCAGTACACATCCAGAGAAGGCAATCCCAGTGAAAGAAAATATTCCTATTGCTTATAATGTCTACAAAATCCTATAATTACTGACCACTTAATTTATTTGTGATGCTCATCATTAGGATAAAAAGTCTAATGCTGGCAGTTGTGCTTGTTTTCAATAGGTTCTTGAGCTAACTTATAAAAATTCAAAAATAAGGCATGAAGGTATAAGAATTGAAGTGCAAAATTTTAGTAATAATATAATAAAGACTACTTTAAAGGTGGAAAAAGGTAAGCAAAATGGTTTACTTTCCAAAATACTGTAATGAAGTATAATTTTGAAAATGAAGAACAATTCTGTTTCTTAAAACAGACTACTTCGTAAGAGATTCTAAACTCATGCTGACTGCAATGAATAGTTTTAGATACTGCAGCAACTTGTAACAAAAAATTAAGATCACATTACTGTTAGCAAGTGTCAATGTTAAACAATGATTCTTTATGGTTCATAAGGAAAAATACCAGTACTTAAAATACTGGGCTAATAAAATGGGGAAGACTGCTTCACAATTTATAAAGTATACAGGTTCTACTATTAAATATTCATTTTTTTCTTTCTTGTGTCATGTAATAGACATCTAGAGTCTAACTATGTAGAAACTCTGATAAACACACACCATTTTAATCATGGAATCACAGAAATCACTTGGAAAGATAACCCCACTTGAAATACGACTACTGCCCATATAACATAGGGTCAACCTTTGCCTACCTGAGCTTTGAAATCCCCCAAAGATGGAGATTTTGCAACTTTTCTGCAATTTTTGCCAGCACTAGAAAGACAGAGGTAATAATCTCTCCAGATTTGCCATCCATTATCCTCCTAATTGTAGCCCAACATGTTTTTTTTTGCAATGAGAGGACATCATTGACTTATATTCGAGCTGGTGTTCATTGTAATCTGTCAATACTCTGCAGCGGGGCCGTACTTCAGGCAATCACTCCCTGCTTGTACCAATGCCTGTGATTATTCTATTCCAGGTGGCAATCTTTGTACTTCTCTGTACTGAATTTCATCAAGGTCCTAGAGAATTGAAGTTCTACCATTTGGTGTGGTAGAACAACCCTAAATCTCATGACACACGTGAATCTCCTTCTGTCATCAGATCACTGATGTAGATGTTGAACAACCAGAGTCCCACCACAGATCTCTGATGTGCTCTGCTCATTACTACCAACCACACAGCCTTCAGTTACTACCTTTTGCATCTAGCCCACATTTCTTAGCTTCCAAGTGAGGATGCCATGTGAGGAAGTGACAAAAGCCTTATTAAATTCAAAATAGATCAAAACCACTCCTTTATCCATCAGGCAAT
Organism: Heteronetta atricapilla; assembly: GCA_011075105.1. Lineage (NCBI taxonomy): Eukaryota > Metazoa > Chordata > Aves > Anseriformes > Anatidae > Heteronetta > Heteronetta atricapilla. The sequence continues at coordinate 113,701,253 of CM021732.1, forward strand.
CAGAGTGGCTCACACAGTTTGACCTCTGTTGATCATTCCAGATCATCTCTCGTCCTTTAAATGGTTGGATAAGGATTTATTCAATAAAGAAGAATGAATAAAGAACACCGAATAGAGAAGATTAATCAGAGAATCACAGAATGGCTGAGGTTGGAAGGGACCTCTGGAGGTCATCTGGTCAAACCTCCTTGCTGAAGCAGGGCCATCTAGAGTAGGTTGCTAAATGGTTTGTGAGTATCTCCAAGGAGGGAGACTCCACAAGTGTATGCATTAATGCATGTATTTTTCCAATTCTAGTAAGTATTGTGGCAAGCAAGTTTAATGCAAATTTACATAGATGAAAAAAAAATCACCATCAGTCCAGTATTAATGCAGCAGCAAGTAAGAGAACAGCTTTGGCTAATCTATCTCAAACAACCTGGAAAGGCACATTCAAATAACTACTTTTTTTTTTTTTTTTTTTTTAACCATTAGGAATATCTTGAATAGATCTGTAAATAAAAATAAATACCAAACTGATGGTGATAATACTACTTGGAAACATTATTTTATATCATACTTAAGAACAGTTTGGAGATCTCAAGTGAAATAAGCTCATATCTTACAAAAACAAAGTAAATAATGTCAATATATTTTCCAAAGATAAGTTTAATTCCAACTGTTTATTTATTCTAACTAAAAATATGGTAATTCCTACTAAAATGCTGCTAAGATTTCTTACTGTTGAATCAGAGAGATTTGTCTGCAATATTCCTAGCACTGTGGATTATGTTTTGTTTTTTTTTTTTTCACTCATATTTACCTGTAAAATCAGTTCTGAAGTGAGGCACACGAAGACAACAAAAGGAAAACAAACAAGCAAGCAAACACATTTGTCTATTTCTGTTAGAAAGATGTGATGAGAAAAATGGGCACATTCTACCAAATCATGTAACTTTCAGCTTTTTTACTTATTTTTCAGTGAGAAAGATAATGTTATTGGTTTGGGGGAGAGGGGGAATTGGAGGAGGAGCCCAAAAAAGGTTGAATTCAAACTTTTCTCAAAATGAATAAATAAAAGTTATTAATCCAATAAAATACTTCATAGTGTTAGAATTATGTCAATTTATGAGTGACCAAAATGATACAATTACAAAAGCAAGCTTTAAAAATATAATTTCTCTGTATTAAATTGGTTTTTACACTGGCATACCATGCCCACTCAGTTATGACAGCTTGTTATGGAAATGCCAAAATCCATGGTAAGATTCCCAGAGAATCCTTTGATCTTTGCAAGATTCTGAGCAGAACAATACTTACAGCTTATACTCACAGGGCAATACGAAATATGTAAGTATGAATTATTATGTGGCAATGTTTGTATCAAACCTTTTTCCCTTCTTCATATGGTATTGTTTTCCTTGGAGTGAGAGGACAATATTAGCTCACTCTCTACTAATGCAATCTTTCTCCAGCTAGCTCAGTCAGATTCTCTAGCACTTTAAAATCACATTAAAAGAAAAATAGTATAACTGAAGAGCTGCCTCAGAACACGGGAGAAATCCAGAAAGCAGACTCAGTGGTGAGGGGGTAATGACTTGTTTCTCAAAAAAAAGACTACATTAAGAGAAATTTTGATTGCATCGTTAAGGATGCAGAAGTCAGAAAATGTCATTGTTAATACCATATGCAAAACCCTAATACTGCCCTCTTGTGCACATGCACTCAGCGAGCCTTCAGATTTTTGACAGTGTATTCCTTGAGTTGGAGTATACATGTATTTTTCAGCAACCTTAGTCCATGTACACAGATACAGTACACCTTATGCTATTTTTTAAAGTTTCCCAATCTGGAATTATATAATTGGCAAGAAATTATCAGTTTTATTTTCCTCAAACACAGTATAACCTGCCTGACTTACCATGTCTAAATGCATTCTAGAAGGATTCATTCCAAGATACATACAACAGATGCATACAATTTTCAGTTGTAAAAATTACTGGTATATACTTCAAGCTATACTGCAACATTAAGTCAGCTCCACATTTTTTTCTGCCACTGCATGCCTCCTGAATTTCCTCACAGGTTCTCAGCGATGGTAATTTGCCATCGCCTTTAAAACAGTACTCCCCACTTACCAGTTCATCCTCTGTACTATAAACTATACTATACTATAACTGAACTATAATCTCAGCTGTACAACCCACACAGTTAGAACTAGGAGGGCAGCTGGATGTTTCCTAAATGTATCAGTCCAGTATTATTTAGGGCTGTTTATAAACAATGAAGATCACAGTGCACAGTCTGCCACAATAGCTCTTTACAGTCAGACTGCAGCAAAAAATCATTTATAAGTTCATCAGGTAGTATAAAAATGATGCAGAATGTACTTTGTATTATACCATCATAATCACCGTCATAAAATTGATGCAGAATGTACTTTGTATTATATTTTAGCATTCCACATCAGAACAGTACTCTGGAAATGCAGATTCTGAAAAATTTGTAATTATAATTTGAAACATACAGTTTCTGCCATAATGCCTGGAACTATTTAAGTTCATTTTAACTTTTAAAATAAGAATCAGTATTCTGAAGAGAGCAGTTAGGAGATATTTAATGCATTTCTGCACATATGTTAAAAACAACAAGCAAACAAACAAAAAACATTGTTCTTCTGAAGCAATTTTCTAACAGAATTTTTGGAATCCAGGAGCCTTTTATCATTTTCCATGTAGCAGTTTTAGTCACATACTAAGATACTCAGTGGAAGAAAGCACCAGTGATCAATGATACCTTTTCTCCTTTACGTTTTGGAACTACACGTTCAGACTCCTTATCGCACTTGTTGCCCAACAGTATTACGTCCACTTCATCACCCGCTTTCTAAAAGAGAACGAGCATTAGTAAGCATCACGTTAGGAAAAAAGCAAACAACGTAAGCCTTTCACCTTCAACTCACACTAACCTTCAACACTCTTCCCTTGACAGTAAAGGCTAAATTCTGCCCTGACCTTTTCATCTGTGGAAATATTTTTCAGGAGTTCACAGGATTCTGAGGAAAACATCAAGACTGCAAGGAGCAGAGAAGAGCCACTTACAAGTACAGGGCATAATTTGGAACATCTTTCAATACGGTATAAAGTATATGGTGCATGTGTGTTGTCTTCTGATGAATGCTTGATTTCCAGTCTTTAAAGTGACTGGAAATGCCCCAAAGTCACAGAAGCTGCACTCCCTGAAGTAACGGGATCGTGGATTAGCATGATAGTCAGGTCTACATCTGGCACTCAAAAGGAAAAAATGAAAGAATTTGCTGCACCTGAAAGAGCACCTCTCTGTACTTCACTTTTGCACACTGACAGTAAAATTACATTCAAAGTGCTCAAACTCAACATAAAAGTTTGATTATCCCAAGACACTCGGAAGAAGGCAATAGATTTTTAATGAAGTAAAAATTTAAAAACCTCATTGATTTCAGAAGGAAGAAAAATCTAGCTTTTTGACCTTGTCTCCATCCTTCGCTCCACTAATCCAGTTACGTACACGATGACTCTGGATGCTTTACATCAGTGCTATTTTAAGATAAGCCATTGTAACTCTACATGACTGGAATGACAGGGAAATGGAACAGTTCTGCAACAGAATGTGGAAAACGCAAACAGACGTTTGTTGCAAAAAAACAAACAAACAGTATTTAAAGCCACTTTTGATGCTTAAATGGAGGAAGCTGAGGGTCTTAGTCTAGAGACAATGCACATGTGATCTGATCCCATGACATGCTCTGGAAGTCAATGTTTTCACAGCTCCTCTGATGACTCAAGTAGTTTGATCTCATGCTACAGATTTCTCTACAAGGATGCTGATGAAATCTCTGATCTCTAATAGTCTTAATTTTTATAATACTAATAAAGCTGTAGGGTGTCTCTATCTCTTTCAGAGGGGATTAAAACTAGCTAATAGTTGGATTTTTTTTCTGTGGAAAGACTGAAAGGAACAGACACACGCAAATATATCCACCTACCCAATGTGACAGAAGATGCCTCATCTCCAGATAAAGAACAACAAGAGAACACTGATAATTCGCCATTACAGCTGCAGTAAAATTCCAGTATCAGAAGAAACCAAATACTCTAAGCCCTCACAACCGCAATTCTCAGAATCTGTACCATAAGACACAAACAGGCACAGATAACCCTCTTCCCCAGAGCACACACTGCTGCACATGGACGCAAGTACCCCCTGACAGAGAAATGTAAAGAAAAATATCTATTCATTGAAGGATGACAGAATCATTATTTTTTGTCTTTTTTTTTTTTTTTTGTCTCTTACAACTAAGTTGCCTCATTTGAAGAGTACAGCAGTGGGCACAATTTATTATTAAGGAACACCATTTTGTTTTTTTAATCCACTCTCATTTTAGAGTCAGCTAATCTCATTTCAAAACCATAGCTGATGTTCAAGACAATGCAGTATTAAAATGAAGTAAGCTCATCATACGAGTATAAAGTACAGACCAAAAATAATGGATCAGTCTAACCTGCATTAATAGACCAAAATGTTGGCTGTTTCAGAATGCACTGGAGCTTTACTCATTAAGGTCAATGGTTCTCCTCCATAAAATTACATACATCAGTCCTTAAAATAGGGTAGAGTAAATAGACAATTTAATCTCATCATATAATCAACTTTTCATTTGAAAGAAGGCTGTATGCAGTTGAGGGTTTTACCAGTGACATTTCACTTTACTCTGAAGTAAAAGGTCAAAAGAAAATGCTAGCATCCTTTCTGTGCAAAAACATGAAATTCATCCTGTTGTGTATTTCTGCACAAACAACACAACTTTTTAAAAGTGGGAATGTTCTTTGTACACAGTTTCAAATAATAACAGCATTTAACGAGTAGCGATACCAGGCCTTTCGGTATTTACTTCCCTAAATAACTATATTCCTACATTAATACATTTTCATAATGAATTTTCCCTTTGACTATATTTTTTTTAAAGATAGTATCTTGAAATGTCTTCCTTTTACAAAACTAAAGGATATAAACCAAAATTACCTTCATTTTAAATTTTGAAAAGTGATTGTGCAAATGAAGTCTCAAAAAAATAACTCAACATGAGTAGGCAGAAGTTTGACCATGTGCTCAGTTGGCATAAAAACTGCAGAGGTACACTGATTTCAATCAGCCAAAAATATGGCTCTTCAGTGCTTCTAAAAGCTCACTGTGTATTTTCATCCTCTCTTATTTATAGCTCAGGAATAAGCCTTCCAAATGCGAAATCTACAGCTAAAAAGAGGATGATTATTTTACAGTTATTAAGATGCTATTATGTAAGCCAGCTAACAGAGTCAGGAAGCATTTCTCCCATGTCATGGAAAAGTACTATCAAAATTTAATCAAGGCAAAAAGAAAAAAAAAAAAGCAATTTTCTTTTTTTGAGAAGTGAAAATGTTTTGCCTTGGTATTGTTTAAAAATACATCTAGAGTTTTGGTTGACTCTCCTGAGTTTTTATTCAGCTTTTAACATTTCAAAGTTCATACTCCACTGAAATTTCAAATTAAAAAAGCACAAACTTGGAGAAAACCTAGCCTATATATATAATATATAGATATATATACACATATGTGTATATATATCTATATATATATATATAAAATGTCTAAAAAGGCTACATCAACACCCGTTTTTTCTCCAAAATTTGAAGTTGTGAAATTTATTGAGGCCAACCAAGTGTTTTGACCAGTTTGGAAGAGTTTGGAGTCACCAGGTTTTGGCAAAAGCTGCAGCCAGGCTGCTGCTTGCCAGCTGCTGTGATGGGTGGCCACATGAGGGAGCAGCACCATAGCCATCAACTCAGTGGTGCCACAGACTGGACTAGGAAAATGACTCGCATCACACCGTAACAGAAACCAAGAATGCAAAATGGAGAATGCCTTGCTCGTTCTTTTTGTATGTATTATTTTTCCCCCAATGTTTTTCTGCACTTTTTCTCATTCTGCAGAGAAACTTTTCACAGATGTGCTGTGAATTTGTGTGTCAAAAGTAGCGCAGACATCTAAATGGAAAGAGAACCACATCACAGGTACTTACAGGTTATTGTGAGACCATCCCTTCACTTCAGTGGTGAGCACAAGACCCTACCGTGAATGGGTGGCCTCAGCCTGCCCCTGCAGCACGCTGAGCATTATTAATCCAAAGCTCATTCTGACTCTGTATCTTTCCGGTGAAGCACTACTTTTTCCTCAGAATAACCACCCTGTCCTTCCACCATGTTTCCACAACATAACTGTGTAGGGCTGCACTGTTTTGATAATCACTGATTACAGTATGAATGGGGAATAGAAGCTTGTTTGCAGGTCCAAACAGTGAAATTGAGAACCCAGATGTGATAAAAACACTATTGTAATGCTTAACTAGTTTGTATGTAAAGAAAAAGAGTAGCAGTAATATAATTTTTCAGATATGAAAATGAGATACAAATACACATTTTCATGCAGTGAGATGAAGGTATAGTTGGGGAAGGTCATAAACAAGGAAGTTTCTTCTTCCTACTTTCTGGACAATGATACCAGAGACTTATCCTCTGTACTAATGAAGAATAATTTGTTAAGAATACACTGTCCCCACAATCTCCTTGACAGCATCACTTGCAGTGTTCATATTACAATTCTCACAGATGTCTCTTTCCACGTATCTTTCTAAATGCCATGTTATGATCTCAATTACAAATGCCTCATTTCCGAGTTTTTGGTGGAATTGTACAAGTGGTGGAATTGGTATATCTACTAACAAACAGACTTGATTGGACATAAACCAATTTATCCTCAAACCAATCTGGGATTAGAGATATAGCAATTTAGCAAAATGACAAGGACAAGATATTTTCAGTTCTAATCAGAGTCGTAACAACAAACCTATCTATGAATTGGAACAATTCAATCCTTTTGGTGCCATGCTTTCCCATCTGAAGAAGAAAAACTCAGAGCAATTTGAAGTCAAACTAATTTACATTTGCAAAGCATTTTGCTGTAGAGCTTTTATTTAAGTATGATGCAGAAATACTGTCCCAGTTCCCAACTCTCAGATGCATTACAATGCACAGAACCAGAAAAGGGCACTATGCTGAACCAGCAGTAACCCACCACACCCATACATTCAATATCCTGGTTGAGGGCTCACTTCTTTCAGATACCACGAGCAGAAAGCTAGTATATTACAAAAACACCAGACTACATCAGCCAGTTCTTGCAAATGATTTCCAGCACAAAGGTAATTGTTAGGAACTGGTAATGCCATCTTCATGGCCACATCAGGAAACTAGCACAAAGAAAACGAGGACCTGCCATCTATGTCAAAGTTTCTGGTGACCCATACCCCATGTGTGAATCATGGTGTGATTCAGGTTGGTAAGGACTTCTGGAAGTCATCTGGTCTAACCCCGTGCTCAGAACTGGCCAAGCTTTAAAGACATGTGGTGAGGTTGCTCAAGGCCCTGTGGAACTGAGTTTTACACATCTCCAGAGATCCAGATCCTCTTCTGGAACCTCTTTGAGCATTTACTACTGTGAGTAATTTTTTTGCCAGTATGTTAGCTGGGATCACAGAATCACAGAATTTCTAGGTTGGAAGAGACCTCAAGATCATCGAGTCCAACCTCTATCCTAACACTAACAGTCCCCACTAAACCATATCGCTAAGCTCTACATCTAAACGTCTTTTAAAGACCTCCACGGATGATGACTCCACCACTTCCCTGGGCAGCCCGTTCCAATGTCTAACAACCCTTTCAGTAAAGAAGTTCTTCCTAACATCCAACCTAAAACTCCCCTGGCACAACTTAAGCCCATTCCCCCTTGTCCTGTCACCAGGCACGTGGGAGAACAGACCAACCCCCACCTCGCTACAGCCTCCCTTGAGGTACCTGTAGAGAGCGATAAGGTCACCCCTGAGCCTCCTTTTCTCCAGGCTGAACAAGCCCAGCTCCCTCAGCCGCTCCTCATAGGACTTGTTCTCCAGGCCCCTCACCAGCTTCGTCGCCCTTCTCTGGACTCGCTCAAGCACCTCCATGTCCTTCTTGTAGCGAGGGGCCCAAAACTGAACACAGTACTCGAGGTGCGGCCTCACCAGAGCTGAGTACAGGGGGACAATCACCTCCCTAGCCCTGCTGGCCACACTGATCTTCTTCAACACATCCTGGAAAGAACTGTTTTCTACAAATGGATTTGGTACACAATTATTTCTATTTGATTTTTAACAGCTAAATAGAATCAGCCTTTCAGAAATCAGCAGTCTAGGGGGAAACCCTAATAAATATGATATCACCTATGAATAAAGAATGGTTGCAGGTTCTCAAGTAATTTTCCTGCAATTATCATGCTCCTAATTGGTGCATTACAAATCCAATATCCCTGCACTGGATTTGTCAATGAAGTCCTACGATAGTCAGTTGTGAGTATATTATTCTAGTAACCTTTTTATAAACAATCCTGTTACTTAGTTCTGCTCTAGCACTGAGCACAAATGTTAGAACAATTCAGGCATTAAACTAGTGTCTTGAATTTCCTTAAACAATAATTCATTTTTAATAGGAAAGTTGCTGTATTCAAACTCAAAATAATTTAAATACAATGATAACATTACTGGCAATCTGATTGCAATACCACTGACTGGCCAGTTTTTCTAAAATCGATGGAGTTTCTAGGAATGCTAAATTGCTTAGATTTTTACAGCAGTTGAAAATAAAAATGGCTTAGCACACTGAACAGATTTTTAAAAATCCTTCCACTTAAAAGCTCTATGTACAAAGAATTAAAAAGTAAGAGTGTAATTGTAATAACTGAATCATCTAAAAAATCCTATTTGATTGGTTCAGCTATAAACTTTACCTAACAGTCTGGGTTTTTTTTTTGTTTGTTTGTTTTTTTTTTTTGTTTTTTTGTTTTTTTTAACAAAGCCTGTACCTGTTTCCTTTTTTATTTTTATTTATTTATTTTTACCCTTGCACATTTTTCAGGATGCTGTAGCAACAGCCACTTTGATACTGGGCATCTGTGGGGAATTAAATGCTGGCTTGTATTTACAGACCAAAGCAAATGCAAGGAACGTTGCTATCCTCCAGTAAGTAATTAATTTTCATGATATGCCCTATGTTGTAACAGTTATTGCTTAGAAACACTTCTTTTACAATGAAAAGCCCCATACATTTACACCAAGACACTTCAGAAATTGATACTACGCTAGGACTAAATTATTTTTTTATTATTATCTAGCTCCATTACAACATTCACTAATTGCTAGTTTTAAGATTGGTACAATCAATCATGCAATTTACATTCCTAGAAATTGAGTGTTGTTTTTTTTTTTTAATTTAAAACAAGGAAGTACTTTTGGAGGTAAGATTAAACAATCTAATTATTAATAGCTTGAGCATGTTCACATGAAAACTTTTTAGTGTCATGAACACAAAGCAGGCTCATGCAGGTGTGATTTCCTGATTGACTTGAGCGGATCTAAGCTTTACCACCGAAGAACTGTGGCTACAAGTGCTAGTCCCATCCTTCCCTCCTGCTGTGAATCAACTGTCTTGTCAATCTCATTAAAGATGACAGGTCAAAATGACCCCTTTGAAGGAAGTATGAAGTTAGATGAGTATTTCATACATATATATGTGTGTATATATATCGAAGAATCACAGAATGGGTGAGGTTGGAAGGGACCTCTGAAGATCACCTAGTCCAACTCCCCTGCTGAGCAAGATCATCTAGAACACATTGTGCAGGATGGCATCCAGGCAGGATTTCAGTATCTCCAGAGAACGAGACTCCACAACCTCTCTGGGCAACCTGTTCCAGTGCTCTGTCACCCTCACAGTAAAAAAGTGTGTCCTCATATTTAGCTGGAATTTCCTGTGCTTCAGTTTGTGCCCATTGCCTCTTGTCCCATCTCTGGGCACAACTGAAAAGAGACCAGCTCCACCCTCTCGACACCCTCCACTCAGATATTTAGACACATTAATGAAGTCTCCCCTCAGTCTTCTCTTCTACATGCTAAACAGGCTCAGCTCTCTCAGCACTTCCTCATAAGACAGGTGCATCTTTGTAGCCCTCCTCTGGACTCGCTCCAGTACTTCCATGTCCCTCTTTTACTGGGGAGCCCAGAACTGGACGCAGTGCTCCAGGGCTGAAGAGAGGGGGAGGATTGCCTCCCTTGGCCTGCTGGCAACACTCTTCTGAATGCAGCCCAGGATACTGCTGGCCTTCTTGGCCACAAACACACCTTGCATAAAACATTGTTGAAGTTACACTCTGTTGACAGTAGGACTTTTAAGATAGCTGTAAGACAAAGGATAATGATGCAATAGGTCATCATAGATAGTAATGTTCTTAATACTGAAGTAAGGTAAATGCAACAACTTAACAACAGTACAATACTGTTTTTTTTTTTTAATTTTAAAACAAGGAAGTACTTTTGGAGGTAAGATTAAACAATCTAATTATTAATAGCTTGAGCATGTTCACATGAAAACTTTTTAGTGTCATGAACACAAAGCAGGCTCATGCAGGTGTGATTTCCTGATTGACTTGAGCGGATCTAAGCGGATCTATACCTTAGGGTATATTATTGTATATATGACCATACATAGTTCATTAATTCATCTGTATACTGAAGCTGTGACAAGAGAAAAGGATGTCTTTGATATTTTTCTTTCAGTCTACTTTTCCAAGATGAGCTCTTCCATAGATCCATCATGTCATATTCCTACCAGTTCACAGAGGCTGTAATAAAAAAACCTGCCTGAATGTTACTTGATTTTAATCAACAAGGAGCACTGTCTTGTTTGGATTCTTATGCAGTCATACCAACTACAAACTTGTTGTGTCAATACGTATGAAATAGACCTATCTCTACCCAACAGCAAACATCAAGAGGGACTGAGCAATATTGCCCAGGCAGCTAGTGACAGGAAAAGGGGGAATGATTTTAAACTAAAAAAATTAAAGATTTAAATTAGATGGAAATTAGGAGGAAATTCTTCACTCAGAACGTAGTGAGGCACTGGAACAGTCTGCCTAGAAATGTTGTGGGTGCCTCATCCCTGGAGGTGTTCTAATTGTTCAAGGTTGGATGAGGTCCTGGGCAACCTGGTCTACTGGGAGGTGTCCCTACCCATGGCAGTGTGGTTGTAGCAAGGTAATCTTTAAGGTCCCTTCTAACCAAAGCCATTCTGTGATTCAGCAATTCTATGAATACAGGCTCCTGGTACTTGTTTACAGGCACCTAGCTCAGTGATATGATGCCTGACAACTTCCTCCCTAGCTCCTATCTGACATTGTTCCCACACATTCTTCTCCCAGCCTTCCTGTTCCTCTCCCTTATGACAACTCCATAAACTGCCAGACCTTTCTATAAACCTATTAAACTGACTAACACAGCAGAAAACTACACAACTGTTTTTGCTGTGTTAATTTTTGTCCATATTAGAGAGGTGTAGTGAAGCTCAGAGGGGTCTGACAGGCTTCAGAAGCAGCACAGAAGGAGCAAACTTTCAGATGCATGAAAGTTTGTAGGAACATGCTCCCTGCCTCACAGTCATGTGCTGTTAAATCCCTTCCTATGTCCCATGAAAACACTTTTCTGGCTGCAGTACCACAAGCAGATGAACTAAACCAACAGCTCACTGCACCAAAAAAGGATTGACCTTTCTCTCCACACGTTCCTCCCATTCTCACATGGGAATATCCAGCAATGAAAAACAGGATGTTGCATTTGATTTATTTAATTTGATTTTTGGGATGAGGCAACAGCATAAAAGTAATGAAATAAGGAAAGGGCAATCACTGGTTATTATATGGAATTTTGACACTGAAGATAATTAAAATCCTGGGAAAAACTCATAGAGATTGGCTTGTAGGTCTTGTGAACAGCCACACCGGTGACAAAAGCACTGTAACTCAGTATGTGTGAAAATGGATTTGAAGACATGTTTTAAATGTACTTCAAAAAACACTCCTGTATCAGCAAGGGGTTGCTCTGGATAATCTACATGGTCCTTCAGTTTCATGTAACATTAAGCTTACTGTCATACCATGTGCTGAGTTAAATGTAAGAAACTGTGGTTAGAAACATACAGCTCTGGGAACAACAATAAATTTTGTGTATTCATTTAAAACATTAACTGCAGTAATTCATTAACTACCTTCATTAAAAAGTCAACCGCTGTTAAATATATTTACCTCATGGATGTCTTTCATCCAGCTTGTTATGCCTTGAAAACTGTCCATATTTGTGATGTCATATACAAGCACAAAGCCTTGTGCTCCACGAAAATAGCTAGTACTAAGTGTATGGAAACGTTCCTGGCCAGCAGTATCCCTGAAAGAAACCATAAAAAGTCACCAATAAATGCATAAATAAACTTAAACTCGATGAATAAACTGTAGAACCCCTCCCTTCAAGAAAAATCACTTTATTTTCCAGAGTTAAACAAATTTTGAAACATGTATGAAAGGAACAAGAAAATTAAGGTTGGGAGAAAATCTGGGTGCCATATTTCAAGTATATTCAGCAGTGAAAGAAATACACTGAAGTTTATGTTGAGGAATACAGCACTACTAGGAAGGTTAACCAGTGGCTGAAGTCTGAGTGTAACTTCAAGCTCACCATTTTATACACAGTTCAAGTTCACTTCTTTATACATAGTTAATCAGCAAGATGAGTACAACTCAGGTGGAAAAAAAAAAAGCTGGAATATAAGCACTGCAGAAGTCAGACATCCTACACTCTGACTAGTACTTTGTAAACTGCGACACAAAGAGGGATCTGGTTTAGATGGAAGACAGGTATTTGGAAAGAAACTTAATATACTGGGATACGGAGATTCCTACACCTAATTATGCCTTAAGAAAGCTGCCAACAAGCCCTCAGGGCTTTTGTATTAGAACCTAAGCTGGGGTAACTGAATAGCTAACACTGGTCAGATAATTCAGGTATAGAGCTACTCCTTGAGAAGTTAAGTACAGATAACCCTCTGTATTGGATGCCTGTAGACATAGCTGTCTGCATTCCTATATACTATTTAGAAAAGCCTCAGAAACAAACATACAAAAAAGGAATGCAGGTTCCCAAACACTCATCTGAATAGTTTTCTCTTGGCAGTCATTTGAGCCTGGATTTGTTGGGTAATGAAATACAACATTTTCTTGCTTTGTCACTTCCCTCAATGTTCCCATGCAATTAAACATACTTAATAATGGTTTGTAGATCTGCATTGTGTGCATGCTGTTAATAGCAGTTTTATTGCTAAAGCAATATAGCAACAACTCTCTTTTTAACTTACTTTACTTAAAAAGTAAGTTAATGCAAAAAAAAAAAAAAAGTTTAATTAATGCAAAAAAATATGTTCCTTTATCCCCAATAAAAAATTTAAAATGACCTACTACATAACAGTTGCACTTCAATGCAGGCATGCACATAAAAGCAGGTGAGATTTTTCATGTAATGCACTTTAGTTGGCTTTCATTTGTGATACAAATTAAAACTTACCAGATTTGAAGTTTTACTCTTGTATCATTAAGCGTTATAGGCTTTACTTTAAAATCAATGCCTAGAAGAAAGAAGAAAATCTGTAACATTTTTCATAACATTTCTCTTCTTTTTGAAGAATGTTTCTTAACTCTAGTTATCATGCAGTTTTGAATGGAAGGTGAAAAGGAACTGTATAAAACAAAGAATAACTAACCATATACATTCAAAATGGAAGTTGTAAAAGGAAATTATTCGACGGTGAAGACAACTATGTACCAATACATTACACTAAATGTAATGGAGGGGCAGGTCAAAGCAAAGGTGCAGGTACTCTGAAACTACATGTGCTTATTTCCATTAATAGACAAATGATAGGACAGCAGTTTCATGGCTTATGCACATTAATACTTGGCAAATACACTGGTGATTTCAGTTGATTCCAATTTCATCACAAAGGCTATATATGGTTAATAACAAATGCTTACAAAGCTGTTACATGCATAGTGCCATTTTTCAGTCTTCAGTTCCAAATCCCTAAAAAATAATCTAGGTTTACATGAACAGGAATAGAAATTAGTTGCATTAGTTAAATGCAAAGACAAGTATACACTGGATTTCATTCAAATCAACAACTGTCTCTACAGTCTTTATCTCTATGTATCTCAAAACCAGAGTGTTAATGCTAAAATCAGGCACTAGCACTTGAAATCACCGCTGAGTATTGTGTCTACATACATTACAGATCCTTCCTCAAGATACTTTCCTTATAATTTATAGTGTTTTATTATATTATCAAATTAGTATGGTAAGTGTGGTAAATGACACCTGGATTTGTGGCTTGTTGAAGCTCCAGACTTAACATTAGAATCTGCTTGCTATCAGCTGCTACCTTGGAGTGACGTATTTCCTCACTGTCCTGCTGAAATTTGAAATACTTTTCAGTGATTTCTCTGCTCTTTTTTTTTTTTTTTTTTTCTCCTGAAAATTAACCAGGAAATTATATCAAGTCAATTACATTAAGTAAAGGTAAGGTAACATTGTGGTAGCTGGCCCTACTGCATTCTCCATGGTCAAGAATCCACAAGGTCAACATAGAGTTACTTAACTTCAGAGTTGCTTGTCACCTGTAGTAATGTCATTTGAAAGAAAGAAAAAAATTGCAAAAGCACAGTGATTTTAGGTTAGCACCACTGCACTGATTTCTATCAGAATCTGGCTGCCAAATTATTTTATCAAAGGAAAGCATTTGTGGCAATAAAGTAACAATGCAGTGAAGGAAATGTTCCCTTCTTTTTATTTCTGAGTGTATTTTGCGCAAACCTTTGAAGAGTGCATGCTCACATTCAAGAATCCAATGGTAGTAACATTTCTGTGTGTATGTGGCAAAGGAGTTTAAAATTATTATGATAATCATGTCCTTCACTCGATTAATGTTTATTGAAGCTTCAATAGCAAGGGAAGATGAATTAATATAATTGGTATCTGTAATTAATATTACACAAAGCTTCCTTGATGGAATTAATAATGTTGGCTGGAAAGGTAATTTAAGCCAAATTTGCTCATGTCCTCATGTCAGTTGAAATTTAAACGTTACAGAAAACATTTGCTCCTGAAATTCGCAAGGTTTTGTATAATTATCTGTATCACTTTCTACAATTGATGTTACAGCACTTGAGAGGGACAAAGCACATACTGGGAGGCTGGAAAGTCACTTTCAAATGGTGAAAAAAAAAATACAGCAAAAAATTATACTCCAGCGAGGGATTCCCAGACCAATAGGAAACAGTTTTTATTTGACAGACACTTTAAATAATAAATTGATATAAGATTTTCTTTTATTTATAAAAATTGAAGCAGAGTGCTGAATCAGACTAAAACTTAATCTAAATTAAAATAAGGCATATTGACTTCTTAAGTCAACTTCAAAATTTATTGACCTAAAAGGTCAATGAATGTTAGTGAAAAACAGAAGTCAATATGTTCTGCATGCATGAATTGCCCATGTCTTTATATGAAATTTCATGCAAACTTAGCAAATTGAAAAGACAAAAAAAGAAAAATGAGAAATAAAATGCCAAAGACAGCTCACAGATTTTAGATGCTTTTAGGCCCGTGTACTATACAATATGATCAACGTAACGAAGCTAGCATTGATTACCGCTCTTGAGATGAACGTTATTTGAATGCAACAGCCCGTACTTGCGTCTTCCAAGCTGTCAAATAAAACCAAGAATGGGTACACTGGGTACAAGCTCAAATGCTAGTTTTTATTTCCAAGTTGTATAGCCATAAGATAAATTTCTTTTCTTTACTTGCAAAATAATAAATATAGCCATATTAGGACTGAGGCACCTTCCATACAACTAGGTCTAAGAGCCATTAAAATAGTTGTCCACACAGGAATTCAGCTGTGAATTGCCCATCTCCTCCCTCAGTATCTATGAAACAGCCTTTGAGCATGTGCAAAAGTCCTCTTCAAAGATGTCTTCTGCAGTTGGCCTACAAAATTAAAAAACACTTTTCATCCCAATACAGCTGGCAAGGTCCTGATATAAAAGGCTCAAAAATACATTTATCCAAATTAAAATGTGAGTTTGAGCAACTCAGACAGACAGCAGTGAACACCCTGGTGCAGCTCCTAGCCAGTCATACAGCATCTTCAGCTTTCTCTGGGAAGAGATAAGGAGCTGATATCAAGTCCCAAGCTCCCGGTGAGATAAACATAATGTGTTTCCCTTCAATGTAATTCATTTCTGTTGATAAACTGTGTTTTATTTTCTTGTAAAGTGAGTATTGGTGTATCCACACAGATGTCAGAACTGGTTCTCTTACTCATAGCGCATTGAAAACAAATGCATAAATTACTTCAATTTGCAATTTTACTCTTAGGTCTTATATTTTACTCATAACAAATCTTTTTTTTTTTTTATATGAGCATTTTGCATTTTAATATAAGCAAAAGTTGCCTTTTGAAGAAGAATTCAAAATAAAATTCTTTTTTTTTTTTTAACTCCTAAAATGAGAATTGAACCACTTTCAGCTACAAAAGTCTGGGGGAGACTCACCTTTACCCACAGAAAATTTGTGTCTGTGGGACCACAGCCACTGTAAACCAGCAAAATAAAAACCTTAAAACCAGTGAGATCACAATCCTGTTCACTTGTATACAAGAGGTTTTTTTTTTGTTCATAAACTTTCCCTATGACATTATATGCAATGCCATTGTTTAAACAAAAACATTTATTCTTTATAGTCTACTATTGCCTACTATTCATAATACAATGCATCTGCCTTATGATGCGTATAAGTTTAATTAGAAAACTGCAACTGCTTATAATTTACCTAAACTGCATAATTGAGGAGGAGGAAGGGCACCCATCCTTAAGTGTCTAAGTGCCACACAAACTGCTTTCAATGAAAATTTACTGTGTATGCATTTTTTTTTATTTTTCCATTTCATAAAATACATTATTTTAGAAAATTTCACTACTGGAGCCTACTAGAAATTTTGTTTCCCTGCAATAACAGTTGGATTTTTTTCTAGCAATACAAACCCATGAATCATGATGACAAAGAAATGAGACTCTCCGCAGCTCCAGGACAACCTTTAACTTCTGTGACTATGACCCATTGTTGCTCAGGAGGTGACATATGATTTTGTCAGGAAACTCAGATGGCTGAGAAACCGAACAGCCTGGATAATTTTCCCTCTACTCTAATCAACGTTCCAGCTGGACAGCTAGGGTGAAATATCAATTAACATCAGACGAGCATTCAACAGGCTGCATGACAGATAGGGTTCATTTGGCTGAGCTTGTGTGAAACAGGAATGCAAATGAAAACAGTTAGTTTGATACTGTCGAAAAAGAGGAAGAAGACATCATAAACAAAAAAAATCTGAAACGTTGCGAAGCGTCTTCTTCCTTTACACCATTACCGACCACAGCCATGCTGCAAGGACTCAATTGTCTTGGTTGTAGCTGTCCTTGTGAGCAAGGAACTTCCACCTTCAACACCACTACTTCAAAAGCCATCACCCACAATCGTATTGATTTTAAATGTCCAAACTCTAACATGCGTCATGAGACGGAATTAAGTGGGATGCCATGTTCCAGAAATAACTTGAAAAATCACATGCAGTTAACAAATACTACATTTGGGTGATTCATTTGTATTTCAGATAAAATACATGCTTTAGAAGCTTTTAAATAACTCAGGAATAAGTTTCAGGAACAGTAATAAAACTATATAAGGTTAATCTTGGTTCATAATGATTACCAAACAGTTCTATCTTTGCTATTCTTTACAGTCTTTCAACCCACAGCTGGGGAAATATATTCTTAATATCATGAATATGCTGGAGTTTTTGACTCTGTGATAGACTGGATTTAGAGTACAAAAAAAATCCATCTCAAAATAATAATCTCAAGGTTAGGTATCTAAGTTCCAATAGAAAATGCATTAACAAAGCTGATGCTTATGATGTCCATGATGTTTCTCATGGACATTCCTTAAGACTCCTTCTTGTTAAACCTACTTCAAGCTATAAGGATCAATTTCACTACATTCCTGCTAGTTGCATTCTTCCCTTTTTGCCAGTGTTGGTTTCAGAAGATGCTTTGCAGTAACGTGCAGGAAAATAAGGGTGGGTTTAACTTAGTGCTCATGTGGACAAGTCAAGTAATTTCATATAAGTCCAGTATTCCCCGCTACAAAATAGGACCAACTGCTGCCACAGGTACTACCTTTTATTGAGTTAAGCAAACTCTTCCCATGCTGAAAAATATATACAGAACCATGCACATTTGAAATATAGGAAGACACAATTTCTTGTGCACACTTTAACTTTCTGTTAAAGAACACAGAAAATGGGTAAAAAGCAAACAAACATATGGACATGATGACTTTTAAAAACAAAACTTCCTGCTCAAGAGACCTGTAAAATTTCTGTGAAAAGCAAAACCACCGCAGCCACATGCACGCCTTCGTGCTGATGACCGCATGTGGTGTGAGGAGGGCCAACTTGCCACTCATCAGGCGCTGCGAGCCAGGACCACGGCGGCAGGGGACGGCTCCTGGCACCCAGCTTCTCGGGAGGTTTGGGGCCGGCAGCATGGGGACACAGCTCCAAATCCCCTGGGTCTAGCAGGGCCAAATGCTGCCGCCTCAGCGGTGGCTCTGCTTCAATAATTGGGCATGCAGAATATGCAGACTTCATAATCACCCACAGTGGGAGCTGTCTTGACTTTATGAGGCCTAAATATATCAAAATGAAGATAAAAGCCTTCCTGTTGGGAAAGGCAAGAGGAACTGGGCATCTCCCTGAAGTTTGGAAATGCTCCGCAGAAGATAAGGTTATCTCTGTGAGTACCACAGCCGGGCCTCCATCAGGAGCCACGAGCGCTGGTACAGGACGAAACAAGTTGCCTAAGTCCAAAACAAACAAACAAACAAACAAACAAAAAAAAAAAACTCCAAACGTCAGAGGTGAAGCACACACAGGTGGAGCAGAGCGGTTCCGTGGCCGGGACGCGTTTACCCCAGGCGGGGCTGGGGTCGGGTAGCGGTGCGGTGCGGGGACAGCGCCTCTCCCCTCAGCCACCGGCACCTGCGGCGAGCCCCGAGGGGCCGGCAGGGCGCCGAGGGGCGGCGAAACGGGAACCGGGCCGGGCTCGGGGCTGCGGGACAGGCTCGGGGCGGGCGGGCACTCACCGATCGTGGCCAGGTAGGAGGAGGGAGCCGCGCCGGGCTCCGTGTACCTCCGCACGATGGAGGTCTTCCCCACGCAGGACTCGCCGGCCATCACCACTTTGACCAGCAGCGCCGGCTTCCCCGCCTCAGCGCCCTGCCCCAGCACCGCCATGGCGCGGCCGGGCCGTGCGGGGCCGCGGCCGCAGCTCGGCGGCCTCCCCGCCGCCACGGGGGCGGGCACCGGCGTCCCTCCGCCCGCCGAGGCCGTCAGCGGCTGGGGGCCGAGCCGGGCCGTGAGGAGGGCCGTGAGAGGCGGGGAGGTCGGGCTGAGACCGAGCTGCCTGTGGTTATCCACCCCGGCAGATTTCGTCCTCGGCCACCCTCAGTGCCCCTGTGCCGGCCGTTGGTGTGGTGCCTCCATCGCGAGGCTGGACTCTGGAGCAGGACCGTGTTAAAGCTCCTGCCGATACTACAAAGCCTTACACATGCTGGGCTTCAGGCACTGCCTTTAAAGAGCACTATGAAATTCTGCATAGTTGTTACGATTTATTTTTTTTCATGTAGTTTCACCACAGGGGATGAAAGAAGGAACTTTCACAATGCCCCGTAACACTTCCTCAATGAAGCACAGAAATAAACAGTCCGGTTTGCCTTTACTTCCTAACATTAGAGACAGAGGAAATAATGTTTAAAGAATTTTCTCTCTTTCACTTTCAATTTGCCTGTCATGGTGACTTGTGGTATAAAGAACAAACACAAACCTACCATGTAGATCTGCTGTTTATGTCTGGATGTTTCTACTCCCGTATGTCCAAATAGTAAGGCCCTTAGCCACTTGCTGAACTGGTGTGATAGGTTTAGGAGTGGGACATGCTTTGAACTAAAAGTGCTAACAGCTGTTTACAGATATTTGTCGTTATCTAAGCCTGTAATAACTCATCAGGCATTTTCATCATCAACCTCTTCAAGCAACCTGCAATCAATTCACATACCACCGGGCATCAGATTCAACATACCCACTTCTTGTGGAGGACAAATTAACGACTCTGCGAGCTCCCCATAGCACAGTTTGGGAAGTCTTCTTATCAAAGGCCCCATCAGCCCCCTCTGAACCACATACAAACCTGCATCTCGTCTCTCTAGCATCAAACTGGTTCACCACAACCCTTTAGGACTTTGTGGTAGCAGATTTCTAAAGGGGAGCAACAGCCTGTTTCTTGATCTGTGCAGTTTCTGTGATTGCTAGAATAATGAGAATTTCTGCTATAATTAGCAAATAATCAGTGGGAAATGTCTGATAAAAACAACTGCTGAGTTAGCTGGCCTTTTCAGGAGTCATTTCTGAGACATGACTGTGTAAAAAACTACCACTGCCAAAGAAAGTATCAGTCAAAGTGTTTCCATTGGGGACAAAAAATACTGTGTGATAAGACATTCTTGAATGACATTTCTGGGAAAAGTCCTTATGGGATACTTTCATCTGGCATGGTCATACGATGAAAGCATTTGTGGAGCTCTTGCAGTATAATAAAGCTGCAAGTATGTGACTTGTTGAACAAAATGAAGGCTTGAGGAGAATAGGATTACTGTCTATCAGGGATTAAACAATAAAGATGAGAAAAAAATAAACAAAAGGATAATAGAATGAGTAGATGCACAGAGAACATGAATGTGGCTAAACTAAAAAATATGTGGTTTCTAGTGATGTTACAGAACATTCAGCTGAAGTAAGCAGGAGGAAAAATCTTGACAGATGGAACATGATGGGCCTATAAAGGATGTTATAGCTGCCAGCAATAGGGGGAAACTGGACTTCATGAACCCAAATACTTCCTATAAGAAACATCCCCTGCTATCTAAGCAGATTTGTAAAGTTCTGCTTCTTCATTCAGAGATTTGAAGCTACTGCTGATTATCCCAGATCTGAACAATGGTGGGGTTCTAGCATCTTCTGGTAGCCCTCATGGATCAGAGATGATGATGTGTATGGGGAATCGGTAACATGATTCCATGATTTATGGATAATTTAGCATTTGCAACACCAGCTACGTCTCTAGTCGGCTATGAATCAATAACACTTCAGTCCCTCCACCTCCTGTCTGGCAGGGATCAGGACGGGAATTCCCTTGCCATCCTGCAGTAAAACTGCCTTGCTGCATTATAGCAAATTTGTCCAGAAGCAGAAGAATTTAATCCACCTGTGCTAGATCTATAGCTAGCCAGGGGCATCAGGAATCTGTAAGACAAGTGCCTCTGCTAAGTGGTCAGAGTGGCTAAAAGTGCTTCTACAGAGCTGCCCGGAAGGGCAGAAAGGTAGGGCCTTTCACCCTGGTTTCTGGATTGGTGCCTACCCAGCGCCTCAGTTCAGTGGTGTGCTGAGAGCCTCCAGGCAAATCCTTCTGAGAACCAAGAATCATTGAACAGAGCCATGCCAGGAGCTGCTGGAGGGGCTGCAGAAGCGAGGACAAGGCTGGTGAGTGCTCTGCCATGTAGACTGATGCACGGACATAATCCGTGGCACACCTATGTGGGCAACACATTAGGTTATAGATATACCTGAAGGCTTTGTCTTTATGGTGGAGCCTTCTCCAGTTCTCTGCCCTGAAGCTGTTGTCCACAAAACTGCCTTCTCCAAAGGAGAGCAACGCTGCAGCTGCCTGAAGCAGTTAGGTTTAGATGATAGCGTGGACTGGTGGTGTTAGCAGTGATGTTACGTTAGCTCAGCCTGCACCCTGTGTTGTCTGTCACGCCAACCTATTTTTAAATTAAAAAGTATCTCCAGAAATTTTGTACATTCGAGTGCTGATTTATGAGCAATATACAAGGCTGAATTCTAATTTATTTCTTAATGAACTGCCTAATGCCCAAGGTTACCATTGCTGTCAGTGGACTGCACTCTAACTTTCCTCACATTCCTATCCACAAGGGGACAGTCTTTCCATCTCTTACCACCGACTAAAACAATTTAAAAGTTAGCTCCTTGAAAAGCTACCATGAAATAAATGAATTAAATCTCATTTCTTTTAAAATACATGTTCAAACCCTATAAAACGTTCCACATCTTTGTAAACTATAGGAAGTTTCTGAAGTTATCGAACTAGTCATAAGTAAAGTTAGTTTAATGAAGCTAATGACTTGAAAATAATGAGTGTGCAGCTACAAGACAATCAGTGCAAAGCACAAAATAAAGTTGCCATGATGCACTTGAGATATCCTTGGAAAAGGATGCCTTTTCCTCTCATTCATCTCTTTTTTTTTTTTTTTTGATTGGTTATGTACATTTCTTTGACGCTATCTTTCCAATAATGTGATAAATAGTAATAATAATATCAGCAGATTTTTTAATAGAATTTTAATGGGAGACCTTTTCATTTTAACACAGAAAAATGACTAGAATTACTAGAAATTAGTTTTATAAAGTGTTCGATTATCATGACATCACTTTCACTTTTCATTAAATACTTGTGAATTGTTAGTATTACTTTTATACATATGATACTTATATTTTTGTTTCTTATAGGAAAGGTTCAGTTTAGGAATATTTTAATTTACTCCCATAGTAACAGCAGGCTTCTGGAGTATTTTTTAATTCTCAGAATGCTTACACAAATTCTGGGATTCACCTCCTAGTTTGCCTTAGTGTTTCCTACTACACAGAATGTGCACTAACACCGGCCTCTTATGATGAGCCAGAGGCTTGTCACAATAGCTGATTTTCAATTTAACCAAATGTCTGCAAAAGGCAGGCTAACTTTTCACTGCAGTTACAGAAAGTACTGTAACTTGCTCTGAACGTGGGGAGGAATCAGAGAGATTCAGCAGCATATTTCATGCAAAACATTCAGCATAATCTTGTCCCTCAGCTTGCTTGGACATTCCTTCAATAAACAATTACTAAGGAATAAATAAATAAATAAATAAATAAATAAATAAATAAATAAAAGATAACTATAAACCAAGGCTCAAGAAACATTAGCATTCGAGTACAACACTTTTTTTGAAACCTAATGGTACCATCACAGATGCCACAGCCTCCTTAATGAAACAAAGCTTGCCACGTACTGCAAAGAGGTTAAATATTATTTCAATTTGAAATTATTTTGGTGTAATATTAGAATACTAATTCAATTAAACATATTAGCAGCATATTCATGTACTTTGCCCTGAGCTGAAGGTCTAAGCTAAAAATGGTAATGAGAAGAAAGAGCAAGGTTTAATTTGGATTTTAAATCCTCAGTTATAAGTCACTGCTCATACCAAGATTACTCACTGAATAGATTCTGTTAAGTGACAAAAGTGAATTTCTTGGTTTCATTAGTGTTAAGATAAAATCACTTCTGAGTGGACAAAAGTGAGGTAAATTATTCGTGTTAGGCAAAACAGGGTTCACTAATCCCTAAATTAAATTTCTGGGCCAACTGTAAAGTATCTTAGTTATTTAAGAGACAGGATTCATTCTTAAGCTGGAGCATAATTGGAGTATAATGTTTAAGGTTTTGTCAGAGAACAGTGCATCTCTCAGTCAGAATGATTCAAACTTGGGGTTACTGATGAAAACTGTTGAAAAAGTGATTACAATGAGATCCGCATTCTCTATAGCTACTTATGTCCTTTTTTGGAGTTGTAGGGTCTTCTCATTTTATTTTCCTTAATAATAGAAGTCGTTACTTGTTGGGTTAGCTTATTACCCTCAGTTAGCCTATCTCTTGATACCTCCTGATTCAAAGTCACAGTTCTTCCCTAGTGATAAGGACAGATATTAGCAGAACAAAATAAAATAATGCAAGCCTTACATCAGGGGTCCTCACCTCTTCAAAAACTTAGAATTGAGACCAACAAAATGCTGCCCTCGGTCTTGTCTCAACACCATTGCTCTTGGGACCCACAAAAGTTGTTACAGATATTTAGGGAATTGCTAATAGCAGCTTCAAGATCTGCTTTTATAGTTTCCATATCAAAAAAAAAAAAAAAAAAAAAAAAAAAAAAAAGTAGTCTTTCTTCTGCAGTTTCTCTTGCAATATATGAATTTTTAAAAATCTGGAGCAGCGGCAGGAATAGCTGTTTTAGGAGAGCATAATGACTGCTAGTTAATAAAACCCTGATTATACCTGAGGTTCACTTAGAAAAAATCACAACATTATGGTAGGTAGGGGCACAAATGTTAATTTTTCCTTAGCTTGAGCCTGCCTCACCTCTAATATTAAAATATCAGGGCGTGGTAAGTGAAAACTGAAACTTCTGACCAGTTCTGGTGTCTCAGTGATGGACAGCTGTCATTCACTCACTCACTGTAAGTGTTGCTCACCGAACAAACAGCCTGAGAAGTGCGAGCTTTAAACTAACATACTTCTTCCAGAGTCGCTTGGACTTCCCTGTTACTCTCACGTGTGCTTTCTGTGGGTCATTGGTTAGTTATCTGTCAAAAGATTTTCAAAATCATTGTTTTGTGTTACATTTCTAAATTAATTTACAGGAACCTAGGAAGTTATCTAGCTGCACAAATGCTAAATGGAAGCTGCTGGATAATCAGAAATTCTGTAATTAATTTTGCTGCCTACATACAGCTTTAGAAAATAACCTATTAGAAGTTAATTCTTAATAAATGTATTTACCAGAGATTGCTATATTTTTGTTGGATAGAAATGTTTGAATTTTTCCGTACGCTAGGTTACCAATAATTATCTCTGCGCAGGTGCTTCCTTGAGCAGCAAGAGCAGCGTCTCGGGGCAGCCAGTTGCCCATGGCCAGGAGTGAGCTGCTCCAGCAGCTGCTGCAGAGCCCTGGTGAGCACTTCCAATTACACACTCGGGAGTTCCCACACCACACCGCACCGCTGATAAGTCTTTCAGGTGTCTCAAGCAATATATGTACCTCTCATATATATTATATCATATTTGCATTATTATTTTTTTTCACTAGGAATATCATCAGAGTGCATGTAAAAACACACAAAAATACAAGGAGTGTTGTTTGGGATGTCTTCCTATTCAAGTGGCCAGTTATCATATTGGAAAAGGAAATTGTGTTTCATAGAGCTTGCCCTTGGCAAAACTAGGTTTTCACCCCTAAA
This sequence comes from Heteronetta atricapilla, assembly GCA_011075105.1. Lineage (NCBI taxonomy): Eukaryota > Metazoa > Chordata > Aves > Anseriformes > Anatidae > Heteronetta > Heteronetta atricapilla. The sequence goes on from CM021732.1 coordinate 113,726,524, forward strand.
AAAAAATATTTATCCCAGTCTTTTGGTTGTTGAAAGTGGGCTTATTGTCTATAATTTGGCATTTTCACTCTTAGCCTTTTTTTAGATACATGCTTTGCCCATCTATGGGATGTAAGTTAGCAGCTTCTGTTTAATCCAAGTTTCTAGGGAAGTTAGGTTGTTCCTCCTAAGGCCTGCACTCTGTTCTCTGTATTTAATAAAATGTAAGTGTTTTGTTACAAATTACCAAATAAGCATTTTCTGACTCTTTGAAACAAAACTTGAAAAATATTGTAGCAACAACAGGATTCATTTGGAACAATCAGACCTTAAAAATTAGGTGAGTGCTAGTTTTGTGGGAGAAAATACCTTTTCAGAGAGAAATGCTAAAATGATTATTTGATGCAGGGCTTCTTTGGGTATTTCCAGGATCATATTCATCTTGAAAATGATTACTCTAATAAGGAAGCTACTATAAGAGAAAACTCAAAGACAATTATTTAAGTAATAGTGATAAAACTGTGTGTTACAGTGATGAATTGATAGAAAAGTGGTTGAGGTTTTCACAGAACGTTTATGGGAGTATCACAGGCCTGATTCTTTACTCCGTAATATCAATTTTATTAGATGGTTAAATAAATTATATTAGCTCCAAAGTAATGAAAAGCACTTCCTAGCAGAAGTACTGCTGCAAAACTTGACAAAATACAGTTTATTTGGAAGGCAAATTAATCTGAGGAGTTAAAAGAGTTAAATGCAAGGAATTCAGCCTGGTTCTGTAATAGGCATGCAGTGCACATTAATATTGTCTCCTCGGTGTTCAGAACATGCTCAGGTCTACAAGAAGAAATGAACACTTCTCATGATTATACAGTTTACAGGCTGAAACCCAGAGACAAGGGGCTGTGGTACATTTGAGACAGCTGCGTGTGTGTAAGAGCGGAGCAGGTCAGAGCCAGGCGAAGCACGCTGGCCGCATCCAGACTTGCGGCTGCAGGAAGGATGCAGGGGAGATGAGAGCTCAGCGGAGCAGAAAGCCATAAGGGCTATTTGCCCTTGATAATTTCAGAGGGACCGGGAAGTGTTATTAAAATATACATGTGTTATTAACGCGTTCCTCTGGCCATAGTGAAAGCAGTGATTATTTTAGGAGAGATTTGGTAGGTGAGTGGCTTAATGAACTGGAGAAAGGAGAATATTTTGCAGAGAAAGTACTGTTAGCAGCAGAATGGAAAGGGTTGTGAGAACAGGGCAAGTTAGAGGCACTGACCAGTTCTGTGGAGGCAAAGTCAAGAAATCAAAGGCGGTAAACCAGGGAGAGTTCCTCAGTGTGTTCAAAACAAGCAGTGCAGTGATCACAGTGACAGGCAATTTCATCTGATTGAAGAGAAGTAATATGAATAAATGAAAGATAGGAGGATTTCTGTAACCAAAGTGAAAGGCAACTGGGGCAGAGAGAAATACTTTGTTACAAACAGGAAGGACTGATTCTGATACTTCATAGGGAAAGAAATAATGCTTGTTAATTTCTCAGCTATAAGGATAGAATTAGAAGACTGATGTACAGAAGGGGGAGGCATTCAGTAGTCGCACAACCCAGCATTTTCAGTGACTTCCTGATCTTTTTCCTTCTTCACACCCTCTCCTCTCTCCTTTGCCTACCTTGTCTTTTCCATCCCCACTAAAGGTGCTACCTTACAGGAGTTTAAAACTTACTAAGTTCATAGCATAGCAGACACAGAAATAAAAAGGGAAAAAAGCTAACAATTTTATACATTTCTTACACTCATCAAGAAGTTTGTTACAGTACTGATATTTTTATGACTTTAAGTTGTCCTAGTTGGGCTTTATGGACATTTCAAAATGCAAAGTTAATTTAAGATATAGTATGAGTAATCTATAGCCACGTGAATCCCTTTGACTCAGACAACTGCAGAAATTTATTTCAGCAATTCAGTAGTTTATTTTGGGCTTATGCTGATGTGTGTGTATTATAAAAGATAGCTTAGGGCTAGAATTGTGCTTTATTTTGGTTTGCACATTGAAAGTTACTTCCCATATTTATCTCCCATATCTCCTTAAATGAAAGTATCTCGGTAAATAGCATCACCGCCTGTCTTTGTGTCTGCTCTCATTTTTTTTAGCTAATTGTCCTTTGTCTGACTTCCAGGTAAAGCTGGCCATGAGAAGCAAAATCTGAAAGTGCTCTTACTTACGCATCTGATGCAGCCATACAATCACCTATCCTGGTCTTTTCTTGTAGAAAACATGTCTGGTGAGGACTTTGCCATTGGAATATTTGTTACTGGGGAAAAGGGGTGGGGCGAGGGAGGGACAACAATCAGCCAAAGAAAAAAATAGTGGAATAGTTTTCATTTGATTTTTAGATTACTGTTTTCTGATTTAATGGATGCTGCTGGTTTTACATTTGTTTTCACCAGTTTAACTGTATTTTGCTGTATATCAGAACCACACAGAGTTGTGGCTAGACCTTCCTTATGTATCATATAAATCTATTTAAGTGAATAAATAAACACTGCCACGATGGAGTAAGAGTGAAAGATTGCATTGATGCTATTAGGAATAAAAATGTTTTGGAAGTACCACTATCAAATCAGCTGTGAAAATGCAGTATAGGCACATGCACACACAGCACCTGCAGAATTTTTTCCTTCAGATAAATGTCAAAAATGCAGAAGTCCACTTTCATTTGAGTAACTGACATGTTCTTCAAACCCACTGACTGCTTGGCAGATAGCAGTGCATCTTCCATTAAAAATTTAAATATCAGTTTATTTAGCATTCTGAAAGCACAGTAAAGAACAATATGAGTATTCAATGCCTAGATCTTATAAGGTTGTTCCTAGAAAAGACTGCTGTAAGAATAAGGCTAAATCAGTATCAGCTAAATCTGTGGTAGATAATGTAATTTATGTTGCTATGTATCATGTTAACGACTCCAAAACAATGTGCACATTATATTTTTTTCATTTGCAATTTAAGATTCTCAGCATAAGAGATGCAGAGACAAGGATAACCCATGTTTTCCATGAGAGATTCATGGAAACTGAAAAATAAGGTCTTTTAATAGTTCATGATAACTGTTTTTCTTGGCTTAAGTGTAGGTTTTAAAAAATGGTGCTCATTGTTTTGCTTGTAGTTCTTTCATGCATGGACAATCGTGCTGATGATGCATTTACTTCAAGTGAATTTTCCAATTGAAAAAGTGCTCTTGAGTAGTTTAAGTACTATGAATCACCAAAAACTCATCTAAGTCCCATAAAAGAGCTGGCTGCAAAAACCAGCCCTGAAAAGAAGACGTATTGGGATTGTTCTGCATGATTCAGCTAAACAGAAATATATTTTGTCGACACAGAAGAATTTGAAGAATTTGACAGTTCTGTGAAAATGAAATTATAATCTGCTAGAAAGACAGAAATTAACTCTTCTGGAACCCCCTGGTTATATCCTTCAGTCATTCCTCAGTGGCCCGAAGCAGAGATTCTGGACGTGAGAACTGCAGCCCTTGAAATGCAGCATTTGTGTAGGATATATTTCATTCCTCATGTCTTTCTCTACTTTTTAATGTGGTATGGTCTCTCTTCTTTCTTAGTTTTTGTTGGTGTAGTCTGATTGTTGGAAGTCCTCATTTTTTTTTTCTTTTTCTGTGATCATTACCTGCACCATTTGGGCAACTAATATTTCTGAGACAGTGTCTGGTTAGTATGAATGCAATTTATTTATTTCGTATATATTATAATATTTCCACTGAAGCAACTTTGAGTCATAGGTGGTTGTCAGGGAGACATTACTGATTTTCAAGTTATTATTCAATTATTTTGTAATTTTTACTTAAAGCTAACTTTGGAAGCAGATAAAATTAGTAAATTATAGCACTTGAGCTTTTCAAAATGTAAAATATTTATTAATCATTTCAAAATATTAAGCCCTTGGCTTATTTTTTTATTTATGTTTGAACTTATGTTTAAATTTATGCTTAAATGTTTAAATTTATGCTTATGTTTAAACTTATGCTTAAAGCTGCAACTTTAAAAAAGCAATTTAAATATACCGAGATTTTTTTTTAGAAGTTGATGACGCTTTCTGTGCCTTGGATAACACTGTGTTACCTCAGGTGAGCAATCCAAGTGCAGGGGATTCCTCACGTTTGGAGTTTCTGTTAGGATGAAAGTCCCTGGGGTCTGCATCCAGTCACAGACTGCCGGGCCCATGTGGTACTCCTGTCAGGGCTGAGATGGTCACGGTGGTCACAGCGAGTTTGCTGATTGCCATCACTTACCCAGATGTAGGCCCGCTAGTGCCGGTGCTTGGGGTGGTGGATAAGTATATATATATATATATATATAAACCCGTCTCTGGGGGTGTTTCAGGAAAGGCTGGACATGGTGCTTAGGGACATGGTTTAGTGGGTGACATGGGTAGTAGGGTGATGGTTGGCCAGATGATCTTGAAGGTCTTTTCCAGACTCAATGATTCTGTGATCACCTCCAATTTGCCATGGTGAAAGACAATGATTTTGCCCACATGCATCCACAGCAAACACATTCATTTTGATTTTGTTTCTGACATAATTTGGATACCATGTTAAGATGTCAGTGGAACTTGCATGAGGGTTACCAAAGGAGCTGCCTGGTCACCAGCCACCAGCCCCTTCCCGAGCCACCTCTGTGACAAGCCTGGTTGTGCTGCTGCTGAGGAACATGAAGTGAAACAAAACAAAACAAAACAAAACAACCAGAAATTATGCACCCACAGCATGAGGGTTTGCCCTTTCTAGCTCATCACCTCTGACACCCAGTAATGATGCTGCCAGAGTTAACAGCAAGATTGCAGCAGTGACTGCAGGATTTTGTCAGTGAAGGGGAAAGAGTTGTCTCAACCCAGTTCTGCAGGCTTGGTGTTCCTCAAGTTATGAAGTGCAGTCCCACAGAAAGGAAGTGCTCAGTCTTGAAGCACAGGTATGGCTGTAGGGACTGGGAAAGTCCTTTCACGCAGACATGCCCACAGGCAATCACAAAGCCTCTGATAGCTGCCATCAGCTCCACTCCTGTTGCAGTAGGCAGGGCAGGTGGCAGAAGCATCCCTGTACAATGTGGTACTCTGAGGGTTTTGATCCATGCTGGGCCATCAAAGGGAGCCGAGGTGGGCCACAAAACCCACAAGAGGCAAGGAGCCTGAGCTCACCAACCGTGCTGAGCCATGGCTACCCCAGCCTTGAAGAGAGGTTGAGTCCCAGATGGTTCAGTGCAGATCTCTTCCACAGGAGTATTTTCAAACCAGTGTTTGTTGTAGATGGCTTTTAAATTATTAATCAATTAGCCAGGACAGGCCTAGGGGAAGCCTTGGAACTGAAGAATGTGGAAAGTTGTCTGGGTAGTTATAGTCCCAAATTCTGGGAGTTTGGTTACAGTTCCTTGAGAATCTGGAGTAAGAGCGTCTGAAATGTCCTTCAAGGGTGAAAGATACTTGAGAAAATTTAAACATTTATCCCATGTTTTATTATTTGGTAAATAAGCCAGTTAGCCTTACTTTGAGTATTAACATTCTCATGCTGTTCTTTGAAATAAAACACTCTATGAAGGTGAAATGTAATTAAGTAGCTCACACCCTCTGATGAGCTATTAGAACAGTAACTGTAGAATAAGCAGGAATAAATGCATAGTCTTTTGGCCTCTACAGTTTCCTAAGCAACATAAATGATGTCTTCCTCTTCCCCACTAAAAAAAAAAAAAAAAAAAAAAAAAAAGTGTTGGGGGAAGATATGGAGGGGAGGAAAGCTATATGAACATGAATGTTTAGTACCCCTTGAAGAGATACATAACAGAGGATGCATTTATATCACCAAGTGAAAATGATCAATGCTCAGTTCTAACTCAGCTTCATCATCTTGAAGACATGCCTCTCTTAAGTACAAGCTCTGTTTTAAATCAAGAACATTTGCTTTGATTTACAGTTAAAATAAATCAAGCTTCCATCTAGGTCTACAACCCACCTCCCCCTTCCTCCCCCTTCCTTCCTCCACCCCCCCCCCCCAAAGGCAAAAGAGTGATTTGGCACAACATTTGAAATATTGATCAAACAATTAAATGTTATCTGGGGAGAAGGAGAAAAAAAAAGTAGAGAAAGGCCCATATGGATTGTTCTGCAAAACTCCTACAGTGGGGCACACTGATTGTGCAACATTATGACAAGCTCACTTCCCTTTCCAACATAAAACAAAGAACTAAGTTTAAATTTCTAAAATGTTTCTCTTTGCAGTTTGCCTGTTAAGTTTGAAAATTGGCACAGAATATTAAAACAGCATCAAACTAATGCTTTTGGAGAGAAAAACCTTTATTTTTTTGTTTGTTTGTTATCCTGTGGTGGTTATTTGCACATCAGGAATTTTGAGGTCACTGTTAGGACTTTCTGAAAGTAGAATAGCCAAGAACCACTTTTTGTGCTGTCCAGTCACATGCATATTCCCTCTTTCCTACTCTGCACAACTCTGATTACACTGTTTTTACAGATGCCTCATCCGTCACCTCCCAACACCCTTCCTGGGGTTTCCACCCTGCTTATCTTGCCAACATTGTGCTTCACAAGGCCAAAGAGGTGTGAGAAACCAGGATTGGTGACATGAGGGCTGGAAGGAAGGGGAGGAAGCTGTGCAGCGAAACCTCAGCACTGATACCTGATGTGCTCTGGATGAGCAGGGGCTTCATGGCAAGTGTATGATGGACTGACATCTACATGTAGGACTGTACTTTTGTATTCCCAGTCTTCCTGCCTGAGACTTGTTTTGTCACCTGTTCACTGTCCTGCTTCACTGCTTTTCGTCTCCACTACACAGGCCTGTTCCTTAGCATTGCGTATGGGGAACAACTGGTGAGTTAGAGGGAGAACTGAAGCAGATTGTGAAACCCGACTCTGCTGTTGTTTGCAAGCTACAGCCGTTTGTGCTATGTTAGGGGCATGACTTTTCTTAAATTAAATCAAGATCTGAGAAGTGACGTACCCCAGAGATGACTTTGAAATTTCAAGTTTGTGGCTTTTTAAGTTGAGGAAGGTTATAAGAACAAAACACTGTGTAAGTTCATAAGGAAAAAATCTACTCTTACCAAGGAAAATTTGCACTCCAAAACCATAAAAATGGGAATGACTGATGAGGCATAAAAGCTACAGAGAAAATCTTGAAGTTAAAAATGCATGTTGTAGCACAAAAATATACATTGTACTAGCCTGTATAAAAGAAGGCACTTCGTCTGCAACATACATGAAGTTTTCTTCCTCTACTCAGTGCAGGTGTGGTGTCAGCAGGAGAATGGTGTCAAAGTGTTTTAAAGCCCTTATAGAAAGATGCAGGTGAAGTGAGCTGGATCCAGCCATTTTCCTTTTCTCTCCTCTGGATTCAATGACAACCTTAAAGGAACTGGGCTTGTTCAATCTAAAGAGTAGAGAAATGAAAGCAGACAAATTAACCAACCTCAGAAACATAAATGGCAAAGAGGGCAGGAATAACCCCAAAGAGGACAAATGTAACCTGTCAACAAGTAGTAAAGAGTCTACAATGCATCATGAGAGATTTACTATCAGTATTGGGAAATGTCTGAGAGCTACAGCAATGAGACAATATTATACATTATCCAGGCAGATGCTGGCATCATCATTGTTGGGGTTAGGTTCTGTTTAGAAAACATTGCTCAGGAAAGATTAGATATAGCTGATGAGTGGATAGATGGCCTTTCCAAATCCCTTCCTGTTTGACTCTATAAACATGTTGGATTAAATATCTGTGTAATAAAAGCAACTCAAAATAATCTTCAGCCAACAGATGTGATAGTAAGATTTCCGTATACCAATTCCAATGTTGTTCTTTCCTGCCCTCAGCAAAGCAGGGCAGGACTGGCCCTTGGCATTACAGCCTGTCTAAGCCAGCAGGTCACTGAGACCAGCAAAACAGCACAGTCCTGCTCTGTGTCCTGCTTACTCCTCAAAAGTCAGGCTGGAGAGTGTGAGGTAGCTAGACCAAGCTCATGTTGGGGTGAAGGACCATTTCCAGGAGCATCACCTCTATCTTCTGGAAGAAGAGGGATTGGCAACACCTTGGCTCCAATCCAGCACAGCCCTTTTCTTTCCCTTTACTTTTTTCTGAGACAGGAATAGAAATGTGCTTGTATTTTTCTCATCCTGTTGAAAAGCCTGGGCCATCCTCGCAGAACAGAGAGATACCAATCCCAATAAACTTTCTGTGACTATCTCATCAGCCCAAATTTTAGTAATTCTTTAGCTAAAGTCACCTTTGCCTGGGGAATACAGACATCTCAAGAGAGAATTTGAGGATGTATAATGAAGTCCTTGTGATCATCTGTTATAAGCCAACTGGATTGTGAATTGAAGATAATTGGATGCACTGATATAATGAGCTGAAGACCCATGTGACAATTAATAATTCTATCTAAATAAAGTTCTAATTCAATATTTTTGGTAATGTAACACTAAATGTAATAGAAGAGAATAATATCTTCCTTCTCAGTTTTTCACAGATGAGTTAGACTGCAAACTCCTGCCTGCACGCTTAACCCGACTTCTGCAGAACTGTTGGCAAGTATGCGATCTAAAGTGGACGGACAGGCATGGACTTACAAGGGACACTGACAGGTGTCAGTACAATAAGGTGAGCACATTCTTGGGCCCTGTAATGTGGCAAGAGTCGTATAAACATATAGCCCTTTTGCATTTCCCCTTTTGGTCAGAGGTGCAAGTCTTCATACGTACAGTAAACTTGCTTGAAGTCTAGCATCACTAAGCCGTGATCCTAGCACCTCTCATCACTGAATAAAGTGGAGTCTTTTCAGCAGAGTTCTCTCTTCTGTAGTCACAAACATGGCTCATGTTTGTAGGGCAGTAATACGGGACTCCTTGGGTCAGAGTACTGCAAAGAGGGATAAAAACGGAATCCGAAGCTTATGGTTCTAGTGGCTCCCTGGTGGAATCACAAGACAAAGAGTTTGAAGCCTGAATAAATTTTAAGTTTTTGAAGTACCTACTTGGTGATTAAAGATTTCAGGTCTTCACTAAAGCTGTGGATAATATTTCTAACATCAAAACTCTCTGAGAAAGATGGATATGTAATGGATCAATAAGAGGAATGACTTTTGCATTGCCAACCTGTGCTTTACAGTCACATGTTAAAGATGAAGTGGAGATATTTTCTATCAATCCATTGCTTTTGAGAAATTGCTTGGCCTCCACTGAGTCACTTATCTTTGCAGCTGTCCTATCATTAATAATTATATGTAAATAATATAGATGTTTCTCTCATACAAAAAGAACCCCAAGAGCATGTTAAACCTCTCCAGTACTCAGTTCCCATCTTCTGTCATTTTATGTGCTGTATAAATAAATTTTGTTCCTCATAAATACAAGGTAGAACACATACAGCTCACTATTCAAAGATGATCCGAGGTGCATGCTTCGCAGCCAACAGTCCAGCTCTTGAACAGTGTTCTTTCCAGCAGACGCAGGTCACGTTCTAAATTACTAATAGTGTGATATTATTTCTCCTGGCAGATCTGCGCCTGGGCACGCTGCATGGCAGGACACATCAGTGCTTGCTGCTGGTGCCTCCTGCAGGGCCACGAGGAGCCTGTGGTGGCTGCAGTCCCACCAGATATGATGGGAGTGGGACAGGGCACGGAGACAGCAGCAGGAGGTGAGTGGGGAGAGGAAGGGAAAAGGCTCACTGCTCCCCCACCTGCAACCCCCTGGGCTTTAATTTGACCTCAGTCCTCAGGCACCCCAACTTTGCTCCTAGTTCATAGAACCTCCTTGCTGCCTCTATCTGCAGGAGCATTCAACCCCATTGCTCTTTTTCCATCAATTACCACTGCTCCTGTTATCAGGCAGGCAGCAGGCACCCAGCGACCACCTGCTCTGCGGGTGCCAATTAGCAGCCATCACTTTCCACCTATGCAAAAGGTAAGAGAAGGAGCAACACCACAGCTCTTCGCTGAGCACAAGTTCAAAGCCGTTCTTTTCAGGGAAACACTTAATGAATCAAAATCTCAAGCAGGAGAGACAAATTATAGCAGAAGGAGTCACATTGCTGTGAAATTGGTTCAAAATTGCAAAGAAAGGCAACACAAAATACGAACATACCTTCTTAATGCTAAAAGAAGAGATTAATATTATGAAAGGAGTCTTAAGGAGCTGTTTAATCCAGGACAAGTTTTTAAGTCACCTGTTACCACTGAGAGTTTGGTGACTCCACCTTCTGAACAGTTAGCTCAAGTCCAGAAGAAGCACATCAGCTCCTGCATTAACAAGACTTTATTTCGATAAAACACACAGTCTAACCACCACTATTTTGATCTCCTTTATATATTTATTTAGACTTCAACTTGTGCTAAATACAGAACTTGGAAAATTTTAAGTGCTGAGTCAAGTTCATAATGAGGAAAATAACAAAAGTTGTAAAGAGGAAGCGTCCTCTCTATTGTTCCTTTGCAGTAAAACTTTACCTTTACTTACAGTAAAGACTGGGGGTAAATGATAAAGAGGATGTAGCACTGCTGTTTTGTGGCATGGCTGGGTGGAGACAATGCAGCTGGTGCGCAGAGACTTCTTCATCCTGTGGCTGCTTCCACCTCTGTCTTTCCCTGTGCACCGTTCTGGGGCGATGGTCCCTAAACAAAAACATGGTTTTCTACAGCAAGCTGCTGTCTGAGGAGCAAGGCATTTCACAAGGTGGTGGTGGTGCTCCAACTATCTACACCCTGGGGACTGTTTTTGTGCAGCAAAAGGAGTCACATTTTGCACAGAGTAAGGGTTTTGCCTTGTGCACAGCAGCTCACGGTCCTAGCTCATGCCTGGGTCCTCCTATTCTAGGAAGCCAAAGTAATATTGCTCTCCACTGGTCCTGAAACTAGTTTAGCTGCTAATGTAAGTAAGTTGGGCAAAATCGTTGTCTGTCCCATCAGGGACACTTTGGAAGCCAGGCTGGGGTTCCCGAGCCATGCTGGTGCTGTTCTGTCTTTGCTAGGAGCTCTCACTTTTCAGCACCAGTTGCAGCAGGGCTGTGGCATGGCAGCGCTGCCAGAGTGGGCAACCACGCTCTGCAGGAGGCTTTTGGTCAGGGGATTTGTTACTCAGCTTCTGCTCAGAGCAGGTGGGAACTTTGTTCAGAGTGAGCTCAGCAATTGTCCACCATGATCAGCCCTAAATATTGGATTTGCTGTCATCAAACAGCAGTGTCCCTATCTTGGGAAAAACCTGCAGATCCCCCTAACATTTCAGGTCACTAAAGCCTGCAGTATTATGTACGCCTTCTTTTTTTATGTATTACGTCTGCTGACCCTCACTGGTGGCAAGGAGGAGGTGGGCACTTACTTACACAACCTCTGGCTACACCCCGCTGGCACCGGCTCTGAGGCACAGAGCAAGGCCATCATCAGCTTTGGCTCTGTGCAATTCCCGAGTAACAGGAAGGAGAATCCATCCACCCACTAGCATTCAACAGCTGCATGCTAAGAGCGAGGGAGGTGAAATATTTCCCTTGTTATACCGGCGTCTTTCACTTGCCTGCTGGTGACACTGGGGAAGCAGCTAAATAGGTATTTCTGGGACAGTGATCCGCAGTGAAATGATTAACTGTCTTGGCATTTAAGTGGTCATAATTAGGCTTCCTGAGAACAATCCTTGGAGATAAATAATAGAAATTCACGTCTACCTTGGTCCTACAGTTTTTCAGCCTATTTGGAGGCAGGCTCAACAGGAGAGTGGGAAATTAGGTGTGTAAATCTTCTTGAGCTCCTTGGGCACTCAGCACTTGTCCTAAGGAACTCTGGCAGTCGCTGTCTTGGCCTCACTCATTCAGTCTTTTAACCTGCTGTTCCCAGCATCACCTCCTTGAATAAAAATATTCCTGCCTTGCAGTGCATGCTTCCCTGAGGGCTGCTCTTCTAAAGACCGACAAATCTTACTTCCATCCTAACATGGATGCCTGTGAGTATGGCTTGGTACACCTAGAATATCAGTGGGAAATAAGTTCAAGACCGCGGTGGCTGGTTGAAGCACAAAAGATTTTAATATCAATACACTTACTGGAAATTACCTTATATAAGAATAACTTCTTTAATTTCCACCATCATTTTTTTTTTTTTTTTTCAGTGGAGTTTGAAGAGATGCATGAGAGCAGCTTGGATTCCAGAGAGGTTTCTTGAAGAGTTGAAGACTTAATTTCAGAATAATTTCCAGTAGGTCACCAGGAAAGACTGTGAGCTGTGAGGTTTTGCAGGATATTAAGAATTATATCACTCCTTCCAAAGTTATAAGCAAATCCTATGTTGGTGTGATAAATAACCCCATGGTTAACAAAAGACAGGGAGCAACAAATGTCCTTGCAAACTAGAAGAGGTCTGCTTTCCAGACATTGAGGTAGTGAGAGCTACAGTTGTTGTTCTAATGCTGTTAATGGGCGACAGTATGCTAATTAGTCAGATTAACTAAGCGGGTGAGTCATGCACTAACCCTTCTTGAAAGAAAGTGCCCATTTTGAGATGCTAAATGAGAACATAAATGCAATCAGGCATACAATTCTTGAAAGATAAGACGAGTGCAGACCTGCTTGTTAATGTAGCCAGTGAAATTAATTCTGTTTTGAAGAGGGGTGCGCTTTTTCATATTCAGGGTTCATTTTAATGGGAAAGGGTACAAAACCTTCACATACATACAATGAATTTCACTCAGGTCTAAGTGTCTTTGATGACTTAACATTACAAAGATATTTCTGATATTCTTTGCTGTGTTTGCACCTTTGGAAAGATTTCTTTTTTTTTTTTTTTTTTTTAATTAGAGGCATTCAAATGTTTCAAATGAAGACAAAACTATAATATCTGAAAAAACACAAAGCCCTCTCATCCATAATTGAGGCAAAAATCTTAAAAATGTTTATTGTGAATCCTCAAGACCTTATGCTGTGTAAGTACTGTCTCCCAACATTTGAGAAAGTCCCTGACACTGATGTATGCAGGGACTGAAGCCGTGGTATGGTCATGGTGCTGGGGGAAGAAAGGTGGTGAGTGCCACCCCACAGGGAGAACTGGGTTGTCCTTCTGTGGAGGAGGTTGGTGACATTTTTTGGTGCGCGAGATCCATCCTTTCTTGGTGGCCACCGACTTCATGCATGTTAGCCTATTTTAAACTTTCTCGTCATCACTCACAGAATCTCAGAATGGCTGAGGTTGGAAGGGACCCCTGGAGGTCACCTGCTCCACTCCCCTGCCCAGGCAGGGCCACCCAGAGCAGGGTGCCAAGGCTCATGTCCAGGTGGCTTTTGAAGACCTCCAAGGAGGGAGATCCACAGCCTCTCTGGGCAGTCTGTGCCAGTGCTCTGTTACCCGCACTTAAAGAAGTGCTGCCTGGTTCTCAGAGGAAGCCTCCTGTGTGCCAGTTTGTGCCCATGGCCTCTTGTCCTGGCACTGGGCATCACCAAACAGAGCCTGTCTCTGTCCTCTTTCCTCCATCCCTTCAGTTATTTACAGACATTTACGAGATCCCCCCCTGAGCCTCCTCTTCTCCAGGCTGAGCAGTCTCAGCTCTCAGCCTTTCCTCACAGGAGAGGTGCTACCATCCCTTCATCATCTTCATGGCCATTCACTGCACTCCCTCCAGTAGCCTAATGTCTCTCCTGTAGTATGGGTTCTATGGAGAACCCGTAACTGGACACAATACTCCAGTTCTGAGTAGAGGAGAAGGGTCACCTCTCTTGACCTGCTGTTGATACTGTGCCTAGTGCAGCCAAGAATACACTCATAACGGTGTATGGATCAAGAAAACATAAGAAATGTGTGGTGGTTTTATTTGGGTGGGCAGCCAACCTCCACCACAACAGCTTTCTCACTCCCTTTTCTCAAAGGGAAAGGGGGAGAAGATACAATGCAAAGGACTCAAGGGTTGAGAAAGGGATGGGGATATCGCTCAACAATTGTCGTGATGGGCAAAACAGACTCAGAGTACAGAGACAGTAAGATTTATTGTCTATTACTAACAAGCTAGAGAAGTGAGAAACAAAGAAAACAAAACCACCTTACCTCCATCCACCCTCTCCCACTTCCTCCCCCAGAGCAGGGCAGGGGAATGGGCAATGGGGGCTGCGGTCAGTCCCTGATGCTTCACCTCTGCCGCTCCTTCACGGTCCCTCTCTGCCCCTGCTCCCTGTGGGGTCTCTCCCACGGGATGCCGTCCTTCCCAAACTGAGCCTGCAGGGGCTGCCCACAGGCAGCAGCTCTTCAAGCACTGCTCCCACACAGCTCCACACCACGGGGTCCATCCCCCAGGAGCAAACTGCTCCAGCACGGGTCCCCCACGGGCGGCAGCTCCCCCCAGACCCCTGCTCCTGCGTGGGCTCCTCTCCATGGGCTGCAGCTCTGGCCCGGGGCCTGCTCCTGCGGGGGCTCTCCATGGGCCGCAGCCTCCTCCAGGCCACATCCACCTGCTCCACCGGGGGCTCCTCCACGGGCTGCAGCGTGGAGATCTGCTCCATGTGGGACCCATGGGCTGCAGGGGGACAGCCTGCTCCACCAGGGGCCTCTCCACAGCCCGCAGGGGAACTGCTGCTGCCTACCTGGAGCACCTCCTGCCCTCCTCTGCACTGACCTTGAGGGCTGCAGGGCTGCTTCTCACTCCTCACTCTCCCAGCTGCTGTTGCACAGGAGTTTTTTGTTTGTTTGTTTGTTTGTTTGTTTTCCCTTTCTCATAGCGGGTCTCATAGAGGCACAAACAACATCACTTTTTGGCTCAGCTCTGGCCAGCAGCGGGGCCCTTATCTAACATGGAGCAGCTTCTGAATTCTTGTTGCAGAAGCCACCCTCATGGCCCCCCGCTACCAAAACCTTGTCACGTAAACCCACTACAAAATGGTGCTAGCAGCCATCACACACTGTTGGTGCTTGAACTAAACATGGTATCCTAACAGAAATCTCTGTCAGTTTTTCAGGCTTCTGACATGGAGACAGGAGGAAGCACTTGCGTGCAAAGGTGCGGGCCCAACTCTTAGCAGCTCTTCAGCCATCACACCTGCAAGTGGTGTTTGCTTGTGCCAGCCCCTGCAGTAGTCCTGGTTCCTGGTAGCGTTGGCAGATGGATACCTTTGGGGATGAAAGCTGTTTCTCTGCATGGGCTGGGCAGTCAGACAGTGCTGTGAGGAATATTAACACCATATAGAAGCTCTGTGGGAACAATGCCTGTGAGGTTTCAGTGGTCATCAGGACCCCGAGAAGAAAATGCAGGCCTCACCAGAGCTCCAATGGGCACTGAACTCGTCAGCAAAATATTCTGTCTCATGCTTGCTTTTGCTTGTGTTCTGTCACTCATCGTTTGCCAGAATTGGTCATTTTCCATAAAGATTTCCTGTACTTCCAGTCTGATTTCAAGACAGCTCCTGGGCAGTATGATTGCAGCAATGCTGGCTCCATCAGTCTTCTTTATCTCCTAACCCCAAATATTTCCAGTGCCATTGTAATGGCTACTGTTCCCATCCTAAAGGTGGCTGCACTTAGGTGACTGGTGAAGTGATCCCCATATATTTTTGCAATTCTCTGAAGTGCCTTGAGGCTTGCAAAAGGCACTATATAAATCAATTAATAACAATATCAGAGGTCAGTCAGCCAATAAGAATACAATTTAGTTTAATGAGAGATAAATAAGACAGACAGAGTGAGAGGGGAAAGGAGCTACAATGCTCCGTGCTCGGTGCCAGGCTCTAAATATGCTATCTCCTCGCTTTATCACAGTGATCATCAGAAACACGAAAGATAATTGTGTCATTGCCATTTCTTAGTCCAGTGTAATATCTATTACTGGTTTTGATGTCTTACTCAGCTCTGTGCCAGTATGATTTTAGGAAGAGTGTACATTATTTTCATGAAAACAAATATGAGCATGAGGAAGCATTTTTCCCTTGCGTGCAATTCCTACTAAAGAATTTACATTCTTCTAATTTACTGGTTTACTGCACCACTTAGTGCACTCCTGAGATGTGCAGAATGTCCTCGCAGTTAAGAATGTGCAGATGAAATTTACCCTTTTTGCACTGAATCACTCACTCTTCCCTTGGAAGTCACCATGCTCTTTCCTCCCTCTAAATCTCCTTTAACCGTTCTAGCAAAAGAGTAGATTATTCTGCACAGTCACAAAATGGATCCAAAACACTGGCTGAGGGTTTATCTGGAATTTACGACAGATATTTTTGCAACCAATCTGATTTTAAGGAGGTGAATGGAATGACATTGCTTTCCATTTGATTCTGCCTATTATAGGGACTGCAGATGTAGAAATAAAAAATCTCCACTGTAGCCTCAAACAAAAAGCTGCGCTGCACCATCCTCATCAAAAGCAGTGTTTGGTTGGACCAGATGATCTTAGAGGTCTTTTCCAACCTTAATGATTCTGTGATTCTGTGATTTGACAAGTTGTCAGAGAATGCAGAGGATGTGGGGAGATATTGCCTAATGGGCTAGGGGACGGGATGGAAGAGGCTTACACGGCAAGAAGTGGAGGTGTTTCATGTTCGTGCTCCACCAGCACACAAGCTGCAAAGCCTCTCAATGTATCTGTGTCCACATGGACTTGGTGGGATGTGCTGGATGATGCTGAAGAGCTGCTGGGGAGGTGGCAGCTCCTGCCCAGCCCCTGCATGTGCCCTTTCTGGGGGAACTCTGGGGCCCTTTCAGGGTGGGAGCTGAGAAATGTCCCAAGGCTCAATGTTACAGAAACAGCCATTAGCAGCAGAGCATGAAACGTGCGTCTAAAGCAGAATGAAGCAGAGAGTGAGCCCGTAGCTATAGGGCAAGGCTGACTTGGGCTAAAATTTGACACAGGTTAGTGTGGTGTCAGTACGTGCAGATCTGCTCACCTGCCTGTTCGCAGAAACCTCTGCCTGTCGCTGCAGCTGTGCTCACTGCAGGTCTCTGGCAGTTATTGCTACATCCCGCGATAACGGGGGTCTTGTTCACACCTCAGGCCCCGTGGCCACGGTTAAAGGAGGCAAAGAGAGGAAGAAATGTTCTTAAAGCTCTCTGGAAAAAGCCAAAGCCAAATGGAGCTCACCATATACATTAGCACTCCCAAGGTTACATGCCCAAAAATGCGACTTAGGTTTTTATGTGTCTTTTCTTGTGCCTCAAAATAACTACCATGCAAACATGGGGGGCCTGCTTCACACTTACTTAATCCACATGCAAGCATCTAAGATTTGGATATGAAAGCATTGCTTCTGCTTTTGTTATCTGTCCTCTATGCCCCCCTCCAAAAAAACAGCCCCTGGAAACTCTAACAAAAGATTAGCTCAAGCTGAGGCCAGGCTGTAATGTAAATAGCCAGACAGTGAACAGAATGGCTTCTTTTATCAAACTTAACATCCCAAAGCTCTACTGATTTCTCTGTCATTATGGTAGTGATTAATTTGACCCAGAGTACTGCCACCCACTGCTAAAGCCTTCACTGCATCCTTGTTGATAGCTCTCATGACAGAGATTACAGTCTGCCACTGCGCTGCCCATAATTAGTACTTGTCAAAATGAGATTTGCCTATGGTAGCCCACTGCCCATGAGAAACCCATTCAAAATTAGAACACACTTTGGAAAATAGAGGACAGTTCATCCTCTAATTGGAACCAATGAGTAGAGAATGAAGACTCTTTTTCTCATCTATCAAGTGTTCTTCCAGATCTAAAACATTATCTTTTGAGTCCTCTCCGTAGCTGTCAATACCTGTCCTCTGTCCCAGGGAACACCTCGAGCAGGGGTCACACCACGCAGGGCACTGGGATGAGCCGCACGTTTCCAGGGAGTGGAGGAGGGAAGGGAGAGGGAAGCTGTGTGGCACCGGCCTGCCTTACGTGCTAGTATAGGAAGGTAAGGGTCATATAGGAAGGTAAGGGTCATAGTGACTGGGATGTACATGTCTGAGACTTCAACGTTTCGGGCTGGACTAGACATGGAGTCTGATAAACCATTCACTACAGCCCTTTGTTGCTATTACCCACTGCAAGAGGAAAGGGAAGTGCTGCAACCCTGAAGGCAAAGAGTCTGTAACCACAGCAAGTATCACTAAGGGCTGTGATAAAAGCCTTTTGTTATACTCCGAACTACAGGGATGGTGCATGGTATTTGCCAACATGAAACATGCACTGAAGCAGATGTATCTGGTCTTGGTGTTGGCAGGTCAAGAAGTTCACACATGGTAAAACAAGGGATGAACAGAGAAGGGAAAACAGGAAAAAAAAAAAAAAAAAGAGATGTAGTTAAGAATAAATATGATTCAGCATTTTGGTTAGATGTAACTGTTTTTCTCTAGTACAGTAACTCAACAACTACAAATGTACATTGGACTGACGCAGCTTGTGTTGAGCTCTGTAGATGAGTGGAAGAAGGGCAGGGCTAGGCTTTGTTTTATCTGAAATAAAGCCGTCCCTTGGAGCAGGACAGCTGCCTTTTCCTGCCAGACCTTGGGAAGGGAAGGGAGAGAGAGCAATGCAAGTGTTGGCCGGGATATACTAGAGGCTCTGCTGGCACCAGGCCCCATTTCCTTCAAACAGCAATAGTTTACATTTGATGGGATGAATTTGGGATGGACAAATGGTAAATGCTATCAGAATAAACAACCATATATTGATCAACTGAGGTTGATGTCTGATGACGTTTTTCACAGAACAAGCAGAACAACTGGTATTTTTGTGATCAGAGCATAAATCCATACAGCTACAAGACTTGTTCTCACTCAAGACCCAATCTAAAAATAAAAAGAAGGAACCCAGAGAGTGGCAGCCGTGTGCTTGCCAAAGCAGACCGCTGCTGGGAAAACTTTCTGTCTTTTCATTTCAGCATTGACAGTGCTCAGAAGCTCTTGAAACAGATGAGGAATATATCATGGCAAAAATGAATCCTTGGAGAGTATTTCACAAGAGCTGGTGGTGTGCCAGACATACTTCTTCACGATGTTTTTCATATTTTTTTTTCAACTAAAAGAAGCAGAAGAGCTCAAAAGACATCCGTATTTTTTGCTAAGTGCCAGTATTTTTTGCGAAGTGCCCAGTCACTGATGGAAGTGCCACACTTGCCTGCAGCAGGTGAATTAATCTTTGTGCAGCACTGTATGTAAACACCATACATTAAACTTACCATGCTAGACTCTGTGCCTGAATCCTGCACAGCCAGATGATGGCTTTCAGCCTGAATCTCCACTAGCAATGCTGTTAAGAAGAGGGTGCTCTTCAGTGCCAGGATATCCATCTGATCAGCTCTGGCCTGGGCGAGTTACAGGGAGGCTCACTGCTGAAGGAAAGAAAGACCTCACTGCAAGGCTGCAACCCATCGCAGCTCTGGACTGTTGGTTAGACAGAAACCTTCTGGCCAAAGCGCAGCTGAAGGTGTGGGCCAGCTGGAGATCATCTAAAAAGGGATAAAATTGGGACTTCACCTAAAAAGGGAAAAATCAGACTACTTGCAGATGTAAAATTCACAATCGGGGAGCAGAGACTGAATCACAGAGAAAAAGAAAGTCTAGAGAAAAACAAGGTCTGGTAGTCCTCAAGTTTGCAAAAAAAAAAAAAAAAGCTGCTGCAAAAAGAGTTGGAATAAGTTTCCTCATCCACTGAGATAAAGTAGCTTTGAAAGTTGTGCCATTTGTGCAAGTTTTAGATGATTTAATTGTGGCCTTGATTTTTTTTTGAAAATACTTGTCTTCTCTTTTAGTGTTTTCCTGGAATCATCTCTTTAAACTAATGAGACATTAAAGCCAGACATTAGGAAGCATTTTCTAACGATGACGCCGCCTGTATCCTGTCACACATCGCTACAGAGGCTGGCGAGTCAGCAAACGTCTGCCGGGGCTGCTCTGGGTATCGCCGACCCCGCCGTGGCGTGGGGAGACCTCGGCGAGCCCCAGCCGCTCCTTTCCCCGTCGCTCCGGCAAGTCCGAAGATTTACTTCCACCCTGAAGGTAATCACTCAGTCGTGATTCTGACCTACAGCTTAATGTGCCCCCTCGCTATAGTTACAGCCGTCCTCCTTCTGGTTATGCTCCCTGCTGTGACTAATGGGATCTCTGCAGTTAAAGAGGTGATTTTTAAAGAAAAAGATCCAAGTTGCAGTGCTGCTACCAAGTTCACAGCTTTAGCAAAAACAATGGCACAATACTAACAATAGCAGTCCTGACTATGGCCTATGAATTTGACATTTTTAGGTGTTCATTTATACACCCCTCTGCAGACCTACAGACCCCTAAATATACAGGAAGCAAATGATCTTTTGTTACTGTTTATGCCATGGACAGTGAGTACCAGTTTAGGTATTCACTATTCACAGCGAAATGTGCTTAAAGTAAACATACTCCATTCGTATAAAATATTCTTCATCAGCCAAAGGTTTTTTTTAACTGAGTTCTTTTGCACAAATGCACACAAAAATGGAAAGCAGCTTGCAAAGAATCATAAAATACCACAGGAGAGCCTGGGATACAAAGCCAGCTTTACAAGTATGATTCTTCCAGTGCAGTTTTCTCAAAGATGTTTAAGGGTGCTATGAGGGACCATTTGTTAAAGAGGAAACCGTAAGGATTTGGAAAGTATTTTGCAAAGTACAGCTTACCTCAACCATTAATAAACATTCCTTTTGAAAACACTGCAAGGATTGAAGAGTTTTCCAAACAGAGGAACAGTTTTTGGATTAAGTGATGATACCACTCAAAATAAATCCAACTGATTTTCTGTGTGCGTGTATGTGTGGATGCTGAAGGAAAAGTAAAATTTGGGTAAGTTCTACCTTTGTTTAAATCTCTCCTTGTTCTTACTTTCTAAATGGGTTACCTGTATGTGTTCCCTTGTAAGGACAATTAAATTCAAATGCCACAGATCACAGAAGTAAATGCTACCTGACCAAGACTCTGACCAGAGTGACCACACTCTGTGTGGCAAGAAATTCGGGAGAAAGTAGCTCAAGTTTTGGTTTTCTTTGCTCAATAAAAATGCAGATGTCACTAGGCTGCTAATTGGAGTCATTGTGGAATCATGTTAGAGGCCCTGTTCTCATTCGGTATCGTAGCAGGTAACAGAGTACCTGTGTTCCTCAAGAAGGGATCAATGACACAAAGGTAGTTCCCTGCTGCAGGGAGAAAACAGACAATTAGAAAATCACTATTTGTATTCAATTTCTGTTTACACTGGTTGACCACATCTCTTGTAAGCACACATTTCTCTCTAGCTTCAGAAATACACAAGTATATCAGCACCAGAAGTCTCCTCTCGTTTTACTTTGCAATTCAGGGATGCTTTATTAATCAACGCAAGATGCATTCATTGAACTGGATTAATCCTGCATAAGTAATTTTGAAATTTCCTGCTGAAGTTATTTTTCATTTCTGGGAACAAATCATTTATTTGGATTTTCATATATCAGGATCACAGAGATTTGCCACAGTCAGATTTTAATTTTAGTTACATCTGAGCTGGCTTATATATTAGGGCATATAGTTTTGCATGAGAGCATCTTCTAAAATCTGTAATTGGTGTGGAACACTGACATGCACAGAATATATCTGACAAGGTTCAGAGAGTTAGGTTCAGTTTCGCTGATCAACATCTATGCTGCAGATTAACTGAATCTTTTATGGCATTACAACCCCTCCAGAATTCATTAGTGTACTTTCCCTTCCCGCTAACCACTCTGACCTCCAGTGCTGCCATCGCTCCTTCCCCAGTCTGAATGTGCAGGACTGGAACGCTGACACTTTGCTGCTGCTGTACTGGAGACAGAAAGGAGGACGTGTGTCTCACACTGCTCAGGAATTCATGAAAATTACCCTCTTCAGCAGTCACCTCTTTGTGATTTCTGCCTCCTTTGTCTGTACCTGGAAAGCTCAGCATAAATAGGAAGCTGAAACACGGTCTGTGCCTTAGGAGCAAGGCAACTGTGGTATTCTACTGGTGAGTAGAATATAATATAAAGAGGTACATATAATGAGGTTTGGCATGGATTTTTCTCATAAATTGGCTCCCAAATGCAATTTAACATTGTATTAAAAGCAGGAAGGAGGACAAACATGAAGGAAAACAATGCCAGCTTTTGGGAGGTGGGGGGCACAGTTCCTTTGAAGACAATGCTGTCATCACTGAAAAGCGTATTTCTGAATCTCTGCCCTCCATAAGGGTACATGCATGGATTCCGAGTCAGCAATAACCTGACCTTCCGACACTTCTTGGGTCAAGGAAGGGAGCAGCGCTCACGGCTGGGCACAGGGAGACAGCTCCATTCACTAGCTTATGGTTTAGAAAATCCTGGCTCCACAAAAGTACTTAGGCAAGTTTGCCATGCTGAGGAGGAAGAGGAGAAGATGAATGCTTGGCAAGAGTGGCAACAGAGCAGGAGGAGCACAAGAGGAGCAACCTAGGTGTTTAACTCCCAGAGACGACTCTCAGCTATGAACCAAAAGTAGAAAAGATGTTCCCCTCCAGCCCAGCTGAGACCCGGACTTGAGACAAATCTGTTCTTTTTGTGTCTTACTACCAGAGGGAGCTCTCCTCCCTTGCCACGGATGCTGGTTTTATCTGGGTGCTCATCTCAGCCTGGGCACCACAGACTCAGGGCACTCCACACGAACTTCGCACTTCTCCTCTTCTACACTCATTTTTGAACTTTCATTCTTACCTCTTCTTTCTCACCTCATTCCCTCCCTTTCTAAATTATATCTCTGCCTGGTGGTTCTAGCTTCTCCCCTTCCTTTTTTTCCCCTCATTACTTTAAAACATAAACATTGATCTTTCTAAAATAAATTCATTAACGAAAGGCCCATTCACTGTGCTGCTTGACTGTAGCTGCTGCTGGCTTGCCTCTCCCTTCCCTATAAGAGACCTGAATGGGATTGATCCCCTCTCTTCTGTGCAGACACTTCAAACTCCTTTGTTATGCCCCCAGCCAAGCCTCAGGACGTCTTACCTGCTACAAGCAAGGGGGTCAGGACTGCCTTTGTGTTTGCTCAGTCTACCTGCTTGGTTTGCACAGGAGGGCCGTAGTCCATGGCAAAGATACATGCATACAGCACAGCTGATAATGTTCCACTTGCAGCTGAATGCCTTTACCTTTGTCTTCTCCACCAAGACTAGCATTATCCCCCTGCAGTATGACTGCGTTTGACCAGGCAGCCCTTTCCACGGGCACAGCGGTGCATGTGGTGCTTTCTGCAGGTGCACAGCAACACCTGCAGCTCCGAGGTCTGCCCCTGCCTGCGCTCAGGATAAGATGCTGCTCTGCTCCATTGTCACTGCGCCCCTGCATCGACAAGCACGGAGTAATGACACCCAGAGCACGACGAAGCTGTTATGTACAGCCACAGAACAAAGGAAGTTTACACGTCTACATGATAAAAAAGTTCCAAAGAATTTAATGTAGATATTATTTATACATACACTTTATAAGTAGGAATATGGCAGACAGTTGAATTAGTACATAAAGTTTTATTTAAAGTTTTCCCCCTACGAGCAAGCTTCATTTACACAGCCTAATACTGTACAAAATTTACATTCTTTGTGTGACTTATTCAGTTTGCACTTTCCTTGGTCATGCCTTCCTGAAAGATAGAAAGATTTACATACAGTCCTCATAAATCTTTAAATTATCTTGGTAAAAAAAAGAACCATTTAAAAGGACAACAAATATCCTTTAAAAATGGTACGTTTTAGTAGAGACGAGTGACAGTGTTCAATGGCAGACCTTATCCTGATCTTAAATGTCAGTCGAAGTTTCCTCATTTAGTATCTTAACAGTTTCCTTTTTATATATATTTATATTTATATACTTTCAACAGGAAAAAAAAAGTCATGATTGCACCAAATATATTTTACAAGGGATCCCTTGGATCTGAACAATATAAATAAATACAAAACCAACTAAGATTGCACTATATAGTAGAAATGGATTGAGATTTCAGGATATACACTCCACCTTTATGAGTTCCTTAGTGATGCTCACTGGAAAACTCCCCAACGACACATTCAAATATTAGCATCTTCAGATGATTATTTTTAAAAACATTTTTTTTTCCACGCGTGCAGCTACCTCATCAATTGGTTTATTGCATTTGTATGGTATCAGTCTTTACTGCATTACTCCGATTTTATAACTGTGTAATTCTGCTGCAAGCACAGGAGTTGTACTGCAATAAAACTGGACTGATGCCAGGGAAAAACAGTCCCATGGTATTTGCTCTCCATTATTTATATTGCTCTCAAGCTTCAATATATAGTGTAATTTCTGAGTACATTCGTCCATTTCTATTTTGCAAAGCAAATAATGAATTCTTCCTCCCATCTATTGCCTCTGCAGTAGAAACCAACCTCCAGTAGTCTTCTGCTCCTTGCTTAATGCACTAGCATTAAGTCCTATCATAAAAGATATGCGCAAGCTTGAAAATGCAGGATCTGATTCTGCTGTGCCTTTTACCTGGTGCAGCCAGTTACAACTAAGCAAATTAAAGGCCTGACTCTTAGCTGACATAAGCCAGAAATACACTGAAGCTCGTTGGCTTCAATGGAGCAATGACTCCAGAAAAAAAAAAAAAAAAAAAAAAAAAAAAAAAAAAAAAAAAA
>CM021732.1:113751243-113813743 GCA_011075105.1 Heteronetta atricapilla
AAAAAAAAAAAAAAAAAAAAAAAAAAAAAAAAAAAAAAGATGGTCCTGAAGGTAATGAATGCATCACAAGGAAACCACAATGGAAGAATTCTGCATATACTTTGCTGGAGTGTAGACGACTGTGTTAAATACAAGGTGGTGATGAATCAGGCTTCAGATTTTGCACTGCTTCTGCAATGCCAGCACAGAAAGACGCAAGCTTAAAACATGGACAGCCTGATTTGTGCAAGCAACTATGAGCTCATAAAGCGAATCCTAAATGCAATCGGTCCCACCTGGTAGCATTCTGAACTCACTTTGCATTGTGTAAATAATTACACAAGCTGTAAGGCAGTGGAAAGTCTAGCGTCATATTACTTTGGATCAGTATTAAAAATCTTTCACACTACATTTTAAGATCAATCACACAGGAGTACTTTAACTACTTTTAGGGTCTCTCCAAAATTCTGTGCAATCCTTTAAGAGTCCAAAGTAATAGATTTACAGTTAAGTGCAGCCTTCTTGTCTTTGGAAGCAACTAGCACATATGCCTCTACCTAACAGGTGAGTGAAAAATAAGGAAGGATTCTGGTGCTTCATTAAATGGTCATACAAATAACTTACTGTAGGAACCCAGAGTTTATGGTGTAGGACCAAATTTTGGTGAAACTACTTTGACATTACATAAGTGTGACTAGAAGAATTTGATCCTAATCCCTAAACTGCTATTGCAAGAAGTGCTCTGTGAAACATGGATTTCGTTGTAGTCCACTCTTTGCTACACTTCCATGTGTGAGACTTTGAAGGCAGAGTGTGTTAGATGCCAAGCTGTGCAAAAACTGAATGGTATTTCTTTAACTTCTATCATCTTCTGATCCTGGGTTGCTTGCAGAGCATGTGAAGTAGCTGTAGGTTAGGATTACAGAGGAGGAGACAATTCTGCAATGCAGAGTGAGCTTTTCACTATCTGAATTCTGAAGCATTCATGACAACAACATCCTCATGACTTCAACACAGATCACATGCAGGTAGATACAATGCACAATACTGATCTTGTCTCTTCAGGCTGTGTTTGAACATGTAGCCTTCATTTTTTTGAAGTTAAATTTGATGTGAGGAATCTTTCTGCAGCAGGAAAAAGTTAAAATCAGTCTGAAATGGCAGTCTGTCAGCATGTAATATTCGGTGTGTTTTAGCTACTTGCTTCATAAGACACCGGCATCTATCTGAGATGGGACAACACTTCGTTTTTGTTCTCTTTTACTTTGCTCCTAAAGCATAAGTATGGGCTAAGGGGTCAATTATAGTAGCTTTGTTTTAACAGGAATCCTGTTCTAATAAAATATTTACGTCACCCGTCATTATTTTCCCAAATGCTATCAGTGTTCATGTCAGTGCTCCTTGACTATCACTTGTTGTACGGTACGCAGGCTGGCAGTATGACAGTTGAACAAGCAGGACCTGCAAGTGGCTCAGCAACATCTCCTTCTAGTTCTGTCCAAGTCCCTTTCTCAGGACTATAGCAAATAGTGGAAGATTTGTAGGCCCCCTGTAACAAAAATTAAGAAGTCGTATTAAAATTGGCCTAAGTGAAGCCCAAGTCACCCATCAGCACTGAAGATGAAAAGCCACTTCTTAAGTAACGCATGGCTTTGGGTCCCAATTTAAGAGTCCTTAGAGAGTTTTGATTTTTGTATGAGCAGAGCACCCAGCCTCTGCAAATCAGGCTCCTTTACAAAGTACCTGATAAGCAAAGCTATGGGCATACAAGTACCATCAGTCACCTTTGCCAAATTGCATCTAATTTATATATTACCCCTTAACGGTGAGTATGATCTCATAATAACTCATCTAAATAGAAAAGCACAAAGGTAAAAAAAGAAAACTACATGTTCTCCACAAGTTGAAAACCAAACCCAAACCTGCCCCTAGAGCTATTTCATCCCTTACTGCTTCATCCTTTGTCCCTTCTGAGTAATATACACAGTGGCTGCAAAAGCTCAGAAGGAATGGAAGGGTCACTGCAGAGAGCAGGTACACACCATACTCCAGCTGTAGCCTCCTACAAGGTAAATACTGTCATCAAGGACTGCGCAGCCAGGGCCACTGCGGCCCTCCAGAATAGGAGTCTGGAGTATATTCCACTGGTCGCCTTTTGGATCGTAGCATTCCACCAGCATTACGTCGAGATGAGAGAAACCTGGGTAATGGCATTGAGAAAGGAGAACTTGCATTATGGCATACCATTTCATGATATTTTATGATTTGTTTTACTGTTACATGTATTAACTTACAGTAAAAATTACATTATTACAATTATAACATCATTGTTAAAGTTTCTTCTAGAAAATATCACCATATACACTTAAGCCATCTTCTGTAAAGTTAATATAGCATTATTTCAGTTCAAATAAATCTATTAAAAGCTTTTACCGTTAGTTCTACAGTTCTCTACGAATCACAAATACAAGTCCATATAAAAGTTGAACAGATCAGACAGTAACACTCTAATACCCAAACAATGAAGAAAGCAAATTCAAGCTGTATTCCTCATATATCAGTGCTAATACGAGTTTGAACATTTAGGAACAGGCTGTCCTGGCAGTCTTTCTCAAAGGTCAGCAGATCTCATTTATTCAAAAATCAACAGATTAAATCTCATTTAGAAATCAATGTCTACCAAGTTGAGGTGGAGTTTAGACAGCTGGTGCCCCATGGTTCCAGAGGGACGTGGTGCTTAGCATGATGTATGTGATGTTCAGGACCAATTTCAGTTTTCAAGCTGTTTTAAGGTGTACACTAAGCACGCAATTGTGATGTGACAACATCCTTATGGCAACAGAAATGTAATCAAAAGAACAGTGCTGACAATATTCCCTGTCTGAGAGAGAAAATGGCTCCAAGCAACAGCTGCTTTGTAATCACCAACAGGCAGATATGTCTCAAGTCCCTCAAGCTGTGACACTCAGTAACAAATAAGTGAGCTCAACATAGACACAATACCGTGAGTCCAGGTTCCTGCTCAAATATTTAGACATTTCCCTATCTCAAACTATGTTCATTATCAGAGCACTGCAAGAAGTTTATGGCTTTCTTAATCTGTTCAGATGCTTTACGTGACATTAGCGTCTTCTTCATCAAGGTCAAAATGGAAAAGAAAAGTTTGATTTTCTGTAAAAGGGCATTTGGTGATATTGGTACTTTGAAATGAAGCTGCTTGTAAGGGTATTATTTATGATGGGAATGAATAGCTGTGATGAAATAACTTTTCATTGCTGGAAAGTTTTCAAGGGGCCACAGAAAGGCCACTGCTGCATGCCCAGAATCTGTCAACCAGCTCTGTAATAAACTGCAGCATACAAATGACTAGTTGTGTTGCAGCAAATGCACTGCTGACACTGGCATACGCTCCTAGCTTCACAAAGGAGTGCTTGGCCATGGAGCTATCAGAGAGGCCTGCTGTTCCCACCTGGTGGAGAATTTACTACTTCATCTGCACTTCAGTCCCCTCTCTGCTCGCTTAACTTGCAGTTCCTCTCTTTGCTTCACTTTATGGAAGAAACTGGTTTCCCAGACAGCCCTTCTTTCAGAGAACAGAAGACTTTCGCATAGCCTAGATGTTAAATACCTCTCACAACAGCAAGCACTTCTGAGGCAAAAATGCCATGCTTATTAGAAGTCCCTTCTTTCCCAAAGGATGTTAGGTGAAACTGGGTGGAGAATGCAGGATGGAAGCAATTCAAGCCTATGCAAACCAAGGCATGTGCTTTATCTGTAAGACAGCTGTGATGTGTTAAATTTGTTACTTTAGCAGGAGAAGAAGCCAACACCACGGTGCTCTGCAGCCTCTACAAAATGTGCAGATGTGCTGTCAGCAGCTTTTACCCTCTCCTCCATTTGAAGTCCAGTCCAGGAACACCCATCAACACTGGGTGTGGGGGATAGAGGCACAGCAGCCCAGCTGCAAGGGTTTATGCCACAGTGCTATTCAGCAGGGCAGCTTGATATCTGAGACTTTGTCCCTTATAAGCACCGTGGACAATCTGATCTTCAAAGGCAGAACAACATTTCAGAGTTTCATAGGGATTTGGGTGCCAGAATCATTTAGGCACATGGCATGGTATCAGTTAACATCACTCTTCCTTTTGCATTACAATTTTCTTTTTTGTTGTTGTGAGGCATTAAAAAAAATATATATATTTTAAGGAAAAAAATGAATATAACCTGTCAGACAGAGGACAAAGAAGCAGGAGCTGTGTTTGCTGCCTAACTGGCTGGATTAAACAGAATCTCTTTACTTTAGCAGGAATAGCAACAGCATGCAAATATTAAGACAAAAATACCAGGTGCCTAAGCAGTAGTTATTTTAATATAAGACCTTTTCAGAAGATGAAAATAAGAGACCTCTAAAAAGAATTATAATTAACAAGCTACACTTAATACTAAAAAGGGATCTAAAGGGCCTAGTCCTAATATTTAATAGCTTTTTTTTTTTTTTTTTTTTTTTAATATTTCATTAAATAGGGAGCTTGTTTTTGTGCATTGCTCTGAATAAAGCTCTCTCTAACTGCACATTTTGGAAAATGATTTACAGAGGAAAATATTGCTGGTACTTTCGGGTCAAAGAATAATCTGTTTGTTTCATTGAATTCTTGGTAATGACAAATTGTCCATGCCTTTGAGTAATGCAAGCTCCCATTTTTATTATCTAAAGCATTCATTACTCATATATTTAATGTACTGTTATAATTTTAAAATAATTTGCATAAAATGTTTTTAAAATTGCTGGCTCAAGTGTCCTGTTAAATTGTGTTGCCTGGTATTTAATGTATTTAACAATGACTGTCTAACAAAAATATTCTTTATCAGGAGATGGGGGACACTGAAATGCTTTTTTGCTATTAAAAATGTGACCTTTCAAATGGTTTCCTCCAATTGCATACAGTCGATCATTCATTACAGCCAAAGTGTGGATTGCTCGCTTTGTGTTCATGTCCTGTTTTCGGGCCCAGACGTCCATCACAGGGTCATAGCAGTACAGCCAGGGAACATACTCTCCATTATGAACACCTCCTGCAAAGTAAATGTACCTCTGTTAATTAATGTAAATAGATACTGCCCTCCAGCAGGAATTTAGCTCCATGGTGGTTTTTTGTTTGTTTGTTTTGTTTTAAATATACATTCAGTATATAGCAGGTATTATAAGATACTGGCCTGAAATGTATATCTTGCCATTGTGAACAGCTCCTGCATGGGCTGCCAATGGTTGTGGTAAGGAAGACACGTAACGCCATTCATTTGTTTCCAGGTTATAGCATTCCACACTGGATAAATAGCCAGTTTCATTTCTTCCACCAATTACATATAAGTTCTTGTCCAGGCGGCAGGCGTAGAAACTTGCTCTCCTGAAGGACAGGGTGAAAGAAAACAAAACAAGCCAACAACAATTAGTTACTTCAACTTTTTTTAAAAATCCAGCAGACTCCCTAAACTAAGATGGCTGCTACTCCAAATGCTACTTCAGACAGAAGTCTCCAGAAGCTTCACAAGCTTACATCTATTCTAAAGACTGTGTCTGCTTTGCTAATCAAATACATGTTCTACATCAAATTAATATTTCATTTTTGGTGTCAGAACAATTAAGCACACATAAGTTTGGCAGAAAATACCTTTTTCCAAAGCTGTTTGTTGCTTTTTCACACCCGTGAAAGATAAAAAGGTGCTCATTAATGTTTGGGGTATTACCTTGTAAGGGATATAACAACTCAGTAAGACAAAGTGAAAAATGAGGTAGATAATGTAACAATAATAAATTATCTTGACATTCACTTTCTTTATGGTCCTTCAAGGGTCATTGTTCCCAATTTACTAAGAGAACCACATCATCAAAATTTTTCTTCAATTATCATTTTTTTCTTCTTTCTGCAGTACTGCAAATAGAACAACTTTCCTAAAGCTAGGCACAATATTACATTTCTGCCCTTTAACTCAAAAAAAAAAAAAAAAAAAAGTCTAGCTCCATCCAGCTAACTGTGGAAAGTTTGAGCCACCTGTTTGTTTTCACATGCATCTCAGGCATGTGGGGAAATTATTACTTTTTTCTGGTAAAGACTACTAGACACACAACAGCTTGTCTTCCTTGTGACTCCAAAAATACTGGTGTCTGTTACTGAAGTAAGAATAGAGCAGAAAATGATTTTGAGACCTACTTGGTTGAGCGACCCTACTTGGTGTAATCCATGGTCATGGAAGGCTCCCCCAGTTATTCAGTGGTAGGAAGATTTCCTAGGGTAGAGGCCTTTAATTTTAAGTTGCAATGTTATGAGAAGGAAAACTGAAGAAGAGCACAGCTAGATGAAGACCTGTACAAAACGCTGAGTGACAAAAATTAAAATAGTATCATAGAATCATCTGTGTTGGAAAAGATCCTTAAGATCACCAAGTCCAACCATCAACTAACATAACCAAATCCACCACTAAACCATGTCCCTAAGCGTCACATCCACATTCCTCCTAAACACTGCAGGGATGGCGACTGCCACTTTCCTTGGCAGCCTGTTCCAGTGCCTAACCACCCTTTCTGTGAAGAAATTCTTCCTGATACCCCATGTAACTCCCCACTCCTGGCACAACTTGAAGCTGTTTCTTCATGTCCTATCACTTGTTACCTGAGAAAATAGACCAAAGCCCCCCTCACTGCAACCTCCTTGTAGAGAGCGATGGGGTCTTCCCTCAGCCTCTTCTCCAGACTAAACAACCCCAATTCTCTCAGTCACTCATCGTAAGTCTTGTTTTCCAGTCCCTTCACCAGCTTTGTTGCTCTTCTCTGACTGCCTTCCAGCAACTCAGTATCTGTCTTGTAGTATGGGGCCCCAAACTGAACACAATATTTGAGGTGCAGAATTGTTGGTCCCAAACCTAAAACTCTTTGCTGGGCAAAACGTGATTTGTGTGTGAGCCCAGAGCCTACCTGGCAGGTCAGGCACTACCAGGTCTGACACCTCCCAAGCCCACCTCTGTAGCTAACACAGTGTTCTCTAGTTCCTGATCAAGCACCCAAATTTGAACTGGGGAACCACTGCATATTGCACCAGCAGTCTCCTGAATCACACTGGTTAAATTTCAGGGTCTTTATGGTCACCTGCACTGCCAAGGGCTTGAACGGGCAGACTGCTCAAGGTATTGAGGATGAGCAGTGGGTGTACAGAGCACAACGCCGAGCAGTGAACAACTCCTGCATGTCCCAGCTCCTCCACAGGCTTCCCTACAGTTGTACCATGGCTGGGTAAGCTAATGAAGCCCGTATGCAGTACCTCTAACATGCTACCTAGCAAGGCATGCATTCAGGAGCATTTCCATAAGTGAAAGCATGAATAGGATCTCTCTCCTTTACTCAGCTGCCTATTTTTGCAAAATTTCTATCATTTCTAACACTTCTGGTGGATTTCCCAGTTTGTTAAACGTGCCTGAGACTGGCTGATGGTTTGTAAGTTGGAGGAAAGGTCAGGCAGACAGGAATTATAGAATCAATTAGGTTGGGAAAGATCTCTAAGATCATCAAGTCCAACTGTTAACCTAGCACTGCCAAGTCTACCATTAAATCATACCCCCAGGCACCACACTTTCAGGTCTTTTGAATACTTCCAGGGTTGGTGACCCAACCACTTCCTGAGCAGCCTGTTCCAATGCTTCACAACCCTTTATGTGAAGAATTTTTTCCTAGTATTCAACCTAAACCTTCCCTGGTGCAACTTGAGGCTACTTCCTTTTGTCCCGTCACCTGTTGCTTGGGAGAAGAGATCATCACCCACGCCACAACAGCCTCCCTTGAGGAAGTTGTAGAGAGCAATAAGGTCTCCCCTGAGCCTCCTCTTGTCCAGACTAAACAACCCCATCTCCCTCAGCTGTTCCTTGTAAGACTTGTTCTCTTATACCCTTCTCCAGCTTCGTAGCCTTTCTCTGGACATGACCCAGGGCCTCGATGTCCTTCCTGTAGTGAGGAGCCCAAAACTGAACACAGCACTTGAGGTGCAGCCTCAACAGAGCTGAGTACAGGGGGATGATCACCTCCCTGGCCCTGCTAGACACACTATTTCTGATACAAGCCAGAATGCTGTTGGCCTCCTTGGCCACCCAAGCACACTGCTGGCTCGCATATCGACCAACATCCCCAGGTCCCTTTCCACCTCACCCTGTAGCATGGCATGGGGCTGTTGCATGCCAAGTGCAGGACCCAGTATTTAGCCTTGTTGAACTTCATACGGTTGGCCTCAGCCCATCGGTCCAGCCTCTCCAGATCACCCTGCAGAGTCCTCCTGCACTCAAGCAGATCAACACTTGTGCCTAACTTGGTGTCATCAGTGAACTTACTGAGGGTGCACTCGATCCCCTCATCCAGATCATTGATGAAGATATTGAAGAGAACTGGCCCCAGTATTGAGCCCTGGGAGATACCACTGGTGACCAGCCTCCAGCTGGATTAAACTCCATTCACCAGGACTCTTTGGGCCCTGCCACCTAGCCAGTTTTTAACCCAGCAAATGTGTCCAAGCAATGAGCAACCATTTTCTCCAGGAGAATGCTGTGGGAAACAATGTCAAAAGCTTTACTAAAGTCTATGAAGATACAGCCACAGGAACAGCAAGCTGGCTGGGCATTCAAGGAACAGACCTGCTGTAATGCTACCTATTTCTGGTTTTATTTCTAGATTCTGTGCATACCTGACAAGGCCCTGGCTGGTGAGGAACTGCTTTACTGAGCACCTCCTGTCTTTTTGCTTTCACCTTGGCTGTGTATGGACAATGTGGATGAAACAAGATTTTCACCCTGTTGAGCAGGAATGGAAACATTGCCCCAGGAACAAGGCTACAGAAAGAAAAGATGCAAACAGGAGGACAGGAATGCTGTTAAGTGCTTCCATCTAAACTGACAAATTAAATAAGATCATTTAATTTATCTGTCAATGGGTAGATAGAAGCTGATGACATATATTGCTCTGCATGGTCGGGCAGCAAATTGTGCATCTATGTTTTTAGCCCGATTTTCTATGGAAACAAACCTTATTTGATTACACTGTATGTGCATCCATGTCTGTCTGAGTGTTGTTCCCTCAACAAAAACATGCTGGCTGATTTCACTCTAATTTGACAGCGGGTAAAATGTTAGAGGCAAACAAGTGCCTATATGCTTCCTGAGAGTACATGACAGGCAAGATAGCTTGCATTTGCCCACAAAGGAGGAAAAGCTGCAGAGGTCACATCAGAGAGCCTGAACACGCTGAGAAATGCTCAGACACAGCTCACATCTCCTTTGACCCTCCTATGCCCAGCACAAACCTGCAGGGCACCTGGCAGTGATAGTCGGGCTGCTCATGTGTCCGCTTGTCTGTCCTCACCCACCTCCTCTGGCAAAACCATGAGCAAACTGCTCCCAGCAAAACTATTTGGTCTTTCCTCAACGCTGCTGACCAGTGAACACCTCACTAGGAGCCCCTTCTTTTCCCAACCTGCAGCACAGCAGCATTTAGCAGCTTTACTGGGCTGTGTGCGATGAGGAATAGGAGATATTTGCTGCCAGCTTTGAGGGTTTCAAATTTTAACAGCTCTTGACATATTTGAGTCAGATTTCCAGTAATAAACCTAATAAAATGTACAAAAAAATGATTTTTCAAAACCAAACTCTACTGTATTAAAAAGATATATACTATTCTATATGAACAGCAATTTCTCTCTTTTATTTAATTTTTTAGGTCAAGTTTAATAAACAGAGGTAGGTTCAACTGACAGGCACTGCTATTTTAACTATGATTTTGTTAACACCACTCTGTATGTGTACTCCTGGTTTCATCCACACAGTGTCACTATAAGGAGCAAAAATGAAAGCGTCAGCATGCTTCACTCTTCTGCTTGGACATGACTATTTACCCAGGAGCTCCTGCCACAAATATTTTATGGTTTTTGGGTTTTAGCTTTTCAGTAATACAGTGTGTGAGGGATGTGCTGTTAAGTGAAAACCTTTTAAATTGCTGTAAAATACGATTCAGATTAAAATATAACAGTCCTCACATGGCAACTTTTCCCACAGAACTGGGAAGAGACTACATTCTAATTAGATAGCTATCTAATGCACCTTAAGATGTGAATATCGACAGTAAGACAATTACTTTGGGATTTTCTTCAGAGAACGTAAGTATTTGACATTTATTGGTCTCTGAAATACTTTTCCTTCACCATCCCTCACTCAATAATCAACCTAACTAACTCTCTTGTAAGTAAACCAAAAAGGAAACATTTCTAACATTTCTTTCTAATTTCCACAGAAAATGAATTTATGCCCTGAAACATGAAATGTCTGAGGTTTAAAACTAGGAATGCTACCAGTGATCATCATGGTGTCTGGACCTCATTAAAGGGATCACTGTTAGTGTTCATTTTGCTTTTAAAAACCTAAAGTCATCTTAATAAAAGTTAATGTTATTACTAAAGCCAGAGGATAAAATAAAATATGAAATTGTTTTATCTCTGTTTCTGTGGCTTCTTTCATTAGTCCAATCAGCTTCAATAAAGAAGGTGGCTTGCTCAGATCCACTTGTGCTTCTTCACGCCCTGATGCAATGCAGTATTTTTTGCAGGTCTTTAAATAAAACCTTTTAAAGTGGAATGTAAGACAAAACTGAAACTTATAAATGTTCTGCACCCCTTGTCCAGCTCTGGCCTGACCTGTTGTGATGGGACAGTACTGGATGGAGGCGTCTAGGTACAGCTCACTCCAGGAGTTCAGATATGTCTGCTACAAGGATCAATCATTTAGTGGAGATGTTAGTCTAACTGAGCTGCTTTCCAAAAACTATCCCATTCTTAACAGCAACAGCACTGTTGCATGGTTAGGCTGGTAAATATTTCAATAGCTGTAAGTCATTTGCTGCTTCTCTCAACAACACACACCTGAAAACAGTACAAACTTCTCAAAGGCAACTATTTTTGAGATGTGCTTCAAATCAAAAGAAGCCAAATTTGGCTTTAAAGAAAAATACGCTGACGGCTCTGAATCCATAATGGGATTAGTCTTTTCTTTATAGCTCAAACAGTAAAATCAATCAGATATGGATTTTAGCCTATGAGATAAAAGTTTACTCATCAAATATTTCATACAGATTTTCAACTTGAGAATATACTGCCTGTGAATGAGACCCACATTTACCTGACAGTCATTTCAAAGGAGCTATTATCGTCTATCCAGCCAATTATTCTCAGACTAAAATTCCTAAGTGGGTTTTGACTTGATGGACCATAATGACTCAGAAGAACCCATTAAACAGTCTGTCTTGTCAATGGTGCCTGCATTATACCAGCAGATACAGGGCGTGACCCTGTACTTCTGGGGGGGGGTGGGGAGGGGGGGGAGTAGCCTATTGACTTTAATGGAAACTTTGACTAAAGAGCTGGGAAAAGAGAAGAGCCTGCATAAAAACACCCTCTTGTTTGTATGATCTTCTTAAAACTGGCTGGGCCAGACCCTACCACTAAAGTCTGCAACAATGATAAGAAGTCATTAGGGATGAGCAAATAAGCCTCAAAAAACATTTCAGGATTTTGAAAATCCCTGTTTTCCAACAACAGCCCCTATACTTAGCAGCCTTTATAGAAAAATAATGGACAAGTCTATGATCTATGTATCCTGAACAAAAAAGAGGTGACAACTTATGTTGCCATAGTAAAGCCTCTAGCTGAAGGAATATGTACAAGTGGACCATTACAATGAAATAAAACTGTGACGTGCCAAGATCTTAATACATTACAGTTTATTGTTGGGCAGCTGCTAAGGAATCATAAAGCTCAGCAGACTTTCCAACTCTCAGCTGAAGGCAGCAGCTTCCACCAGAAACAAGCTGTATTCAGCACCTGGGATTATAAACTGTATTTTCCAGTACAATACAACTGGCCACTGCAGAGGTGAAAAAATCCTACCGTCTGCTTTCCCCAACCCTCAGCCATCTACTTCTACCTTCTGAGTTTTGTCAGCCAAACAAAGCCATCCAGTCACACATGCCCCTTGGGAGTTTTGCTTGCAGATAATCATGGAGCCTAATCAAGACACAGATCAAGCTCCAGAAGAGCTTCAGCCTCCATAAAACCACTGGTCAGGTCCCCTGGTTCACTGATAAACACCTGCATAGCAATATGCAATCTCACCCATACCTCCTGCTCTCCCTGTGCCAATGGCTGGGTTGGCAGTGACTTGGTTTGGGGAGCTGAACCTGAGGGGAAGGTCCCCTGTGTTGTAAGGTAAATGGCCTGGCTGTGGGGTCACCCCACAGTGCTGGCAGCAGGGAGGGAATAGGCTGAGGGCTGCCAAAGCACAGCTACCTCGATAGCAAGAGCTTGCTGTTGGACTAGCCCAGCTATCAGCTAAAAAATGAAGAAGTATTTTAATGCAGGTTTTTAAAGGATGATGCTATTAATAAAAACAGACTATAATGAACTGTGATCATCTTTTCTATCTCTGTCTATATGGCTAATTTTACCAGTTCACTCAGCTCCAACAAGACGCTGACTCATATCTGACCCACTTGGGCTTCTCCATGCAGCACTTGGTGATGAGCATTGTGCACAGGTCTGCACATGGACCTAGGTCAATCAAACTGAATCCTGGAAACAGGCCTTTCAAAAACTTCATAGACTGATATTTTACCTATGAAAATTCAAGAAAAAAAGTCACATTTCCATGCATCTCCTAACACACACTTCATTCACAGGGTTGCACTGAGTTCAATACATTTATGACTGCCAGACATCCCAATACTGTAGGCAGATGACAAAAAAATGGATGATACTGGCAGAAAAGGGTATCAGGAGAGCATCTTAGGGAAGCAGTGTCAGATCCCTTGAACAATGGATCCACAAAAAAGATGGATGCTGAACTGAAGGATTGACAGTCCTTTGAACATTTTTTTCATAAAAATAACATGACTTTGTATCTTCTGCCTGTGAGACTCTTTCAGTGAAACACACATCATTCAGTTGAGGTCTGGGGGACTTTTTTCCTATCAGGGTAGGACTTGGGATCCACAGTTAAGTTTATGCCATCTTTACAGGTCATTGCTCTACTTCACATGCAGCTCTGTTCTTTGACACACAGCAGGATTAAAACGCGTGCTACTCTAATTCACATTGGCTGACAGCAACTTCATTCAAACACCACCTAGGATTATGAGTCCTCTGACAAGATAAGTCATGTTGAGGGGAGCTTTTCCTGGCTGGTGTGGTGAAACAGGTTGGAGTCAACACGTGGAGATTTCAG
The DNA here is from genome assembly GCA_011075105.1 of Heteronetta atricapilla. Taxonomy (NCBI): domain Eukaryota; kingdom Metazoa; phylum Chordata; class Aves; order Anseriformes; family Anatidae; genus Heteronetta; species Heteronetta atricapilla. Next base: position 113,764,522 of record CM021732.1, read on the forward strand.
TTCTCTGTAAGATACCTGACTATAATTACTGCTTGTTTACTGAAAACTCATCATGACGCTTCAGTGTAGCATGACAGCATACTATGGAGACTTCAAAAAATCCTTCAAACCGCTCTCAGGCAACCAGTAATTGCACAAAGTCCATGGTTATTTTGCATGAGTTAGCACTGCAGGGTTTGGCATGTGGAGTTTTGAATTTGGAATGTTTAAAGAAATTAGGAGACAAACAGGAAGCAACTGCATGCTGCAGTTTTATCTCAGTATTTGCAGTGCTTCTGTAGGCCTTCTTACTCCCAGAACTAAGCCAAACTTCTGATGTTCCTAGGATGATAAAACATATATTGAAAAACACATAGCAGGTTTTTACCTCTCTTGCATGGGTGGAAGTTGTATCCAGCTGTTAAACCTGGGATCGTATCGGCTAACAAAGTTTGTACTGTGTTTTCCTGTAAAGATAGATTATTTTGACACTCAGCTGTTTGTTTCATGTATTTAACATCATGATTGTAATATATATTACATATATTTCACAAGTTGGCAGCTTTTATGAAGGGTTCCCCTTTTTACAACAATGTATGATTACGTTATGTGTACAGTAATAATTCAACAAATGGGGCACTACAAGGTTTGAATTAGCAATTGTTAGCAGTAAAAGCAGATAGAGATTATTCTTGCTCTCTGCAATAAGATCTTGAAAATGTATATTTAAATTTACTTATAGATGCTGTGGAACTTTCACAGCCACAATAAATCACAGCACTAAACAAAATTACTGCCCAAAACAGGGCATCCCCACTGTATTTTTATGGCTAGAACATTTTCTGTCACCAAAAAAAAAAAAAAAAAAATCATAGGGAGAACATGTGCATTTCTTTCTCTTCACTTCACCTCTAGATGAACATGGTAAAAAACATTGTGCAAATAATCAGAAGCTGCATAAGCCATCAGCATGGGGTATGCAGTGTTTGCACTAGATGGCTTATTCTACCATATACTTTCAGTGCAAGTTAGGAGGAGTTACACATGTGCATCGAAGGGGGAATACACTCTTAAGATCCTTATTCCAAGTGTGTTAGCTAAAATACAAAACATGAGCAACATACGCCAGCTAACTAGCTTATCCATGCTGTCAAGCCCAGGAACTGTATTCATGTCTTCACGATATTAAGATTTCATCTTATTTTACATGCAGATTGACATCAAAGCAAGAAAACTGAAGCAAGAGAGTGTACGGCAATTTCCTTTAACACCTGAGACTTCAACAGATGAGGACCTCGGAAAAAGAAACCTTTGTTTATGTAAGTGTGACTAAAAAATTGAATTAGAGGCTTCAAAGGACAGCAGAATAATCCAACTGCATATGTCACAGTTTTACAGATGGTCACTGGGTATTCTACAAGGTGAATATTTTTGCATTGGAAAAGCCTCTGTTGGATTGGCTTGCTTTGTTTGTTTCATTCTACACTTACTTCAGCATGTATAAATGGACCATCAAGACTGGAGAGAAGAAAAAAAATGATACAACTAGAATTTGTATTCATAAAAATTTAAGATCATGCTCTACAAGAAAGCAGAGAAAGAAACTGTTGACCACTCTGTCTGGAAGCAAACTCATTCTCTTGCCATGTATAAGCACTTTCCAAATCCAGCGTGGTACTTATGAGGACCAAACTGCATCATCATAGCTGTTCAAATACATCTCAAGACACAGGGTGAGAGCCCCAGACACAAAGGGCAGCTGGGCATTTTTCACTGGGTTTAGAGAAGCCCGACTTTACTCTTGGTGCCTATCTGAATTCCTTTAATCTATAATGACAATTTAGAAGAACCAACATTGGCAGCTAGAAATTCAATACAGAGTAAAATAGCAGGCAACTGACCGGCTCTGGGTATCACTTTTTAGGACATTTACTAATCTATTTCAACTGTAAAAATCAGCTTACAAAATAATGTAAGTATTAATCAAAAGTCTGGACTTCTACGAGATGGTTTTAATGCTGCCATATTTACTGCATCTTCAGAGTTACTCTGGGCTTCAGAGGTCACATGGCAGCCTTTTCATCGGTGTCTCACAAACTTCTAATTTGGGACCACGGTGACCCAACATAGTGTGTGTAATACACATCTTTGCTACAAATGTCATGTGTGTAGAAGATTATTTAGCATGAGGTAGAAGGTGAATATGTTAGTGGGAAGGGAGTGGGAATACAGGATACAGATCTGGTCACTTCACAGGAAGGAAGATGAAATCAAACCAGAACAGGCACAAAGAAGAGCTGTTAGGATGATGGGAAGAACAAAAAGTTTGTCTTATTGTAGAAGACAAAGAACTTGGCTTGTTGCACCCAGCAAAACAAAAGCTGAAAGGGGACAGAAATGCTGTGTGTAATACATGAGAGGAAGAAATAGCCAGGAGGGAAAAAACTATTAAGCTAAAGGCCAGCTTTGGCATGAGAACAAAGTGATTTAGACAGTCAAAGAATACATTTTACTGGAAATTAGAATAAGGCTCCTAGTCACTGGGAGCAATTGGATTCTGTAACAGCTTTCCAACAGGAGTAGAAGGGGCTAAAAATCCAACTGCTTTTCAAATTGAGCTTAGAAAATTTACAAAATGGGACTATAGGATGCCTGTGATAGCAGAGAAAAGATCTGATTACCTCCTTAAGCTGCCTGGTATAACTGGTTTTATTCCAATCTCATTTTGGAATTCAGTTTAAAAGACAACTGTATCTATTATTTTGCCTTGTTCATCAGTCAGGAAGGCTGCACATTATAAAACACTTGTCAGAATGTAGGAAATGTGAGAAACAAACAAAAATCAGGATTAGCAAATCAAGGTAATGGGAGAAAAGGAAGCAGATGCTGCTCTGCTCTGTACAAGAAGGTCTCTGCACCCATTCAAAAAGGTGAGGGGCTCTGAAGGTTATGAAAGTTTGTCCTAAATCCATGCTAGTGTTCTGCGACCTGCTCTCATCAATATTTACTCATTCAAGGATCCCTTGTGACTGGAAAGGAAAAGTCATAGGAGGATGTTAAAAATGAGAAAAAATGTCTCCCCTGCTTTCTAGGTTGTCAGGAAGTCAAAGGAGCAGCACGGAGTGTGCCTGGGCACACCTTGTGGTCGACTCGGCTTCTTGAGAATCAGCACAATCCCTAAAGAAATGCATAATGCTCCTTCCATTGCCCCTATCTCAACGATAATCCTTTTCACTGAAAAAAAAAAAAACCCACAAACCTACACTTGGCACGTTCTCATTCAAGTTGAAATCTTTGAAATGCGTTTGCAAAACAGCTCCAGTTAGGTCCATTTAAAGCCCCTTCTGTACTATGAGGACAGCAGGCAAGGGCCTTTACAGAAATGTAGGTGTGTATGTGTGAGTAGTTTCCATGTAGCTGCAGATTTAGAGCAAATCAGTTTCAGGAAAGAGCTACTCCAGCACAGAATGTAGTTTATGATTTTCAGGTCCACTTTTTATGAGAAGTAGGATCCATTTCGCTTGGGGTAAATCTGCAAATCAATCAGTGTTGGTAACGCTCCTACCTCTTTCATTCATATCTTCTCTACAGACAAACCACAGCTCTCTGGTATTCACAGATCAAGGAAGCTGTTGGATGTCTGGTGCGAATGTCTTCAGCTCAGGAGTTGATCTAGGCAGCCTCAGAATTAAAGCCCAGTCCATCTCTCAAACTGTTGTGCTCATGTCCTGTCTTATTCACCCCTTATGTCTCTCTGTTAACTTGTGACTCAGTTTCCACATCTTTCAGTTGTGGATAATTATACTTCTTTTTTCTTTCATCCTTCATGTGACATGGCTATTTAATTATAAACTGTCTGGAACAAGGTCTGCCTCTTATTATCTAAGCGCCTACCACCAAGCACAACAGGGGCCCTCAGTTGCTGGTTGCGGCTGATACTACTACTGCTAATTGTCATTAATGATAGTGTGCTACCTCCTGCTTAATATAAAGGAGGTTCAAAAAACAGAACTGAAGGGCTCTTCTCCTAAGACATTTAGTGATATTTTTAACCACACCGGAAATATGCTTATAGGGTGGACTGGATTGTTTGTCTCAGGTTTTAGGGAGTGAACAGATGTAACAATTTTCTATAATTTGGTTTAGTGCAGATGCTGAAATGGGGCATTCACAATAAAATATATGCAGTATATGTAATTTCAGCTGGATCCTCTGGTGTTTTAAAGTAAAAATGTGTACCTGCAAGCTGTTTTATGGTTTCTCAGTCATAATTATCTCTGTTACACAGACTGCTACAACTACAACTCTTTCTTCGTGTGCAAGCTTTTTAACAATGTCTCGACAATTTTGTGAATTTTGCAAGGCATGGTATTCTTCTTTTGCTTTGCTCAGAAACCTGTTAAATTGTTTAATTTCTCTTTGCGGTAAATTTATGAAGTAATCAAATCAAAGAAGGTAGCAGCAGATAATCTATACGAGAAGCTCTTGCACAAGACTAAAAAAAGGACCAGTTTAAGAATCTCAGTCTAGATAATTAACACATTAACAACTTTAGCTGCGAGTATCTGGTTTGAAAATAGAAAGGAAACATTCATCTACTGCAATTGCATTATTATATTATGACTGGAAGGAGACTGGAAATGAAGGTTAAAATTCTTAACAGCTGCTGCCTGGTGCATGCACTTGAAAGAGTCTGTTCTGCTGCCTGTGGCATTTCTCAAGGGATGTGGGAGCTGATGAATGACGGAGATGTTAATGCCGAAGTACCAGATATTTATTACATCAATACCTAAAAGTAGCCTTTGGTAGTTCAACAATTAGGCTACAGGTCCTCAAAATCACTTACTAATGACCACATCAGCTGACCTGACAGACGGACAGACACAGGAAGGAAGATGCTGCCCACGCCTTTAAATATTCCATACATACCATTAGGGTTCCATTGGTCTTCTCCTCCAAGCACAAACAAGAAGTTTTCCACTTCCACAACACAATGATGGGCACTGTTGTATGGCATAACTGCAAGCAAAGCAAGAATTCTTTATCACTTCAGGGCTCCAATTCAATAAGAAAATTTCAAAGGTACAAAACACAACACTGGCATTAAATCTGTACAAGATAAGGGGGGAATGCATCACCCCAAGCATGTATACCCAGTGAATTAACAGCAGAAAAAGCCACTTAACTAGTAATTTCACATTATTTGACCTTGCAGGTAATTGAGGAAAAAAGCTGGAATTCTAGTCCTTCGGTGCCCAACAGTCATATAGGTTGCTCTAAAAAGAACTTGTAAAAATGGGTGAAGTTGTCTCATATTTTCCTGAGAATAAGCAGATGCTAGGGATCCTCGTATGCTAGGAAACATTTAAAAAACCTCAGCCCAGCTTTATTCTGTTGGTAATGTTTCCACAAGAAGAGTCAGTGTGTTCAGTAGCTTTCTATTGCACAGCAATGAACAAGCTGCATTTCCATACAGTTTTAAGTTTTTAAATTAAGGTCCTGCTGATTTAATGCCTTTTCCAAATGTATACGCTTAATTTCCTGTACAATGTCATTAGCAGCACAATCACACATTTTCTATTCATCTAATCAGGAAATCCTTTGTTAACAAAGATCAAAAGTGTGGCATTAGGTTTGCAATATCCTTTTTTTTGGGAGGTGTTGGGATTACTATAGACCAACCACAGTTGCAATAATCTATTCTTTTTAATTTACATTTTCCACTGCAACTATTAAAACACAAAAACAAGGGCTTTTGTATACAGAGTATGCAGTTACTGTTGTGCTGTGCCATACAGCACTGTTGTGATGTTATATGGTAAATGTAAACTTACACAGCATTAGCTATCATACCACATACTGTAGTTTTGGCCCAGTGACACCAGTAGGAAAAATGATGTCCTTGTTCAGCTCATCATATGGGCACCTTAAATCTAGGTGAGGACAAATGGGGAGGTGATGTGCATGTACAGGCAGGGAACTTATTGCTTGACACGGATCAACAGAGCACTTAGGAAACCAGTGCAGTGGGAAATCAATATGACTCAGGGCCAGCTCTTACTTTGTGCTCTTTTGCCAATGCCAAAAAAAAAAAAAAAAGAAAGAAAAAAAAGGCAGCCTATCTCACACTTGGATTATTTTGGGTGATATATCTCTCATTTCATTTGTTTTATTATCTTTTATTTTTCTCAGAATGCAGTTGTGCAGTATAGCACATGCAAATAATAATAATAAGAAATACGCATAGCTTTGTTTTTTAGGACACATTTTCTTAAAGATCAAGTGGGCTCATTTAAGCTTCTTACTGAAGTTTTTGCCAAGGCAATGATGAATAAGTAAGGTTCTTTTTTAGTAAAGGTTGAATATCATTTTCATAGTCTGTGCTCTTACAAGTCACATAAGTGAAGCAATTCTTAAATTGAGCAGCCAGGTACAGTGGAAGTTCATTAATTACAGTTATTTGTTACCGGTAAACTTTACATAACTGGGAAGTAATCCTATACTAGGCAGTGCATAAGAATTTACACCTATAGATTCCTACAGTGGGATGAAAGAATGAAGATTTTTATTGTTCTAGCTCCTTTGCAACATTTCCCTCAGTCTTTAATCTCAAATATTTTCACATCTTGAAATCTCTCTCAAACATTGAATTTGCCTTGATTTTGTGGAAGCTTGGACTACAGAATAAATGTGGGTCTTCCACAATAAATCTGCTGTCTTCCTTTGATGCCTTCTGCGACCCCTCCTCTCAAGAAGAGGTTCCCCAGGATCAGTCTGCAGCATCTTCAGTTGTTACCTAATCCAATGTTATGTTACATTTTCAAAAGTAGGTCCAAGACAGTGTTTAAACCTGAAGCCAGGCTCTTCCCTTAGGCAATCTGAAGAGACAGCTTTTATCAAAGACCTATGTGCAGACAGCACACCTGCATATTTTTCGCATGTTGTGTCTCCATTTTTTGCAGATACTTTTATTTATCTTCCATATTGACACAAACAGGGCCAGCAGAGGAAGAAATTATGTTTTAAGCTTTTCTGCTGTTCCCATGCATATAAACTATGCAGTAAGACTCTCACACTTATGATGATAATTAAACCTCAAAAACTAAGGGCTTAATCCCAGCTCCTACTTAACTTGATGGCAATGTTCCCATTGATATGGGATGGGGCCCAAATGACCTGAACCGCCATCTGTACCTCACAGGGAAGCTAAAGGGAAGCTTGCCCAAGGCAGGACGGCAGTATTTGGGCCTGAGGTGAAGGGTGACTGTAAGAAAACCCTGCAGACCTTTATCATGACCTCTGTTTCTCACAGAGCTTTGGGCAAAACTCTGCTCTCAGTCTCATGAATCTGCCCACTGCCAATGGGTTGGAAGGAGCTGGGCAAAGCAGAGAGGACACAGAAATGCTGTGAGCACCTAGGAGGGAGTTTCTGCATTGAAATGGTGAAATTATCAATGGCACAGCCTTTCCCCTTGACCATTTCCAGGGTCCCTCACAACCATGAATTACACACAGCAATCAAAACTATGGGAGTGAACAAGACTGCTATAAAATGAAAGTGCCTGAAACTTCTGTTGTAAGTCATAATTCCCTATTAACACACATCTGTACAGGATCTACCTTTTCACAGCTACAGTCAAAATGACATGGCAATGAGAATGCTAAATTCAGCTTCTCCTAGTGACAATCTTCACAAACTCTCTGGGCTTGCCAGGGTGTAACGGGCAGAATTTGGCCCACCACGCAGGCTGGCCAGACTGCTGCTTCCATTAATTTTATATGAGCCTTTGTCTGCTGTTTTGCTTTAACCATGTGAAAATCACATCCTCTCACTTTTCGATTCCCAGCCAGTGGAACACCTGCCTGCCCCGCAAAAAGGGTATTTGAAGAGAAGTTTGTATGCCACGCTCAGACACAGCCCAGTGTGAGTTTTTAGCGTGTCAGTCAGTGAGTTAGAGGGAAAGGGTAAGGAGAAGCTAATCAGGATGAAATGAGATTAAAGGCTGTCTAATTTTACAGCAACTGTGATCCATCAGCCACTGTGAAAGTGACAGTGGAAATGAATGATGGAGACAGACAGGTGGGGCTGTACATTTCACTGATTTATCCTCAAATGCACTGGGCCTTATTTTATTGAGTGAACATGACCGCATTTATCATGACTGTCATCTAAACCCACTTCCCTCCATTTAAAAAGGTCACTTTACTAGGAGGGAGTAGGATAGAGGCACTTTCAAAACAGATTTAAAATTTAATAACACATGTTTATAAAACCCTGTGCAAGAATTCTCAACTTTATTAAAGATCCATTTAAAAGGAAGAAGAGAAGACTATTAAACAGAGGAAAAGATGAAAAAAAAAAAGCCATGGTCATCTGAGAAACATACTTAGCCACCAAGGTGATAGGCTCCAGAGAATTCCTTGAGACAGACAGATATACACGGATTAGCAGGAACAGGCAGAAACCATCTCTCCTAAGCCCCTGCCCCTCAGACACCTTCCAAAGCTGGAGGCCTGTGTTTGACAAACTTGTGCTTTCCTGGACCAGGAGTAGAAATAAGTCCAAGCAGTCCCAGAAAAGACACCGTCCCCACCAGCCCCCTTCTCACAGCAGCACTCTGCACATAAGGATAGCCTTCCCAGGCAAAACCTCCTTGCATATGCCAAACCTTAGTTAATAAAAGGCACCAGATAATGTCCCGAGACCTACTTTCAAAGACAGAGTCTACAGCTTACAGCCACGAAAGAAAGTTCTCTCAGCCGTAACGGCTGTGAGGTCAGCCAGATGCAACGATGCTCCAAAGGCACGTCCAGCTTCTGAATGGTGAGGACAGTGACATACCTCACTTAGCTAACAAATAATAACGTGTACCGTTTGCATTATCCATTTTTATTTAGTTTCTGCCAACAATTGCATGTTTAGGAAATGGCATCTGTTTGTTCTCCATACATTACCCAAGAGGTCACTGATTGCCTCGTCTCCCTACAATTCACCTTCTCCCATCTATCCTCACTGTAACACTAACTAGCAGGGAAGAAGAGAGTACAGAATTTCTTGAGACAGAAAGAAGGATTAGCTCTGGTCCTAGGAGATCTTAAAGTTGTGATACGGTCCACAGCCATTCCCCTGCTCTGCTGAAAACTCCTTTCAGAAACTGTATTTGATTCTTCTGTTTGGAGTTTAAAAAAAAAAAAAAAAAAAAAAAAGAAATCCATAGATTTTTCACTGCCCTCAAATGTTCAGCTGCTTGGGATACAGGAGGTACTGTGATGAAAGCCAGGAAATCTCTTTCTAAACTACTGCAAAGCTGAGTATAGCTCCTTCAAGACTCAGCACACACCAAGAAGTCACGCTTACTATCTCTAATGACCTGTGCAGATGACACAAGAGAAGTGTGTTTCCAGGACCAGGATGTCATTACCAGAAGATATAAGGAAACAATAATGACCTTCCACAATATTAGCTGCCTAACTTGTTGGCAACATAATATTCAACTACTACTGCTTAAAAACTGGGTATTTCCACAGCTCTGCAGCAGGCAGGGTAACATGAGAAGATGTTTCATTCCAGTACAGAAGGCACCTACAAACCCACTTTGGGAGACTGATTTGCTCAGGGAAGAGACATTTTGTTTCCAACCATCTCCCCCAAATGATAGCCAGAGTACAGTTTGTCCAATTATTCGCTGTAAGCAGAGTATCAGATATTGTTTGCCTTGTCTTTGGTTCATAAATCATTTGCACAAAGACTATACATTTACTACTGCATGTTACTTGTTATTACTCACCAAGGGGGTTATATAAATAAATGCTAGAATTCCTCTGAGAATTGCTCACTTCAATTGTTGTTTATTTAATAACTGTGGGGAAAGACTGACCACAATAAGTATGAAATTCTACCCTCAGTGAACTGACTTTAAGGCATCAGGTTCTCACCCACTGGTATTTTCTGCTCAAGAGATAATGAAAAAATATTTAAAGGGAGAATAATCAAGAGTAAATGGCAAATACCTCTGTTAATGCACCTGTGGTCAAATTGCACTCTGCCATCTTGAATTCAAGCAAATAGTTATAAGTATTTCTTCCAGTAACACACCAGAGCCAATCCTGAGTCCGAGCTTAACTCAGTGGAGGAAGCCTGGGACAATCCAACACCAGCCACCAAGAGCAGAAATCCTAACATCATCAGGATGAAGAAGCACTATGACTCGAAGTCACCTTTTAGGGTAACTAGTAGGAATACCTATGGTCAAGCCATATCGCAGATTGCTCCATCAGTTCAGCTAGACACTTCACAACCTCTTCATACCCATGAGAGTTCTGTGCCAACTGCATTCAAACCATCACAGGTAAGATGGGCAGAGGCCAGTCCATCTAGGATACAGCCCCTACTCCAACTGAGGCTGCAAGTAAGCAAAGGTAAAATGCTACTCAAACCTACCTTCACTTCAAGATAAAATAAGCATAAAGAAAAAGTTATCTGAGTAGGTGGGAGTCCTTGGAACCATTCTCAACACAGTGAATAATATTTCATATTAACAAAGATACTTCATGTTATAAAGTTATTCCACATTAATGAAAGCATTTTTCACTCAAATTTCAGGTTGTTATTTTGATATTTTCTTTGGAATAACACTAGCCAGGCTTCTTCAGTGGGGTTCTCAGTTTAATGGTTTTAATAGACTAAATTTTTCTTATGTGAGCATCTAAAACAAGACACATAAATTCATGCTGAAGAACCACATCAAGCAAACATAGCATCATGAATAGCTGGCATGCACAGCTCCCAACAAAACAGATTGTTTTAAAGTTACCTGGATGCAAGTTCTGGGCACAGACCCGTCTACTTCCACTGAGTGAAATTCACCTTATGGCAGAAAGGTTTACTGGGTTTTCAGCAGCACATATATTTGATTGTTTGGAAGAGCAAGTTTTATCCATATATTCTGAAAGCTGCAAGCACATATTTATATTTCATTTGAATAATAAAATTAAGCTTGCATCAACCCTGTCTGGAGAAAGTAGGAAAATACTGTACTTCCACCTTAGTAACTGTTCCTGTACCAAAGTCCTGACCCAATCCTCTCTGTGCAGCATTTACCAAACATGTGCAGAGGCAGTGCCCCTCTGCTCCCTCTGGAATGAAGTACATCCTGCAGCTGAACCGCTGATGAGGCATCTGAGAAGCACACATAAACCAAGACACCATACTTGTCATAAAGTAGAGCGGTGGGATATAACGTACAGTCCTGCGGGAACGTTAAAAATGACAGTTTTAGGAACCATGAGCGGTTCTTCTTGCTTTGTTATCCCCTACTTATGCGCCGACCTGCTGAAGGCTGCCGTGGCCACCCAGGTCCCCTCACTGACTCAGGCAGCCTGGCGGCAGGCTGTTTATCACACGACACTTTTTGTCCACCACAATGAGTTATGCAATGTTACCTCAGTGACGGTTGTTCCCCAATAGAATATGCTGTATACTTACTCAGGCCTGGATTTATGGTCTCTGAAGTAGAGCCCAACATATATTACTGGGGAATGACATCTCGTCACATCGTAATAGTCTCATGATGAAACATTCATGTGTGACATTTCGCACAACAAAATCTCCTCATGGAGGAAATGATGAATAGTCCCTAATGGGATAAAACCACAGCAGAGTTTCCTGAAAGCTCCAGAAAGAAATGCTATTTCGTCCCACTGGAAGCTTTCAGATCCTCCAAGATAGCTGCTCAAGGACACGCATTCACTTTTCTAGCAGTGCCACAGGAAGAAAGACCTTGACCAGAAGTGGTAGCTTTAATGCCCAACTGCTTGTGTCCAGTTGCATCTGTTTGTGACTCAATTTCTATCTGACCTTGAGATACATACATTCTCCTAGTTTCTTCTGAAGGTGTTGTTACAAGCTCAGAACAACCACAAACACTCCTAGTGTTTTCCTAGGGGGTCCTGTCAGTGCTGTTCGTAAACCTGTGTCTTTAAAGGAACCCATTACATGCAGCAAGACCTTACTCAGCCCCCACTGCCCCAAAAGCCAAATCTTTCCAATTGTCTCTCTCTGTCTCAGTATTTCCTATTCTATTCTCCACTTACTTTCTATTAACACATTTTCTAGAAGAACCTACATTTTCCTCTTTCTGCTATATCTTGAAGTTATTCTAAGAGAAGAGGACAAGAGAGAGGGGCATTCTGCTGTTTTATCATATTAGCATTGTGTTTTCCCTACACCTTATTTCACTCATCATAGTTAAAACTGAAATCTTCAGAACAGCACTGCTAGGAATTTTGGGAAGTCAGGTACCTACAGTTATCTGAAGCAATGTGTGAAATTCTCAACTTCCCGCATGCCCAAGCACAGTATGCAGAAGCAGAAACATCTTCGTAGTTTCAAGTTAATGTATCTAGGCTGCTTAAAAAAGTTCAGGAATCCCTGCCAGCAGCCCACAGGAATGCTCTGAGTTCATTTTTAATGGGCAGACCACTCAGACAACATACTGTTAGGGTGCCGATGGCACCAATAGAACTTACTGGCCCTAAACAGCCTGGGGTCTCCACCAACATGGCTACCCATGGGCCGAGAAGCCCCATTTCAACTCAGGTCTGGGCACCCAGATCTGACCTGAGCCTCACAGTCAGTGTGTTTGCTTCCAGTCTGCTGGATGGACCTCAGACCTATGCTGTACGTAGCCCATGTCCTGAATAGAGCCTGTGTAGGTATGTGGTAGCCTGTTCCCAGTCCCATGTTTAGCCTTGTCTCCTGGGTGGACTTTGGGCTCATGTTGTGGCCTGTTCTCATGGAGCCGCCAGCCCTCGATGCACCCTGACGCATATCCCATAAGCAGAAGTCTCCCGGTATGAGCAAGGGCTGCAGCACAGATCTTCCCCTGATTCTGCACATCCCTACTCATACCATGAGAAAAAAAGGCCCTGGAAGAACCTAACATTCTGCTCACCATCAAAATCAGGTTCAAACACCAGGAAATGATTGTCTTACAGTTGACACTTTTCTATGTCAGACAGAAATAAATATAATTTTTAATATTCTTCTTGCTCAGGATGGATAAAAGAGCCCACTCTAAATTGTATGTAATACAGAATGACATACAGGAATCAACCAACCTTCAGAGAACATGAAAGACTTTTCTCCAACAGAAAACAGGTAGAAATGTTGCTCTCCTAGACCTCTCCCCTGAGATGGGGTCCAAAGGATGGCAAAATGGCAGACCCATGGATAATTCAGAGGAAGAAATTTGATGTGGGTCACAAATTCATTTAGATAAAATTGGCTGAGTCCACTTATTTTGTAAAAGCGAAGATGAAATGAGAATGTATATCTGAAAAAATCCATGAACAGATTTGGACTAAATTTATATTAACTTTATTTTGCTTTCTATAATAACAGCACTGTTTAACATTTTCAGAAAAACTGCTATAAAAACGTGTTGTGATGCCTAATCATGAAGATTAGAAAAATTCATTGCATGTAAGCATTCATTCCAGAAATTGTGCTCTGTCACCTCAAAGACTCTGTATGGATTTAAAAAGCTTCCAGTCAGGAAACAAGCAAAACAAGGTTTCTTAAAATTAAATACCAAGGCTGACTATCACAGCACAAGTAGCTGCTATTTAAATCAAGTGGTGTCAAAATTCATGGACTGAACCATGTTCACATAGAATCTCCAATAATTCACAAATCACACACTAGTGCGTGGTCATGGACTGTTGACAAATAGGATAAAAGGTTAGGTTAATTTAAATCACTGACCATGCTGGGACTGCAGGATTGGACACACACAGTATAGTAAATTAAAGTCATTTGCTGTGATTAATCACAAATACTTGAAAAATACATAGCTAAGGATCCTCAAATGGCTTACATTCCTTGTTGAAGAAGCTCATTTTGCAAACTTGTTCATAAAACTATGATTTTAGTTAGTGCAGTGAAGGGAAGCAAGGACTGAGACACAGAGACTGCAGGAATGAAACCAGGACTCACTCGCTGGTAACCATGGCTTGGACTAGGTGCTGGCAGAGACTGAGATGAAACTCAAGAAATGAATGAAATTGAAAAGAACAGAAAGGGGAGGGAGAAGTCAGGTTGGAGGGGATGTGGCAAAAGGGACCAGGACTGAAAAGAAGAGAAAGCACATCTGCAAGCGCAGCTGCAGATACTGATCCAGAGTCCCCGACCCTGGACTCCTGATCCTCCTCTGCTGTCAGCAACTCTTGGTGAAAACTTGTGTTGTTTGCACTCTCTGGTTCCCAGGGCACATAGCCTCTACTGTCATTGGTAACGGCCTCAAATGAGAAATCAGAGATGTGTACAGCACATCTACAAAACCAATCTATAGGATGCACCTGTTTCTCAGCATACATTGAAAAGGCAATTTCACCTTCAGGTCTATATACATGCTGAGGAGATGTGGGGCAGTCAAGTTACAGACTACCATTATGAGAGGCTGCAGTGCACATTTCCTCCAGTACCTCTTTATTTATGCTGATAAAGTCCTTTAGGAGCTAACTGTGATACTTCCCAATTGCCCATCTTGCTGAGGGCTCAGTCCCACAAACACCAGAGACCTGCAGAAGCTGCCACCAGGCAGAAACATTCCTGTCCTCTCTTGTACCCAGACTCCACGTACTGTACCACTCCTCATGATGGCTAATGCATGTATGCAGCTAAGCAGTAAACAAACAGGTAACCTCATTGTTTTATTAGGGTGCATTGAATTTAACCCAGATCTGTTTGCCAATAAGCTTCCCTGCCTGGCCTGACAAACTGGACAAGGGAGCGACGGAGCAGGAGTGAGGCCATGAGAAGAAGGGAAAGACAGAAGTATGTGAAACTACAGCCTCAGCACACGATACCAAACCTTTCAAATGGACCTCATCCAGCATTGTTGTGGTCCTGCCCTTCTCACAGCCCAGTCAGTCTAAGGCTTTCTTCATGTCAACACAGTTTTTTCTCAGCGCCCGTCAGTGAGCCCTTTCTAAGCAATAATCTGGTAGAAAAATATCCCAGAAAACAAGAGTGTATATTTTCATTTTGGTTTAATGCCCTAAGCAGGCTCACCCAGGAGTCAAACAAGTTCCAGCACTAACATAGAGGAGACAGGATCACGGGATGGGGTTTGAGTGCAAAGAAACTTGAAACAGCAACAGCTTTGTCTACCATATAACCACAGCCCCTGTGCAAGGGATAGGGCTGCCCTATGAATGCACCAGGTAATGATGAAAAGAAAACTTCTGACTAGAAGATGCTGCTTCACTTCTGAAGGGATGGGACCACGTCCCTGCCATTGCCATATATTCTTACTGAAGTGCTAGTCAAGTCCCTTAAGTGGAGTTTTCCCATAGCAACCTGCTTCACCTCTCCTGAGAACACCCACTACATGAGTCTGATCCTTGTGTCTCATATGCTGTGGCACTCTGTGAAGTAGGTGAGAGAGGCGACTGGGAAAGCAAGGTCTGAGGAGCTCTTGAAATGTGCCCCCAAAATAATGGATACCTTTGAATTGGATGTCAGTGCACCTCTGTTCCTTATCTGCAAAACGGGAACAGCGACAGACTATACAAAGAGGATGATGCCAAAATACACTAATGAGTGCCAGTGAAGCAGTCAGAGCCTGTTGTTGTGAACACTGGGAAGGAAACCTTGGGAAAAAATCCATCTTCAGAAGATTTTAGTTGCATGTGATACACTGGATCTACTTGCTGAACAACAGAGAAGAAACACTGTGAACAAAAACTCAGCACGGTCCCTTCTGTGCACTGATACATGACCAAGAATACAGTGTGTTATTAGCAGAGATTGTATCTTAATGCTTATGCAAACAGAGGCTGAATTAAGGTTGCAGAAACTGCTTAATTCTCACATTTCCTAACTCCAGAGGGCTTGATGTCACCAGCTTTCTGATGTTCTTTTCAAGCGACCTGTGCTCAGCTCATGTCATTTGTGTGTGTCATTGGGTTTGACAGGCAGCTGACTCCTTCTGTATCCTGCAGCTACTCCAGCTTTTCTGGGTACCCACCTAAGTGCCTACCTAGTTCATGGCAAGAGTTGCTGGAGCCCTCCTCCTCCTGTCACATTGCTTTCTTGCCTCCCTTCAGGCCGGTAGTTGTATGCTAAGCCACTAGATGGTGTGCACTGTTCTCACCTTCCCCCTCCCCCTGGGAAAGCATTTCCATCATATTTTGGCTTTAGGTTTTACAGCCAACCAAAAACAAAGAGGTGAAACACAGCACAAAAAAAGACATAGCCAGCTTCCTCCCAAGCAGTTAACTTCTGTTTGTTCCTCATGTTCATTGTGAAAGGGAAGAAATCAAATGGAGTACAGACAAAAAAACAAATGCTTTGCACATCGATCCTGATAGATGCTGAGCCCCTCCACTGCCACTGGCTGCAATAGGCACTGGGAGTGCTCAGCAGCACTCAGGCTTTGGCACAGTTATCAGTCATACCTGCTTTGCCTCGTCTTGTCTCAGCTCCCCGAACCCAGACTGCATGAGAATCAGTCAGCGATTTCTCTGGCAGTCCACACACATCTGCTTTTCTACTCCACACACCAGTCCCAGTGAAATATAGCAGGCACAGTTCCCTTCCCTGCCAGTACACCGCCAAATCTCTCTCCCTCTCTCTCTCTCTCTTTTAATAATGATCTGGAAGCCGGGTAAAACAACATGCTTGCTTTTGACAAAGAGAGTGCTTCCTCATTATAAGAGTAAGGAAGGAGAAAGAGGCTGTAAAGGAGACTGTGAGACAAAAAAAAAGTAACCTGCTGAATTGCCGGGATAAAGAACACAAAACCCACCCCTCTAAGATAGTCAGTCCTTTCCAATGAAACGTGGACCTGTCCTCCAGGTTAATCCCAAACTGGATTGCACAAAGGTAGCCATAATACACCTATCTTCTCACCTCCCTTAAGAACATTTTTGCTAAGGCACTCAAAAGCTGAAGTGTGCCTGTTCCATAAAGAAGGTGGAAAAGGAATGGTATTTTCTTGTGCACCCACTGAAAATGCAGGTATCCTGTCTCCCACATCCAGCACCAACCCTGCAAGGTCCTGCAGACTCCTCTCCTACATGGTCAAGAGAAGAGAAGAGAAAAAAGCTACAATTATTTTGAAGCCAGTCTTCTCTTTTTCTTCCTCTTCCCACACAGCAGAGGAAGGCTACATGTACCAGAGGGCAGCTGCTGGGGATCCCTCCACAGAGCTGCAGTAGGGACAGGGGTAAGCACACCCTCAGTTCTTCTCTTTACCCCACTGATAGGATAACTTGCCTTTTGCATCCTGACACAGCTGGCCCTGTGCTGTCCCAGATCCATGCTAGGGTCTCAAAAGCAATCTTGAAAGAGCCACACATACATGTACACCCACATAGCACATTAAGAGCAGGATTGCACCTCAGCTGTGTCCTGGGATATGTGCATGAGAAGATTTGTGCTGTCCAATAGCATGTCCTCTTCCACATGCCCTGCAGGTGAAAATTCAACTCAAGCTGCATCCCTGATGAAATTGGATTTTTACAAAGAGGAACCGATTAAAAATGGGGCAGAAGACGAACCACAAAGGAAATAACAATAAAAAAGTGAGCTTGAGTTATTTTAATTCATTGCAAAAGCACTGACATAATGCACATTCATCATTATCAGATATTAAAGCAGACTGACCCTGAGAATCCTGCAGTTTTCCCATGAATTACTAAAAACAGAATATAATCCCAAATATTGTGCATTTGGGATTATATGTTCACATGGACTTTGGTCCATATCTGGCTAAAATAAATATTTTTACAAAAATTAGGTTACCATTGACACAAATGGTTTTCATTCATCTTACAGAATATAACAAGATGATCAGTGCAACTGCTTTGGTTTAGCACAATGCTTGTGAAAGTCAGCACTTATCAGCTGAACTGCAGTAATTGCTTCTAGACTCTAACAATTAGAAAAAGACACTAGCCTAAACTACCTTAAAGCTCTGATTAGATTGTTTAAAAGAGCACGTTTTACCTTACATTTGTAACCACCTAGGAGCATGACCACTACCAGGCATTGTGGCTCAACTAGTGGCTGCTATCTTGAAGAAAAATAGTAGGTCAGATGGATGTCCTGCAATCCTTTGACAACAATAATATTACAAAGGATTTAGACTCAGAAAAAATCCACAGATAACAAACAAGCAGTAACAGCAAATACTTTGAAAATGAGCTAGTGAAATCAGCCTATTCCTCATGCCAGTGTACAGCATTTGTACCATGTAAAACCACTGGAATTTTACACTGACTAACATATTCCGAGAAACAATTACAAAAAATGTGAGCAATTACAAAAGCCCTTTCGGGACACTTGCTGAGATCAATGTCACTGGAGGTTCAAAAATACATTTATTCCTATTGCAGTACCTAGGGTGTATACAGTTTTGATAAACATGATTAATATGCATTCTTGCAAAAATTTTGTCTCTAAATCACATTACAAATATTGTGGGCTTAATTATTTGCTCTTTACTCTATGGTGCAAGTGCTGATAACTCAAAACATTTTCAAAAATTACAGCCCAGGCCACAAAATGCAGGACACTACAGATGCTTGATACCCCTTCAATTTACTTTCAATTTGCTTTTAATTTTCAATCATAAGATCAAAACCTCCCATTTCAAAAACAATCAGTTGAAATGCAAAGCTTTGTCTTAATACATTAAATGTGCAAGATCAGAGATAAAATTGTTAGCAATGTTGCTAATTTAGCTCAGCTGCAACTTCCTTTTAAATAATCAGAATTAGGCTCTCAGGCTTTATTTGGACTCATGACAAAGGGCAGTATTATTGTTGCTCTGCAAGGGGATGCTTCCAGGGTAGAACTGTGAGTACTGAAATTATGTTATAGCTGATCTGAAGGAATTCTGTGTTACTGACTTAGCTCAGTAACTAGTGTACTCTCAGGTTCTTCTTTGTTTTAAGGTCCCAGTCAGTCCAGGTCCTGATTTTAATTAATAGATGCTGTAACCATAGGTAGCAGAAAACAACATGCTATGAAGGCATATAGAAAAAATCACCAGATGGGCAAATCCAGTACTTCTTCCTAGATTTTTAGTATCTGTCTCTGGGTGGCTCCAGAGGATGATTGCAAATCATCAAGTATGTTTCATCCACAGATTTCACTCCGCAGTATGAATATGGTGCATACAGTTTACTTCTCTTACCTCGAGAAGCTCAGGTTCTCCTGTGCTTGTGCTTTTTTCACTTGCATGTTATTTTTGCACTAGTCTTTACTGCCTATCCTGAGCAATTCCAGCTGGGGACTCAGAAGGTGGCTCTGGGATCTGCCCTCCTTGGGGCAACATGAATCCAGGAAGGACTAGTACATCATGCCTCTGCATTTAATGGTTTCCTTGCACCCAGAAATACTGTGTGCTCATCAGTACTTTGCACCCAGAAATACTGTGTGCTCATCAGTACAGTTCCAGTACTTTGGTGCTACCTTTACAGCCCTGTTTCTGCAAAGAGGAAGAGGCTTTCTGCACCCATGTCAGTGGTGGGGTCCCAGCCTAGCAGCAGGCATGGGAGCACCCATGGGCACCCCAGGACCCTGCTCCTTCCTCACTGCTGGCAGCACCCCACAGAGCTTCATCTTCTACCCGAGCCTTCTCATGAGTGCCAAGGAGGAATTCAGAGCTCTGGGGAGTGCTTTTTGTGTACTGCAAAAAGGTAATTAGTGACTTCAGAGGCAGAGGCGAATAACCATGGTGTTATATAGTTAAATAGCTGGTCCTGAAGGATTTTTTTTTTTTTTTGGTGAAAATCAATACAAGCTGATAGATCAATAGAAGTTTTCTGTATAAAAGTGTTTTCTCATGAAACAGCAAGTTTAGCATTATTCAAACAAATTATTCTGTTATTTAAAGATGTATCTTCATTTCTGTTGAACACTGCTGTTTTGTGCCTGTGTAAAACTAGAGTACTTTTCTCTAAGGAACCAGTTATTTTCTTTGAGCATATTGAATTGTTTTCTAATATTAAAAATTTCAAATGAAAGCCCTCAAGTGGCCGCAGTTCCTTCAGGAAGGCGCTAGTGGTGTTTAACCAGGGGGGAAACCCTTTCCATGGCAGCCCTTCCTCTGTGAGAAGAAGCCCGCCTGTTAAAATGAAGCAATTGGGGTGAAGCTGAATCTTTCCTCCAGGAGAAGGGGTTTATTGCTGTTGTAAATCTTTGCAGTTAAGAAAAATCAAACTTCTGAGTGCTTTAAATGATTACTTTCCCGTGTGTGCTGGAGACTGCCCATGAGCTGGTAGGAGAACAGTGGCTCCAAATTTTCTGTGTGAAACTGGCTCTTGTGCAGAAAGCCCCTGAAACAAGACCTAAGCTGGAGGCTTGAGCACTATATAAACCTTTATATGGGACACCTCTGCCCTGGACATATCTTCCTTTCTTGAAGCTGAAGTTACTGGGAGCCAGTAAATGTACAGCTGATCCCAGCAGCTGTGATTCTGCTGAATAAAATGAAGCTTAAATGAGCATGTGCAGACATCAGTGGTCCTTCAGTTGAGAGATGAGGGCTGCACGGGGACTGGCCAGGAAGGCTGGGCTGTGGACACAGCTCTGTACTCCTGTCTGCCACAGCTCTTAAAACAATATTAGTCTTCTGGAGATAGTAGATAGATAATCTCTGTCCTATGATAATGCACAGTCGTATAGAGATGTTTACAGTCGGTACTTAGTAAAGTACTTAAGCATGTATTTAAACACACTGCTGAACATCAGTGTGATTAATACTTTGCTGAATTAGAGATATGACATGAATACATTTTTCTGCTGTTGTAATTTTTCATTATATACACTTATAAGCTGGTCATAAGGATTTTCTTTCAGTTTTGCATCCAACAAATGAGTTAATTTGGGAGTCAAATTGCGCCTTAGTTATGCCTGCACAATGCCCTTCACATGCATGAAGGCAGAAAACCGCTCCATGACCTTTAATTGGACTTTTCTGTTACTCTTTAACGATTCATCTAGAAAAAAAAAATAAATCTGGGTCTTTCTCATCTGGCAACTGTTTGACATTCCTTTCATGTTATTGCAATCAGAAAAGTATATTTTACATATGGTGTATGTTCTTGTTAAGGCTGTGCACTTACAGCAGCTATAATTCCTGACCAGTAAGCAAGCAGCTGCTGTTGAGTAAAGATCAGACCCATACACTCCGGTCTTATGTGTGTAAAACTGGGGGGAGAAATGTGGCTGGTACATCACTTACCATGGTAATTCAATTAAAATCTATTTTAATGATTTCTATTAACATCATTTGCTGAGCCTCCCCACCTGAAAGTGAAGAGCTGAAGTGAAAAAGGGCTACACTTCATCCTTTCCTGCCTAACCCAAGGGAGAACATTTGCTATCTCCTAGTTTCAACTTTTGAAGTCAAACCTTCTGTGTTTTTTAAGTTGAAATTGAAAGCTTTGGCCTACCTATTTACATTAAGATGCTGGCTATCATCATCACTGCAAAACAGCTATTTTGCTCACATTTATGTAGCTTTTATACACAAGAAACCAAGCTTGATTTATTTAATACTGTTAGCTCCTGACATGTGCCACACTATGGCCAAGGCCACCCCATGTTGAGCTCTTTCCACTTGCCTCCCTAAGTAGGCCGCACACCCACAGACACTCTCGTTACGTGACGTACTGCATTCAACACCCTGCCTTGGTGCCCTATAAATAGAGACCTCTCTGGGAGACCGTGACAGCACCCTCCCACCCCGTCACAAACACTGACTTAAGTTGCCTCCTAAAAGCAGTGAAATGTCCTAGAGCAGCCTTGGAAGAGACCCAGGCAGAGGGTGGACATGAGCACCCACAACAGCAGAGCCCAGGCCTAAGGTCCTAAGCCAAGGCCCCGAAGAAGTCAACCCAGCGATACTTCAGGGCAGCTCTTGAGGCGACTGAAGCCACAATGAACTTTATTATTATTTTTTATTTATTATTATTATTTTTACCCCTCGGGGCGATCTATTCGCTAGCAGATGGAGGGCAGCTTATGGGGCAATGTAGGGTAGCTCACCCTACACCTGCCCTTGTTGTTCCTGTTCAGCACATACTGGAGGGCATCACTTGTCTAGATAGTCAGGAAAGCATATTTTAAAAATATTAATTCATTTTCCCCAAAAGGTTGAGGCCAGGCCAGGATTTGTACCTTTCCCAGTGCTCACTCTGGTTTTAAGCAAAGGGATTTCCAACATTTCCCGTGGGGGATTATTCCACAACCTAATAGATCTCAATGTCAGGAAGTTTTTTCCTGATACTCAGCCATAATTCATATCCATGAATTATGAGCTACTGTCGACATCACACCCATTGAGGCATTCCTAGAGCCTGCTTCATTTAAAATTATATGCTCTAGTTATGCAGGGTTTCTATGTACTAGGGCAAAATGCTTTTTCTGCAGGTTAATTCATTACTATTCAATTTGTTAACACTTCTTTGCTCGGTGTGAACAGTCATTTTGCAGTTGCGTATCCTATAGTAGCACAATCTCCATTTGGGAATAGAATCACAATATATAAAAATATGACAAAACAACATACCAAAAACCATCCCTGTAAAGACATATTATCTGTTCCTGCAGATACTTACTCCAGAATTCAGTTAAATGAAAGCAGTAGTTCATCTAACACCTGGTACAAGACAGAAAGCTTAGAAGAAAAAAAAAAAAAAAACCTCACAAATCCATAATAAATTTTATTTCTGTCCTTAACAGAGGGAAGGTACAGGGGTGGGGAAGTGAGTAGGGAAGGGAGGAGGGAGGAGGAAGGGGAAGAAGAAAGGGACTTAATCCAACTGTGAAAAAAACAGAGGAAAATTGAAAAGAGAATGACTTCCTACAAAAGTAAACCACAACAATGCAACTGGAACATGCAACAGAGAAAAGAATGAAGTTGAGGATGCAAAATGTGCACCTCTTCCCATTAATACTAGTTATGAAACTGAAAGTTAAGGCAGGTTCCCGAAATCTGTATTGCAAAAAAACTGTGCACAAAACTTCTTGGAAGGACTCCGCTTTTTCTTTTAGGGACATTTGAAAGATGAAAATTTGTAAAGCATGCATCTATTTCTCAGAAAGTCTGAGGATTTCTGTGAGAATTGTTTATGATTACATTTTGCCCAGCAAGTGGTGCTTTTGCCATCCTGTTTCCAATCCATTTGTACATAAATAACATGTCACATTAGATACCAGAAAAGGGATTGCTTTCTAAAGTAAGCAAATAGGAACACACCAGAGTTCATTTTCATCTCCATACATGCCTAGCTCCCATTAATGCTACATAAATCCCAGTGCAACTAGATGAGAATAAACTCATAAATTTTACCTGAAATCATCTAAGAAACAGAAAGCCATGTTTGCAGTGAGCTCTAAATTCACACAATACCACACAATTTTGCATGGTAGCTGTTCCTGATACCTCATTTTTTTAGAGACAGTGGCCAAATAGCTTTAAGGGACATACATAGAGCTGGTGAGAACATTTTTGGTGTTATTTCCTTACACTACAAATTGTGTGACTTTACTGAAATCTGTATCTAGCCAAATGGGGTACTCTCTTTGGACAGAGGACAGGACTGCATAGCTTCCATTCTCTACCTGGACCACAGCATGTGCATCTACAGCAGACACAAAATGCCCACAGGCTAAGATAACCTGAAATGCTGCAGATCCTTTAGGACTGTATTAAGCCCAGTTGACCATGCTGTGCTGCTCCACTGGGTTTACTGGTAAAGGCATGGTAACTTGTTATTTGTATCTGTGTTTCTGGTCTACAGCTAGCTTTGCACAAATTGTGGGCAAAGCTCTCTCTGGTGGGGCTGTGAAATACCCATTGCGACATATTTGAGGGACTCAAGTTAAAAATTGTACCATCTTGGGCAAGGCAGGAACTTGAATCTCAGCTGGCTGCCTCTTCCCTGCCCCACAAGAAGTGTTGATAGGAGACAGGACATTTTGATACAATTCTGGTTTTGCAAATAAATAAATAAAGGAAGGAATTTGTTTTCATTTTGCTTTGGAGCTCTTCGTAGAAGTTGCTGCAAAATGGAACTGTCATCCTCAAGCCATCTGTAAAGATGAGTAACTCAAGTTGAAAGATGAGGTAGGAAAAGGTAAGTTCTGTGATCCAGGAGGAAGGTTTTGAGCCAAAGGTTTTGATTTACTTTCAAGGATATAGCAGGGAGCAGCATCTCCAGGTATCAGCAGCTTTCTTTGTAAGACATCTCCACAGAAGCTTGACATCAGCATCTACTGTGGAAATGGCACAGATAATTCATGTTGTCTTACACCTGCCACCTTCTAACTTGGAGACACACACCTCATCTCTGCACTGTATCAATCCCCTGCCTAAGGATGTTTCGGTACAGGATTGTGTCCTCATCTTCTGTCCCAGTCAGGTTTTCAACCACAAATGGTCCTGGCTGAACACAAGCAGGGAACAGGACATTCGGGTCACACTTCTGGACTCTATCTGAAAGTTAACTACGGGTGGAGTTTCTGAGTAGATGAGTAGATTCAGGCATACTTGTATTTACAAAAGAAAATGAACATCTTGGAAGGCATCTTTGTATATGCAAAAGAAATTGAAGAATTGCATACATCCAAGTTTCCAGAAAGGTAGGTGTTCAGAAATCTGTAATAGAGTGCAAAGAGCAGCCAACAGAAGCTGAAAGACTGTTGAGAGCTTTACTACAAACAGACTTAATCTGGTTTAATAAGACTAACTGTTTCAAAGATATTGTGTAGAAAAATATAAAGTAACGAAGAATATAGGAGGAGAAAGATATTCACTACCTGTGATGCACCAGATAAACCACGCTTAGAAATCAGGGGGGGGGATATGTAGAATAATCTCCTTTATGAATAAGCAGAAAGATTCAATTGAAAGTTCACCAAAAAAATGTGAATAATTTATATTAGCTCTTCATTTCCTGAGGGTTTCAGCTGAAAGAAGGCAAAATGAAATTAACAGATTGCTTGGTCAAGCCAACCACAGAAAACGGAAGTTATCACAAGATACACAGTCAAAAAAATACCTGTGTAAAAGCAGAAGCTAACAACATCGTAATGAAAAAGAAAAATACACAGAAAAAGGGTTAACATTTCTTGAAAGTTATGTCAAATGGTGCTGCACAAGAAAATACTATTAACAAATACAGCGTTCATAGTGAGAACATGCTACATTTTCACTCATTCTTAAAGCTCTGTCTTGCTCTTAGATATGCAGGCATGCATCATTAATGGCACTTGCATGGTTGAATTCCCATGCATCATCCTCAGAACAGGAATTGTGGCTAACCTCTACTATGTCACATGCAAAATATATTCTTCACTAAATTTCTGCTTCTCACCACTATGCTCTCACTTCTCCGTATGTGAAAATCATGTGTCTTATTGGCAGTGTGTCTGATCACATTGAATAAATCTCCTAAATCCAGCCTTAAAGTTGGATAGTTGTACCAGTCAGTCAACTTTGTGACCTTATTTCCTGGTTTTTAACTTTTTAAAAGGGTATAAATATAGGGACGAAAAACAGGTAGAATTTACATTTAAAATTAGATTTTAATGCAATCAGTGCATCTAAAAAGTAGAATAAATATGAGCATGTTTATATGTACTTGCACAGCTTCTACACATACCTGCCACGTTTATTAAATCTGTCTAGTAGGTAATATCTAGACTTCTTCTGCCTTAGCAATATGCTAATGCTTGCTCAAGCTTTTCAATGCAGTGCTGAAACCATCCTCGACACAGCACTAAAGGAGAAGCTGCAGCATTCCAGACTGCCGGATAAATGGAGTAAGAGGGAGAAAATTTATTAGGGCTACCAAGAACTGTTCATCAAGACACATTTTTGATTAACATAAGTGTGTACTATTTTCACAGGTGACAAAAAAAGGGTGAAGAGACTGTAACTGAAATATGCCAAGAGATTTAACCAGTCCATCTGATCAACTCACTTTTTGCGAATACCATTTCTTTTACTCAGTTTGCCTATTGAGTAGAGGCAAATTGAAGGAGGACACTCCTGCTTCTAACATACTAACCTTCTTTTAAAAAGTAAAAGCTCTACAGTGGATGAATTTTGTACTTAAAAGAAATAAACATTTCCAAAGCCAAAATATGTGCTAGGCATCTAGTGGTACATAAACTGATATTTATGCTTTTGAAAATGTCTCCCAAGAACCTCTGATGTACTCATATAAATCATACTGTCTGTCTTGTAGTTAACCAACTTGGAAAAAAAAATACCGAGGAGTTTTTAGGGAAAATTGGTTAAAGTGCTCAAACACAGGAAGGATTAAGGAACTCTTAGCAATGCCAAAGCCGTTTCAGGAAAACATCGGAGCAAAGGTTTTGTTATGAACTTGCCCAGGAAGGACAGAGTACCATTCTGTATAGAAATGGTTGACACAACCAGGTGTTACAGAATTGCCACAGGAAGCAGGAAAGAATAAAATTCCACCTATCCCTGCAGAAATGGTGTGGGATGGGAAGCGGGGTGACCCAGATTTTCTGATGCTAAGACATGAAGCAAACCATTTAACCTTTCTTTCATGTGACTTCTCTGTGGGTAAAATAATGCTTGTGCAGCTCTGAAAGGTTTTGTAGAAGAACCAGTATGTGTAAGTGCTGTTTGACATTCAGAATGTTGTTACTGAAGATGGAGGACTGTTGTCCAGGAGGTTGCAGTGTCACAGAATGCACTCAAGGGAAATTCAAAAAGTCAAAATGACAGAAGCATAAATAATGTTGTATACAGATGACACTACCTGAAGTGGGGACTGCCTTGTGTGAAAATGGAAACACTGCTAACCTGGAGAAGAAAGATAGACCACCACCTCTGTGAGTGCATCACACATGAAAAGGTTACTGGCTACCTGTTATGATCAATCAGAGGAAGACAAGGAACTGACAACTGCTTGATATTGTGTGGTTGCTGCTGGCGTGGAGAAAGCTGGAGAAGGAACCTGAAGTGCCTGATTCAGTGTGCGTCCTTACGCATTGACCAAACACAGCAGACTGAAATTGACCTGGTAAAGAGCAGGGAGTTCACAACATTCAAGATGATTAAAATAAGATTACGGGATAACTAGGAAAGGAGGGAACCAGAAGTGAGTGCTGGTTATTTTGACAAAATTCTTCAGTTTGGTGACCTTCAGGACATTTCCCCATCTTTCATAACCAAATATGTCACCAATGTTATACTTTTCATTGGACAATGACATTGGCTTTTACGTTGGTGTAAAATCCAAACCTAATGCAATACCTAAGCATAAATGCATTATTGCCTGTAGATGTATTTACCATTATTTTGATGCTTATTGAATTATCTTCATGGTTTACACAGATAATGTGGTTATCTAGGGAGGTTAAGGAATGTTACAATTAGCATCTTCTTAAAAAACAAAGTACTGATATGGAAGAAAGAACTGCTGCAGCTTCACATGACAAACGTATGAGTTCAGTAACATTTCCAAGTATTTTACCCCTTCGTGCTTTACATAGAAAAAAAGTTCTGCATTGAGAGGAAGATTCACTGTATACCTAGAAATCTGTAAGAGACAATTTCTCTCCTATTTAACACTTATAATCAGATGGATACATTGTGATGGAAAAAATACCAAAAAAAAAAAAAAAAAACCAACACACAACAACCCCAAACTAAAACAATGACTGCATCATTTTTATTTATTTCGTTCATTCTCTGTTCAGGTAGCAAGAAATTTAATTCCAGTTGGATCAGTCTCTTGTGATATTTTTTTCTTTCATTTAATATATTTTTAAATGCTCAGAGGCATTATGACAGAAAAGCATGTATTTTTTGCCCTGGTTTATACCCATCATCTTTAGCATTACAACAAGACAAAAGCATTAAAGTAAAATTAATCATGTCAGAAGATTTTAGCAAAAAACAAGGGAGACCATGCATAAAGCATCGCTTTGTCTAGTGTGAAGTCACGCTCTGATTAAAAACATATAATGAAAGTGAAAGTAATACATCATTGCCTTAGCAGTAGGGTTTTTGGGAGAGCTATGCAATTCTGAGCACAAAAAATCTTTATAGGTTCTGAATTTCGAAACTTGCAAAGATTATAGAATAATTCTAACAAACAAAACATTGTTTCACTTCTTTAAAGTTTAATTAATCTTAAACGTTGTAGGTAAAGTAAACAACCAACGGAGCTCCGTGATTAAACAAGGACTCCTGGCAGAACCATAGCTCAAAATTAAAAGAGAAGTCACAGTAGCTGGTTCTGGCCAGGGAGGGATGAGGTTGTGACATGGGGACCCTCCAACTGTCCCAAATCCAAAAAGTAGTTATGAGGACTGTGAAACATCATGGAATAATGATAATCCCTTAACAGAGCAGGACTTTCACTGTTAAAAAGGACCCATCAGCTTCAGTTTGTGTCACTGCCAGTAGCAGCCTGGTGCTGTTATGTGACATAGGTAGCACCCAGTTAAAAAATGAACTGGGGGTTGTGTATGTGTAAGCAAGACTGAAAAGAAATCACGCAGTAAAGAGCTGTTCACTCTACTTGGCCATACAGTCTATAAAATTCTCTACTTTGCTCAGGCATGACTGTGCAGTAAGAAATGTTTCAACTTGTACAGCGACGTGCACCTTATGAATGTTAGGTTAGGATTGTGACCCCATCAAATAAAATTAGGCTTGTGAAATGCCACTTGCTTTCTGTTTTTTTTTTGTTTTTTTTTTTTTTTTTTTTTGTGTTTTTTCTCCTTTATTCTGTCTCTATCCTTTGTTGCCAACATTGAAAAAATAACTCCATGAGAAACACGAGACAGGAAAAATACACAGTAATACTAGACTGTGAAAAATCTACCGATCCCTTGAGCCATAGCATTCTTGCCTATAGATGATGACATTAAAAAATTGGAAATGGGTGCATGCTTCCCCTCCTCTTCTGGATCTATGAACAAGGCAAGTTGTTTTCCTGATTCCTTTAGAATTACTCCCATTAGTATTGATGCGTTTGGTGCTTTGGGTAGCCAGGCAGAGAGAGGTGGGCAGTATCCCCTGCCAATAGATCTAGTCTCGTAGTGGGAACAAAATGAGATTGCTACTCTGCTGAGCTGTCATACTCAATAGCTTTTGCTGTTCCACCTGTAATCGTCTTCACGGCTCCAAGTACAGAGCCATGGCTTTCATGGAGGCAGTAGCTCTGATGGCTGATGTTCTCGTGTTCCCTGTGCATCGCACAAGGCAGGACACAGAGCCCTAGGCAAATGAGCCACTCTCATTTCATCAGCCACCATCCACATGGAGAAGAAAGGAAAAAAAATAGGCAAGCAGCTACCTTTCACACTAGTTTGCAGACCTCACTGAGTAACTTCTGGAGCTTCTCTCAGTGGAGAGTGACAAGAGTCAAATCTCCTCCTCAGTGGCTCTGCTGCTGCACCCAGGACGAAGTTTGCAAGCTTTTTTTCCCACTTTCACTACCCCCAGATGCCACTGGCACCAAGACCAGAACTTGAGTAATGCAGGTGAAGACGAAATATTTGCTAGTACAGGAGGAAATGAAATACACCTCAGGTGATAATGAGATAGAAACACCCTGCAGTACCAGACTGTAAGGACTTATTTTCATCACAGAGCCTCACCAGCAGGACATGGCTTTCCCTGTTCACCAGGAGGAAACTCCTCACTTACCATGATGAGTGGGGAGTGATTTGCAACCTCGGGACCAACAGCACTGTCTAAACAAGTGAAAAAGAAACAGAAAATACTCTCCCTCCCTCACTGCTGATTGTAGGATAGAATAGGATAAAGGGAAACAGATAATTAGTTTCCAAAACTGTTGATTGGGACAGAGCTAACAGTAAAAGGATAAAGGGTGGACATAAATATACTTCTTCCTAAATTGCAAACAAGTACATCAAAACCAAAGATAGCCAAATCCCCACATATCAACTAAATGCATGTATACATACTAAATGTATACACGCATGTATACATGCTAAATGTATGTAGATTTAATGCCAGGAGTGCACTGTACTATTACCATTCTATACTGTGACTAGGTTGTAGACTTCTCTAAAACAGCTCAATCAGATTTCATATTTTTAAGTCCAAGCACTCCTACACTACAGACATCATTCTAAGACATCATTCAATGTCTTACGGAAAGAACATGACAAAAGTTCTATGCCAATTTGTCTCCACTTCCCATCCTTCTTTATGGTAAGTTCAAAAATAAAGCAGGAGGATACAAAATCTCCATACTAGAAACTCTTAATTTATATTTTTAAAAAATAATTATTACTACCATTTGGCAAATAGTAGTATTTTTCAGCAAGCCATGCTTGTTAACATTGAGTCTTTTTCAGTGTGAAAAGACATGCATTCTCCTTAGTGTATCTGTAATACTAGCCCAGGCCAATAGGGCATTCTTTCCTAGATTTTTTTGTAAAGACACGATTGTCTGTGTCACAAGAGGGCTGTGTATTTGACAGTCATTGTCTCAGCCAAGACTGAGACAGATCCAGGACTGAATAAGTGCTTGAACATGAGCTAGCTAGAGCTGTAACAGATGCAATACCTTTTAATAACAGCACAGAAAGTAATGTACAAAAACCAGGATGGACAGAGAATTGTTGTTTACTATCTGTTACAATAAAACAGAAAAGACTGCATTATTTTGATAAATAATATAAAATGGTTTACAAACACCTTTTAGTGGTGTTATTCAAATACTAGCTATGAATTCAAGGCAGTATTTTTAACCACAACATTTAGGTGTCACGCTTCCAGACACATTTTCCCACAGTTTTGGAGATAGCATCCCATTTTAAGTAACCAAGAACTGAATAAATTTAATTCTCACAAAATCTTACATATCTGTAGATATCTAATTCAGAATAAAGTTATTTCTTTAATTCAGTGGAGGGCTCAGGTCTTGAAGCAAGAGTTCATTTTCTCCTGCCTATCAGAGTGAGCTGCTGGATTAGACACAACAAATTCAAAACTACAAAACACTTTGGTCCTACATAATATCACTGATTTTTCACTGACCATTTTTAGAATTTTCTTACAGTAGTGTACATAGGTAAGTATCCTATTTCATGATTCTGAAAAATCCGAAGTGTAGCATATCCCATAGTACAGACCCTGTAGACTTTTCTAAAAGTTCATACAACCTTTTATAATTGCCATTCTTACATAATGCCCTCAACTACTAATCCAAACATCTATATCAAAGAGGTCTTTATATTGCATCATTTTGAGAAAGACTCCTAAATTTTCCGTAGGAGAAGGCAGTTTGCAGAGGCATTGTTTCAAGTCCTGCATCACACCGGTCTTTTTCTTTTTAATTCTTTTTCATCCTAACCTGTGCATATAACATAAAGGTGGATGCATCCTGTTAAAAGGTTTAAGGTAAGTGATGAAGAACAGAATTCTGTAAAAGTTTTTTTATTGGGAAAAAAAAAAAAAGGAGGTCTATCAGAAAATCCAGGTTTTACCAGTTGTCCAGTTTTAGAAGTATGGCTTTGATTTATGGATCAAAATTGCTCATTTATTATTTTATCTATACTGCTTTGGGCAATTTTGACAGTTAAAATTTAGTTTTATTGACCAATGCAGCCAGTTCAGCCACAAGGGGACTAATGCACACATAGCCTGCTGCACTCAAGAAGCTATGATTTGATTCCATGACCAAGTTAGACTGGGAATCGCAACCAACACAACACTAAGTTCCAAATCTCAGTGCTTGAGGCAAAATATTTGCTCTAAAACACAACCAGCCTTTAAAAGAAGGTGGGAAGGAATTTTGTGATAAAAGCCTCCATGCACTATTTCCTGTAGCTGACATATTCCAGCAATGCTTCTGTCAGCAGTGGATTCAGAGCGGTAGAGAAGAAACCTTTCTTTAATGACTCTGGACAACAGATAAAACTGAAAGAAGGAAATGAAGATGCAGAGGAGAATTGAAGAAGTGCTCAAGTAGGATGGTTTACCAGAGATCTGACAGAGAAAACCATCCAAGAATTGTTTTTTTTTTTTTCCTAAACTAGATTTTATTCACATACACATAAATATGCATGTATTCATGTTACAGGATGAAAGACTTACAAGTTTACTTAAAAAACTTACTGGAATGATTTTAAGCCAATGTTAATTTAGGCCTATCCTATTATAAAATTAGCATCTTCTGCAATCTCAATTTATTGCTCCATTGTGAAGCCCCTTGTGATACATAAACAAATCTCTGAAGAGAAACAAATCAATAAAGTGTCTAATTTGATTAACCATGTTTTTAAATTCATCAAGACAACTGCACAAAAATAAACCACTTACTTGTCAGTATTTTCCACGTCTTCTTTTCATCATCATAATACTGAACCAAATTGCTGGGTAGCCGGTCAGGTCCGGGAGGCAATCCTCCAACCAATAACAGCATTTTCTTATTGGAACGAATTCTTCACCCAAAACAAGAGGAAAGATGAACAACCACATTACTGAAGAGTATTTTTAGTGGCAACAAAATCATAACCATCAAAAGAATGTTCACTGCTTGCAGTTTTCTATTTCATTTTTTGTGTTTCTTTCCCCAATCGTATCTTAACAATTTTTTGAACCAAGCAGAAAAATGATCAGAAAAGCTGCATATCTCTCTACTCACGGAATAATAAGCTTCCTTTATGCAATTTGTTAGAGGTTCATTCTAGAACGACCTTTTTCTTATATTATCCCTTTAAATCATCACTCTTTACAGCTGAATACACATGAAATGCTCTGGAGTTGTACTAAGGTTAAGCATTAAAGTTGCATGTCAAAAATCGTATTAGTCAAAATCATTATTATAAGCCATTCTACACTCAAAGAACCTTGAAAAAATTAAGGTTATGCAGAGAGTTTGTGAGCCAACTCTTTAATCACACACTGAACTTCGGATACGTAGTTTAGCACAATTAGCAGCACTGGGCTAACGGTTATGGGTTAAATGCTCCTTACAAGCACTTTTGTTTGTTTAATTTAGTCCAGGCTCTTGCTTTCCTTCTCCCCCACCTCTCCCCCCCTTCCTCGTGCTCTCCCCCTGTGCACCACTGGCTATAGCAACACCAATTGGTAAAAATGAGACTGTGATGTTGTTGTGAGCCTCCCCAGAGTGGAGCCCTGCCAATGCTTGCCACTGATCCAGCGGCATGAACCTGCTCAACTGTGCAAAGTCACTCTAATTCCCTCCCTCTGTTTTTCTACCTTCTCCCCCAGGGGGCAACCACTGAAAGGAGTGACTACCCACCCATCAAGAGCTGGCAATTCGCTGCTATTAACCGTGACCGTGATTCCCAATCTGCCTGGCAGTTCTTAAGAACAGGACTGCAATGTCTCATATGCAGTAAAAGCGGTTATCTGCACCCTGGCCTCCAACACTCTACCTGATGAATGTGCGATTTCTTTGCAACATTAAGGGATTGAGCACAATTGGAAGCAAAAGGGGGAGGGCAGGCCCAGACCCCCAGATGAGTCCCGGTGCTTTAATAGTCACTTCACATACAATTGAACTTTCGTCAGTACTAGTAAGCTCGGGAGTGGTAACACTGAAATAAAGGTCTACACTCAAAGCATTCCTGCTGCGTAGGGAGGTGTCATAGCCTGGAAAATTTGCACTGGTATGAATGAACATGCAGGAGGACTATGCATTTGGTGGAGAGCACCCTCGCCAAACACCAATGTTTTCTCAGTCAGAGCAACATCATGATCTGTACCTCAGTGGGTAGGAAACCCTCCTGGTCAAAGAAATATGGAGAAGGCCACTGAGCAGAACCATGAGCACAGCCTTGTGTGGTGCCTGGGTGCTGCAGTCTCAGCAGCGCACTCAGGAGAGGATGCTTGGCCACTGAGACGTGCCAGCAGCTCAGCACCACTTACTGCTGAGAAAGAGCACTGGCGACAGACTGATCCATGTCTGTACCAGCACCAAAATGAACTGAGTTGTGCTTTAGAGGTGCACAGACACCCAAAATGAACTTAATTCAGGAAGGGAGCACGCAGCTTGGATACCTGACCCAGACGATGCTGAGGAATGAAAGCTTTCAAACGGCTCTGCAAAGGACAGCGACAGACTGCAGCTCCATCTCTCACAAGGACGGCCAGGGAATTCTCTGGCAGACGGCCTTGTTTGTTTTTAAACGAATTTAGGGCTCACGGAAGGTCCCGAACTGATGGCGAGGGAAGCGGTGGCCCTCGCGTGGCAGGCAGGCGTCATGCTGCTCGGGTGGTGGCACTGCAGTGCTCTCCCACGCTGTCCCTGCACCTCGCCCCACTTGCGGGGAGCCCCTGCAGCCCTTCAGCCTTCCTGACAAGCCAGCCTCTGACCTCGGTACTAAAGCTGCTTCTTGCTGTCAGATGATGACTGTTATCTGCCCACCAGACTATGTCTGGGTATGGGATCGGGAGCTGTCTCGCGATCGCTGTCAGCACGGACTCGACGCGGTGAGACCAAGCTCTGGGGAAAGCTTTCACAAACACTGCCAGCCTCTCGAAACGTTCAATCTCCCCAGTAAAGTTTTTAATGAGAGAGCATTTGTTAATACTACGCAAAGCAGGAGCATGATAAACTATTTTTGGTACGAGTTAGGGATGACTGCACATGTAACAAGTGGCGGAGCAAACCAGGGCCATAATTCAGTTATGCATGGCCATCCCTAACGATAGAGAATAAATTGTTTATTCCAACCCCCTTGTGTTGTACGTTATATCACAATCAACTCCCTGTGTATTGTAAAATCCAGAATGCCCTTGCAAGGTTTACTTGATAAAGGAGTTTATTTTGATTTTCATCTTTCATCTGTGAAACTCCCTTCTAACTCCAAAGCACTGTGAAAAACCAATGAATGGCCAAGGCTCAATAGTTAAGGTGAAGAATGAAATGTCAGATGTAACTCTGAGTTTCCAGACTTTGGCAGCTGCAACTATCCTTAACATTACTTTCTCAGCTAAACAATCTGAGAATCTGCTATGCCCTGAGAAGGATTGGCACTGTTATATGGGAACGTTCAGAAATATTTAATATTTTTAAATATTTAACATGGGAAGTAGCATGAACAGAAGTCCTTAATTAAAGTTTAATATGAAATTAATAGCTAGCATAGTCTCTACCAAAAGCACCGGGAATTCTCACATTACAAACAAGAGATGAGTTGTCTCACTCAGAAATGCACAGTATCTAACTAATCTACACCGTGAGCTTTTCCAGTGAGCCACGTAAAGATAAAACGGTGACAAGATATGCATGTTTTCAACTGATGTATTTTCTTGAAGCCAATTCTATTTTTTAAGTTTTGGTGTGAATCCCTAAACTTTAGGTTTGAAATAAAAATTTCTCTATTACATTGCATTACATCTGTGTTTGATATCACGCTGAGCAGTCCTGTTAAATTTTAATATACATCTTAACACACATATTAAAATATGAAAGACATAGAAACAATCACTGCTTATGCGCAGAAGCCTTTTCCAAAAATTAATAAAAAATGTAATTCAGTGAAACACTAAGATACATGCAGAACTAGAAAATACGTGTAAGGTAAAGTTTCTCCCCTTCTTGCATTATTACATATTTGCTATTTGGATACCTCAATATGACCCCGTCAAACACTTGGCATTGTATCTGAAACACTCTCTTTTCATAGTCCTTACCTCACAACGTAATACACTGCTCAGTCACATACCGAGCACATACTCGGTTCACAGTGTCACTAGCAAGGCTATTATGATCATCTTGTGTTCAATTAACAGTAGCAGGTCTCAGTCAGGAAAGGCTAAAATAATGTTAACCATGAACAGGCAGGCTGATGTCACACAACAAGCTGAGAAAAACTTATTGATATCTTATTCCCAAAGTATTTCTTCTACCAAGAATGTAAAACTCTAGTTCTCACTGAGGTTCATACACGTTATTATTCTGCACACATTTTGCATGTTTTGTTCTGCAAAGATTTTAGAACACTTAATTCACCTTAATTAAGTTTCTGGGTACCCCATGTGGTGTGAAATTTGTCTACTTACAAGGCTGTAAAACAAAATATATTTTAAAGTCAACATTTTCCAACTTGTATGGTTTCATTGAAGCACACAAACCTAGGAATTTGAGAACTCTTATCTAAGTGTCTTTGCTGTCAGAGATGTTGAATACCCAACAGCATACCTTAATGCTACTGACTTCCAAGGTCATAGGAGATGTGCATCAGCTCTAAATTCAGGTCACTTATTCTACAGTCTAAACTAATTGCAAATACACTGGACAAAATGCTGAGCTCAAGGGAATTTATCATCTTATAAAGAATCAGTAGAAAAGACAGTGACAGATCTCAATAATCCTGACAGCCTTGTCCACCCAAAGCTCTTTTGCAACCTTGATAGCTTCATGTTAATGGAAAACGCATTAATGGGAAATATTCTTCTTGTACATTGTTTTTCTTTATTAGCATATCCATCAATCTTGCACTGCTGGGTTTTCCTCATCTAGGCACTTAGTAGAAGTTCATTCTGCAAAGGCAGGCAACAAAACAAGCCCCACCCATGACAGCTTTGCTCCAGATTCTTTCAGTTTTTTAAACAATGTTTCCCTTTCTGCATTGGTGCATGCACAGAAAATAGAATGTAAGAGAATAAAATGAAGAATGGCAATCAGTGGTTCTTTGTTCATTCTGTGTAGTGCTACCTCAGAAAGAAAACCACATCTTAGACATGAAGGTGATACTGGTAATCCATGAAAAATATGAAGATTATTCCAAGTCTACTTTCCTCTTAACTCGAGACTACAAATATCTGGACCATTCATGCTCTCTGAATATAGGTTGTCACCATGGCTTGAGCCAGGTGACTCTTAGGACCAGGAAACTCACACCCATGGGATTCCTTGCTCCTGCTTGAGCTCTGATCTTTTATGCACCAGAGCCCAAACAAATTTCAGATGTTTTCTCATTAAACTGGGGCTCAAGTGCAAGTGCCAGAAGACCAGCTCAGATTCAGCAAGACCACATGAATGGGTGGTGAATTTACAGCACACCCACAAATCTCATCAGGCCCAAGGATTTGAGAAACTAGAGGATAACACATTGTGATACTGTCAAAACAAGTAGCAAGAACCGTAGGAAAATTGGTCTGTGTTAGTTTGCAAAAACAAAGTATTGCAGTAATGTTTGGAAACCAACCTCAACATAATAAACAGATAAATAAACAGTCCCAATTAGCATTTCAGTTACTGACCTTTTGTGTGTTAACCCTAAAGGCTTAATTTAACCTTCAGAAACCAGGATGGTCCTCTGCAATTTTTTTTCTTCCAAAAAGGCCTCTGAAGGAGTTTTGTGTCCAACAAAAATGTAATGGAGAAGCCAGTCGCTCTCTGCGAATCTGAACTGATGATGCAGACATGCATTTACCCGTGACTGAAGAAACTGTTTTGCCATCACAGAACATGTTATGAGATCTTTAGCAATTATCTTCCTCACTCCTGGGTAGGCATTTCAATACAACAACAGCATCTTACGAAAACTACTTCTGTCAATGGATTTTGGCTTCCGCAGTTGACTGCAAAGATAGCCATGATTAGCAACACATGTTTAATAGACAGAAAATATCATTATCCAGGAGTTTAACTATGAACTTGATGAAAGCCGTAAGACAGAGTGGAAGCTTTATTTTGGACAGAGACATTTTGTGAGGCTTTGTTAGCACGTCAGTGAATTAACAAACATTAGGTGAGTAGACATCCATAATCTTTTCCCAACACTGCCAGGGCAAGGACCTAAGCTTCCAGTCATCAGACCAAGTCATGCAGACATGGAGTTCTGCTGCAACTCTGACCCACAAGGAATATCCTTCTTCTTGTGGGCAATGGACAGACCTAAAAGTACATCTCAGTTTTGTCAGGACTTCAAGCGTGCTGAGGATACCCAGGTCTCTTTGCAAATCATGACCAAGAAATTATTTAGCTCTTAGGTTCGAAATATTTTCAAAAATATACCGAACATATGTTTCTTTATGAATTGATTTTTCTTTCTCTTCTAAGGCACATCTATTGCTAAAGCCCACACAAAGGAAAAAACACTCTGTTAATAGCATATCTAAAAGACAGTCTGACCATTCACTTTAGTGCCATGAAGATTCTTGTTTTCATCTTTTCGTTCTCTTTATAAGCCTGCTTAACAGAAAACCCAGAGTACACATTTTCAATGCAGCAAAGCTTCCAATGATATCCAATAAGCATTATTTGGTGATGTCCAAGACCCACCTACCTGCT
Organism: Heteronetta atricapilla; assembly: GCA_011075105.1. Taxonomy (NCBI): domain Eukaryota; kingdom Metazoa; phylum Chordata; class Aves; order Anseriformes; family Anatidae; genus Heteronetta; species Heteronetta atricapilla. The sequence goes on from CM021732.1 coordinate 113,802,817, forward strand.
CTCCTGCTTGTTTTCTATATATTGCAAAGCTCTGCTGACCGACAACATACCGAGTTTTAGGAGCATAAATATTAAGCTGGGATGCGGACATAGATGTCTGATTTTTTTTCCTATTAATCTACTCAAATGATTCTTATTATTATTTTCTAGTGCATTTTATTTATTTTAAAAAAATAACTGCGTGAGAAAGGAGAGTCACTGGTAGCTCCAAAAGCAATCTTTCTTTTTTTGTCTCCATCTAAAAAGCAAAAGTCTACATGTAAGTGAATCTTACGTCTGAGAAGCCATATTGAACTGCTGAAAAGTTACATGACAAGTTAAGGTTTGCTTTAAATGTCTTTATATGTACAGTTGCTAAGCATTTTTTTTCCATTCCTTGCACTAAAATAACTTACAAAGTGTTTGGAGCTCTGAATACCTGACCTGCTACTAATTTAGAATGGTCTCTAAGTACATCTCAAAGAGAGTAATTTGTTTTAGCTGGGAGATATTTAAAGTGATTGTCTCCTCCTTTTGGAGTAAGATCTTCTGATCCAGTAGCTGTCTTAGGGGTGGGACAGTTTCCTGGAAGAGTGGCATCTATCATCAGTGTTTCTTTGGGAGGAACCCAGAGGAATGTCCTTTTCATCTCTGTCTCCCTGTCTCACCAGCCTATTCTTCATGTTGACAGGAGACTGGTACCTTCCTCAGAAAGGTTCGCAGCAGCTTTCCCGTGCGGAGTTTTGCCAAGGTTTCTGTATCCCTACACAACACCATTGTTCCTTACAGCTTGAGGCAGGCTTTAATGGATGTGTCGTCTGTGTGATAAGCTTATTTCCCTGAACATTTCCTTTATCAAAGGTATCACTTCTTTTGCATCACAGTTATGTTGCCACAAACTTTCTTTGTGTGGAAGTTTATTGTGAACCCTTGCTCCAGAATTGCAATTGCAGGCCTAACTGCCTTCTGCACCTCCTGTAACGATGATATCCACACAAATAGATCAACTGAACACAATTTTAAATTCATTGAGATCCAAATACTGAAGGTAACCTTACTAGCAACTCAGTGAATAGCTGAAGCATTATAAGGGACCTAAATCACAGTAATTTTAATAGCAAATCTTATACTGGCACTCGAGTCACAGTCTCTCATATCATGGATCTTATTGGCAAAACCATGCAAACAACTGATGTACCATACTCTTGGCACTTCTGAAGAATCTTAAAGAAACCCCCTTCATTCTGAGTATTTAAAAAAATAAAACCAAAGAAAACATCAAAGCTAAATACTTTCAAAATTTGATTTCCCCTCCTCCTTTTTTTTTTTTTTTCTTGGCTGAAGAGGTAAAATGGAAATGTTTATAGAATGATCAATGTTTAAATAATATAAATGTTTATAGGGTGGTCAAGTCTGCATTTTTCTCCTAGAAAATTTCAGTCAAGTCTTTTTACTGACATGCAATTTCACATGACCGTGAAAAGTCGGGAAGTCCCTTTTTTGTATGACTCTGTGTTGGATGTCTATGGCTACAGGAGGTCTCTACATCAGAGGCTGTGTCCTCCCCAGCTGAGCCACCTTTTCTTTAGGAAGCTGAGGAGACGCAACAGAACATGCTGCAGCCTCACATAACTGTGATGGGTTACCTTTTCCTTTTTTTTTTTTTTTTTCCTGAAAGGAGGCAGCAGTCAAGGGAAGATGAGAAGAACCCACTGTGGCATCAACCTCTATTTGCTTCCAGCTTCAGTGCAAACCGTCTGTTTCCACTGAACTTGGCAGCTGACAGTATTTGCTCAAAGTTCATTGTCTGCTTTCCAAGAATACAGCAAGAAGTGTTGACTACTAATGGCAATAGGCATGACGGTCTTTAAAGAAAATTTCAGGAAGCCAGCAAATATGAAAAATGATGCCAGAAAGTGTCTAATAACGAGTTTCAACTTCCCATATTCTCTAGTTTCTTTAGATGGTAGTTTGGTAAACCTGTATCTCCAGGCAGGATCTTCTTCAACAACATCAACAACAGAAAGGGAAGCTTACAGAGCAGTGGAGGCCAACCCAAAACTTTTATTTAGGATTGCAGTTAACTCTGATGTTTAATATTTTCAGGCCATACTTTACAGAAGTATAACAACTAACTTTTCTAGCTATGAAACTGCTTTGATTTTTAAAATGTAACAGTAGTGTGAAAAGATAAAATGGTGTTTCTATAGATTATGAGGATTTTTTTCTATAAAGTGTGTTTAACTGAACCAAGACATTTTTTTTTCCCTAGAAAAATACTTTGCCTTGATTTTGTGCTCTGTGTTTGCTCTCCTTGTTTCCCTTGCCCTCAAGGTTTGTTGTACTTTCTCTTTGAGTGTAAACTGAAATAATTACACCGTTCCACCTCTGCTTCATTTACTGGTCAGTAGCTACAGACTCAGATCCTCAGTATTCTTCCACTCTAAGGAGAAACTACAGTAATCCAAGGCAACAAAATGCCTTCAAAGACCGAATGTAGACAGGGTCTACGTGACCCTCTCATCTCTGTCTCCCCTCTCCATGTGAGGGGGATGCGTGTCAGGAAAAGAGGACAGAAAAGCTTCACACAGGACATTAAGTTATCTGAAAAAAAGGTGTGTGCAATGTTCACCTTGATCCTAATTTGTAAATGGTACAACCAAATCATACTGCAAGGGCTTTGATAGGGAATGTCCTTGTTTAGGAGTCTCTACACCATTTGTAGTTCATATTCTCCATGCATGACAGTCCTGGATTGCGCTGCCAAAGCTTGGGCAAGAACAGCATATGACCTCGCGAGAGACAACTCCACTCTTTAAGGGATCCATATGGTTTATAAATGAGCTGCACAGAGTGGTGGAAAGGGGTGTTATTTATTTATTTATTCATTAAGTACATGAAGCTCCCTTTTTCTCAATCACTTTATCCTAAGTTTGAGTGGCTTAGTATGACTTTTTTTTTTCTTTTTTTTTTTCCTAAATTAACTTTATTTTACCTCTAAAACAGGAGGGCTTGGAAGAATTCCCCTGACTTTTCCAGTGAAATATTACCCTTCTTGGGAAAAGTTTAGACAGGCAGATATGTCTATATGTGTGTGTCAATGTATACAGAAAAGGGTGCAAATAGCACCAGGCCGGGGTTTCCATCTTCTACTGCTCTGCCTTCAGGTTTCTGTCAGGTGAATTTTAATAATGCCTGTGCCTGCATTTCTCACCCCCCTGCAAGAAACAAAAGTAGGCGGCACTCCTGCAGGAGGATCCCAAGGAGAAGGACAACAGCCAGAAAGGGGGAGGAAGCTGCAAGGAGCACGGTGAAGGAAAGCCAAGGAACAGCACATCCCAACCAGCTGCAGCAGCCTCTGGAAATCTGAGTGGAGAGGTGTGGAGCAGACAGCATCAGTCTGTGAGAAGTAGGGAGCCTGGTGGAACGTGCACTGAGGGGCTGGGGAGCACGGCAGCAAAGAATTCAAGAGATGGGGCAGGAGGAGGTGAAGCTCAGGTTGGATGGATGTGGGGAGGTGTCCTACCTGGCAGAGTGGTGTGGGAGCAAGGAGGAGCCTATGAGGGGGACTGGTAAGGGAGAATGAGTAATTTGGAGGTTCAGGAGACCTTGAAGCATGGGATTTTAAAACAACTGAAATTCTGGTGCAGAAAAGGGCAGGAGATGGGGAATAAAATATAGAGATATGAAGACCGTGTGTTGCCCAAGGAGATAAATCAGGAGGGGCTGGCAGTTTACAGAGGAGGTTACTCCAGCCAGGTACCTCTGACCAGAACACGGGCTCACATGACACTTGGCACCCCTTCTTCATCTACAGCTGCTAGAAAGACAATTGCCCATAAGAGAGACCGTTAAATCCTCTTTATAAATTACCCTTCTCCTAACAAGTACTGTAACTGGGCCAAGAAAGGGGCTCTCCCCAGTGCCACTGCAGCTCTTGAGGATTACATGTGCCATTAGGAAGGCTCCAAAGGACTGACCCACAGCAGTGGTCTTAGGGCAACAGTGCTGCCTCTGCCAGTCACTGGGGCTCCAGTCCTCCCTCCTCTTGGATATTCAGACATCTCTCCACTTGCACTTCAGCACTAGCCTGGCTGCAAAGGCAAATGAATGCACGTAAGGCAAGTAAGGCAAGTAGGTGAGACTAACTAGGATTAAACTGACTACAGTTCTGTGGTTCACTTCCCTGCAGCCTCTAATGTGTCAGTCTCCTTTCTGCAGCTCAGCTGAGAGAGTCCTGGCACAGGAACAATTTACCGATATTAATTCAGGCACATAAGACCTGATCCAAAGCCCACTGAAATAAACCCGAGCCTCACGTTCACTTCATTCACAGTGGAATGCAAACATTAGTAATTCAAGTACATTTTAAGGTGTGGTTTTTATCCGGACATTAATTTGGAGTCTGAAATATTTCTCATTTGCAATAAACAGAACAAATATTAGTTAGAAATTCAAATACTGGCATTAGGATCACAAAGGGATCTAGTCAGGTGGCTAGTTACTAGAATACATAACAATGTATTTCAGGGAAACAAACAAACATTTTTATTTATTTATTTATTTATTTTTACAACCATCAAACATACCCAATGAGATCCTACGAAAATCTTAGCAGGCAAAGAAGTCAAATTGAACTATAAAATACGCAGACAATAGTGCATTCAAGAAGGAAATTATTTAGTTGCCAAGAGACAACCAGTTTCTTCAGATTTTTAATCTCCCCTCTGTAGAAAGTAAAACAGACTGGTTATATACGTCTTCCGCATAAATGCTAGTGTCTCATGCTGTTCTTCACTTTACCATTTCCCTCTTCATCAACAGTGACCACCTTTCTACTGAGTGAAAATTGGTCACACTGTCTTCATCCCCTGTCAGTTTAATTTCCCTGATATTTTCACTAATATGACAAAATACAAAACAGTCTGGATGACACCCTCTCTGCTGAAATTAAAAGAAAAATACAAACCCCTACAATCAGCTTCAGTAGGATCAGAATTCACACTTTTAATCTCTTGAAGGTCTAGTAACTCAGGGAACAAAAGTATAGAAAAACAGCTGGGTCTGTACATTCTGGGACTTCACTGAACCCAGAAAACAGACAGCACGGTCAGGCTTATCCTTCTTAGCCCTTTCTCTTTTTATTTTCCTCCTTTCTCTTTCACTCTCTAATTCCATATTTCCTGCGTATGACTTTTTCCATCTCAGGTCAGTTGGTTTATCCCCATCCATTTTTCCTCCCCCACATCTGAAATACGTTTTCCAGAAAGTAAAATGCTCAGCTGTTATTGACAACAGCTGCTGCTTCTGCCAAGAACTAGTTTTTTTTTTTTTTTTTTTTTTTTTTTTTTTGTGTGTGTGGTGGTGTTTTTTTTTTCCCTTTCTTTTTTTTTTTTTTTTCTTTTGTTTCAACCACTCTCTCCTTTTATTTGCCCTTTTAAATTTTTTTTATTATTTTTTTTCCCTCTCCTATTCCCTGTTTTTCTGTTTGGTTTGCTATTCTTTCTCCCTTCCCAGCTGTACCTCTCTCCCTTCTTCCCTCCCTCATTTGTACTTTCTTGCTTCTTTTACTTAGGTTCTGTTTCTCCCGAGGGGTATCTTAATTCCTTTCTTTTTCTGTATTTTGCCCCCCTCCCGGTTTTACTTTCACCACTCTCCTCCGCCTTCAGTTACCTGATCTAGCTATACGGACATCTCTCTGCTGCTCTTCCTGCAAATCCATACAGGAGCTAACCTGCCCAAATTCCTATTGATTTCAATAGGAGTTGCATGTGTTCTGCGACTGATAAACAACTCCCGGGCCATAACAGGCTGCCTCTTCCCTCCCAGAGTATCTTATTGTGTCTGTCTGAAATGGAAAAAATTATAAATAGTTACAGGCAATAGTTACCATCAAATCATCACAATGTCCTATAAGAGAGCAACAATGTTTATGTAAAACATTTAATGATAAGCTCTGTAATTTAAATATTTTTCTATAATTCTCCTTTTTCTGTCTACAGCTATATTATGCATTAGCACAAATAAAGTTAAAGGTAAAAACTAGACACTTCACACCAGAGATGTGTTTTTAACCATTTTCGCTGTTGCAAGTAAACACTGAAGCAATAATAATTCTCATTAGCTCACTCATCTTTAAAAGTGAAATTCTTTCCAGCAACATTGTAATGCTCTAACCCAGAACTTTCCAAAAATTGAAAACATATAGCGTGTATTACACAAAATGTATTGTATTACACGATAAACCGCAGAGACATTTTAATCAACTCAATATTCCAGTGACGTCCTGAGAGTCAAATAAATAACTAGAAGATGAATGTTCTCTCTAAATGCCTTTTCTTCTCAGAACTACAGAAAACACGTCACAGCACAGAGTTACTCATATCTTTCAGGCTTAGCCAAAATCATTTCAGTCCTAGTTCAGGGTCACCATAATGGGCCCAATCCATTCTATGCTGAAGTCAACTGGAATTTCTTCAGCTGATGTCAGAACTGACATCATGAAGCTTTTGCAGCAGCTTACATGCTGAGGCCTATTTTAGGTGAAAATCACAGAAGCCAGGAAGTTCCAGCATAAACCCAAGAAGCGGAGAACAAAGTCAACAGAATTACTAGCTTGCTTAGAGTTAAATGCCAGATATAACTGAAATACCCATCTCCCATGAAGAAGTCCTAAACTCAAGAGTGTACAGCAAGGTTCAGAAGGCAGGAATGTTATCCTCAAGTTTTTAGACAACAGTCATTTAGTTGTTGTTATTTGAAAAAGTAGTTTTTACAAAATTGTATGGGATCATTCAAGCATTTACCTTTTCTAAGAAATTTTCTGAAAAAAATCTGCTCTCACTGCAGGTAAATACCGTTAGATCTTTTTGACGGTCCTGCAAATGTAGCACAAAAGACAGACCTGACAACACCTCCCAGCCCAATGCATTCATAGAACCGTGGGATCTGCATTTGTAACACAAACTTTATGAATAACTCTGCTCACATCACACATACGGGATAATGATCCAAAATTGCTGTTCGTAGTTCTTCAGCCCTGACAATAGCAAAACCTTGTGTTTATCGGGAAATGAGCACACGTGATTTAGCAGATAAAGAACAAGCTTAAAGAAAAAAAAAAAAAAAAAAAGTCCTATTCATGATTAGATTTCAGAGGAGAATTACCTAACTCCAAGCTTCCCTTCAACTCATTTTGTTTAAGAAATGTAAGTAGGCTAAATTCCAAAGTACCCCAAAATGGTAGTGGATGTGTACACAGCTACACTTTTTTTTTTGTTTAAGTAGCATGTTGAAAATATATATATAGTTTTTAAAAGGCAGAAAAGTTGTTAGCAAATTCTCATTCTGAGTGCAATTCTCCTAATTTCTTCTAGACGCTGTCAGCAGGTGACTACAGCTCTGCGCTGCTTGCACTTCTCACTAACACATACTGTACTATGCAGCATACATTATACTGCACAAGAGGAACAATTTATCTCTTTCTAAAGATATGTGAGCATTTTGTGAATGACCTTTCATTAAACTTCATAAAACAAAACTCTAAATTACCAAGGTCATCATTGCTCACAGAACAGGTAATCTAAGTTAAAAATCCTTCTCTGTGTAATAATTTTTACCTACTTGCACAGGTACTTAACTGTTCAGTTACTTTTAAGAATTGCTTCTGCAAATTAGTAACTTAAGAAACTCTTTGCAGATTTTTTTTTTCTTAAAATAAAATTTTACTGAATGTCAACCTGTCAGAATTGCAGCTTTAGAGACACCATGGGTAACACGAAACAAAATTTGGGAAATTTCTATAGTCCTGGGTATGCTTTTTTTGTTTTGTTTTTCATTCATGCCTAAGAAGGCGTTTGTACCTTTAGGCAGCTTGACTATATCTTAAAATGATTATGATTCAAAATTGGCCTTCGTGACCTTTATAAATTCCCAGGACCTCAAATTAAAATATAACAATTATATTTTGCATCACTGAGTGTTTCAACATCTCCAATGTTTTAACATTTTGAGTAAGTTCCAATGCCTGTTTACAAAGAACTGAAATCTGCATGCTTTCGCTTCAATTTCAGCACTACCAAAGAACTCAATCACCAGAAGCCAGTGACAGCACTGCCATTCAACGCACGCTGAAGTTGCGAAGGTGATGGCACGTTACCAGCTATCGCTGTTAAGGGTCCCTTGAAATACTATTATCTGCCCGTACACACAGACCTATGACAAAAATAACGGTGGTATTTGGACTCCCCCATAAGCCATTAAGTAAACACAACTTTGAATCTGATCTAGGTGTCAAGTACGCTCCTTTTGTGAGCGCTCCTGCTTACAAAAAGCCAGCTTCCAGCACCAGGAGTATCAGATTCTTGCAGCATCCATGACACTTGTAAGCATTCAGTGGTCAGAACACCACTACATATCCTTCAAATGATATGGACCAGTGAAGCTGGAAGGTATCTTCACTGAACCAAGCAGGCTGGTATCTCAGCAATCCACCAGGACAGGAGCCCCAGCATGCCCCAGGTGGCGTGCAGAATCTTGACTAACAAGTCGGTGGCGGGTTTTGCATTTTTAAAGTCAACGGTTTTGAATATTGAAATGCGGAGGGTAAATGCCAGCTGTAACAGCGGCGTCTCAGCAACACTCCACCTTGCGAAACGCTGGTGTTTGTTTTTATTGTGGGGTTTAGGAGTGAGAATCGGTTAGAGAGCAAGGTGATAAGCACGACAAAACACTAACAGAGCCAGCTAGCTAGAGATAATAAAAGAAGGCAGAGCATTCCTGAAGTTAAATCATCAGGGTACCTCTTACGTGAAGATACAAAGAATCCTCTGCATTAATGCTGAGAGCACATTGTTAAATATTTTAGATAATGTATTATATTTTCTTGCTACTGTTAAGTCATTAACAGTAGCCACCTCTTAGTTAAAAGGCTGAATATCACATTCAAAGTGTGCGTTGCTTTCTGCGCTACCGTGACACTGTACTTGGAAGATGGTATTATCTTTCCATTTCTGAATGAAATGAAGTATAAACATTTTAAACGGAGGAAAAAAAAATCCTCTTTCGTTTCGGGTGTATTTACTATTCATTAAACTCTATGCTGTGCTTCCAGTCCCCAACACCAACCTCATATTGCCAATCTCTGACATCATGATTCATCACCTTATTAAGTGGAAATAACTGACAGGCCGTGGCCATCAGGACTATGAAGTCACAAGTTTCCCCGCACAACGCAGACATCACCTGAACACCAGCAATAACGGGGAGCGCGCTGATAACACAGTTATTTATATATGTGTATATAAAAACAAGGATCAACTGGATTTAGGACAGGGGTGTTGTAGCTTAGAACGCCCTGAAGGTGCAACTCCTTGTTAAAAAAATTGGGGTGGGGGGTGATAAATCAGCATGTGAGGGCTTGTTACAGCAGGCCTCCACCTCCCTCCCGCCCTCCAGCCCCAGGGCCGGGGCAGCCGGAGCACTCCTAACCCCGCGGCCCCTCGGCAGGCCCGGCCCGGCCCCGCCACACGCCCCGGCCCCGGGGGTGCGGCGGGTGTCGGCGGAACCCCCCGTCCCCTCGTGTCGCCCCTCACCTGCTGGCCAGGCTCTGCCGGCAGTGCTGCCTGAAGGGCATCAGGTGGTAGTTCATGGCGTCCAGCAGCAGCTTCTGGCAGACGGGGTCAGTGCGCATGAAGTCCACCGACTGGACCCGCTCCACCAACTCCGGCGCGGGGATGAGGGCGAAGCGGAGGCGCTTCATCAGGTCCGGGGCGTACTGCATGCGGGTCTCCCGGTCGTGCTCCAGCCACAGCACGGACATCTGGAAGAGCGCCAGCTCCGACTCGACGGGGGGGGGCAGCGAGTCGAGCAGGGCGCGCATCTCCTCGAAGTTGAGCAACAGCACGTCCTCCACCAGGTACTTGTTGGCCAGCTTCTTGGTCTCCTCCAGGCCGTGCAGGGCGGCGATCTTGCACACCTGCTTGTAGTTCTGCACCGAGATCTGGTCGTTGAGGAACTGCACGCACAGCTTGGTGACCTGTGGGATGTGCAGGATCTTGCTGACCGACAGCACCTCCTCCACCGTGTCCAGCGACAGGGTCACGTTGGCCGTGTACAGGTACTCCAGCACCAGCCGCAGCCCGATGGACGAGCAGCCCTGCAGCACCAGGTTGTTGATGGCCCGCGGGCTGGCCAGCAGCTTGTCCTCGGGGGAGGACGACGGGGTGCCGGGCTCCTCCTGCGGCTGCGGCGGCGGCTCCTTCGGCGGCCCCCCGAGCCCGTCCTGGGCGCCGGGCCCCAGCCCCAGGGCGTGTGGGTGGCCGCCGGTCCCGCCGCCGCTGGAGAAGAGGGATCGGAAGTACTGGGAGCAGGAGGCCAGCACGGCCTTGTGGCAGTGGAACTGCTGGCCCTGGGCCGTCAGGGTCACGTCGCAGAAGAGCTGCTTCCTCCACAGCAGGTTGAGGCCGTGCAGCAGGTTGTCGCTGTGGCTGGGGTCGAAGGTGGAGGTCCTGTCCCCGGATCTGGACATGGCGAGCGGCCTCCGGCACACCTGCCTTTTAAACCCTCCTCCAACCTGGGCAGAGGGGTGGGGAGGGGGGTCGGGGTGGGGTGGGGTGGGGGGGGAAGGACGGGACGACACACGACACAACAATAAACACCGAGCTTTAGAGGCCTGCAGGACACATGGAGGCTGGCTGGGCACGCCTGGAGGGGCAGGGCGACCCCCTGCCGGCCGAGCAGCCCCCGCTGGGCGGCGACCCCCGGCTACGGGCTGGCTCGGGGGGCGGGGGGGATACAACTTGGGAGGGCCGGAGGGGATTTATTTGGGGGCTTCCTCCCCACGCACACACCACCACCCCTTTCTCCTCCCTCGGTGCAAACCGGGCTGCTCTCCGGGGGAGGAGCGAGGCAGCCGGGGACGTTTGCAAAGCTGACCCACCCCCCCCCC
>CM021732.1:113818743-113840784 GCA_011075105.1 Heteronetta atricapilla
CTGGTGACTAAGGAGGATAGATCTGTGCACAGGATCTTAATTATTAAGAGTAAAAATAAATGTCAGATCTGAACACCTGCCCCTGTGTCACTGAGACTGCAGTCAGAAACAGAGTTTCAGCTGGCTTCACTCTTTGGGGCACAGAAGTCACCTTTCTGCACATCTTCTGGCCTGCTGAACTCCCTCAACAGTTTGCATTTCTGGCACTATTGCATTTCAAATAGTGGGAAAGCATGACTGGTTGACAGTGCTCACCAGAACCACCCATACAGGGTTGGTATCTCTCCCCACAGGAAAAGAAAATTATTCTGGGGACCTTCCAGAGAGGTAAAGACAACAAATCAATTGCATCGTCAATGTTGGACAACATGCCATACCAGTTGTTAGGACAACTCTGGGCATGTAGGTCCCTACTGTCATACACATACTTTACAAATAGATGAGCAACAATAGATGAGCAATAAATGAGTATTGGATGCTATCAATAACAACGCTACTCATGCCAAGTGTTGTTGTATTATCAGAAACACTGTGGAGTTTCTGATGTGGAAGTTCATAAGGTTGCCCTTGTGAAGGTAGACCTGGCATCACTTCCCATGTATAGACAAACTTTAATCCATTGCCAGATAGTGTGTTTAGGAGCAGGACAGGAGGGGGAGATTGCAGGAGGGTATGGTGAGGTTAGAGCCCATGAATCTGGACTTCTGGATTCTCACCACTGAACGATGATTGTACCTGTACTTGTTTGCACACTTTGGGGTTTGGACCTGGGAATCATCCAGTGCTCACTGGTATCTCCTTGTTCCCCAAGGAGGTCAGTTCCCCGGAAACCAAGGAGCTGTGAGGACTTGCAAGGAGCTGGGAGGAAGACAATCCTGAAATCAGAAGTTATCTTGGGTCTAGTAATATAGATGTAGCAACCTTGACCCAGGTGCAGCCTTTAATATCTCCGTGCTTCAGTTAACAAATGCTAAAAAGGGTTTTCATTAGTGCAGTCCAAGGCTCTCCCAGCTTGTGGTCCATCTGCCCCACTGAGCACGTCTGCCCAGCTCCACCCCCAGCTGGGAGTTTCTGAATGTTTCCCATTATGCTTGCTATGCCAATGGCTGCTGCAATGGTGTGGCTCTAGGGGCTGGCACAACTGGCCCCAGAGGTGTCACAGGCATCCCGATCAACTGTGTTGTGTCCTGGTTGATCGATGCTTGCCTAGTGCTTTGAGATTCCTTCAGGAACACTGGCTGGTTTTATTTATGCACATAGCCATATCCTGAAGTATTGTTTCTATGTCTGAATGTATGCAGAGCAGAAGTTTTTCTGCAACTAAGTGTCATAATACCATTAGGTATTCAGACTTTTGCCCTGCTTACCCAAAGTTCTGGCGGTGGTGGAGCGGGAGATGCTAAACAGGACCCCACATGAGTGAATAAAGAGTGTTGAAAGGCAAACTGTTTTTCCTCCTCTCCCAGTCCCAGAAAGGCAAGAGGGTGAACCACATAAAAAGATAAAGTCATTCAATGCAATGCTGTGCAATCAAGATGACATGAATAAAATTTGTAGAAAACCGGTAGCTTCTGAAAAATCAGAACATAAGGTATTGCCTCTGAAAGAATTATTAAAATAACTTGGGGGGGGGGGGGTGTAGAACTCAGAACTGTTAAAAGAAGCAGCTAAGCTTGGGAAAATTGCAATCTAAAAGCAAGGTGGATTAAGCAAATCCTTCTGTACAGAACCGTGCTACAACTAGGAACCCTTTAACCATCACTCGGAAGAGCTTACGCTCTTGATATTCAGACACACAATACGAGCTTTAGCGATTGTGTCTGCACCATAGTCCAAATTAAAGGATACCTTCTTGTGCTTAAGTCCAATTCTGTTCAGGAAAGCATTTAAGCATTTCTCAAAGTGTATTTTTAAGTGTGCTCTTGAAAGGGAGTGTTTTCCTGACAAGGGACACGTGTCTGCGTTTGCCACTCAGTTTGGCTGCACACAGGACTCACTGCAAAACAAGGAGGAGGACGCAGTGGTGGTAAGTGGCACTTCAACCTCTCCAAAGGGGTGGTCAGGCTTTGAAAGGAGCAGCCTCCATGTGGGACAGTGCTCCTTCCAAATTGCTTGGTTTCTTGAGGCAACATTTTGAGAAACAACGTCAAGTTTCAGAACAGGGACTAGCTGGATTGCAGTGGGAAGATTTAGAGCATGTTTACTGATCTAATACATAATCCATAGGTTTAACGTGGCTCTCGCAAACCCCAAAGGAGCACTAACCATTTTTAAGGGAAAGAAGAGTTGCAAAGAATTTTTAATTCCCTTTCAAGCAAAGTCTGCTGACAAAGACTTTTGTTCTCCATCACAGCTAAGTACTCTGGGGACAGAAGCCTTTTCTGAAGTACTCCCTTTCCCTGCCCCAAGATTGTTTCCTCACTTTGGATGTAACACGTTGGATGTTGACACCCAATTAATTAAATTAAAATGTAGCTTTGTCTTTGACTACCCAGACATGTCTCCATTAACATGATTTTTGGGGAAAAAAGGAACACAAATATAAAAAAGCAAAGGAAATGCAAGCTAAGTTTTATGGTCTTCCCTTGCTTTACACCATCTTTCTAAGATAACATAGAGCACATCCTGGCCTGGCTGCTGCCCAGAGGGCTCTGCCTAAACAGCATGGTCTTGTTCTGCTGCAGAGGGGAAGAAGGAGAGCTCTCCCTGTGGAGATGATGTATCATCACTTTCTCAGTAACCAGAGCTGTTAACCATTGTGAAAACAGTCAATATTGTTTTCTCCCTATGGTCCTTCTCCCCTGTATTCCAAAATGTATTTTTAGAGTCAGAAACTGCTTACTCAAGTTAGCTAGTTTGCTGAGAGAACAAAACAAAACAGAATCTAGAGACAGAGCTACACGAGATTAAAACCAGGTAATCTTTAACTTTGTGTGGCCGGTGAAGGTCAAGCATTATTCCCCTAATTGGCGCTGACCCTCACGAGTTGGGCACTGTGCTTTCGGTGAGCTGCAGCAGTGGCTCAGACCTAGCCCAGCTATCTACCCAGACAAACAGGGACCTTTGTCTTCTCTCCACAAGGTCCAACTGCAGAATACCAAACTGGGGTATGCACAGAACTGAAAAAAATATATTTTTTTCATCAGGTTTGGGACAGATACAACTTTGTTATCAGATACTTTGCCTAGGGAGAAAGTAGGAGCAGGAAAATAATCCCTTAATTTTGCTGGAGTGTTTCTCTGGTTGTCAGCAAAATGGACAGTTGTGCCCGGCTTCCTGGTTCAAATCTGGCCCAGGCAGTAGCAACCAAAAAGAAGTCATCACGGAATGGCTGGCAAGGCCCTGTGTGTCCCCAGCCAGCTGTTTCAGTCTAGTTCACATAATAAAAACGTCCTTGTATTTGGCTCTGAGTGACATTGTCTTGGAATACAAGCAGATCATCTGTGGTCTGCTTTGGCATGAAAGAAATACCAACCGTTCACAGCTGGAAATTGTTCCCCCTCACCTTTTCAAATATTTCCATGGTGACAAATGGGAAATGTGAGGAAGTCGATACTAGCTCTATTTCTGTTCTACCAGAGGTTTAAGAGGATACTTTAGTCTTTGCTGTTATCAACAATCAAACTTATTCACGAGCTGTATATGGGAGGTTAAAAAAGTAAGTATGAGGGTAGGTATCATTAATTCTAAAAAATGGAGATGAAATAGAATAAAGCGATGCTTGGTGTCAGAGCCCAGTCACCAGAACTTCATCTCTTTTTTTTTTTTTTTTTTTTTTTTTTTTTTTTCCTTTGGCTCAAGTTGCCTTGGTGATTTTCAGGTGCCTATTGCTCATGAGATAACATCTTCCTGAATGCCCAGTGCCTCCTATTCATTTACACCAAGGTATAAATAAACATCCCAAATATCCTGGGGCTGAGAAGTGACACTGGAGAGAAATGAAAAAGGGGCTCCATTTTAACTTCATTCAAGGACCGCTCATCAGCAGACAAAGGTTCATTGCTGATGTAAAGGGATGGTCCTGGTGGACTCAGTGCTCGCTCACACAAGCTATGAATCTGGCCAATAATCTTTTTCTGATGATAAAACAGGGAGACAGGCAAAATGAAAAACATCCCTCTACTGAGAAATTTCATTTTTTAAAATTAGACATATTTTAGTTATGAAAGACTGTGAAAGTGTTCAAAATAATAAAACTTTAGGATTTCTGTTCTCCTTATCTCAAGAATAGTCATGATGATTTAAAACGAATATGATTAAAAGAAAATTTATATATTGCACCTTGACTTTGGCTTCAGACCTGAATGGATTTTAACTGCCAGGTGACAAGCCCTTTAAAATGGGATTAACAGTGGAAATTCTGGCTTTTTAAGCTACCATGGTGATACTATTACATCTGGGCTTCTTCACAGCCCTTGGTCCACCGTCAGGAACTGCCAGTGACAGACACCAAGACTGAACCTACGTCAGTGACCCGAGTTATTTTGGAAGTTACAGCTCAACATATAAGATTTCATGCAGTAGCTCTGATGACAAAAAAAATGAATTTACCACATGGAATCTCACAACATATTGTGCGGTAACTCAGAAAATAACTTGGGTTACCATAGCACATATATATATAATAGACATTAACAGCATTTGTAGACACTGATCTATTAAGTCATTTTCCTACACTACCTTCAGACCTTTTGTATGAAGCAGAAAAACCATCATTAAAGCTATGGTTTGCCAGACAATTACTTCGTCAAATCTCAAGAAATTGCATAATAAATTGTATACATGCATCAAACATGAACAGCAGAGGGGTATAACAAGCAGTATATTTCCAGTCCACTTGTTCTTTCATCTAAACAGTAGCTTTTGTTTTGAAGAGTAATCCTATATTCTTTTCAAGGCATAAAACGTGCATATACATTTATCTATCAAACTAAGTAGAAATAATTGAAACACTTAATATGCACGGTAATAAAGAAACGCACGAACAACTTCATTATTAATGTCTATTGATTATTTATGTTTTCAAATAGGCAAATGTAGCTACTAATATTTTATCATGTTAGTCTATATGTGCATTTTGGCTTTACCTGTTTATTGGCAAATTTACTGTCCACGTTATGGGGGGGGGGGGGGGGTTATTGCTGTACATTCATTTGCTATGCGCATAACTGGGGTCAGTTTATGAACTGACTAGTGTTTACTCAATTTGATTACTATGTAACATTGCTGAGACTATTCCCCCTTTGGAAAATTAACTGTACAAGGAAGCCTAGTAAATCTTTACTTAAAAATTCCAAACTTTAGATTGATTTCAGCAGTGGGTCTGTATTGATCTAAAAAGCTTTGCGTTCCTAACTAAAAACTAATCTTTATTTCACCCTTTAGTGACTGCAGTCATAAATATGTTCACTCGCTCTGGAGTTTAGTGGATTAATGGTTATTGGAGATTGTGGCTTCCAACTGAGGTTGGTAAACCTTAACCTTTGGAGGACAACATGAAGGCATTTACCCCTTGTCATCTGTAATAGCTAGGTCCATTTCTGACAGTTACCTGAGTGTTAAAGAGGAGACAGAGCAGGGGATAGGAAATAAAGCACCAGCAGCTCACTTTAGCTATTAATCACCTATTAGACAGAGTCCTGTATCTGGATCTGACTCATTTTCTGATGCAAAGACATTGAAATGAGACAATTTGTTTAATTTCCTATACTAGGACTCTAAAATTTGCAAGCACGAGAATTAGTCGTGCCTCAAAATTAAAAGGCAGAAGTATTCTGCTCCCTGTTCTCTTATTTCACAGTGCTTGTGGTAGATGCTTTCTGTGACTCAGGACAGATTTTTCTCACTGTCTCTGACAGAGAATTTTTGAAGGCAGCTGGCAGGAAACATTACATTACATTCCACTACAATGACTTATCAGTTATTACCCAAAACATAATTATACCAATTGTTATAAAAACCATAATTGCATTAATGTCTTAAAGTAAGGTTTATTCTGGAATGTCATGTTCTGAAATAGATGTCAATTAGCACTTAAGTTATGAACAATCCATCCCTACCAAACTTTAATTCACTCAAGTCAGCTTAAGTTACTCAAGAAAGTAATGTGAGGGTAGAAATTATTCCCACATGTAAGGACTGAAAGATCTGCCCTAACTTTTCATTAAAGAGAATAATGATTATTGAGAACATAAAAAAATTATTTCATTAGCCATACTGGGAAGGTTTCACTGGAACACGAAATATACAAAACGGTAGATGTCAAGTGATTATATTAACAGACACAATTCAATATCCATTGTTCCAGAAAATATACTGAGCTTAAAGGAGAGATTTCTCCTGCAAGAAATATTGACTCGAGCCTGCCTAAATTCAAGGGAGAAATTTATTTTTCGTAAGCAGGTACCATCTTGTGGCAGTCACTTCTATAGTTATTCCCATTTGAGATCGTAAGGGGTAATTGTGTCAAAAAGGGTACCAGCACAGTGCACCTGATTTTTGGAAACTGATTTTATTTTAAAACCTGTCTTTCTATTTCTATTAATTCTCTACCTTTGCAAATCAAATTCCTGGGAAGGAAGATTGCTTTTGTAATAACATAGAATCACAGTTGCTGGCAGCTGTTTCAGATGATTCTAGGCAATTTACATCCCTTGAGACATTTCCCCAACGTCAAGGTAATCAGGGCCAGTGGGATATAATCTGGGAACAATTCTAACAACAGGTCTCCCATCCTGGACCAAAAAAACACAGTCTCAAGAGATATGCAGATCGCTCGCTGTGCCTTGACATTCACTCCTAACGCTTACCTGCAAATTTTGCATCTGTTTTGTTTATTAAAGTAAAAGCATTGATTCAGACATTTAAACAAAGGTAACAAGTTGTAAGAACGCAGAACATCTGCTAGGTAGAATATTGCCCTTATTTTGCAACGTCACTTGTTTTACCTTTCCCTTGTTCCTTTAATTCTCTCTGACTCATCCCCCAGCTTCAGACTGCAACAGATTTCATCCAAGAAGGTCAATAAAGCGCAGCTGCACCCCACTGTTTGATGTCCTCACTGAAGAGGGAAGCTGGATTTGTGGGGTCTTCTACAAGCTTGTGCTAATGGCAACAACCACTGGGGCTTTGCAAAGATAACCTCAGCTTTAATAACAAAGCATCAGCTTTCTTAAATCTATCAGTTTCTAGAAATCTTTGATGATTTGAACTGAAGTTTATTTCTCCTCCCTCAGAAAAGCAAGCCTTGAAAATGTGACCTAGGTGGAGAGAGTAGAAAGAGTACAGAATAGTGTTGCTGCAGGAGGCTGAGGGACAAAAATCTGCCTCTACCTCCCCACCAAGCATACATAAAGAATATACACAAGATGGTGGCAGTTAAGAGTAGCTTGTTAACAGTCCCTAACTTTAGCTTGTTAACAGTCCCTAACAACTTTATGCAGTAAAAATAAGGTTGTGATAATTGTAGATAATCTTTTGATTGCAGCTGGAGACAAGCAGAAAAATTTCCTGCTTATAACAAAATGCTAAGACTGATCTCTTCAGTTTACATTTTCAGCTCTTTCTGATTGCATGTTTTTGATGCAATGAGTATGAAACTGGTCTTTTTGGCCCAGCACAAAACAAGAAAAACATGTACTGCCATGCACAAGAGAGGTCTTGTGCCTCTCCCTACAGCACCAGCTGTAGAGATCTTTTTGGGGTTAGGGTTCTGCCTGCGTGGGACTGTCAGCCAGGGAACAGAAGGAAAAACAAGTCTGCCTCTGACTGCCTGTCCCTATGGCAGAGCAGAGCTGGTGTTTAACTGAGCCACTGCTGAAGGGTTAGTGTCCAATGGAGAACTAAAGCACTGCAGGGGACAATGGTGACAAGAGACCATCCAACTTTTTCAACTCAGTTTCGAAAAACAGACACTGGATGAGGAGATCACCTCTAAATGCTACTAAATGTAATCAGGTCAGTGGGATAAGAAAGTGTGATGGATCAGTGGGATAATGGCTCAAACTAGGGGAAATAAGAGTTTGGAGATGATGTTTTCTGACCACGAAATGAGTTTAAGTAGCTGGTATATTTTTGTGAAGGGGACATATCTGGAAAGCATCACAGACATCACTGAGTGAGGGGGAAAATACCTTGAGGAACCTTTGTTAAACCTGTGGGAACTCATCACTCATTGCCACCTAGCTGAGCTTAAACTAGGTCTACCTGGAGTAAGACTGCTGTTCTCCTCTGAGAGTGCCAAACTGCTTAGAGCATTATAGGAAAAATACAAAGAAATTAGAAATGACCACATCATTTCACACAGCAGTAAATATGTCATAAGGATTTTTTATCACACGGACTTGATGCGCATTGGGCAGTAAGAAAATAGATTTGATCAACAGGAATAGCTGCTTTAAAGCTAATATGATCTACTGAGTCACAAATCCTCTTTTTCATAATGCTTAAATACGGATTTACATGATGGACCATAACAACTCCAAATGCACCATTTATGTTTATCATGTAAATAATGATGAGTTTTCAAATGAGAATGCAGATCAAAATAGCACACTAGTTATTCAAATGGCTTCTTGGTTCAGAAATTCACTTTTTGAATAGTTCAAAAGTATGAACTATTTAGACAGTGAGCTTACATTACTGAGACCCAGGTGACTAATGTGCACATGTGAGTGGTCCTGCTCAACTCAGTAGTTATACTCATCTGTACGAGGTTACGTATGATTCTATGTACCTTTAGGAGGGATGTCAAAATCAGTAAACTTCTCAGGACAGTTTATTTTTATCTTGTCAGCTTCCAAGGATTCTGTGAGCTGATGGCAAAATCCTATTAACATTTACTATTTGCTGCTAGGGAAATGATTTCTGTGAGCAAAGCATGTGCAATGTGATCATTAGTTTCTTGGGTTTCCTGCCTTTGAATTCTTCCACAATGCAGTACTTCACAAAAACTCAAGAAACCTCACCAGGATCCTATTTAAGAGCATGTACTTTCCAAAGTGCTGTGATATACTCTCTCAGCCTGCTTTTGCATGCCTCAGCCCCATAATTGCCCTCCAGATTGTGTGTACATATACAGCTGTGGGACTCTATGGGAATCATGGCAGCTCCTGCATTTGGCCTTTACATCTTTAATAGTTAAACAATAAATTGTTCTCTGGATAGTCCAGTGTTTTTGAAAAGCAGACACATTTTCACCTTTGGTACTGGGATCTCAGCCAAGGATGCATTTCTGTAGTTCTCCAAAGCTTAAAACCAGTCTTGTGCAAAAGGCCAGTACAAGGGTCTTATAAGTGAAGCCACTTAAGTGCCTATCCTGGCACCCCAAATCTGTCCTGATTGTTGTAGTTTGTGGCTGACAAACTTTGGGCTGCCTCTGAGTAGAAAGGTGAGGTCTAAAAATAACCAAGACTCATGTGTTCAGGGAAACATAAAAAGCCCAAAGGTTATTCAGCATTATTTTGTGTTGTTCTGTATGCATCTCCCCCTATACAGAGTCCATCCCCTTCTACTTCCTCTGAGTTAATTATAACTTGCATTGAGTAGTGTCATGGAGAGAGACATAAAAAGCAGCAACACTAATAGTACTCAAGGGGAATTTAGCAGCTCTACAGCAGAACAAAAATCTCCCAGCAAAGAGTTGTGGCAATAAATGAGCCAGTTTGATACCAGTCAAAGTCCACATGCAGATAGATTTATTTGCTCTATATTGGCCATGCTTTTCCAGCTTCATGAGATATGGATATTTCTGCAGGAAGAATTCCACTTTTAGATTGAGAGGTAGAATGTCCCTGCAACATAAAGCATTCACTGGCCGCTGCACCGGTACAGTGACACTGGAGTTCAAATGAGATTTTGCAAATCCCCAAGAGGAAAAAAAAAAAAAAAAAAAAGACTGGGATTTGGGCACTGCTTGAAAGGAAATATTTGGACTTAAATTTCAGCAGAGCTGAGTGAGGAGGGTGAGGGGTGGTTCTCACCATCTCTGCTCTTGCCTGAGTCAAGTCAGAGCCAGCCAGAGGCAGCTAGTATTTGAGTGATGTGATATGAGGGCTTCCCTGGCCTGGATGCTCCTGAGCTGTGCAGGTGAGCCAGGAGCATGGGCAGAGTGCAGCGTGGATGTTACAAGGAACAGTGCAAAACACATCTCTAGTGCCCGTATTTAGCTGCTTGCTTTTTGTCTATTTCTGCTGGATTAGGTGTCAGGTAAATTGTCAAGGTCAGTAGTGCCTTACTCAAAGCAGCAGCTAGAAGGGACTACATGATGCTGCTCACAAATGGAATCCCAACCAGCTCTTCTGCTTTCTTCCTCTTGATTACCGCTAGCTTGTCCAAAGTATTGTATTATTCTGTTTGAAATTCATCTTCAGCCCTCACTTCCTTCTCCCTGTCCTTCTCTGATGACCTCTCTGTCTCTTCTCAGTGAATAGTTACCAGCTTTCTCATATATGGTCTCAGCATCCTTCTGTTCTTCTCATAGATTCGACCTTATAGGAGGAAAACAGATATTTTTCAGCAAGAGAGCCAACACAATAGCAGAGCTATAGCAAGAGCTCTCTGGTTTTGCTTAACTACATTTTACTTCAGTTTTCCTTTATGATGGATAAAATCCTGTTTGTAAAGCATGATGATCTTTGAACAATTTACTGATCTTCTTGGTAAATTGTGAGAAAAAAAAAATGAACCTAGTTCTATGGACAACATCCTAGTTCAGAACCTTAGCCTCAAGAGGTATCTCTTTCCTAGAGGGTATCTTCACATAAAGAAATCCTTGAACTCATGCCTAAACCAATGGCCTGGATAGGACACAACTTGCTATACATGGAAAAAAAAAAAAAGACAGATCTGAATCTGTACTTTACAGTCATCCTCTAACACCAAAAAAGGCTTTAGTAATTAATTCCTGAAGGTCGGAGAAGGTAGGAATGACTGGAATATGTAACCTCCAATTTTTTTCAGGATGCTTGTTTTTTTATACCTGCTGCCAGCATAGTGCAGTTGAAGAAAGGGTCATCTAGCTCAAGAAGCTGTAAGCCTTTCATTTAGACTAGAGCAAAGGCTACTGAAAGCCCTGCAAGCCAGGGATTTGTAGGTAATCTGACGTCATATATATGTATTCCCCTTCTTCTGAGAAATACAAAAAAAAAAAAAAATCTTTTGGTACTTATAGGGCGAATTCCAACAGCAACAAAGACATCCAAATGGTCCCTACAAGTTTTGTAGACACTCCACAGACTTCCCTGCAGATAGCATAGACAGATTTGTACAACAAAGTGTTAGTGTTGAAATAATGAAGGTAAGGTGAAAACAGAGGGAGAAAGAATGTCCTAAGCATTGATTAAACCCCAAAGTGCACAACAATTTACCATGACTTCCCATTCCTATCTTTCAAGTTAAATTGACCTTGTTGTCTACCACTGTTTTTTCTTCAAAGGTTTATGGAAAATAAACAGACTTCCTCTGAAATTGCATTGAACAAGCACCAGACAGAGAATTCCCTTCCCCCATCACCTTTCTGCACCATTGCAAAGACTTACTTAATGATTTACATTGTTCAAAGAGTCACTCAAGCAGGCAAAGTGGAATTCCACCTGATCAGTAACATAGGGTACTTCCTATCTGAGCTGGCATATGAGACACTTCTCAGCTCTTGTAGTACAAGAAGAGCTATGTGGGAACTGCTGAAGTGACAATAGATTTTAAGAGCAATAATCTATTTTTGTGCGTGTGTGTGACTGTGAGAAAAAAGATGGAGAATGCCATGAAGGTAGGGGGTGAAATGAGCGTAAGCACACCAAGACATTACCCAACCTCAACTGCACAAGCTACATTGTCCCCATTATCAGACAAAAAGCCTCACAAGAGACAGAGATCAAAGGGTTAGCTTTTCAGTGATCTTGTCATGAGGCTTCTTAAATGATAATGTAAAGGTTTTAAAAAACATTTACCGTAATTTCTGCTAAGTGTCACAGCCTAGTGAACCATTAAAAGTGAGGCAGCTCACTGAACCGCGCTGGAGTGAACAGATGGAATTCCACCCTCCCTCTGCTCGAGAGCCTCCACGAACAATGCAAAGTCTTCTTGCAAATCTCCTCCTCTGAGCGCATTACCCAGGGCAAATATGTGGCAGGTTCTACCGTCACAAAGGCTGGGGCTTGTTCTTCTCTGCAAGCAGGCTGTGTGGTAAGATTTGGAAAAAAATAAAATGAATTACCCTGGTTTCTACACTTGTGCAATTATTTCTCTTTTCCTCACTTACTACAGATGCTTGGAGAAAAGGAGAGACACCCTGATTTGAACTTTCTAGGGTTTTATGGATCATGAACAGGTTCATTTTCTCCAGCCTTCATTTAAAAATATATATAGTATCCATTTTCTTTGGAAACAAACGTTTGTGCTTCTGTAGTTCTGAATTTCACAGAGACAAGGATGTTGCCCACCACTGTTGCTGTTTTTGCACTTGTTCCTGCTCCTTTACATCCTCCTTTCAGCTTCCATGCCTGTGCAACGAGTAATCCTGTACAGGTATGCATGATCTTGTACTCTCCCCTCTAATTTTTTTTATGGGCTCATGGAAATGTAGATCACTGTTGCAGGGCTGAAATTTCCAGGGAATTTTGTTTGAACACAGTTTGAACCAGCTTACCCAGGCCAACTTGCAGTAAAGGGTAGCAGGGGGCCTGTGAGCTCCAGAGGACCATGTGAACCAGTGATGCAGTAGCTGTGGGGAAAGGCAGGCTGTGAGGACAGCTGGGAGATGCTTGAGGGGAGAGGATTCATACAATAAACTCCAGTTTCACTCAGGATCATCCTCTGCCTCCACCGAGTCTCAATGGTGAGGGAAAGATGGCACACAAAGGATTGACGTTGCTCATATCTGGATGCCTTTAACAACCCAGCCCATAATTACAAGGTCCCCATCTAAAATTTGGATGACTTGTTAAGCTTAATTCGAGCTGGGTTCATTTCCAGAACACGTAACTGGAAAAAAAAAATCATCTGCTTTTCATCTTTATCTTTTAAGCCAAACCCCTAATTTCTGCCATTCAGTGGGTTAACTGCCTGCTTCATCTCTGCCCTGTTCCATGTTTACTCCGTCATAAAATTCTGTTGAATATGATATTGCTGCTAATTCCCACTGAACCATGGAAGCATGTTCCAGAAACCTGCCATGCCACTCCTCATTCTGTTGCATTTGGTCTTTGTGGAAATCTGGGCACAGGCTAGTTGTGAGATCCAGCCATTAGAGGTTCTTCAGACCATAAAACCCAGAAAGCATCTGTCTTCAGTATTCATCTGCACATGGTTTCTCTGGTTACAGGGAGGTTCACCCATGTGAGAGCTGGTGTGTTTCCCAAAGAGCCCTTTCTCTTGTTTTCAGTGGTGGTGTGTTCTGAAGGTTTCTGGTGAAAATGGAGCAAAAAATCTACAGCAGAAGAAAAGAAGTCACTTAAATTGTTTTCTTTCTAGATTCTGAGACTGTGAGTCTTTGGTGCAGCACAGGAAAAGTCACCTTTTAACATTCAGTTTAAGCATGCTGGAAAATTAGAAGAGTTGTCTTGGAGCTTGGGTGCTAGACATGAGGCCTGCTTTGAAATTTGGGATATGAAGAAGCAAGCTGGGATCGTGGGCTTTCCATCTTACAGGGTTGAAAGGAAATAAGTAATTTCAGCCATTCTGGACACCAGCAAAGGCTGGAGCCTGTCTTTGTTGGTGACAAGGTGGCATGTCTGGGTGGTGATCTGGGCTGAGAAGTGCAGAGATGTGGGGAAGGAAGGGACAAGCTCTGGTACTTCTTTTGCTGGAGAAAGCAGCAATCTCTGTCACGGGCTCTGTACAGCAGCAGGAGACACTGCCAGCTGAACAGCATGTCCCCATGGGGGGATGAAGTGCTGCTCAGCCAGGCATGGCCAGCCCTCTCTCTGCCTGGCCTCTCTGCTGTCTGCAGCACACTCTCACCAAGGACATCATCCTCTTTCTCCCCAAGAAGAGACAAAGTACCTTCCTCAGCACATTCCCCTTACCAATCACACAGCCTCTTGTTTTCTCAAGTTCCTTCTGTCTGCCCACCTCTTAGCAGAGACTCTTATGAGGCAATGTCTTCGGTTTCCTTCCTAAGGTGAGATTTAGTCAGGCAGCTCTGGCCCTTGATCTGCTAGGTGAGCAGAAAAAAAAAAAAAAAAAAAAAAAGTCCTCTCTGGTGTCACACAGTCACACATGTCACGCATTTGCACTCTGGAGAAGATACCAAGATTTTTTTCAGAAGAGGCAGATGAAAACATATGTAAATCACAAAGTACTGAGGTAGCTTACTGGAAGAAGTCACTGCCCCAGTCAGCTGGAAGTTGTGGCCATCCCAGCTGAGGCAGAGTACCTGATTATGTGTGTGGGAGGTTGTTTTCTGAGAAATAAAATGGATGTGCTTGAACCATCTCTTTGAACATTTGACCATGCCCTTGGATTAATTCGTATGGATCAAGAGGTATGGCTTCACCTTACATCTTCCAGGTTGTCATGGCAAGTGAAAATAACCACCTCATTGCCAACCTAGACCCTGTACTGACTCTTATGTGGCCTCTTCTAAATGGTCTTCATCATCACAACAGTGGCATCAGACCCTTACTGTACAGGAATTGTTATCCTGGTTTCCAGCAACCATTGGATTCCTTTAGGGCCCACACCTTGAAGAGCCCTAACTTGTATCATGCCTCTACTGAAGCCATGGAAATTGCAACCTGAGCACTGGTCCTTTAATTTGTGAAAATAAATATGAAAGAGTGCTCCGTGATTCTTTTTTTTTTCTTTTTTTTTTTTTTTTTTTTTTCCATTTATATTGCATGCATACACTTGAGCAACTTGGCTTCAGTCTTGATTGAAATATTTAATGGATATTATTCATTGTTGGTATTCTCTTGATGTTGTTCTCATTCATTTTAAAACTGCCAAACCTTCCCATTTTTCAAGGATGCCTGGCCTTTTAAATAAGGGAAGCACTTTGATACCTTTATTACATTTTTTGAGGACACATTAACTTGTTTTTGCTATCATTTTGACTTTGATTCTAATAAACTGAATAGAAATAGCAGTCTCTCCATTTCTTAAATACTGCATGCTTTTCCATTATTGTCCACAGTTGATTCCAATCAACTTTCTTCAACTCATTCCGTCCTCAAAATTACTGTACTTTTATAACCATTCACAAATATTTTCAGAAGTGTTTCCCATTTGATGATATTATAACCTAGCCCTAAGGGTTTATTATCTTCTATATTATTCATTTCACCTAGTTTCATTTCCTTGGACTAAGTCCAAAATAGCCCCTGGTCTTCTTGATTGCTCCTCAAACTGAAAAAACAGTTTGGTACCGCACTCAGAAAGATGCATCCATCCTTAATGACTCCACTACTGCTATGCACATCAATGTCAGCATAATTGAAATTCCACTATAGTCACTGCCTCTGCCTTTTTGCAGCTTACCCCTTATCTATGTAAGCATTTCCTGATCTACTACGTTGTTTCAACCACTTCCCAGGTGCATGCTGGTTTTCTTCTTGGATTGTTTCATACCTTTAAGAGGTCCTTATTCATGCTTCACATTTTTCAGTTATTTGACAAGCTGAATGAAAAAAGAAATAGCATTTATAAGGAGCATGTTGCCTATTTTTGGATTTCCCCTCAATGCAGGAGTAGGGCATGTCTTAAGAACATTTGCCAACTATGCAAAGGCTCAGAGGCAAAAGAAAGTACAGAAAGTAGAGGGAAAACACTCTCCCAATATTTAAGCTATATATTTTCTCTTCTATATGCAGTTTTTCTTGGGAAATTCTGGTGGTAAAATAAAGCAGAACATTTAGGATGCTTCAAATAATACATCTCTCCTCCTGGTGAGCAAACCATGAGGGGGCTTCCTGACCCTAGCAATGTTGCAGTGCCAGCAGAGAGAAACTACTCTTCCATTGCTTAGGCATACGCTGAGTCTTTGAGAGCCTAATTTGGCTTTTTATATAAGCAGGTCTTCCTTAAACAGAATTTCAAGTTAGCAATGAGCCCTTTACACTGTAATTCTGGGGAAGGGAGAGCCTTTTCCCTCGTTTATTAAAAAAAATAAATTTTACTCTTATGTGGCATGCTGAGACCTTGGATTATTGAGATGGGTGTGTAGAATAGCTTACTTCCAAAACTGCATAATCTCAGTGATAATATTACTAAATTGTGTGAAATTTTAAAGGGCAGTTGGTGCTGCTAGGACTCACTTTTGAAACATTCACAGGCCTTGAGGTCCCCTCAGCACAAATCTTATCAGTGGATATCTAGGGGACCCACAGGCTGCTTTTCTAAAAGGCAAGCCTCACTGTTGAGGATACACATAAGATAAATACCAGATTATGTTTACGGGTTGAGAAACATCACCACACATTGCTCCCCATGAGCAGAAAGAGTCTGATCTATCACTAAAACACCCAGCTCATTGTCATCCTAGCACACCAAAACCATGGCCATGGGATGAATGCACCCGCTCTTCCGAGTAGGGGTCCCAATTCTACAAGGTGCTGAGTCCTCCAAGCCCTTTACCCACTCTGAAATGCAGCCAGGCAGTACCCTTCATAGCCGACCCAATGCAGCTAACATAATTTCTTTTGTCTGGGTACCCCAACTTAAACTTGGACATTGCACCTGGCAGGTCTTTCCAGCGAACAGATGATGCCAGGGAGATTTCTCACTGTCTCAGCACCTCTGGAAGTAGCTTGTGAAGGAATTGCAATGCCCGTCTGTTTTTCATGTGCCTGCCAGCTTAACATTGTACCTAACCTCGCATTTAGGAATTGCCCATTCTGTGGTGCGTGTCTACTGTTTATTTCTGTGTCTGTCAGAGACCCAGGGTTAAAACTATTGGAGGTCCAGATGACATCTGGCTTCTCAGCTCCTCCAGAATATTGGCTGCAGTGTTTATCAGTGCATTATTCATCAAAACTGATGATGCAAAGTACAACATGCTGTCTGCAGCTCAGTGTAAGAGTGGAAAGAAGTTGGCAGAAATGCCTGGTGTTCTGTGAGCAGCATGTAATCAATAGTCTGGGTGCTTGTTCACTTTATGTTGATGACTATTCCCTCTGGTACGTCTTTGTATATTTTTGGGTTCTCTGTATTACCAGCTGTGCGATTTTTCTTTTCTCTTTTCTTGATACCAGCCTTGATAGAACAGAAGGGGCAACCTTTTGTGCAGTAGGTGTCAAATCAAATAAACTATTTGCACAAAGCCTGCAAATGAGTCAGAGAAAAAAGATTTAGTTGAGAATTTCCATGACAGCCTGATATTTTTATTTTTTAAGGAAAAGAAAATAGATGAAAAGTGGTAAAAACTGCTTTAACTGTCATTAAGATTTCAAACCAAATTCTGCTCTCTAGGTAATGTAAATTGAGCAGGACTCCAGAGACTCCAGAGAAGTTACTCCCACTTACACTGGTGTAACAAAGCAGAATGTGAATGCTTATCTTTAATGCAAGAACTTGCAAAACAATAATCAGATTCTCAACTAGGGTAAGTTGGCAGGTTTCCATTAAAGTCAATGGACCTAGGCTGATTTACACCAGCTGACGATCTGCCCCACTATCTGCCATACTATACACACACACACACACACACACAAAAAAACAAACAAACAAACAAACAAACAAACAAAAAAACCATATAGAGTAAGTCACTGCTTATTTATTTTCAGTGTTAGACCTACATGTGAATATGGTGCTATAAGAGGCGAAGAACAGTGCTCGGTGATTCTTATTAAAAAGACATATTACAGATAAGAATTGCATTATTTCTCTTACAGATCTTCCTTTACCCTGTATGTATTGATCTGCAAAATCTTACTATTCCTGTCCAATGCCAAAAATATAAAGAATAATGGAACTAAAAAAAGCTGTGTTATTTGTGACCCAAAGCAAAATAACAACCTTTGGAATTCATATAATGCCTTTCCTTAGAAGGACTGAGAAATGTATTTATTTACTTGTTTGTTTGTTTATTTAAGGAGCTCATGAATGCACTGTCTGGAGGTAACTAAAGCTGTGGATCACTATGCAGCAGTGGCAGAAGGGGGCTGCTGTTCACCACTTACCTGCCATTCTTCTGAAACCATTGAAGGCTAAACCATCCATGGAATATATATGACCATTGCTATATATGAATGGTGGGACACCCTTGTGGTGCCTTTCAGCTTATATGCTGTATTTTTGATATTTGAACAAGATCACTGGAAAACAGTGATATGTCTATCCGTATAAGCTTAGATCAGAAAAGATGGGCAGCTTTCTTGCTTCTTCAACAGAGATCTTCTGTTGTGCTTTTAAGACTGAGAAAAGTGCAGTGGGGTATCTTAAAAATAATAAATTAGAGGGATGATGACTTACAAACTTCAGAATACTTGACTCAGCAATACTACTGGACTTGAAGAAAGATTCATGAGGCTGTGTGGACTCAGTAGGTACCATCTATAGTTCTTCTCCACAACATGTGCTCTTCCTGCCTGAGGTACATAAGAGATAATAGTTTCAAACCTATTGTCATGGCTAAGTAAACTTCCAAGACCCACTAGGGTCATAAATACAAGCCTTAAGGGCTCACATGGAGAAGGTGTGAAGAATCTCAGAAGGTCTGTCTTGTACCTACTCTGTCTTGGGCACTTGTCAGTAGCAGCAGAATCCCCAGTTTTTGGAGAAAATCAGATAGAGAAAGTGATTAGATAAGAAAGGCCTCTCTGCTAAGAAGGAAGGGAAGGGATTTTGTACTTTTAAGGGTTCTGAATGTTAGGTCAGAAGACAAACTGTCCTTGAGGATGTGCAAGACTGAGGGAACGTGGGTTATGCTGGAGTTGGTATCACTGCCTTGGCTCTATTCCACGTGCTTTCTGCAATATGTGGAGTATGTCCTGGAAGCATAATCTTTCCTAGAGGAGAGTTCTGATTAGCTCGTCAGACTGACCTGCTCATCTTATTTGTCTCAGTTCAGTAGGCATGCTGCTAAGCTCAGGCTTTTTGGATTTCTCTGAGTCATGGGGTGCTCTGGCACAGCAGATCTTCTAGGCTGGGAGTTAAAGAAGTGACAATGCTAGAGGCAAGTGATTTTCGAGAACCATGGTTGATAGGAGGAAATAAAGAATGAAAGTGGGTCACTACTGCTATACGCTGGTGTTCAGAACAGATCTGATTTTGATCACAGACTGTTACCAAATCATGCCACATTTAGCCTCAATCTTCAGGGGACTTTGGTACCAGAAGATCTTGCTGTGGGCAAGAGGAAGGAAACAGCATTATTGTGGTTAGTCATCAAACATTCAGCAAGACAAAATTTTATTGCAGTGACTGTTTTGCCTGGGTGCATACAGCATGATTTGGACTGGAACAGTAGAAGAGTTTGCTAACAGTCACATAACAGGTCAGGAGTTGGGTCAGGCCAAGAACGATGAACATGTGATGTCACGTACCATCCCATAATCATTAAACCGTTTGTCACCCCTTGCACCTGTACTTCTCATACTTACAAAGTTTAAGCACACCTTCAAAAAAAAAAAAAAAATAAGACCACAGGAAGCCCATCCTGAATCTTGCAGCCTGTAATTAATGTTATATGCTTGCAGAATCCAGTGACTTTCTCCTCACCATAGTGCTCTCTGCCCTTCAGTGAACCCCTAGACCTCTGTGATATGATGCTGTTTCTTTCTTGGACACATGTACGTTAGAGATGTTAAAAATAAGAATGTCTAAAGTATCATTTACCTCCAAGCTGGCAACAGAGTCATGCAGGGATGCTTATGTGTTCAAAACACTTCGTATTTCAAACCAAAATGAAAATTTCTAAACTAGAGTGTGGGATTAGGTTATTTTGTTTCTTTCAGAAGAAAAATTCTGGAAAAGTTCTGATTTGGCAAAGTGCTTTGCAGGTGTTTCACCTAGTAGACTGAGAAAACAGGGTATTGGGTAGCTTTGTGAGGCTGTGGGCTCTCACATTCAGAAAAAAAAAAAAAAAAAAAAAAAAAGCAGGAAAGCTAGTGAAGACCACTGGGACACATTTCATGGGAGGATGCCAAGTCATGGAAATAATATATTCCCACAGAAACCTGCTCTGGCAGAGAATGTTGGTCAGGTTTATGTCAATATACCTTCTTCCAGTGCTCTTGGTGACAAATAAGAGGCCACCATTATCAGCCAATTAGACCATCATACTGCAGCATTAATTTGGCTGGACAGCCCCTCCAGCCCCGTGTGGAGAGCCAAGACTCCTTTTTATCAGACCTCTCCGTTTTGTGCATGGCTTGCATAGCCTGCCAGAGCAACACCCAACATCTGGCATTCCTCTGGCATCTGGTGGGAAGTTGGAGCTTCCTCGGAGTCATGGTACACCAAGGATTACCAAGTCATCTCCCATCCAAGCATGGAGTGGGCCTCCCTGCTTGGCTGCTGAGCCTGCCCAGGGCAGCAGGACAAACTGGCACCATGCTGCAGCCTGCACCGCGGGCTGGGGCCATCTACACCTCCCAGCAGCTGCACCAGCGTGCCTGCCAGGAGCAAGTGCCACTGCCTGCCTCAGGTTTTGAAGGCTTTTCTTTGCAACAGTACAGCTGGAAGCAGGCTCAGAAGAATGACTGAAACATTTGTCTTCATACCTCTGACATTCTGCCTAAAGCTTTGTACTTCCCCAAAGGGTCTCTCTGCACCACACACAAGAAAATGTTTTCTCTACTTCACAGGTTCGCAGATTTAAGTTAAGTTAGAATATCAGGCTGGTGCTTTGTACTGGGGATGGAATTACAGACTGTCTCACAAACCTGCTCACACATTTGCACACGTGTATATGGCACACAAGTGCCCCAAGTCAATAACATCTCGAATTAATAATAGGGTCACAGCTGTTGTTTCAGAGGATTGGTGAAAGTTGGAGAACAGGTAGTCAGAGAAAGGATATTTGTTTCCATACAGTCCCTGTTTCAGATGAAATCTGAGATAAATTTAGGGTAAACACTAGAGGAAATAGAAAAAACAATTAGCTTTATGGGACTCTTTTACTCTCCACTTCTATCTTGGATCCCCCCATCTCAGCTAGCTTTTACTGTACTCTGTCCTTTAAGCAAAATACCAGTCTTGAGATATTCCAGTTTTCTCTTGGTGTCACTTGCAGTCTGCATTCTATCCATGGCCTGTTGCCACCACCCTATTCATTTCTGCCCGCTTAGCAACCCCACTTGCTTCGGCATGCTGCTCCACTTGACGTCTGTCACATAGGTGAGGGACGACTGCTCCTCATAGTGAATTTCCTCACAAAGCTGACCACCATGTAGCAATGGAGAGGTGCATTGTGCCCGTGATCTTTGGTCAAATCCCACAGTGCTAGAGGTAAAGAGACTCCTGTTAATTTCAAAGTGGGAATGTGACTCAATGAATTGAACATACATGGAACAAGGCCTTCAAAAATTGCCCCTTTTATTATATTTTATCTAATATATATTTTTAAAAATTCTTATTAAAGACCAAATACTATTAAGTGACTATTAACATTAGTGTGACTTACTATCAATAATAACATGAGTATTCTGGAGCCTAAAGCCAGGTCATTCTAGCTTGGTGACACGTTAAAAAGACTTGTAACAAAATGAAATCATAGACAGAATTTTGCTGCAGAACCAAGAGTTTTGAGGGGAGTAAAGATTTCAGGTAATTCAGGTTCAGGAAGTTCAGAGCATCTATTCAGTAAAACAAAACCAAAAATAAAACAGGTTAGCTTAAGACCCTAAATAATCTCACTACTACTTCAGAAAAATATTACTCTGTTTTTCCCTAAGAGGGAGGACATAGATTCTATACTTACCTGTGACATTTTCAGGAACTTTGTGTATGATTAAATAATCTTATAAGAATATTTCTTGTGTAGGAGAATAATTCATTCATCAAAACAAAAGCAACCAACCAACACCACCAACAACAAAGCCATTTCAAAAGCTGTCTTCCTTCCTTCCTTCCTTCCTTCCTTCCTTCCTTCCTTCCTTCCTT
>CM021732.1:113840794-113880794 GCA_011075105.1 Heteronetta atricapilla
CTTCCTTCCTTCCTTCCTTCCTTCCTTCCTTCCTTCCTTCCTTCCTTCCTTCCTTCCTTCCTTCCTTTCTTCCTCCCTCCCTCCCTTCCTCCCTCCCTTCCTTCCTTCCTTCCTTCCTCCCTTCCTTCCTTCCCTCCTTCCCTCCTTCCCTCCTTCCCTCGCTCCTTCCTTCTTCCTTCCTCTCTTTCTTATACCAATCAGTTTGGATTATGCACTTTCTTAACAAAAGTATCTGCACATCAATTATCCAGGCAGTTTTGAATCCCATAGTCTCATTTTGTGACCAGGATGTGAAATCCAAATGTCATCCAATTCTATCAGTAAATGACATTCAGGTGCCTTGTACTAGATATTGTTCATTATCAAAATCTTCCCAGCTTTTCTGTTGTTTTTAAACACAAAAATATGTAATACAGAACTGCTATAAATATTTATTTCATAGATTCACCAGAGAGATAGGTGGGATTGGTTTTATCAGAGATGGGAAAGATGAAGGTATTTTTAATATACTTCAAAATATAAACATCATGTTGGGCACTAAGTTTTACAGGTATAATATTTCATGTGTACATTTTGACACATGCACTCAGGTATTTTCACCTGCAGATCCGTAGACACAGTTCAGTATGGGCACAAATGGAGTCTGCTAAAGGCACAGTGGAAAATTTATCCCTAAAATATTGATTACTTTCCTGGTTGTTAAATCATTATTAAAGCAGGTTGAAAACTCGTTTGCAGTCTCTTCTAATACTAGTACTGTCACAAACGACATCACTTTTTAACAAGATGGATGTTTCCAATGCTGAGTTCAGAAATGCCAAGTAGAATTAACAATGTTAAAAAAAATGCATTTCACTGTTTATTCATGGTGACAAGTGCTTCTAGCCCTGTACTTTCATGCTGCTGGCCTCTGTAATGTGGCTGCAGTTTTCTTTTAACTTGCAAACGTGGGGCAGCTCCAAAGAGGACAGGCAGAAGAAAGCCTGGCAGGGCACGGAGCAGTGGAGCATGGCCAGGGCTGGGCTACACCCTCCCCATTGCTACAGTCCAGTGATCCGCATCCTTCTAAATGCTCCCTACACTTTGGCCACCGGAATTACAATAAAAAAATATTTCAAAGTATTATTTGCAAAGCACGAAGGATTTCATGATGAGAAGGTGTCAGGCAGAAACTTTAACGCATTCTAAAAATATTAATGTGGACAAGGTGCATACATTCAGAGACCTCTCCTCTTCTGCTAAGTAAAAAACAAATAGATACAAGCTTTGCATAGGAGATGATTTGCTGAAATAGAATCAGATGGTCATATGCCTCTTCAAGACACTGGAGTGAGGCAGTGAGCTGTTATTCCCCAGTTGTGGTGTCCTACCAGTGAGGCTGCAACACTTCTGTTTTGAGCAAAGTGATTTCCTTGGAAAATATTATAGAATCTTTTAAAAAACCCTTTATGCCTGCTTAATGGAGCTAAATTTGTCATCCTTGTGTTGTCTGTTTCATCTTGAGTGTTGTTATTGTCTCTCATGACATTAAATATTTTGGCTCTGTCTGTACAGAGAGGGATCCTACTCCAAGACCGTGCATGGTGTTATGCTTATTTTGCTCTCCCTGCTTCTTTGGTAACCAAAAATATGTGCAGGCAACTGTTTGTTCTGTTGAGTGATGAGCACAAGGGATGTCTAATTCCAGCTGCCTGTCCTTGAGAAAACAAGTAGAGAAGGACAGCGACAGTCTTTGAACCTTGCTCAAACCCATCTTACAAAGCATCCCCCTAAGGTACCAGTGAGAAATATAGCATAACACACATATATAGCATATTGTTATTGGTGTGAAGCACTATGAAATTCTGAGGAATACTATGATACACGAAATACAAAAGGCTCCTCCTCTGGGAATGATTCTGCATGCAGAATTCCTGTGGTCTTCCAGTGCTGCCTTTTGGGCCAATTCTCCTCAGCCAGCACTGGCCTTAAAATGCCTTCCAATGTGCTTGCAGCAGGAAAAGCATTTGTAGGACATGGCAACCAGCTGTTAGTCAGAAATGTGCACCATATACTCCCTCACTGCCCCTGAAATGCACATTTTATTGGGCCACCTTGAAGTGATGTTTTTTTCATTTGACCCTTCACTTTTATTGTCCCGGGAGGCAGCTACAGCTCTGTTTAGTGTTCTGTGCTTTATCTAAGGTCTTATGGAAAGAAAGACAGAAAAATTGCAGTGAAAATATCAAATGATACAAAAAAGAGCAGAAGCCAAATGAATACAAAGTGCTTTTAAGAGGGACTTTTTCTCATGGATGAGGACGAAGAGGTGAGAGACGATGCCTTGGAGCATGTATTGTTGCTCTTTATGTGTTGCAGTGGGAAATCAAATTTACAAGAACAGTAGGAAGGGTAGAAACAGTGAAACCCCAAGCAACATTAGTATATGCAGCTGAGCCACAGCACCCAAGAGACCGGAATCTGGGTCACATCCTTGTCTTACCTTACAACATGACAAAATGGCCTCTGAGGAGCACAGCCAGTGACCAAAATGCAAGGAGAGAGAAGTCTGGATACCCAAAAGCCTCAGGAACAGGGCTACAGTTTCTCTCTCTCTAAAGGGTACTTGAAACCTAAAGAGGCAAAATGTGTCAGGAAGGAAACAGCCAGAGACCCTTCCTTGTGCCCAGTATAACACATTTATTTTCATTTATTTTTTTTCCCTGTGACATCGCACAATATGAAGAACACTAGCTTGATCTGTTGCATGTTTTTGATATATGCAACCATACAGTATAATGAACCCCTGAGAGTGAGTTATCGCCTGACCCAACTCCATTGGGAAGCTCTGCTCATGCAGCAGCCAGCAGGTGAAGCTGGGGTCTGTGACTTCCCATGGTGCTCCCATTCTGCCCCTCAGCCACACGCTTCAGCCCCAGGTTACCCACCGAGTTTGCTGGAAGAGTCACTGCTGCAGGGGAGGGGAAAGTGTATGAGAGACATCAGCCAGATCCTGTTGGCACCATATTGCCCCTTATCTGTGCCTCTCCTCCATCCCCCTTCAGGTGATCTCTTTTCCAATATACTCATTCTACTTTTCCTGCCCATTTTTTTGTCAGCCCTCCTGTTGCTATTTTTCTCTTCTTGCTATTTTTTGGCGTTTTGTCTTACATTGGGTATGAAGCTTTATGCATGCCTTATCTGACTTGTTGGTGTGAAGAGAGCACCTGTATTTTGCTAAAGCATGTGCTGAGACACAGAGACCATACTTAAATTGCCTTTAATGGTTGTGTTTAATTCAGCTTGCATTTCAAACTGCATAGAGGAGTTGTGTCCATGCAGCATTAAGAGACAGAGCACACACGGGGAGTACAATACTGCATGATTTTCAAAGCAGCTAGATGCCTGCACCTACCCTAAACTTCCACAGGAACTGGAATTGCTCAGAACAACTGGAAGAAAGAAGGTGATGCTGTAGTAAAGTCTCTGAACAAACCAGGATAACAACTCTGAATGTTTAAGCAGTTTTTCCTCATTAACACTTTCCTCCCTGACCAGTGAAAACCATGGCTTCATGAGCGTAGATAGGTTGGACAATCCCCATTGTCCCAAACAAAGCCTACAAAAAAGCAGCAAAATCTATAAGCACATATGCATATTGCTAAATAATCTCTAAGCTGGCCTACTTTTACAATTCAGCTTTATAGCTAATTAAGTTAGCAAGAATAAAATGTCAGGTTTGCACAAGGCTTCCTGCCTCCTAAAGTTTTGCTGCTTTGTGTAAGGCATCCCCTGCTCCCATTGCCGCCTGACCTCAGGGTGATACACTTCACAAGCTGCTCTTGCTGCAGTGCGGGAGCAGCTCTGTGATTTTCCAGCAGAGTTTCCAGCTGAAGCTACTGCCAGAGCTCCATCTCCATCCCCTGTAAAAGGCACGAGAGAACAGAGGAAATTTTATTCAGCATACCTGGGCTGCTGCCATCACCCTGTGTATCCCCGTTGTAGAAACCTGTGGTGTCCTCTCTCTGCTCTCCCCAGGCAGGGACCAGTTCCACCCCTTCATCCCTTCTGATACTCCCCCAAATCAGTCCTTTCCTCTACATGCTTTTTCTGCTCTCACAGTTACAAAAAGTTCTCATCTGCATTTCCATAAAACATCTTGCTTGTTCCCTCTCCTTGCCTCTTTATCTTAACCTCGTGTAGAAAATCATTGTTCCTGCCACCTACTGCTTTGCCTCCTGCAGACACCTTCAGCTCTTTTCATTTAGACACCTCCACTGGTTCTCTTACCACGGAATCTCCAGATCCTATTTTCTCCTTTTTGCTATGTTTCTTCCCAAGGGATATGTTGATGTTTTCCTACCACTCGTGTCTCCTTGCCATCTTGCCACCCACTGGCTCAGGCAGCTCTGGCAACACACTCCCAACAGCAGGCTGTGTCTTGCTGTTGTGTCCCTGGATAACCACGTGCACTGTTAATGAACACGTAAGGAATTACATGGCAAGATATATTTCAAGTTTCCCACTGAAATGTTGCACAGCTTTGTCTCAGACATAAACTATCCTGTGGAAGCTGAGAGATCTGGGCATCACATGTAATGCCTAGAAATAATTGAGCCTAGAAGATTGCTGTGATTTTGGTTCAAGCTTCCATCTAGAATTCTGGACAAATTGTGATTGCCCTCACCAGGCATGTCTGGAAAACTCTGCCTGGGACAACTCTCAAGCAAGTCATGTCTTGTTCAGTTTGTCACACCCTGCAGAGTGTGGTCAGCTTCACAGGGTCTTTGCTCTCCAGGTTAGTATTTGGCAATAATCCTCCTCCCATTTTCCTTCTTTTCTGCCTGTTTGATGCTTGCAGAAGGACACAACAGCTGTGTTCTGTCCTGGCAGTGGTGCTGGAAAGGGTTAATTTTGCACTGCCCATGATAGACTTCTGCTGACATTTCATTGCTGGAATTTGTCACAAGCCAAAATATGATTGTATTCATCAGTTTAGGGCCCTGAAGAAGTGTCATTCTCATCTCTGTGCTTAGGACTGTATTAGTTTCTATGCTACAAATCTTGTTTTCACAGATTAAGAACATCCACAGAAAGTTCTGTATGCACGACTGAAGCTATTTAAAAACTAAGTTTTACAGGAAATGTGAGGACAGACTAGAAAAATGCAAAGCAACATGAGAGAGAATAATGACAGTCAAAAATAATACATTAATAAAGCAGTCTCCTAGAAAAATGAAAGGTCTTCCTTAGGCTTAGAAAGAAACGCAGAATAATCTGTTGCCAAAGACAAGGTGGGGCTGCCTAGTCCCTATTCGCTTTTGTATCATTGCACCCAGAGAGATGCCATGGATTTAGGGTGGGGTGAACAGGTGGAGCAAATGAAATGCAGCTCACTATAACCCTTCATTTGGTTCTGTACCTGGACTTCCAAATGAAAATCTTGCCTGGAAGTGAAACAGCTCCAGGCTGTGTTATGAGTCTCTGGATACTCTCTTTGACTGCTACTGCACAACTAAACAGAGACCAGGACAACTGTGTGGCAGCTTCTCTTATGAGCTGCTGGGGAGAGGGGCTGTAAACTGAGGGCAAACCTTGCCCTAATAATTTTAATGGCTGGCATTTAAAGCACAATATAAATTTAAAGCAAACAATATGAGCTAAACCAATACAATATAATCTGTGATTTGTAAGTGCTGTTGATAGTTACTCTTTTTGTGCAGCTACTGTAAAATGACAGCCAGCCCAGGCTAAGTTAATGCCAAAAGATGGGTTTGTGTTCTGAGCTCTGCTATGCCTGAGCTAATCTTCTGGGTAGGAAAAACATAAATACTACAAGTATCCAAGAATAAGTAACGCTTGTAAGTTTTCGGCAAGGAGATAATGAGACAAGTTCACCAGTCTTGCTGATCCAGACACGGCTATGACTCCTGGCAGACACAAAGATGAGATATAAGAAGCAGGTTGCAACTTTTAAGCTAACAGGTCAGAAAATTGGGTTTCAGGAGGGCATAGTTTAGTTTTCAGGTATGCAGTTATCTGACCCAGAATAACTTAGGCTGCCCTGAGCCACAGGGAAGATTCAGGTAACACTTTGAGCCTCCCCAGGCTCCTTACTGCAAGGGGTGCCACTGGGGGCAAAGAAGGCTCATTATGGGAAGTCATCAGGTCTTCTTTTCCTCTGACAAGCATTAAGACCACCAGAGGAATTCCTGATCCCCTTTGCATTTGGGAAATAAACCTGAGGCTTGTAATCCTTGCTAGGCAACAGTCATAGGCTGCTATGATATCAATAGGTACCCACAAACTGTTAAAACAAAATGTTGAAGTCCATATTCTGCTTAAGTTGTCCCAGAAGGGAGATACATCAGTGTCTGAACAGTGTCTGACACTTTGGGCACCTGCATATGTGGTGTAGGGGTTGATAGAAGGGGCAGAAGGATGGGACCTGCCTGCACAGAGACGTGCTGGCACCAGCCACAGAGGTGTGCATGTCCACAGCTGGGGCTAGAGGAGCAGTTGAGCAGCTGCACAGCTTCCTCACTTGGGTTTTGTCTGTCTGCCATGAGCCATTGCTTCCCTTGTAAGTCAGTGGAGGCCTGGTACAGGAAGTACAAGATGGGAGCTTGGAGGAATTAGGCTTTCAAAGAGGCTGGCAGACATTTCAGGTCTCAGGGCATTGAAAGGGCATGCCAGAGGACAGAGAAGAAGACAGAGCCTCTCTCATCTGGTTCGTGAGCTCTAGCTTGGCCCTTGGTGGCAGGCACTAATTACTATTTCTGAATGATGGACATTCGTAATGCCGCTTAGCGGGCTCCAGCCAGCCCTGACAGCCAGAAATCTGCAGTCAGGTGAAACTGTTATTAAAAGCCCTGGAGGCTGGTGGGGTCTGCTGGGATGCTGGGAGCAGAAGTGCTCCGGGGCCTGGCCCAGACCTTTAGGGTGGTGTGTGAGACCCTGCCTCCCCTCATGTCGCACCCATGGCAGCACCCTTCACAACCACCCAGGGTAACTAAATGTGGCACCAGCCTCTCCAGCTCCCACTGGATCACAGGCACCAAAATGCTCCCTCTCTTCCACTGGAAAGGAATTTTCCAGCCCTGGGGCATGGTGCTTGCTACAGTAAGCTCCCAGGTGACAGCAGAACCGAAGTGGTGATGCTGTGAGGTGGGGAGGAAGGAACTCTGCAGAAATTAAGCGCTTGGCTGGCCTGGCTGCTGGGGCACATCTGCTCAGCAGACGAATGGGGAAACATGGACCGGTCTTTAAGATAGCTACACTTGGTAAGGTCAGATAGGACAGCAGGGTCTGCCTCCGGTTTCGGGTCACACCGCCCAACTGCTGATAATTTTGTGGGTTAAAAAATGTCAGCTGAAATGGTCTTGTAATTTGGGTAGAAAGAAAACACATAGGTTAATTTTTATTATTATTATTTCCTGGGACATGGTAACAGGCAGTACACAATAGGTTGGCATGAGATGTCAGCCTTTAAATTCACTTGCCTTTGTCCTTAAACAGCAAAGATTTTTTTTTATCACTACTGACACCTCGATATATAGCAAAGGACACCCTGAAATGGTCATTACTATTTCAGATGAACGAGTGTCAGTACACCACGTTGTCAAAAGGAATTATACACAAAAATGGGGCTCTTGAAAGCTGAACTTCCCCACAGTTGTGGGATTTTCTGCAGCTGAGGAGCTGGTCGCAATAGGAAATAACTCTGTTCAATGTTTTACATGGGCATGTTTGAATTACACATAGAACAGGAGCCTTCCATTGTTCACCTCGCTAGTGTGAGTATATAATTTTCCTGCTGTCTTTTTCCCCCTTTTGTTCTTTTCAGCTGTTTTGTGATTAACACTGTCTGGGGAAGAATTTCAGTATTTTCTGTGGTTTAGCAGGATGTGAGTGAGGTGGTGCTGCTGCATGAATCTTTTAAAAGCAGCCTAAGAAATATTTAAGACCTTAGTCTAGGAGGAACAGCTCTCCCAGGCATAATTTTTGGTGCTGGTTGCAGCAGGGAGCGTATGCTGTGAGGAAAGTATTATTTTTCTAAATGGAAGGTGTCAGATGGTCACGCAATGTGACTGCATGTTCGAGATCACTGCCTCCCATCTGCAATTTGTGACGTGTGAAAGATTCTGCCCAAATGTGCTCACCAACTGGAAACCCTCGGCACTTTTTTTTTCTTATCAGGAGAGACCAAGATAACCAATGGTTTTACAGATCAGGGATCCTATCAAATTAATATCATTCTAGGATAAAATCTGCTTTAAATACAACCACTAAACTCCAGCAAAGTTAACTAGTACATACAAGTTCATTCAACTGATTAAAAATCCCTACTAGTAAAACAAGAAAATATACATGGATTTTTTTCAAGGAAAGTATTCTGCTCCTGTCTTTTAACCAAAGGCTTGGTATAAAACATGACAGTCTTTTGCGGGACTAATTAACGCCACCTAATTATAACACATACTAGGCTCATGCCTGGCATTAATATACTGGGGATAGTTTCTCCTTGTCCAGCTTTCTACTGGATCAAGCCAGGTCCTTGCTTTTTGCATCTCTCCATCAGTTAAATGGATGCCACTCTGGCTGGGGCAGAGGCTTAGCAAAGATTATTAACCTCCAGAAGAGAATTTGCAGCTTCCAAGAGGGGTAGGGGGTCTGGACAGGAATCATCTGCAATGCACCCCTGCTCTCTGTCGGGCAAGCAAAGCACATCTGAGGTGTTATGAGCTAGTGAGTTGAATGCCATCCATGCCTGTGGTGGGGGACAGGTGATGCCTGACCCCTCAGACCACAAGGCATGTGTTGCAATGTTCCAGAGATGGAGGGAACTGTGTAGCATGAAAAGCCTGATGTCCAGTGTCCTGGTTGAGACAGGAGAGAAAACAGGGCTCCAAGGGGGTAGTCAGGCTACTCCAGCCTTTGGATATCCCTGCTGGGGATGTCCAAAGAGCAGTTACCACTGAGCAGTGTATGCTAACAAACCCTTATGATCCTTACCTGCTATAGGGCTGTGGTGTGGCTCACCTAAGTGCTTATAAATCCCAGAGTGCCCCAAACAGGAGTACTCTGTGGGTTCAAGGTATGAATATAAATCTCATCCAGGCACTGGAGCATCCTTCAGTGTTTGTAGTCTGAGCAACCAGGGGAGATTCCTCTCCTATGAGTTACTGGTTTTGATGATCTATAAGTTCATTAATTTAATTTCCCTTTTTGGTTCCGACAGGAGGTAATACAGAAGGTATCTCTGCCAACACCCCAAAAATAGAAGGTGTGCTCATGACTCAGCACCGAGTGCTTGTTCAAGGAGGGACTGCTGACCAAGTCTGTGTGATCAGTGCAGTTACAGATGTGGCTGCAGCCGTCTGTACTCAGCAGAGCTAGATGTAACCTAGCTGTTGTACACACAGAGTGGAACAGGAGAAGGAGACACACACAAGCTGATTAAAACCTTTCCAGGAGGCTAAGAGTTTGCCTGTATGTCAAGGACTTAGTCAAGATTATTAGCAACTGCTACTGGTACAGGAGTTAATTTGATTACAGGTACCTCTACTGTCTCCTATTACCACATAGTCAGACTTTAGGGACCTCTTCTTATAAAAAAAAAAAAGTCAGTGAATTTGGTGAAGGTGAGAAGCCTTTGAATAACAGCTCTTCATCTGATGAAAGGCTATAGCAGAAGCAGTGACAAAACCTGGTCTGCATTGCCTCTCTGGTGGGACATTAGGCCGATTCAGAAAAGAGGGAAGATTTTGTCTCTCTTCTACATCTTTCCACTAGGAGAAATACCAAACGCTAGCTACTGGTGGGTGTGTGTCTTTATTCAAAGGCTGGAGTGGAAGGTCTCCTGGGTCAGGCTGTCTCTCCCTGTGTGAAGCCATGCCAGATATACCCACAGAGCTCTAGTTGGCCCTGCTTGCCCTGGTTGAGAACTGAGATGGTGGCCTTCCTTCAGTGGTTCAGAACCACCTTCCAGTT
This sequence comes from Heteronetta atricapilla, assembly GCA_011075105.1. Classification (NCBI taxonomy): domain Eukaryota; kingdom Metazoa; phylum Chordata; class Aves; order Anseriformes; family Anatidae; genus Heteronetta; species Heteronetta atricapilla. The sequence goes on from CM021732.1 coordinate 113,850,767, forward strand.
GGCCAGAAACCCTCGTGATCAGACTGTGCTTATGCCTACAGACTCCTTTAGATTAAGCAGCTCTTCTCCACCCCTGTGTTTTTCTTTTTTCTTGCTTCGTGGATACACACACAGAGAGAAAACATATCTCTTCAGAGGCTTTGGTTTTTATGCAAACGATTACTTTCTAGTCTCTTTTGCAAAAAGATCTTAATTCCCCTGATCAGCCTCACAATCCTTTTTTGCACCTGCCCAGTCCACACTCCTTTTCTGGGATTCAATCGCCTCACTATTTCTGATGCTTTCAGTTGACCTTTGTCTAGCAGAGTGGTATGAATATTTCCCTATCTGTGCCACAGCTGGCTGACCTGATATGTTCCAGGCTGCTTGGCTTTAGCATTTTGTTTTTTCATAGTCACCTATGTGAACTGGTACGTTCAGGTCCTTCTCTTACCAAGTTATCTCTAATCAATAAGGTCCCAGTTCACTATAAATGAAACAAACACCAAGACTTTTCTAACCAAGACAAGTGAAGAGGTTGCTAAGGGCACTTAAAAATGAATCTGAAACAGAGCCAGTTTTCTAAGTTATTCAGGCATGCAAGAAGATTAAATCCTTATAGTCTTTCTGTGCACACCTTCCCACTTTTAGCTTGAAACCTGCCTCATCCAAGCTCTCTTCTTCTTGTCAGTCCATGATCACCCGGGCCCTGGATGGTTTGCTATTAGGAGGACTTGCAATGTAATAGCTCCAAGAGCAGGTCTCTGCCTGAAACAGCTCAGCACTCATTTAGCAAATCAATACCTCACCTAAAGCCTTCCATCTATCTTCTTTCTCTGTTCTCATCCCACTGGAAGTGATGGCAGCTTCCTGATCATATTTATTCTTACTTTCCCTATAATTACTTTATCTTCCCCCTCATCTCCCCACTGTAGCAGGAAGCTTACAGGTGATATTGGTGGTTTCTGTCTGGCAGCCATGGGGCTGCCACATCCCTTGGAGATGCTGACCTGAGGGATGTCAAGTGAGGGAGCAGAGCAAGCTATGCAAGGGCTGGGGTGAGCCTCCAGCATGGCTGTTCAGGTGGCAGCTGAGAAAGGTAGATTCAGCACCATTATAATTGAATTGAGTTGCTTAAGTCCAAGGCAACAAAAATTTGGTTTCGCTGCCTTTTGCTAAGATACTACCGTTTTTATATTGTTTTATGGGGTGATTTAATAGAGAATTCTGAGAACTCTGAAAAGCTATCCCTTTAAAGGCACAGTTAGATATGGAAATCAGTGAAGTTGTTTGAATCTTTATGTGATTTTTTTGACCTTTGATATGGTTTCTCATAAAAGATTCCGGATCTTTGACTTACCTTGCACTTGCATTTTAATTTTATAGCAATTTATATGCTCTTTATATGAGTGTGAACAACCATTCCTTGTCTCAACATATCTGTGTTTTCAACTTTAGATCCGCAATACCCTGACTGCTACAAAGTCTTTTCCTATACATTCATAGAAAAAGAGAAAAGGTATAATACATACTATTCTCTTAACCTTTGTTTCAGATTTCTAAATTAGGACTGTGAGAAAATCTTTTAAAAATTATTTATTTTTTTTTCTTGATTGAGTAGAAAAACTTGTTTCTAATTTACTAGCAACAGTGACAATAAAACCATGATGTTTTTTATATCATTTGCACCTCTTTAATTTCCTTTTATATTTCCTTTCCTATTTCTTATGTAAGTTTGCATTTATGAAAGAAAATTTTAAAAACAAATTATATATATATATATATATATATATTGGATTTCACACACACCCCTCCCCCTGATATGGGAAGGCTCAGCTGCTCCTTAACAGTTGTCTTTTTAGCAAACAAACATTAAACTTATTTAAAAAACCCTCTCATTCACTATTTTCCAATTCTAGAGACATTTATCAAAATTTTAATTAGAACAAAAGACAAGGGAAGGACAAGTATTAAATTCAAGAAACTCAGTTTTTGGTGGGGTAATCTAAACTGATCACAAATTTAGGGAAACGTAAGAATGTTATTTAAAATATGAAAACTATTCATAAAGATATGTAAAATGAAGTGCTTTGTATTACAAATGACATTTTTAAATTTGTTATTCCCTAAATTAAAAAACCCTTGTAGGAACTGATGAATATTGTAGACAAAAAGCCAATTAAAAGGTTAACAAAAACATGAGGTGTTTGTCATTTGTTTAGCCTGTGAAAAGGTGCGTGGGGGATGCTTACTGAAAAAGACAAAAATGTATTGAGTATGTTTTGACAAGGTTTGGTGGTAGACAAGTCAAAAGGAAAGAGGAAAATAACTTGTATTTCTGTGGCTAGAGTGTGGTGAGATATTTTCCAATATACAAAGACCATTCTATAGGATTTTTTTTTTAAGTCTGAAACAAAACAGCAGTTGTTTTAAAAGCCCTAATAACCTCCCCAAGCAATATTCCAATATTAAGAGTTGGTTATCTACTCTACCCCAAAACACAGTGAACTGAACTGAAAAGTGACCAGAACATCCCCAAATGTTACGCGCATGAGACAGGAAGCTTGGTGGGGAGGGTTTTGAAATAAGATTTTGTATTGTTCAGAGGGTCACCCAAGCATGGCAAGGCTGGAATTCCATCTGTTCAGCTCCGCTCAATGAACTGGGTCACTTTCAATGGTTCACTAAGTCCTGACTATCTAAAAAGTACAGTTGTTATGCTTTTAAAATCTTAAGCTGTTGATCGCTTTAGTCTTTTTTTTTTTTTTTTTCTTACCAGATCTGTTGATCTGGTAAGATCGCTTTAGTTTTTTTTTTTTTTTTCTTTTTCTTTTTCTTTTTCTTTTTCTTTTTCTTTTTCTTTTTCTCTTTTCTTTTTCTTTTTTCTTTTTTTTTTCTTTTTTCTTTTTTCTTTTTTCTTTTTTCTTTTTTCTTTTTTTCTCTCTTGCTCTTGAGTTTAGCACCTCGGAAAGAGGGTTAAATGTAATTCACAATCTAGAAGATGGGTCACGTGTCATATATAATGTTTGGGTTTCTGAAAAAGATATGTTTGAGTCTGTTCATTAATAAAAAGTCTTGTTTCAAAACAATCCTTTATAGTTTTTTCTTTCCCGAAGAACTAACCTCTAATGCTGGGAAAAGACCAGTCTTTATTATTATTATTATTATTAATTATTATTATTATTTTTTATTATTCCTCTTGGAGGTCTCTCTTCATTTTTTCATTTTGGAAACTGATCTCTGACTGCAGAGAAAAAAAAAAAAAAAAAAAAAAGCATGTGTTTGGATAGCCTTTTTGCACAGGTGTTTCTTGTTGTTGAAAGAACAGCTACAAGAGCAGTGAAAAAACATGGAAAAACAATATCTTCAGAAGTCCAAAAAACAGTTTGCTGTAGGGTGAAAAGACAGGTGAAAAAATAGCATTGCATGGTCTATGGATATTCAAGCTTTCATGGGAGGAGTTTTATAGCAACTAACATAGACTGCCTTTGAGAATCCAAGTCTTGTGTATTGTGTCCAAGCGGGACTCATGCAAAGAGAAGGAAATATATATCTCCATTTGCATAAATATGGATTTTCTTCATGAGGACCAGGGCTTAAGAAGGTGATCTCTACTCCAAAATAAAGAATTCACTTCTTATTCCTATGTTTATTTATGCTTTATCCCTACATACCACACTGGTCATACTGGTGCAAATCTACATTTTTTTAAATTTATTTTTTTTTTAACTTTACAACTTCTTTTTTTTTTTCCCTGTTCAAAGGTGTTAGCAGTACTTAGCTACCTTCCAAAGGTGATTTGTATTATAAAGAATATAATGTCACCAAAACCAAAAGAGTTAAAGCACAAGAACAGCTCACCAACGAAACTATATGGACCTCTAAACAGAATCAACTGAAATCAGCACTTTGGAATTTAATGTGAAGAACACATTATGGAGCCTGCAATTAAAGACTTTTTCCCCCTAGATGGTCACATAAATAAATGAACCATTCAAAGTGAATCAGTTCACTGAGGAGCAGGAAAGTGCACAGCATCAGCTTTCTGATCACCTCCTGACATGAGTACTATAACTTCCACCCCCTGACCTCTTCCATACCCAAATCCCACTTCTCTAGTCCATTTGGGTCACTGATGGATAAGTACCCAGGATGAAACTCCTTGTGGGGATATTTAAAATGCTAAACACTAAAGGCACCTATTGAGTAACTGCAGATGTTGTATATTTAAACTTCTTTCTTCCCACCTGGCTGGTGAAACCGAGGTTCAGATTTTGTGCAGAGCAACAGTACAAAATGATGGTACCTCCCACCCTCCACGTCCCATAGACAGGTTGGTGGAGAAGATGATATCACACAGGTTTGGCAGGAAGAGGAGGTCTGTTCAAAGTGGAGAGAATCCTGAACATGCAGTGGACTGAAGGTGCAGTATTTTGGTTTGGGTTTTCCTACACAGAAAAAAATTTCAGTCATTTTAATGGTGGAGGAAAGAATCCAGACTGCAAACCCTTTGGGTTCTCACTACTAAAACATTTGGATTTCTAGTTTTCTTTTTAAAAGAAAATAAAAAAAAATCTATAAAATATATCAAAGACGATAAAATATACACCAATATCTGCATTTATTTGTTTATTTATTTTTATAAATCAAAGAGCTTTATTGGCAGATTCTCATATGATTTTCTTACAAATGTTCATTTCCATTTCATGACTGATTGTGTTCAGTTTTCCTTCTTACATTCTTACAAATTCTGACCCACTTCTCTCCCACATAACCAGGAGCAGAGAAACAATGTAGGGAGTTTTTCAGTTTACAGTATAGCTTGAAAGCGGATCTTTGTATGTGTCCCAAAAAGTGACCCCTAAATCTGTTCATGGACTTTATTTTGTATTACTTCCTGTGTCTAAACTAACCTTCCATCATTGTCCCACCATTTCAGCCTTTTCCCCATCTCTCTAGTTCTCCTATGGTTGCAGGTGTTGAGATGAGCCCCGTGGCTTGGGATACTACATCAGCACATCTCCCTGCTGTTCAGCCTTTTATTTAACAACTGCGGTAAGGATGCAAGTTTCAGGTCTGGGTAGTGAGCAGGGTGTCATTAATTTGTTCTAACATTATTTCTCTTACTGAAGAGGTGCAGGCTATTTCCCTCCTTTTGACTGTGCAGTCAACCTGATCACTGAGGGGGGGTAACAGGATATAAAGCTGCTCTACCCCTTATATTTGCTGAGCTGTAGGGATCATCCAAAATTCCAGGACTACTCCAAAATTCAGGCTATTAGAAAGGCAGAGGAGGGACAGATTTTCTTCAGAGCTGCCATAGGTAAGACATAGCTTATCCCCAAGGTAGTGGAAAAAAGAGAGGAAAAAACAAATAAAAAGGAAAAAAACAGGGAGTGACAATATGTCAGTTCCTGCAAGATGCTAACTGTCATCAGCTCTCCTGGCCTCTATAGCAGGTGATGACATTATACATTTATCAGAAGACACTGCTGGAGCTGTGGGAGCATGTCCTATAACCATACTTCTACAGTGCACATCCCTTTGGATGCCAAAACCTCACAGTATTGTCTCTCCATGCCCACTATTATACCCATTTCTGCTTCATAAAAGCCAATGCACTGAAATATAGGGAGTAAATATAAAATAGCCACACTAACAAAAACAGGCTCCTATTTGGGTCTCTTGTTAGGGTTTGTGAGTAGGTACTGGTGGTAGAGTTCATGTGGCCAAAGTTTAATTTCTACCCTGAGAACATTTAAAGTTGGGGAGGGAGTAATGAATTCCAGCTCAAGAGTTTTCACTTCAGAGATCTTAATAAGTTACACTGGGGACAGGATGTACAGTGCCTGCATGTGTGCATATACTTTGCTGCTGCAGTCAGATACCAGTGGCTGAGGGACTCTCGGAGGGACACTACTTCTGAAAATAAAACACTGTGTGATTTACTCTCACTTAACCCGAATCTGCATTGTCTTGCACTTTGCTATTGCTTATGTCTTTGTGCAAGAAGACCAAAGCACATGTTGGACAGTCCTTCTGAACTGGGAATGTCCTGAATCCACAAGTAGTAAGGACATGGAGAAAATGCTTCTGTGAATCAACAGTGAGAGAACCCATGATTTTAAACACCAGCCATCTCACCAAATGACAGATTTAACTCTTTATTTGACCCAGTGGTTATTATAAGGTAGAAAGAACTTCATGAACGGTATGCTTATTTATTTATTTATTTATTTATTTATTTATTTTTAAGGAAGAATCAGATGAGCAAAAGAATAGAAAGAAGAGCATTCTGTATAAATGATGCCAGTACTTGCTTCTGAGTCAGCTTCTGACAGCTCCAAAGGATATGATGTCAATTGCTTATTATCAAAGGTATAGTAGATAAGGAACAAGATACAGTAACAATCCACATCTTCTCTGGTCTACCAAATCACACAAGAAAACAGGATGTCCAGTCCTTTAAACACCTTTCTATATAGAAGATTGGGAGGGGAAAGGCTATATTGGAGAAACAGACTTCAGTGTGATTGACATAAACAGGAAGTCTCTGGCTGGCAGAACTAAAATGTCCTTGGATATTTTTTAAAGTGTAGATGACAATTTCATAAGTTTCAGAAAAATACAAAACCCACATATGTTGCATCCAACATAGGAAAAATTATATTGGAGCTCATCTAACAAAAGAAGAGAAATTTATGTCTGAAGTAATTTAGAAATTTATGTATGAAGTCATTTATGTCTGACAGCCACTCAGGATTGTAAATTGGCTGTATTTGTTATGATGTGAAAATAGAATACAGCCTGAACCCCCAATACATCTATCTGGTGCTTTAGAAGGGCTGTATTTTACATAGCTTAAAATATCTGAGTCACATAATGTAAGCAGAAAAATGTGAATGATAACTGTAAATTGCTTGAGAAATAGTTACGTCCCAAAAATCACATAAGTCTAGAAGAACGGCTTCATGAGTTAAGAAAGCATGAAAATATATACGCTTATAAATACCAAAGGGGGGGAAAAAGAGTTAAATGAATGGGACCCCAATAGCAGTGAACATATATTAAAAGCAAGGAAAAACAGAAAGCTGAATTATAAAGCCAGTGGACTTGCAGAAGAAATTTACAGTAAGAGAGTTAAAGGAAAAATAATAAAAGGTTCTTTTTAGGCTTTGGAGAATAAAAAGGGTCCTAGCTGAAAGGTGTTGTTAAAGAAGAAGATGAATAAAGTAAACATTTATTAATAAAAGCATTCAAGAAATTTCTCTCTTCTGCTTTTGAGGAAAAAATTATCTATACATTTAGATGATATGAAACTGCTGATTAAATATTTCCCAGCATTCCTAACTGTATGTAAGGCTGACATTAAGCTGACTAAGGTTAGATATTTAAAATCATCATGTCAAATACATGTTTTAATTAGAGCTATCCAAGGAGCTCTTTAAATTGCTAACACTGCTTTTCAATATTTTTAAAAACAATCTGGATGTTGCAGAGGAGGAACAGAAAGTCAGCTTTGTGCCATTATTAAAACAAGACTAAATATGATGGTCCAGTTTCATCCAGGCCTCTTAGTCTGATGTCAGTCCAGTTTTGAAATGGGATCATTGGTAGAAGATCTGATAATAGAGAATATAGTGTAATTAGTGAAAAATAACATGGTGTTATAGAAAATAAGTCTTGTAAATCTAAACTGCTAACATTTTAATGAAATTATTAATTTGGTTAATACCCATGTTGATAGAGCGTACTTGTTGTTGTAAAGTATTTTACATTGTACTTCAAAGTACTTTGATTAATACACTACAACAATACAAAAACAATGCGGTCCACATTATATACATTAAAATCAGTTAAATGATATGCCTCAAAATGTAATTATAAACACCAATTGCCACTGACTGTGTTTGTTGCTAGTGGGGTTCTGCAGGGATTGGTTCTTGGCTGTATATCATTTAACATTATCAGTGACATGGAAGAAAACATAAAATCATTATGATAAAGTTTGTAAATGACACAACATTTGGGGCCATGTTAAATAATGAACTGGAGAGAGCTCTGCAACAGAAGGGTCTGATTACTAGGACAATGGGCACAAAAAATATAATTTCAGTTTTTGTACTATGTGGGGGAAAATATTTGAAAAAGAGGAGACATCTTCGTAACGAAGACATTTAAAAGGATGTTCAACTGAGCATGAGCTCCAGTCTGATCCTGCATCTGATGTGATCTCTGAGTGTATAAACAGGAGACTATGTAGTAACAGAGATTTGGTTATGTCAGTGCTGTCATGATCCTGTGTCTTGTTTTTATACCCACAGTTCAGACAGGTTGATACCAAGCTGTAAGTGGACTACAAAAGAGCGTCAAAGATAATCACATTAGTATTCCATTAGAAAACAGCTTAATAAATAATAAAATTAATTAATTGGAAAAAAAAAAAAAAAAAAAAAAAAAGCTTAAGGAGCTGTATTTAATTCCCTCGTCAGGATGTAGGATATGTTTCCAGAGGATGCAAAACTGATGCTAGATGTGTCCTCTGTCTTCTAGTCAGAAATGCAATAGGAACCAACTGCTGGGGCTGGAGCTAGAACCTTAACATTTATGAAATTAAACTGTGAATGAATGACTTTGCAGTAATAATCAATTTGGTCAGTCTGTACCCCTCTCACTCTCACCCAAAATAAAACCAACAACAAGAACAACAACAACAAACAAACAACAAAAAACAAACAAACAACAACAACAAAAAAAACATTTTTCCTGCCTTCTTGATGTTGAATGCTATTAATTTTGCTGTCTAGAGCAACAGATTCATTTCAAAGCTATGTCCAGTAGTAAAGGTAGAAGAGACATTTTATTCAGGAACTGAAGGTTTAACAAGTCCAGCTAACAAGCCCATTATTTCTGTTTCCTAGGCAGGCTACTGTAGATCTTACTCTGCCTGGGAGCTGGATAAAAACAGCTAGTTAATGTACTAAAGGTCAAAATTTCAGAAGTGCTGTACAAATGCATTACAACCAACTATTAATAATTCTCTCTTTTTTTAAGGGGTCTGGTCATGTCCAAGGGAATGCCAGCTACATTTTTCTTAATGTATGAGCACAAGTTACACATAACAACCTAACAACACAATACTGCCTCTTTAATGCTAATCTATTCCTTGCAATCTACTAGATACATGTAGAATCATTGGTGTGTATCAAGAGAGCAAAATCAGATTCTGAAAATATCTGAAAGGATGCACTAGAGTGTACATAATAATGTATTTTAATCTGCCAGGCCTTAAAATTAATCATGAATTCCCACAGAGATTTTAATAATTTTGAGATGATGTTTTTTTTTTTTTTTTTTTTTTTCATATAGTGATATTCTTGGACAGAGTTCTTGAAATGCTACATGGAAATGGATGGGGGAGGGAAAAATTGGGGCCATTTTTCAATTACCAGGTTAGCTAAGATATAGATACAAGAGCTACTGTTTAATTGGTTGTTTTATTCTTTTTCTTCCACCTAACAGATAATCAGTAAGGTACCTCAAACACAAACTTTTATCACGTCATAAAGTTGGCATACAGCATAAAGTTTATCTCTTTGGGCACGTACTTAAGGGAACAATTCTCATCAGTAAATGCATGCACTAAAGCACTTGAAACTTTCTGGCAAAGTTTGCAAGCCCCAGAGTCTGAGTGATGAGGTTGACAGGGGTTCCACAATCCAGGGCTTCCCCTTGAGTGGTTAGCAGGCATGGGATCACACACATTAAGATCTGATCTTATGGTTTGTCCTAAACATTTTTGTCTCTTTACAGAAAATTATATGTCATGGTTCTTCATGGCTTTAAATCACTCAGAGCAGTAGTTTCAGCCTGAATACCTGTAGCTACCAATATGCTTTACCAGATCCACTTTTCATGGTCACTACAGAAGCATTATAGCTTCCCCCAGTCAAGATATTTTGTGTTTTGTTAAGTGCTTTGATGGGTGGCCATGCATAAAGTATGACAAACAGCATACATATTCCAGAAGGCCCATGCTTGTCAGGGCCAAAAGGAAAGTATTTTTCCAAAGCACACTACCGAACCCCCTCAAATAAAGGTATTTTTAATACCTTGTATTAACGTATAAATATGTAATTCAACCGAGAGCTAAATGGTTGCTCTGCACCCCTGTTCCTGTTCCATGGGAGATATTCATGTCATAAGAGATTGAGCAATATGAGCAAAACACACTTACCCTTTCTGAAAAACAACCTTGTATTTTTTTAATTACAGTATATTACTTATGTTCCACCATTTGTATGAATTTTGCACAGCTGTTTGCACTAATATGCGTTAAAATGGGTAATTACCACAGCAATCATGGTATGATACAACATTCTTGCTCCATCTTAAATATATAGCCTTGCTTCTATGTCTCTCTTACCCACAGATATGCCTGATTTTGTGCTGTATGCTTGCTTGTATGCTCCTTCCTACTGGTTGAAACCAACAAATATATCAGAGACCAAATATTTAACACATTCCTGGGTCTTGTATGAGCAACTTCTGGGCTATGTGTTTTGTCTCCCTATTTTAATGGTTAGGAGAAGCAAGAGGCAAACAGAATAGTGATGTTTATGATGAGAGGGTAGATGAAGGGGTTGAGGAAAGCTGGGAATAGCTGAAGTGTGTCTGACACAGCAGTTTCTCTTCTGTATCACTATTTTATTTTTATGAGGCTGCAGAAAATTGATAGCTTCTGATACCATAGTCAATAAAACGTTGTGTAAATTCCAGTGATGGGCTGGAAAAAGATTGAATTAAAAGGGAGGTATTGGGTCACATCCATATTTCAAGTCATTTCTGTGCTGCGTTATCCTAGCACCTGGGGGAAGCAGTTTCTTCACACCTAACCACCCAATTAGTACCTGCTAAGCACCCAGTGCTTGATTTTCTTCTAACTGCCCCCCTCTTCCTATGCAAACCAATTTCCTAACAGTTTGTATTTCATCCCATAGGAGAACTGTTTCTTAGAAACTTTGGAGAAGTCAAAAAAAGGGGCTTTAGAAATAAAATTATTCTGAAACCTTTCCAATATTGGACACCATTTTTAATGAACATGATGTGGCTGTCAACAGTTATTGACTCAGTTGTATTACTGCTTCTACCAGGAAGAAGATTTCCACACAATTTACAGGATCACAGGATAAATCAGAAGGGACCTCAGCACATCTCTAGTCCAACCTTCTCCAACCTGGCTATGCCATGAGATTTTTTGGTGTGGTCTTGAAGAGCTCCAAGGATGGTAACTGGACAGTCTCTATGGGCTGCCTGTGCCACTGCCTCATGCTATTACCAGGAAAAAAATTCTCCTTATATTCAACGTGAACATGTCTTGTTTCAACTTATGCCTGTTGTTTCCAGTGCACTATTTTGCCTTGATCGCTTTTACCTCAAATCTTGCCAGAGGTTTGTTGCTTCTTTATGCCATTGCCAAGAGCTCTGACCATCTTAGACCTTGGACATTGTTAGCTTTGCTAATCTAAACCATCTGTTGCTACTGTGTGGAGACCAAGGAAGGCTCCAACAGTGCCACTTCAGCCATGCCTGTACCAGTGACTAAAACAGAGCCAGGGTATTGGCTCAAGCATTATCCACTCCTGTCCACACTGTTTCTTGCTCCCTGGAATGAGAGCAGTGTCAGCTAGTGCTGTCCCACACAGCCCCCCAGGTCCTGAAGTGTCATCATGAGCCAGAGACCATTCCTCGTGTTAGCCACATTGTCCTGAGTGGACAAGGGAGCAGAAAGAGCTCAGGCATGTAGTTGTGAGCTGTGTGATGCTGCATGGCCTAGGACTGGAGAACAGTCCATGGCATATTTTATTTAGAATACAATTTTTGCACTCCTACTGAGTCCCAGCTGCCTCCTTTATGTTGTCCAAACTGCTCTTAAGTCTTTCTTCCACCTCTTACTGTCATAAACCAACCCTAGACCTTACTGTGCATCAAGTTCAACAATGACAAATGCAGCCCCAGAGCAAATAACATGGAGTTGAGCTTGAGGGGTACAGAATAGTTGTTTATGGCCTTCAGAAACACTCTGGGGACATTCACTAACTCCAACATAATCTCTGCTGTCTCTAAGATCTGTACATTCTCTAACAACCTCTCATGAGAGGGTTGCTCCTATTTGCTTACAGGAGATTTGGTAGAATATGAAAGTTGCTAGAGCACAAAGACACACTCCTGCATCGCCAGCCAGCTGTAAACACGGGTGATGAGGTTTTTTTTTTCTCTTCAAATCAAATAGAATGGAACATACACAATTAAAAACAACAACAATGAAACAAAACAAACTAAAACCCACAAAACAACAAGCCAGAAAAAAACAACAATCTCTTCATGCTTGAGGATTGTACTGAAGAATTTCAGAGGTGACTAATCAGCCACTCCATAAATCTACTACCACTGCCTGTCTTTCCATAGTTTCATAGGAAAAAGAACAAGAGCAATAAAAATCATAAGAATTTTACTTTAAATGAAAAAATAAAAAAAAAAGAAAAATCAATGTTAAGTGCAATACAGAGGAGGTAGGGTCATTATAATGGTATTATATATATGTATATACATGTCATATGTATGTGCATAATGGTGCAGTGCACAGCTAAAGGAAGTCACTCCCTAGTTACTTAACTCCAACAACATCATTACTCTCTGCTCCTCACCTGAATAACCCTAGTGAATGCTCAGTGTGGTTTGTCAAGAAGCAAGTGTGTCTGGTTTTGATTCATGATCCACAAAACCTGTTTCAAAAAGGTGAAAAGTGAGGAAGAGGGTAAACATTAGAGGCACTTTGCAGAAGGAGAAAGCTGAAACATATGTTTTTTGAAACTATGGCCCAGGGTGAGATGATCTGAAGGTCATTTTATTTTTGAAATATAAGGGAACGCTATGACTTTCCCAAGGCTACAGAGATACGTGAACAGAATGGCCTGACTCCTTCTACAGAATCAGAGACAAAAATCACTTGGAAGATGAATAGACCGTATGGGCAGGTAGGTGAAATCCAAGTCTTGGACCTAAAATTCTTTCTCCCATTCACTGAATAGTGAAGCAGACCAGGAGTGTAGGGGTCACTTGCACTGCTTTCCTAATAGACATCTCTGGACACATCTCCAGAGACATGCAAGTTGATTAAGATTAGGCTTGGTGTACCACCTCTGCACTGCAGTTCATTCAATTCTATATGGTTTGGATAGAAAAATATTTGCATAATTCAGCTGATTTGTAAAAGGCCTTAATGTTCATCATTACATTAATTGGATAGACTAAGATAAGAATAAAATATATTTAGAGCTTCTGTTGCAAGTGATGGTGTTCATAATAGTAAAATACATTTTATACTTTGTACAACATCTTTTATGGAGATGGCCTCCAAAACATTTACAAACAAAAAGAAAGAGAAACAAATATGACACTGCTTACCATTGAAATGCAACCTACAGCTGGATGTAAGTATTCAGCAGTGCACAGCAGAAGATAAGTTTATGGCAGCACATAAAGAAGAATTTTGCACCTACCAGAAACTTCAAGGGGAATTTAGCTAAGCAAAATGAATTTCCCTAACTCAGCACCTGGAAAGGACAACCTGCTTATGTACCTTTCCTCCTGGAAAAATGTCTCATTTCTGGCTCTTCACACTCAGCCTTTTAGACCATGCTGACTCACAGTGAGCAGTGGAACCTGGAGAAGATAATAGGGTTGAAACCAATGGGATTCAGTAGAATTTTCTCTGAATAACAGTTGAGATTTACTAGAGAATTACTTAAATTCTGAAGAACTGAATAGCTAACCTATTGAACCAATCAGCATTCATATTGCACACTTATAATATAGAGTGATGTAAACGCCCTGTGGAAAAAGAAATCCATATACAACTACCTTACTCTTGCTATGATGCCACAGTTTTTAAGTTTTTTTTTTGTTTGTTTGTTTTGTTTTGTTTTGTTATGTTTTGTTTTTGTTTTTTGTACTTGTGAGCAAGATATGTGCACTAACACCTCCACAATCCTGTCCTAACCCAGTCATTACTGCTGTTCATAACAGACCCATGCAGCGCTACTGGGAGAACCAAAAATGTCTGATGCACTACAGGGGTCCTGTAGGTGGGCAGGAAGTGTGAGGGATAATGTTGGTGTTACAGCAACACTTGTTATTCCAAAGTTTTAATGGGCAACTAGAATGGAGGGACTGCCATGTCCCAGATGCTGCAATGTGATCACTGGTGAGGAACAGGGAGCTCACTGTAAAATACTTCAAATATTAACACCAGAAAATAAACTGTATAATTATTCTTAAAACCTAAGCAATTTCTTAAATAACAACTATGAGTACAGTTTACAACTCTTTTATTAATACATATTTAGTAATTAAACCTTTTGAAATTAATGTGTTATTTACAGAATTGTTAAGATTTTGTCTTTTTAATTAAATACCTCTTTAACTAAAATATCCATGTGAAACAGACAACACTGCAACTCACTTAAAAACCTTAGATATTCATTAGTAAGCTGAGGTATCTAAAGCTGGTAAACTGCTTGTTTTTGTACCTCACATGAATGCCCTGCCATTATTGCCAAGAAGAAAACATAAAAGTCAGAAAGAGTGGCTGCGAGAGAAGAAAAGTTGACAGAAATTTCCAAGACTCTTTTCCAAATTAATCCATGAATAGAGGTCACATCAGACAGTGTTTAGTGTTACTACTTTGCAATTTAATACACTATTTATTGCTTGATACAAATGAGAAGCCTAACTTCTCTATTACCTGGCCTTTTGGATTCACACCTTCAATGTCATATTCACATGGTTTTTCTAAGTTGTTTGTTTTAACAGGGAACACTAGTTTTCTTTCCCCCTTTCATCCCCTCTTCTCTTTTTGGCCTCCCAGGACTCTCTTTTCTCAAACTTCTCCCCTTTCGGAGGGGGAGATGTAAACTCAGCAGAGGACTGTGGAAAGCTGAGAGCATATTGCTGGGGAAATGGCTACAACTTCATCTTTTTTTACATTAGGACTCAAATTCTGCCTGTGAAGACATGAAGGTGGAAGGTGCCAAACAGACAGGCGGTGATGTCCCAGCCACAGGGAATCAGCAGTGATTTCAAAGGGCTGGCTTTAGTACCATTCCCCAGCCCTACCTAAAGCAGGGACATATATTCAGAAGACACACAGCTGCTGTAGCCTGGGGCTGAAAGTCTCCTGTGGGACTTTTTGCAGCCATTTTGGGAGGGGGGATGCAGATACCTGCAGACGAGCTGATGCACTGCAAGGTCTCCACAGATTAAGAACTGAGGCCACTTCATCAGGACATGTCCTGTACTGCCTGTGGCTACGTGTGTGTGTCCATGAGCTGCTATCCCAAGCCCATGGAGGATCATATTACTCCTTCAGCCTCATTTGGGCTTCAAGGACCCTTGTGGTTCTGCTAAGCCCAGAGAGAAACCTGAGGAGCTGCAGTGTTCAGGTAACATCTGAGACCTATGTGAGCAAAGTCATATATGACCAGAATAAGAGCATCCTACAAAAGCAAACAAGATATTGGTTTGGTATTTTATGTGGGTGAATCATCTTGGCACCACAATAGTTGCCCTCCTTCCTGCCAACAGCTAAGGAAAAAGAGAGTCCGGGATCTCCCAAGGGGCAGTGATAGGGGAGAGCCACGGATAAACAACAATTTGCTCCTTGCTTCCCCTCCCCTTGGCTTTATCCTGCAGTGAGTTAATAAGAGGAGCAGGTGATCAGCAGATGATAGGATGGTTTCCAGACTAATTGTCAGGAAAGTGAAGAGCTCAGCCCAAGGTCCGCTACACCAGTTTCAGCATGTCTTGCTGCCACCATCAGTGCTACCAGAAAAGGAGAACAGCAGCTAGTCCTGCTAATTCCTTAGCTTCAGAGGTATCCTTCACCCCATTCATAGCAAATAAATATTGCATTTTTGCCTGGTGGGCATATCCTGGATCTGCAGAAGAGGTGCAAGGTGCCCTTGTGTTATAAAATGCTGCTGTGCTCCGGGGCACTGCGAGAGGGCTTATGCTGTTCATATGCACTCTGAAACTCATTGCAGAGACAGGCACAAACATCTTGGTTTGCTGACAGAAATGCATGCTGAAACTCAGGAAAATTGACTTTCTCTTTTGCCTGGTGCCCTTTGCTGGCTGAGTTTGAGGAAAGTGGGGCAGCTCCCAAAAGGGAGAGCCTGCAGCTGCCTGTCCTTAACATGGAGAAAACAACACTGCCCAGCTGTGTTCTCCTGAATACTTCACAGGGAGGGGTTAGGAGAGACTTGGCTCCTTTCTATGTGCTGTAGTGTTGTCCTTCCCTGTTGGCAAGGATATGGTGTACATATGAAACAGAAGTGAAAAGTAGCAGAAACACGAACGCTTGCATCTTCTCTTGTGTGTACTGGCAGATACCTCCAGTGTGTTGAACCTCTCAGTTATATCCCAAGTTCTGAATAAGTCAGCCTTTAAATTGACTGTTCTTTGTTTTTTTTTCTACCAATTCTCCCATCGAAGGGTGTGCACTTCTTAAGGAGTCACTGAGCCCACTACAATATAACCAGGGTTGCACTGAGGTGCATCCCTTCTATTCTCCATGATTTCATTTCTCCCTTTGGAATTTAAGTCCCATATCCCCATGCTGGGAACAAGGGGTCTGCATCTTGTCAACATTTTATTATTTGTTACAAAATTATTAATTGGATAAATTTCAGCAGCATTAAAAACTTAGGATTCTCAGGATATTCAGACTTTATTGTCAGTTTTTAACAAAGCATAATGATCATTTTTACTATTGAATTGTATTCTTCTTTGAAATCAATATAAAATGTTTTTTAAGAATTTCTTCCAGCAACTTTCCTAAATAGTCTGAATATTTTTTAATCAAATTCCATATAATGGGCAAAATAATACAAATTTTATAACCATTCCCTGAAGTCAGATGCTTAAAAGTATTAATTTGAGGTCATCACTTAATATTATCGTGTCTTAGTTAAGTTAGTCCTTAATAATGTATTTATTTTCCAAAAGTTTTAATGACATTAGCAATTATTATGGGGGGGAGGGGTGCTGAGTATCTGTAGTAGCTGATCTTTATAAATATTATTTTAAGGGTTCAAATACTTGGTGAGTTATACTTACACACACTGCCCGTCAAATGACCCCTTAGCTGTGACAGTGCCATAATCATTTTGCTGTGTAGCCATAAAACATTTACTGACTTTCAAAGTTCTTGAATGTCATTAATGACTTTTTGGTACTTTTGGTTTGACAGACTACCTATGATCTGGGATAACTGAAATTCAGGGCTGAAATATGAGGATTTTTATACAACAAAACAATTACTACCATAATCCTGATTCTGCAAACCTGTAAGTATGTGCCCAGCTGTAAATCCACAAGTGTCATTGCCTTTAATAGGACCATTTGTGTGCCTAAAAATCAATCATGTGTACACATGCAGAATTGTAATCACAATAACAGAAAACAGACGCAATGATTAATTACCCAATTGAAAGTTGTTCACAAAAACCATGTCTGACAACTCTATAAATCTATCGGAATCTGTGTTAACAATAAATGATCAAAACCTAATTCTAAAGAATATAGCCTACTTGGTAGGACAGGAAGTGATAAATTCAATAGGTATTAGTGAACACTACATTCAGATGTTGGGAAAACCTTCCTGTAAACAAAAGCAATGAAGCTTTGTCACAAATTGTTCAGGGAAATTGTGGAGTTGCCACCACTGGGGACTTTTAAGAAGTTAGGCAAATTTTCCTTTTTTCCCCCCCCCCCTTTTTTTTTTTTTTTCCTCATTTCAATCCTCTGCCTTGTGGCAGAGGAGCAGACAAGGTGATCTCTGCAACTCTCTCACCTGGCATTCAGGTGAGTTATGAGTGTGGTGTCCTTGCTGTTTCACATTAATTAACTGTTTCACAGTACAGTTTCATATTAATTAACCCTAGATCCATTCGGGAGTAGATCCCCAAACTGCACAGATCGGATGTGCAGCAGGCAAAGCACACAACTACATTCTTGTAGACCTGGTCTGAAAGCACAATACAATGTTTATATCAGCTTGTTCAGAAAGACAAACATTGCTTGATCCACCATAAAATTAGAACAATATGCAAGCACGTGATCTATCAGGATCTAGATTTTGTCAATCTTTGTTCAATATTTTCAAACAAATGTGAAGCAACTGAATGAGCTTTAGCTGGCTCAGTATGTTGTATCATGGTGGGTATGTTGTGGCTCTAAACACTTTGGAACCAGATGTGAAACTGCTTCATCAGGATAAACAATCACCATAACAGTTTGGAGAAGTGAAATATCTCTCATTCTTTTGATACTGATTCCCTACAACATGCCAGGAGCTGCATGAGAAGACACTTGATGATTTGTTCCAGGAAAGGCTAATGAGAATGAGCTGAAAAATGGCTTGTGTACCTTGGAGGCTGTTGATTCAGAATGTATCAGCTGGTCTAAGATCTATTTGATCTTGATCTACTAATTTCTTTCAATCACTGTAACTACAGCCATACCACTGTCAGACTGACAGACCCTCTACCAAGAATATCCTGTATCCAAACACTTCCCACTCTGCACTGGCTTTCTCACCAAGAGACGTGGCCATTGCAAACAGGGGTTGGAGATAAAGGTAGGAAGAAAATTTAAGTATGGACACCACATCACTTCAGACATAGGTATCCAGACAAATATCGTCAAGCAGAAAGTTTAAATTGGTTGGAAGCCACCCAGAAAAGCCTTGAGGGTGGACCCTGATCAAAGGAGGGACTCCTTTTTCTGCACATGTTACAGGTGTCCTGAAGTATTTTGGACTACACCAGTCCAGAAGGGAGACCTTTAGGGAGAACAGAACTTGTATAGTGACATAAGTTACAGATACCTGGAAACTAGAAAAAGAGGGTGTTTAACAGCTATTGTTACTACCTGCTTTTACAACATTTTTTTTTCTCTTACAGGGAAATCCTGAAGTCATGAAAAAACAGAGGGCAGTTTTATATGGTGTTTCGGGCCATGCTTTGCATGCTGTTTTCTCTGTAACAGTACTAGAGTTTACTAATATGAAACTTGGATATCCCTGTCTGCACAGAGGTTTCGCAGTCTTATTAACCCAGGAGCCAGAATAAATAGGAATGTGAGCTTTGAAGTTTTTGCTCCTTAAGTTTATGGAAGTTCTTCAAATCATTAATAATTTTGTAAGGAATGGAGCACAAAGCATTTCTCTCAGTGGCATACATTTCCCTCTAGTCGGAGATGTGCCAGATTGCTGCTTATCTGCGATCTTCTCAGCAATCTATGAAATTTGAAGCCTGGAGTGATGCATATTTAGGTCTTGGAATCAGAAATTTCAGTTTAATGCCACTTTCTCATCAAGTGTAGAGTATGGTGTACATCTCCAGATGGCCTATACAAATGCTCTGCCTTACTTCACTCACTTTTTGAATGTCAAGCATCTCTGGGATTCAGTACATCACCAATTAGCATCTTATATCCATTTGACAGAATGATTCTTCATTATTTCATACATTTCTTCTTTAATAATACTTGCACACTGAATTGATCTTCTGATATGAGAACAGGAGATAGCTGTAAGATCAGAGACTGTTTTTAAAATTGCTTTCTTCTATTATGTCCTGAGTTGCTCACTGTTTTAAACTGGTGGCCATCTCTGAGCTGGGTCTATCAGTGAAGGACAGTCACCTTGTGGTCTTTCACAGCACTGAGCAAATGCTCAGCTATTTCATTAGTAGCTTATTATAGTTCATTAAAAGAAGATATACCCCAATAGCACTTGCACCCAGACCTTCTCACCTAGGAAGCAGAAGAAATGAAGGGTACAAGAAATTGCACCCCCATCCAAAACTGCTCCAGTGGTCACTAATTACTTCTATACAATTCACACTTATGCACAGTCCCTGAAACAGTTACAGCTGCAGTCTCCAACTAGGCTGTTCTGAAATATGACTTCATATATATTCAAAGGGCTGATGTGGCATACTTTGCACCAGCCTACGTTGCTGACTGAATATGCATGTTATACCTATGTACCCCATAAGATGTGCACACACCCCCCTCTTCATGTTGTTCAATAAAAGAGCCATATAGCCACAGCTAAGCACATCTGATATTGATATTGTGAGACCAGAGCCTTTATGTTACATATTTTCACACAATAGCATGTGACAGAAGCCCACTTTTGTTTAGAAGCCCAAACTGCTCATATAATCACCTGACTCCTGGATCCAGTGCTTTAAGAGAAAATCCAAGGGTAAAATTTGTGACAGGGCTGGCAATATCTGGCAATGTTGATAACTTTCCAACTGTGTCCTACTTCATGTTGTGGGTGATGTTTTCCCACAGCCATTCTCTCCAACCCATATCTCCTGATGGGGATGGCTGAACTTGTGTGTCCTCTGCTCACCACACTTGAAATAGATTGGTTAAGCCAGCAGCCACAGCCACATGGACAGCAGAACCTTCAGGAGGAGCTGGGGTGCCCGAGACTGCTCAACATCCCCCACCAGCAAAGTATGAAAAACTGGGAGGAAACTTCCTGCTGCCCCATGCTCAAATCCAGACCTCAGTTTGGGGTGAGGCTATTTGTGGCATCCCAAAATCAGGTCCACAGATGAGCTGCTCCCATTCCAACATGTACCATGACATAAAAACCATTGGGTATGATTCCATTCAAAAGATAACTACAGCCTCTGGTATTTTACAGCTGAATTCTCCTCTCTTTCCCTCCCAGCAAAGCTCAGGTAGCCTGTGAGTGTAGGTGGCATCCTGTTCCTCCTTGCCATGGATTTCTTAGCATGTTTGTGGGTGCATGCTTCTGGTGGCTGTGAGCTGCAGTAGTGTAAATCTGCAGAGGACCTGTTCCTTATGCTCTGCTGGAATGCAGGTGGGCCGATATTTGCAGCTGTACTGAAAGCAAATGCACCCACTTACCGTGCTGGGAACATGAAACAAAATCTGCAGGAGGGAGGTGCAAAGTGAGGGGGTGCTCATTTGGGCTTTGGAGGGACAAGAAAGCTGGTGGCTGCATGGCAAGACATGACAGCACTTCACCAGTTTTTCCTCTTTTTTTTTTTTTTTTTTTTTTTGTTGTTGTTGTTGTTGTTGTTTTGAAGCAATCATGCCCTGGGCAGATATAGAAAAGAAAATGTTTGTATGTGACCTAGTGTTCTGCTTCTCAGGTAAAAATGTAAATGTATGCCAGCAGTTTTTTAAAATGCATATTATGTTTCTGATAGACCAGAACTGTTGGAGCAGATCAGATCTCTCAGTTAAATATGCATTTATACATTTTTAAAAAATGTATAATATTGACTATATCAGATGTAATGGCTTCTGTAGTGTCATTACGGTGCAGAGTGCAGGCTCTTTATTTGGTATTGTATCAATTTGTAGGGTGGACTGTCATGGTGCTAATACAGATGTATGTTAATAACGGTATGGGAGCAGAGACAATGCTGCATGTTAGTAACCAGCTCTTACTTCCAGCATTTTTCACCTTTTAAAAATATATTGAAGCTAAAATTCTCCCTTCCCGTCTGCCTTGTGAGCTGGGGTGAGGCGTGTCCCTGGGTCGAGGCTGTGTGTGGGTCAGCAGCCCGGTGCACGCAAGATGTACAGCGGGGAGCTGCAATGCAGGGTGGAGGAGAGGGAGCTTGGCCTGAAAGGATCAGATGGTTTGTGTCTTCATCGGCAAATGAAACTGCCTTAGGGCTGTAAGACAGGATGTGTGAAAAGATCAGAAAACTGCTCGATTTGTATTTGCTTTGACATGAGATAAAAATGTCTAATGTAATTGCAGTTAAAATATGAAAGGAAGAATACATTTACTGAGCTCAGATACCATATTGCATGTCTGGAGCATGTGAACAATTTTTACAATCAATTTATAAATACTTAAAAAATGTTTTTCTGTAGAAAAAGCAAACAGTACTAGGGAGAAATAAACAGCATCTCTACAATAATTCTGTAACTTCAGACTGACGTAACCCACCAACTCACTGAAGAACCTCTCCAACTAAAGGAAACCAAAGGAACTATAATGATTTTCAGATACAGTTGACAAGAGACCATTTAGTAAACTTTTATTTTTTTTAACTAACAGTATGCAGGGATGTTGTATTCTAGGCTGCTACTAATAATCTCATCAGAATGCAAAAGCAGTGACTGTGTTATAAAACCAATGATCTGTTATATTCTGCAAGAATTTACAAAAGCCTAATGTCATTTACTACACCATGAGAACCATACTTGGATTAAAAAAACAAAAAGCCCCAACAAAAAACAGAATTCAAGAAACTGATTACAGCTGGTGAAAAAACAAATTGTTTGCTAATGCCAAGTTTTAAAGGTATGATACATGCTAGGGTTAAAGAAGAACACATGTTGAGTTTGAGAAGGGAAATTACATTTGTGTTTGGAAGATGTTACCCAACAAGGTGATCAGAACTGCACTCACATCCCAGATCTGCTGACATTGGTCAGGCCCCATTGTCCTGCCATAGCAACAGGATGGGTGCCGTGGGCTCAGGCACCAGGGAACCTTGCCCAAAAAGCATTTTGCTTACATTTTTTTCCCTAATGCTTCTGACAGAAGAATGAGTACACCATTCCCTGAAACAGGTTTTCAAAAGATTGCAAAGGAAGGACTTTTTTTTTTTTTTTTTTTTTTTTTATACAGAATAAATGAAGCAAAGTCTAAACAGACCCAAGACCTTGCCATGCACTGAACACATCATCATCATAATAATGGTTATTCCCTTTCACCAGCAATAAGATGTGTTTTGCAAACATAAACTAATTAAGCCCCACAACCTTGGAAATGAGCCTGTAATTTCCTATAAAAGGGGAAACTTAAGCGAAGGCCAGATTGTGACACACTTACTAAGTGCAAGTGCTCCACAAGTAGCTCCATTGACTTCCATGAGACCCTTTCTGGTGTAATGTGTAGTTCAATGAGAAGTATCACAGCCTGGTGTTAAATGACTTACCCAGAGGCACACAATGAGTCAGAGCGGGGCCGGCACCAGGCTCCAGGACCCAATTCCATCACTCCCAGGAATGTAAATTGCACCAAAGTTGATGGGAGCTTCATGCACACACCCAATGGGACTGAAGAGCCCCCCACGGCTCCTACCTGCGAGCCTTGTTCTGAATCCCTCCGTCCAGGCTGGGGAAGAAATGAAACTACAAAGAGCTCCTTGGAAACAGCCCGTGACGAGTCATGCCAGTTTGGAAAATCCAAAAGGTATTTGCCTGAATACAAACTGAAGATAGGAGGCAGCCAGGCTGCCCATGCTGCGATGCTTATGCACCCCAGCCCGGGACATGAGGGAGAGGGGCAATGGGGTGAACCTCCTGCACTGCCCCCAGGTGTAGGGTGCCTCACAGTGAAACCTCCACATTAGAGGTTGTGTGCTGCAATTAGTATAAAGTTTAGTCAATAAGTGCCCATAAAAGGAGACTGCAATACCCACATTGAAGAGCAGAGCTACGACATGTCCTGTAATTACAGGACATAGACAACATAGAAAAGAATGATGTAATGTTTTTGAATCACGATTTGAATCACATGCATTAAAAATAGAGGCAGACCCATGCTGAATAGAAAGGACTAAGCGCCACCCTAAGGAATTGGTCCTTGGGTGAATTGGTCCAAGCCACTGACAGGTCTTGTCTTACAGTAACTCCTGAGAAAGGTGCTGGGGACAGCAGCAGTGCAGTCACATGGGCAGGTCAAGCAAAGGAAAGTGGTCCTGGCATTTCCCATCTTTTTGCTTGACACTGACACTTCAAGGGGAGCTCTCCTAGCTGTACTTTTGCATGTAATGTATACAGAAACTGGTATTTCAGGTTATGCATCTCTGGAGAGCACATAGCCTACAGTATAAAGCTTTTATACTTCCAGGTTTGCATGTTTTGGATGTGCCAAAGTGCTGCACACCACTGGCAGCAGAGGCAGCTTGTCCTCTGAGGTCCTCATCACTTTACTTAATTTCAGAATGACTTTAAACAACAGGCCAAGAGATGAAAGATTTGTTTGTCATCCTCTACTTTCAATACAGCTGATTCTCCAATGTGATGTGTAAAGGGATTCTTTAACTAGTGGTTAGATTCTCTTGATAGCAACAAACAGAATAGATTCAGACTTCACGTAAGTGAACTCACACCTATATATATATATATTTGAATAATATGAATATAAAAAATACAGGGGAAGAAGTCCACATATATTATTCTAGAAGATCTTAGTTTAGCCTAGAGTTTGGGATATATTTCAAGGTTTTTTAAATATCAAAATATGTGGAATTTTCTTTCACAGAACAGTGTGCACATCTCTGGCTTGGCGTGCATTTCTTTCCATGTTGGAGGCCCAGATGACAATAAGTGAAAAGATTAGGGCACCAGCAGCTCTGGAAGGCTGCATTTCCCCAAAGCCTTCTGAGACATATTTGTCCTTATGTCCCTTTCTCCCTCCTCCACTATTGCCTTTTTCATTTGCTGACAAGCCCAACATTAAACATTTGCTGGAGTTTTCATATCGATAGTACGTTATATTGCCATTACTGAACAGTTTGGGGCTTTGTGGCTAGCTACCATGACAATAGATGCACAGCCTGGAACCAGTTTTAGTTAATTAGAGTCAATCAATCCAAACTTTGCTAACTTACTCATGTGAAACAATAGTATAATGAACCAAAGTCTGCAAGATGATTGGGAAACACAAATTATTGCACCCTGATAAATTAAATGTGACTATTGCAAAACCTTCCTTCTAAATGAATACTCGGAGAGGGAATGTATGGGTGAATAAGCATAATTTAGAATACAGAAAAAATTAAAGAAGCTGTTATAACCCTACTTCCATGTTTTCATTTTTCTTTAAAAGAAATAAAAAGCCAGATTGCCCCATATATGAGACAAAATAGGCATAGCATTTTTAAGATTAAAATTTTTTACATTATGTAATTTTATAAAATTGACGCCTCACGATTTCCAAGCTAAATTTTGTGATGCACATAGCATCAGGAGTGGAATCATTCTCTTTTCTGTATCCTTCACAACTGCTTATTTTTCAAAGCTATTTGCTAAATGTTTATCTGACCTTGACAAGGGAAAGTCCTACACCCCTTCAAGCTGGGATACTGCTGTCAGACAGCTTTTTTTTTTTTTTTTTTTTCACAGCCACAATGATTTTTTTTTTTTTCACCCATTTTAGTGTCATAAATACTTCCTCTGTTCTTGGGGTTCAACTTAGGTACCAAAAGAGAATTCCTCTTTCTCGTCTGTTTTCTCTTGATTTTCTAAAAGTGGTATTTTCAGAATAAAACGATGTAGCTGATAAAAACAATACCAGCATGGTGCTTAAGTTTTTGTATTAAAATTGCATTTTGGGTGCTGAGCCAGACTCTAATAAACCACTCCAGTGGTTTATGGCTTTCACAAAGTCTTAATTTTGTTCAGTATGTTTCTTACGATTTTTAATTTGCAGTGTATCCTTCATATGTGCTACATCGTACAAAAAGAGAAATATGGCAAAGGACTGAGTCTCTGTCTTAAAGAGACTACTATGTAGAGATGCTGTAGATGAAATATGTTACATATGTGAAAAAAAGTGAGCCACAAAGGGTCCTTAGAATTTAGACACATGGGATTTAAGGAGTAGTTTCAGGAGAAAGGGAGGGCAGTTCTCATATGATTGCTTCAGAGACCAGCATGGACTTCGTAGAACTGGAGTTATTGCCTTATACGTTTTCTATAAAAACCTCAGATTGTCTCTTTTATCAAGTCACTTTCCAGAAGTAGCCAACTATTTCTGAACATTTATGTAGCGCCAATGGTTTGAGGGGAAGTGAACTATGTGGTGGACAGGGCAATTCACCTCTTTTAAATAAAAAATTAAGAATCTCTTGAAGCTTACAGGACTTGAAAGAGTTCATGCTGGAAAATGCATTTTTTTTTCTTAGATGTTTCCTCAATGATCAAACCAGAAATTTATGAACATTTGGATTGCTGAATCATGGCTGTGTTGGGTAAGAAAAGGGGGGAACTTTTCTTCCTTTTACAGAAATAACATTTTTGCTGTCATGTCTATTCATTATTATTTTCTACAAAACATCCCAAAGCTGTATATATTTTTAACCATATGAGGGCACAGTGGGAGATGTTACAAGGGAACAAAATTCATGGATACTTCCCCTTTTACCTACTTCAGTGTTACATGGTTTCTGCTTTTTGTTCAGAGGCTAATCTGAACTCAGTTTTGAAAAACTTCTCCAGTGAAGGAAGAAAAGGAAGAAAAAAGTCTGGTTGTTCTCCATATATCTCAAAAGAAAAAGATAAACAAACAAACAAACAAACAAATAAATAAATAAATGGAGGAACAGAATCATTTAAGACTCTGCAAATCAGGTGTTTGATAAAAACAAAACCAAAAAACAAACACAATACCCTCCCCCCCCAGACAACTTAGATATCATTTTTACATATCACAGTTGGATTCCTAAAAGTAAGGCTGTCAGCTATTAATAATAAATTCAATCAAAAACAGCTGACAGACATTTCTAAAGTAGTTCAAAATATCTAAAATTATATCTTTCTCTGCAATTCAGTGCAGAGTTCAAGAAAGTTAATAAAATAAAAAGGTGTATGTTAAAAGAGAAAAATTTTTAGCACCTGAAATAGTTTACAGTATAGAATTTTCAAAAATTATCCGGTTTTTCTGTAGTAATTCCATTCCCCTTCTTTCCTTTCTTCCATATTCTGAATTTTCATTTCCATTTTCAATTACAAGCACACTTGAAATACAATTATATATTAAATATGTGAGTTAGAGAAAGTACTCATCTAATATGTTCAGTAAATGCATAACCCTGGTACAGGTAACCAGTATTTTTCATGTCTGTTCTACAATGTTTATTGATTAGTGAAGCATTGGAATTATATAAAGCATATTTCTGCTGTTACAGGTATTGGTAGAGAATTTTAAAAAGAACTGAAGGAATGAAGTACATGCAAGCCATAGCAAATATAATGCAGTGATATCTTACAAAGTAAATGTGGGAAGGTGGATTTCAGAACTTGTTTTTTTATTATTATTATTATTTTTTATAAGAACCTAAAATAAGGTCCTTTAACTGCAGGAAACCAGGCTTTGATTTAATATGCAACATGAGTCTAGACAACGTTGATTTGTACATATATTTAGAGAACAGTCACTTCTTTAAATATCTCTTGGATGGGAACTCATCTGAATCCCGTTACCTTCACTGATATGCCTCTGACTGAATAAGCCTCAACATGACCTTGCAAATTTAATTCTTCAGTAGAATAATGATTAGAAATTAAATCATTCATTTTGCTTTGACTTTTCTGCATTCTTCATCCTAAAACTACTGCTTGGCATTCACCACCTCCTCCCCCCCCCCCCCCAACACATTCTGATTTGTTTTAAAACACAGCAATACACCGAGAATTATTGCAGTTTTCCCAGATGGAGACTACTACAAGTGCACATCAGTATCCTGACACCACTGTGCTCTCTTTATATATTCATTTTTCCTTACCCATCATTGACCTGACCATGTCCTTTTGTAGTTACCTATTAACTGTGAAGTCTTTACTGATAGCATGCTGTTCAAGAAATAGGTTTCTCAACCTTAAATATACAATAGAAATACCCTTTGTTTACTTTACACTAGTCATACCAATAAACACAACTCATATTTACATATTAATTTCTATGCAGATGCAAAGTCAGCCTCTAGCATTGTACACTAAGAATAGGACCACTGATTAAGTACTATTATACCACTGTTAACGACCATAACCAGGAAATGGGTGAACCTGTTATATTTTCTGTAAATCACACTGGTACTGTACTTACCTTCTCTTTTCTGTTGAAAACCTCCATGAAATGCAGTTCAGATCCAAATCACTACAAAAGGTATCCAAATTGTTTTGTAAGTAATTCTTCCATTTCATGACAATATATCCTTTCTTGAATAGATCAGTTATCACTTAATGAAATAAAGGGAGTTTAATGTATTTCCAAAAGTTTACTGGAGAGCCTGATCCACATTCATTTAAATTAATAGTCATGTTCTAGGAAAAGTTATGGTCTTTGTCACTTCAACAAAAACTTAGTCCTTCAAAAATGGTGCCATCATCTGCTTAGAGATCCAAAAAGAATTGAGAATGGGATTTTCCAAAACATTTGGGGAAGGAAATAACATTTTCTGTATTCAAAAATCTGTCCTTGGGAGTAATCTGTACTCATTTACATTTGTTTTTTATTTAGTACAGACTGGAAACTTTAGCTCAGAATGACAGCCATTATCCTTGAGTTGATAGTGATGTCTCAAAAAAGCAAAACAAAACAAAACAAAACAAAACAAAACAACTCTGCACTTTCAAAGGGCTTGCTTGTTTCTGCAGTCTTTGCTGGTGGTTTACTGTCATGAACATCAAGGCTACTCAGACGTACTATTTGTAGTCAGAAGGAGCAGGTAACTAAACTGTGGAGCTATAGCTCCTCTGACAGGTCCTGGTAGCCTCATAAAACATTTGTTGGTCATCTCCACCTACACAAATCACTGCAACTGATTGCCACTCATACTGCTTTATCCTGCCATTCTTTGACTCCTGGCATTGATTTCTGGTCTTCCTATGCTTTATTTCTTACAGGGAAGCTTTTTAACATTCTCTTCATTGTCATGAATATTGAAGCATTGCCCAGTTTCTTGTTTTGCAAAGAACAGTGGTGTCCTAATTGTGAGCCATGCAGTTGCATTTCCTCAGACAAGCAAGTAGGACATGTGCAGGAGAGATGGAAAAGTGCTTAGATCAGACCAGAACCCTAGTGCACATCCAAAGGAGGAGACATGAGCACATGATACAGCAGGACATGCTGAAAGCTGAATACACTTTCTAACCATGCATTAGGAAAAGACAGAGTGGTGAAAGAAAACAGTCATTATCTCCTAATGCTGCATTCCTGATTTTTATGCATCTCCAGAGCCAAAGACCTCAAATGTCTCAGCTGTGAACTGTCACATTAAAAGAGTGTTTTCTTAGTTCTTCATTTGTCTGCCTTTCACTATTCTTTCCCTCTCAAGCAAATTATGATTAGTATCTGCTTTTGGCATCTATTCCACTTAGTTAAAATAAAGTCTGTAATAAATTTAAGTGCATAGTACTTTCATTCCGAAGAAAGAATTTACACTGAATGAAAAATAAAATATTTTAGGTATTTTTTCCATATTTCATCAAAAAAGAAAGGCATTTTAAGTGCATGTTTCATCCCTGAAGAATTACAATTTATCATGTATTTTCAGAAGATATGGACCCTTTTTTTTCAGCGTGTTGTTAAAATGTGTTACAAAATTTCAAGGCCATTTACAAAATAGCTAACCAAAAACAAACAAACAAACAAAAAAAAAAACAGCTGTGAAGCATCCATAGATTTCTGAGCAGAAAGTAATAGTTTAAGCTTTAATTCCAATTACTTTTTCAAAAAATAGACAAAAATGCATAATATGCAATTGGAAAGGAAAAAAAATCATCAATTGATGAAGATTCAATATAATTCATTAGAAGTTACAACAAAGATATGTGTGCATACATGAAATGAATTGTTAAAATTGTTCAAAACATCTATATAATGAATTGTTAGTAAGATGTAACCTAAATCATTTTCTTCAAGGTAAAAACATGCTTTTGGAAATGTGCAGGATCATAGTCATGATCCAATGACTATCGACAGCAAAAGGAGTTAACTTCAATGTCTATTGAATCAAACAGTCATTTATGATTATTATTTATTCTTTTTCTAAATGGATTAATTTCTCAGGTAGATATATGCAATAGCTGTCTCTCCGTCTCACAGAAAACCTTGCTGTCTGGTAGATGACAAGAGCGTTCTATTTTCTGCTGTGCAACAGAAATAATGAGATGTTTAATTCAAAAA